>CM053159.1:50102216-51302216 GCA_028571685.1 Heterohyrax brucei | reverse complement strand
AAATCAAAACTACATTCAGATACCACCACATGCCAACAAGGTTGGCCATGATGCAAAAAACACAAAACAGCAAATGCTGGTGATTTTGTGGAGGTATCAGAACTCTGTTGCTGGTTGGACTGCAAATTGGCACAACCTCTTTAGAAAGCAATTTGGAGCTTCTTTAAAAAGCTAGAAATAGATACAACATTTGATACAGTAATCCCACCATTTGGAATATATCCTACAGAAACAAACACTGTCACATGAACAGATACATACACATGAATGTTTATTGAATCACAGTCCACAATAGCTAAAAGATGAAATCAATCCAGATGCCCAACAACAGATTAATGGATACAAACTATGGTGCGTCTATTCAATGGAAGACTATACAATGATAAAGAACAATGATGGTTTTAGGAAGCATCTCACAACCTGATTTCAACTGGAAGACACTATGTTGAGTGAAATCAGTCAGTGGTAAAAGGACAAACAGTGTATGAGATCCCTGCTATAAGGAATTAAAAATAGACTTATGTGCAGAAGAAAAGACTTTTTGATGGCTACAAGGTTGGGGATGGAGAAAGAGAGTTGTTTATAAACTAGTTGATAGAAATTTGGTTAGGTAAAAGCAGTGACAGCACACAGTAGAAAGTAGATCAACTTAACTGGACTTCAATATAAACTGAAAACTCTTCTAAACTTAACCCAATATTGCAAGGTTAGAGTAGCAGGAGCAGGGTGGGGGGACCATGCTCTCAGGAGACTTAAAGGCACATTGGCATAACTAGCCTAATGCTAAAAGAGACATCTGTACCACCCCACTTCAGTGAATGGTGTTTGTGGTCTTAAAAGCTAGCAAGCTGCCATCTGGGGTACACCAAATGATCCCAACTCATCCAGAACAGATGATCACTGAGAACAACAAAGACACAAGCAAAACAAAGCCCAGGAGACACAAGGATCCATGTGAATGGAAGAAAGACTGTATCAGCATGTGACCAGAGGAGCCACATGGTACCTGGCCACCATCAAAGACAGCCATGATGGGGCATGCAATGTTGAGTTCCTGTGGCAACATGAGAAAAAGAGGTGTGCAGTTCAAGGGCTCTTCTAAAAGGCCACAACTCATGCTCCAACAGCCTGGGGACCCACAGGGAGCATGACCCCTAGACCTGCTGCTGCCCTGACCACAAAACACTAGGGAGGTCAACTCTTCAGCCAAAAATGGACTGGACTCATGGATGCAATGTGGTGTGTGTAGTTTATAGTTCTAGGCATTTATAGGATGCTGTGCTGCTGGTCTCTTTCCAGATGGGAGAGAAGAGGGTGGAGAAGAGGGCACTGGAGATGAAAATGATGCAACAAGTATAGAATGAAAAGAGGAGTGTGCTGTAAACATGCAGGCATGTAAATTTAATTTGGATTGTATACTTCCACTTAAGCACACACACACACACACACACACACACACACACACACACAAATATGTTTAAGATCTCTTTGAACTGTGGTAGGGAATTTAGTCTACCTGCCATAAATAACATAAATATGACCTTGCTACCTTTTCCAGAATCAATATTTTTTTAACTTGTGAAAGACCACAAGTTAATCACTGTTACTCTAAGATAGTTTGCCAGATTTATTTTTCTTTCTCATGGTTGTTATTGCTGTTAGGCACCATCGAGGTAGTTCTGATGAATTAAAAACTTGATATATCACAGAACAAAACTGCCTGGTCAGGAACTATGCTCACAGTTCTGATGCTTGAGTCTTCCTTTTTTCTGCTGATGTTCTACTTTATGAAGCGTGGGGTCCTTTTCCAGGACCTAATCTGTTCTGACATATCCAAAGTACGTAAGACAAAGTCTTGCCGTCTTTGTTCCTAAGCATCATACATGGTAGTGTCTGAAATTATGAAGAAAGAATAATAGAAAAAAAGAAAAGTAAAAGAAAAACATGAAAATGAAAAAAAGAGATAAATTTGATGAGTGTTCCTTTTTTTCAGTTATCTTCACAAGATGTTCTGAAAGAGCACAGAAACACACTTGCAATTTCAGTTTTTTAATGACACTTGAAATCCTTGTTTACTGATATAACATGGGTCAACAAAGCTCAAATAGTGACCTTGGTCTGTATATCCTTATTGTTGAGTTTTGCCACGCTGATTTTCAACTTACAGTCACCCCGTGTGGCGGAGTGGCACTGTCTCGTGCTGTAATACTTGTGGAAGTACATCACCAGGTCCTTCCTCCCTCGGAGCTCCTGGGTGGATTCAAACTGCCAACCTTTTGCTCTGCAGTCCGGGGCTTAACTACTGTGCTTCTTACTGGTTCATAATAACCAGGACAATATTTCCTTGTGAAGTCACTGGACCAACATTCTAACAAGACATCTAAACAAATAAAATTTTTTGAATGAATAACTGTGCTCAGTTTGGCTGTAGTAGTATGATGTGCCTTAGAGACACACACACACACACACACACAAAGAAAGATATTTATCAAATAGAATAAATACAGATAACAACTTCACATCAGAGCAATGGCAGAAAATGTGATTGGATCTACAAGGATAGCAATTAGCTATGAATCTTCACATCAGTTTCCAATTTAAAACAAATCTCTCATACTTGATACATTTTAACTAAGGCAATATTCCTTCAGTGAAAAGTATAAACAATTTTGACATGAAGTTTAGTGATATAGAAGTTAGTGGTACAATTGGAGCCGAGCTACTTTAACTGGAATTTCTGGAAACAAACCTGATGATTAGTTATGAAGTGTAAATAAGCTCTGCTTATGTAGCTAACAGACAAGAAATAATGTGTTGGCACTTGCTAAGGACCTTCTTCAAGATAGTTAAGTAACAAGTTCATCTGTAGGCTCTGATTTCACAACTTAATGATTTTTTTTTGTTTTTAAGGCTAACTGTAGGAACATTCTAAAGATAACAAAGATGACTGAGCTTTATTTTTCAAAAAGTAATTTGGACGATTACTTAGTGGCTATCAGTCGTGTGGGAGTAAAATCCTCAGGTTGACTTCTGAATGGAGTGTGTAAGTTTAGTTCTGAAATCTCTCAGTCAACCCCACTGGCACCTCAGGATTTAAAAATTCCTCACACAAAAACAAATCCATTGTCATCAAATAGATTCCAGTTAAAAGTGACTCTATACAACAGAGTGGAACTTCCTCATAGAGTTTCCAAGCAGCAGCTGGTAGCTTCCAACAGTTAACTTTTTGGTTAGCAGTGAGCTCTTAACCACTGCACCATCAGGGATCCATTGGTCCATTAATAATAATAATACATTAATGTTGTCAAGTCAGTCATGATTCATAGAGACCTAGAGGACAGAGTAGAATTGCTCCACACAGTTTCCAAGAAGCATTTCATTGATTTGAACTACTGGACTACTAATTAGCAGTCAAATTGTTAATCACTAGATCACCACGGTTTCCTTTGTTCATATCTGTAGGTATAATTTCCTAAAATCAATGATAACAAAAATTGTAACATGTTTACCATTGCATTCACCATACTACTGGAAATTATCACTATGCATGTTTTCTTAGTATGTGACAGATGCCATACTGAGTTACTTTTTTGGCATAATCTTGAATTACAGCTTGAAGCTATTTGGCTCCTATGTTTAAACTCTTGGTCATTACTGATGAGTGTTTTCTAATTAGAGTTATGAAGTATTGTGACCCAGACTGCAAAATTTAACTATGTGGTAAAATTATTTTCTTTGAAATAAATAGTTTCTTTCATTCATGTTTGCTGTAAACTCTCTTACTTTCTAAGCTTAAATTTCAGTATTATTGAAGAAATTGTCATGCAAATGGAAGCAAAAACAATCTACCTTTGTGAAAACACTCATTTTCTAAGAGCAGGGTTAAAAACTATTCCCCTGGCCTTGAATATAACCAATGCCAAGCCAATAGGTTTACACTATTCCCCCTCCTCCCATTACACCTAGGGTCTGTGAGTGCCTGAGAAGGGATTTTGTGTAGCAGCCTAAGGCTTCTTCTTCACTGTAGCAGCTTCCCTAAACCCCTTCTTTCAGACTTGCACAATAAGCCAGAAAGATGTCCTGAGGTGGACTTCATGGATCATTCCCCCAGAAAAAAAACCCTCAGCTACCACACTGTACCCCTCACTGTACCCCCTCAGCATATGTTAATGAGTTGTATCAATTATGCAGAAGTTCCCTATGCAGAATCCTATAACTGTCCCAGAACCCTGGCCTCAGGGAGGCTGATCTGAGTTTTTGAGCTCCTTGCTTGACCAGCTTGTGATAGTCTATTTTCTTTTCCTTAAAAGTCTAGTGTCTCTCAACTGACTTGAGCGGTGGTGATGGACAGGACTCATTCTCACTGGGTTACAAAGTTTGGGAGCATGAATTTTTGCTAGTTTGTCAAGTTGCCCATATAATTGCTCAACTGGCTATTTAAGGAAACATTACAAGACCTTTCTGAACTTTCAAGAACATTATCAAATTAGTACCCACCTCCAGGAAGTGAACTTTGACTCATAGCGACTCTGTAAGACAGAGTAGAACCACCTCTCAGAGTTTTCAGGGAATGGAAGCTGGATTGGAACTGCCGGCCATTAATTAGCTGCCATAGCACTTAACGACTGTGCCACCAGGGTTTCCTTATTTGGGTTAAGATACATATTTATAAAACAAAGGTGTATAAAGGATATATGTAAAAGATAAATGATATTGATAATTAATTTTTCTAATGAATATTTGCATCTCTCTTAGAAATCTGCAGAAGTAAATCTAAATTCAAATAGATACTTTTGGAAGTGCTACCCAACTCTTAAAATCCAGATATCTAACATAAATAAATCCCTTTTACCATCATAACAAAATGTTGTGTATAGCAGAAAACTTAAAATATATATATATGTATTTTTTTACTTGGATTACCACTTGATTTTTTTTTATTATTATTATGACTGAGTGAAAATGTACATGCCCACCTACATACGCAGCTTCCACTGCTCTCCCTGCCCGGTGACAGCACACTATTCTTCTCTGCTCCATACATGTCTCATCCTCCCAAAAGTCTCCCTTCCCCTCCTTTCCATCCACTCCCTTTCCTCCAGCCAGAGGTCATCAGGATGATATCCTATAGATGCATAGAACCATAAAGTGCATCCAATATATGGTCACTCCACATCGCTAAGTCCAAACCATTCCTGTCTGAAGAGCTGACCTTCATCATGATTTATGGACAGGAGTGGCATGAGGGCCAGGGGCCATGCTGTCAAGGGAACCCCGAAGCCCCTGGACCATCAATTGCAGTCCTTTAGTGGAGATCTCAGGGTGTGTCCCTATTTATTCTTGTGCTACTGCAACCATCTTTTAAACAACACTTAACACTCTGTGATTTCACATAATACAATTATTAAATGAGAGATCGTGAAATAAAATTACTTTTTAAAAAATAATTCAATACGAACAATACACTTGGAAGTTGTCTGTTTTATGGGAGATGGCCCCATATGCTATTCTTTTCTGTAGGAAGCTATACATACATTGGAGAAAAAAAAAAGATTTTTATGACCCGATTTTCACTGGATTGCTTTCTCTACAAATAGCAAAGGTCTAGTTATTATTAGCAGTGCCCAATAGACCTACAGGTGAAAGGATTATTGAATATGGCATACATTCTGTTAGGAAAAGGCACTAGAGAGAAAAATGCAGCTGCAGGGTTATTATAAAATATGTTTTTGCTTAAAGGTAAATTGCAAGTAAATTCTTTCATCTCTATTTTAATTAGGTAGTCTTAAGCTTATTTTATGTGCATAATACTTCAAATGGTGAGGGAGCCAAGAGTAATCTAGCAACTAATAGTTTTTAAAATAACCTTTTAAGATATTTTTGTTGGTCTCTTGAAGTTCAACCAGCTGGTTTGCAATTACAGAAGTGCTGTAGGAGGCGTCTTTCTGGAGCAGCTGAATTACTAGAAGCTTTGCAGAGGAGGATCAAAGGCTGACGAGGGGCTCTGCTCAGAAGATAAAGAAAGTACAATCGGGTTGTGAAAAGTTTTATTTGAGATCATTTCCTTATCTCCCAAAGACTCAATAAAACTTTTCAAATATCAGCAATCCAGAGCAACCCACTTTCCTCTCTGACCTGACCTTTTATAAGCCATATGTTAGAGTTCAATACTTTGATTTGGTGAGAATAAGAAGAAAAAAAAAAAGAAAAAAAAAGGAGAGGACAAGAAAATAAAAAGCTAGTTTTGTTGTATCAGGCAAAGCTAACTCCTACATACTGTCAATTTAACAGAGTGCATTGTTTATTCAAATGTGTTTTTAAATAGAGAATTCCTATATTACATACATGATAACTTATAATGATAGTATAAATAGAATTAACATTAATATAAATTTAAAACAAGTAGCCAACTATAACTAACAATATTGCCTTTGAACTGATTTCGACTCCCAGACACCTTATAGGACAGAGCAGAACTGCTCCAAAAGGTTTCCAAGAAACACCTGGTGAACCTGAGCTGCTGATCTTTAGGTTAGCAGCAAAGCTCTTAACTACTATGCAATCAGTGCTCTGCTCAAACAAATAGATAACAATATTAATAAAACATTTATTACACACAGAATAATAAGGAAACGCAGGTGACATAGTGGATAAGTGCTACAGCTTCTAAACAAAAAGTTGGCAGTTCCGGTCCAGAAGGCGCTCCTTGAAAACTCCATGGGGCAGTTCTACTTTGCCCTATAGAGTCACTATGAATTGGCATGAACTCGACGACAAAAGCTTTAGATTTTACTTGGATTTTGACAAAAATAAAATGTGTGCTCCCATTGCTATCGTGTTGAGTCAAGCTCCTGGTAACTCTACGTGTTATGAGTAGAGCCACTCCATAGAGTGTTTCTGGCTAAATTCTCCTCAGAAGATAACCAGGGCTTTTGTTTATGGCACTGCAGGTGGGCTTGATCAACCAACTCTTTTTGGTAACAAAGCAAACCAAAGTTTTTTCATTTGAGACAATTCTAACTCTTAATGATTCTATAGGACAGAGTACAAGTGCCCTATGTAGGTTCCAAGGCTGTATTGGCACTGTAATTAAAAAACTAGCTTGCTAACCAAAAGGCTGGCAATTCAGATCTACCAGGAGTTCAGGCTCAGTGGAAACGGTAGGGGGCAGTTCTATTCTGCTTGAGACAATCTGTGAATCGGCATTGACTCCCTGACAACCAGTGTGGTTTAGAATCTTTGTAGATGTTAGTGGCACACTTACTCTGGCTGCATGACTGGTGGCTTCATGCTACAGATCTTTATGTGAACAGTCAAGTGCCTTAACCATCATGCCACTGAGACTTCTTCTTAGGCTATGAACAGGGTGCAAATTATATGTTTAATATTTAATGCTATTATTTCACAAACAAGCTACAAAACTCTTGATACAACTCCACATTTCCTTTCCTCCCTTATATAATTTCCTGGTACCTACTGAAAGGTATCACCTCCTTGCTAGAATGGATCCACCTTCTTGTTTTTTAAAATAACCCCCCCGCCCCATTCTCTCTTGTCATCTCACAGCTTTTTACACTATATTCAAGCACCCTCTCTCTAAATCCTTTTTATGTAAGTTTAATCAAACCTACTAGTATCAGAAATCAAAACAAAGCCTCTCTTGACTTCCAGTGTGTCCCTTGCAGTTCTTGGTTTCATTTCTCTTGCATTTCAGTAACACATAATCTGCATAACTCCTGTCAGTCTTTTACCCACTGAAATATTACTTTAATTGTGTAAATCTACTGAATTTTCATCTTTAATAACACTTATGTTACTAAATTATGTAAGCATGTTTTTCATAGTGTAATCAGCAGTAGTTTTATCATTCAGAGTTCCTTCTGTAAATTTCCTTCATACTCTGTTCTACTTTTCTAGCTGATTCTTCTCAGTCTTTTTTTTTTTTTAATGAATGACATTTCTACCAGTGATTCACTAAATATCGATTTCTCCAGGGTTTTCATTCTTTATCTCATTCCTCTTCTCTCTACACCCTCTCTTCTTGACTGGGTGATGCACTCCATGACTCCTACATGCTAATAACCACAAAACAGTATTCCAAGCCCATCTGTGTTTCTCATGAGTTCAACATTCATGTATCTAAGACCTTAGGATTTGGACATCATAAAGTCATCTTTAATCACAACAAAAAGGGAACTGTAATCATTGCTTGCCCCCACCCCAGAAATGATTTTTCAGTATTTATTTTAGAACTGGGCATTACACTTCATCTCTCTTCATGATGCAACTATCAATACGGCTCTTACCTCACCTTTCACCTGTGTCATTGGCTCTCTCATCATTGCTGTGTATATATATATATATATATATATATATATATATATATATACTTACTGGCTATATCACTGTATTTCCCAAATATTCAGCTTTCTTGCACATAGTTTTTCCACGTTATTTATTCTGAAATCATTATGAGAGACATTGAATGCTCGGATAACACTATTGCTTCACTGTTCTTAACCTTAAATCCAAAACCAAATCCACTGCCACTGAGTCGACGTCAACTCATAGTGAACTCTGAGTAGAACTGGCCGATAGAGTTTTCAAGGAATGCCTGGAAGATTGGAACTGCAGACCTTTGGGTTAGTAGGCATAGCACTTAACCCCTACACCCCCAGGGTTTCATTTTTATCGTGAGCCTGAGACAGTTATGAAGAAAATAACTTTTTTAAGTTTATGTAAAGAACCACTAAGCCCTCCAACCTGCCTTCTATGCCTCAACCTTAAATCGTGTACACAAGCCTGGAATAGCCTCTTTATTTTTGCTCAAGTTTTATAGGGAGAAAGATATGGTAGAGCAGAGAACAGCCTGGCACACTGTTCCATTTCCAAAGATAACAATGATCTATCAACACAAAAACCCACTGCTGTCGAGTCAACTGCAACTCATAGCAACCCTATAGGTCAGAACTGCCCCATAGAGTTTCCAAGGAGCACCTGGAGGATTTGCTCTGCCAATGTAGCTCTCAACCACCACATCACCAGACTTTCCAACAATGATCTATATAGCACACTCCATCTACACATTCAGAGATTTATTTAACCTTATAATTCAGGGGAAAAAAAAATAGTTGCAGTGAACCAAGACTTCAAAATCAGTAGTCAGTGAATTAAACCACTACATTAATTACTTTCTTTGTAAATGAATCCCCCCACAGTTACTCAGACACTTGAGGGGAAAAGTCCTTTAGAGATTAGACTGACAAAGAAGGTTAACGAAAACAAGAAATTAAGAGGAAAAAGATAATTTAGAAGACAGGAGATATTCAACACTTTTTTCAAAATTAGTACTCAGGTGAATTCAAGAAAAATTTCAGTCTGCTACAAGAATACATTCAAGCAAGGAAACATTTAGTTAACACACACACACACATTTGCCAGAAAAGATAAATAATAATTGTGATAGAAATTGCATGCAAATTAAGTCAAGTAAATCTCTCAAAACAAAAACTCAGTGTTAAAGGGTAGGGAAAATAATTGAGAAATGTAAAACTTAAATTAGTAGAGTAGTCATAATGGGATTTCAAGAGGTATAATTATTAGGGAAAAATATTCTCCTGAGGCGGCAAACCTGAAATTCCTGTTTTTAAACTGTTCAGTGTTTTCCTAGCTTTCTACTGGTAAGTGTATAATTTCTTAATATACATTTTCTTACAAGGGTTAGTGCTTATCTATCTCTCTCACCTCATCTTTTTATGGACTGGCCTGTGATGTATGCTCTAGCCAAACCAACCTTCCTTCAGCCCTTTTATCCACGTCGCACTCTTTCCTCCAGAAGGACTGAGGCGTGCTTCACCTAGAAATCTCTTTTAGAACATTCTTACAGGTTACTTTCCACTTTCATTCTAATTTCAAGTCAAGCTTCACATCCATCAAGAAAAAGACCCCAAATTTCCTTATGACATATGTCCCCGACATCCACTTTTACAATGTTGTGTAACTAACCCTGCTTCTCAGTTCTTGGTACAGTATCATTTACGGGCTGGCTTGAGAATAAGGCTAGTTTAGAGTTTAACGGCCTAAACCCACTGCTACCAAGTGTGTTCCTACTGATAGTGACCTTGTAGACATTGAAATTAAGTTACTTCAGTTCAAATCCTAGTTCTGCCACTAGCTCTGTGAACTTGACCAAATCATTTTACGTCTCATTATATCTGTTTCCACATTTGTACAATGAATATATTAATAGCATCTGTGTCATAGACTCACTGTCAGGGTATAAATGTCAATTTATAGAAAAGGTATATAGCAGGTACTTACTAGGGTGCAGTAAATAGGTAAAACGTATTTACTAGCACACAGTAAATAAATCCTAGTGGTGAGGTGGTTAACTGCTTGACTGCCATCTGCAAGGTTAGTGGGTCAAACCCCCAGCCAATAAACAGAAGAAAGACTGGGCTTTTATAGAGATTACAGCCTTGGAAACCCTATGAAGCAGCTGTATTCTGCCTACAGGCTCACAACAAGAATATTCAACAAGTGCTAAATAAATGCCAAGAAATGTTATTATTATCTGTAAAGTGCTTGTGTACACTTCATCCATTAGATAACAAGTGCTGTTGTGTTGTTAGGTGCCATTGAGTCGGTTCTGACTCATAATGACCATATGCACAACAAAAGGAAACACTGCACCGGTCTTGCACCACGTCCACAGTCATTTATATGCTTAAGCCAATTGTTGTGGCCACTGTGTCAATCCACCTCATCAAGGGTATTCCTCTTTTCTCACTGACCTTCCACACTAGCAAGCATGATGTCCTTCTCCAGGGAGTGATCCCTCCCGACAAGTTCAAAAGTATGTGAGATGCAGTCTTGCCATCTTTGCTTCCAAGAAGCACTCTGGTTGGACTTCTTCCAGAACAGAGCTGCTTGCTCTTTTGATAGTACATGGTACATTTAATATTCTTCTCCAACAACACAATTCAAAGGCATCAACTCTTCTTCTGTCTTCTGTTCATTGTCCAGCTTTTGCATGTGTGTGATGCCATTGAAAATACCATGGCTTGGGTCAGGAGCACTTTAGTCTTCAAGGTGACATCTTCTGACTACTTTAAAAAGATCCTTTACAGAAGATTTTCCCAACGCAACGTGTCTTTTGATTACTGCAGCTTCCATGAGTTTTGATTGTACACTATGTAAAATGAAATCCTTCCTCCATTTATGACGTTGTTTACTGGTCTGATTGTGAGGGCTTTTGTTTGCTTGATGTTGAGGTACAATCCATACTGAAGGCTGTGATCCTTGATCTCCATCAGTAAATGTTTCAACTCTTCTTCACTTTCAGCAAGTAAGGTGATGTCATCTGCAGAATGCAGGTTGTCAATGACTCGTCCTCCAATCCTGATGTCTGTTTCTTCTTTGTATAATCCAGCTTCTCAGATTAACTATTTGTTTGGCATACAGACTGAAAACATATGGTGACGCACACCTTTCCTGACTTTAAACCATGTGTCCCTTTGTTCTATTCATACAATTGCCTCTTGATCCACATACAGATTTTTAAAAGCACAATTAAGTATTCTGGAATTTCCATTTCATGCAATGGTAGCCATAAATGACATGAGGGTGAATACCGAGTATACCCTGGCACACAATTTACATAAATTTCAATTATTTGGCTGTTACAGTTGGGATCATTGTCTTAGTCACCTAGTGCTGCCATAACAAAGATATCACACGAGGTTGGCTTTAACAAAGAAAAATTTATTCATTCACAGAAAAGTGTGTTAAAAGTCCAAATTCAGGGTATCAGCTCCAAGGGAAGTCTTTCTCTGTTTGTTGTAGAGGAAGGTCCTTGTCATCAATCTTCCCCTGAAGTGCAACTTTTGAGGGGCAGGGACTCTCAGTCCGAAAGACCTGCTCTGCTACTGACACTGCTTCTTTCCTGATGGCATAAGTTCTTTGGTTATCTTTGCTAACTGCTTAATTTTATATCCCAAGAGAATGCCTCGAAGCACAGTGTAATCTAAAAGACTGAGTCCTGACATACCAACACCACTGTCACTCCTCCTCCCTCATTAACATCGTGGAGGCAGGATTTACAGCATATGGGAATGTCACACAGTACCAGCAACGATGGCCTAGCCAAATTGCTACGTACATTTTTGGAGGGACACAATTCAATCTGTGACAATCATATTCCCTCAAATATATGTCAACTTGACTAGATATGAATCCTAGTATTCTGTGGTTGTCCTCTGTTTTGTGATCTAATGCCATTATCCTGCACATCTTAAACCCTAACCTGTGACATAAATGAGGAACAAGACACAATCTACAGAAGTATGTTGTATCTTGTGTCAGGTCATTTTGAGATACAAAATAATTGAGCATGCAAGAGAGAGACTTTATTACTACGAAACAAGAACAGCCTGATGTAGAGCATAGCTTTTGTACCTGGGGTCCTTGTGCCGAGAAGCTCCTAGATCAGGGCAAAGTTGATGACAAGGACATTCCCCTGGATCCAACAAAGACAGAAAGCTTTTCTTAAGAGCTGATGCCCTGAATTCAGACTTCTAGCCTCCTAATCTCTGATACTCCTAAATGGCTTTTTTGTTAAAGCCATCCATCTGTGGTATTTCTGTTATAGCAGCACTAGATGACTAAGACATTTGACTAACAGATGAGATGAGCAGTACTGCATTCTCTGAAAACACCAGCAAACATGTATCTCACACCAGAGACCTGAATAGGAACATGAACAAACTGACAAAACGCTGTTGTCATGGGATTGAACATCCTAAATCCCAAACCAACCCCACTGCCATCAAGTCAATTCCAACTCAATCTCTACAGCACAGAGTACAATGGCCCTACAGAGTTTCCAAGGAGTGCCTGGTGGCCTTGAACTGCCAACCTTTTGGTTAGCAGATGTAACACTTAACCACTATACCACCAGGGTTTCCACTGTGTCTTAAGGCTATGAAATTCCACCCCTGAACGTGGGGTAAGTACAATATTATCAACATCATGTGGCTGAATTGAGAAAGAATAAAAATCTTGGGATGGCAACAAGAAAATCTCATATGTCCCTGGACTTAACATAATACTTGTATTTTAGGAGGAAATCATTTCGAGTGTGTTAAATATATGAAAAATATATTGATGTATTAATGATAATATGTACTTTTCAGCATTTATTATCTACATGTTTTACATATACTCACATATTTATCTCTCATAAACACTCTATTAGTTATTATTATTATAGTACAAGCACAGAAGTTGTTGTCAGGCTCCTTTAAGTCAATTCTGACTCCTAGCGACTCCGCGCACAACAGGGGACACTGCCTGGTGGTGTTCCGTCCTCACAATCCCTGCTACATTTGAGCCCAATACTACAGTTACAGCAACCTCCCGTCTTGCTGAAGATCTTCCTCTTTTCCATCAACCTCATATGTTGCTACACACTATTTCCTTCTCCAGGGATTAGTCCCTTGTAATAACATCTTCAAAGTGTGTGAGACAAAAATCTCACCATTTTTTCTTGAAAGCAGCATTACCAGCTGTACTTCTTCCAAGAGAAATTTGTCTGTTCTCTGGAAGTCCATGGTAAATTCAGTATTCTCTGCTAACACCAAAATTCAAACATAACAGCTTGGGTTGTTTTTCCATGAATTCACAACAAAGGAGAACAAAAACAAGCGGTATAGTCCGTAAGTTCTCTTTTAACAAAAGAAAAAATGCCTTTTCCTGTTTCTATAGAGACAAAGGACATGCTTTGACCATATTCAGTCTCAATCTAGATATAACACATTGAAGTCAGTAAAGTATTTCAAGTAAGGAAATGATGAGATGAATAACTCTATAAACCCACAGGGCTATGATATGAAACCGTGAAATCAGTGAAGCAGAGCTGCATGCACTGAGGTGAGAATAGGATAGGTTTTTTCCAGTCTTTGCAATTTGTTCATCAATACAATCAGAAAAACCAATTCCAACTCACAGAGGCTCTATAGGACAGGGTAGAAGTGCTGCACAGAGTTTCCAAGGGGCAGCTGGTGGATTCAAATTGCTGATTTCTTGGTTAGCAACCAGTCTGCTTAACCACTAGGGCTTCTCTTCATAATTACTAGGCTAAATGTCCATTACAAGGTCAGGGAGTTTTTGCAGTCAGACCTTGAAGAGTTTGTAATTAATTGACGGCTCATTGTTGCTGAAACAAATGTAATTAATTTATTTTTTTAAAAAAATTTTTTATTGTGATTTAAGTGTAAGTTAACAGAGATTAGTTACTCATTCAATAATTCATACATAATTTTTTTCCACAACACTGATGGCAGCCCTCACAATGTGTCAGCATTCTCTCCATTTCCACCCTGGATTCCCCTTTTCCGTTTGTCAGGTTTCCCTGACGTTTTCTGCCTTCTTATCTTTCAGGCCAATGTTGCCCTGTTGGTCTCATATAGTTGATTGTTCTAAGGAGAATATTCCTACTTGGGTTATGATTTCTTTAATTGTTCTTGATAGGTGCCCTTCAGTCATTTCTAACTCATAGCAATTCTACGTACAACAACAAAATACTACCGATCCTGTACCATCCTCATAATTGCTGCCATGCTTGGGGGCATTGTTGCAGCCACTGTGTCAGCCCAACTCATTGAGGGCCTTCCTGTTTGCCAGTGACCTTCCGTTCTACCAAGAACGGTATCTTTCTCCCGGGACTATTCCCTCCTGACATTGTTGTTGTTAAGTGCTACCAAGTTGGTTCCAGCTCACACAAAGGGATGAAATATTGTCCTGTCTTGTACCATGTCTCAAATAGTTTTTATCTTGAGCCCATCATTGCAGCCACTATGCCAATACATTTCAACAAGGGTTTTCGTCTTTTTTGTTGACCTTCCACTCCACCACGCAAGATGTCTTTCTACAGGGACTAATCCCTTCTGACAACACATCCAAAGTATCTGAGATGCAGTCTTGCCATCTTTGCTTCCAAGGAACACTCTGGTTATACTTCTTCCAGAACAGATCTTTTGTTCTTCTGGTACACTCAATGTTCTCCGCTCATACTACAGTTCAAAGTCATCAATTCCTCTTTTGTTTTCCTTGCTCATTGTCCAGCTTCTGCATTTATATAATGTGGTTGAAAATACCATGGCTTGAGTCATATGCACCTTAGTCTTCAAGATGACGTCTTTATTTTCCAATACTCTAAAGAGATCCTTTGCAGCAAGTCTTCCCAATACGCTACTTCTTTTGATTTCTTGACTGCTGCTTCTATGGGTGTTCATTGTGGGCCCAAGGAAAATGAAACCCTTGACAACCTCAATCCTTTCTCCATTAGTGATGATGTTGCTTACATGTCTAGTTGTAAGGATTTTTGTTTTCTTGTTGTTGACGAGCAATCCATACTGAAGGCTGTGGTCTTTGATCTTCTGTCCTTCCTGATAACATGTCCATGCTATGTGACATGTAAACTCACCATTCATGCTTCTGATGAATATTCTGATTGTATGTCTAACAAGACAGATTTGTTTTCTTTTCTAGCAGTTCGTTTTATATTCAATATTCTTCACCAACACAATAATCCAAACACACCAATTCTTCTTCAGTCTTCCTTACTTATTAAGCAGTTATCACATGTAGATGAGTCGATTGAAAACACCACAGCTTGATTCAGGCTTATCTTAGTCCATAAAGTAACATCTTTGATTTTTAACACTTTGAGGAGGTATTTTACAAAGGATTCACTCAGTACAATGCATCATTTGATTTCTTGGTAAAGGACCACTATGAGTTGGAATTGGCTTGACAGTAAGGCTATTTTTTTGGAGGATGGCTTGGGCTTCTATGGGCATTGATTTTGTACACAAGTAAAATGAAATCCTTGACAATTTCAATCTTTTCTTCTTTTATCGTGATGTTTACTGGTCCATTTATGATGATATCTGTCATCCTTGTGTTGATCTCTATCAGTAAGTACTTCATGTCCTCTTCATTTTTAATAAACAAGGTTGTGTCATCCAAGTATTACAAATTGATAATAAATCTTCTTCCAATCCTAATGCCCTATTTTTCTTAAATAGTCCATCTTCTAAGATTATTCGCTCAGCAGACAGGCTGAATGAGTATAGTGAACGAACCAACTCTGAAAAATATCTTTCTTGACTTAAACCATACAATATTCCTTCTTTCTTTTTGAAAGACTACTTCTTGGTCTAGGTATGGATTCATTAAGAGCACAAGTAAGCATTCTGGATTTTGCAGTCTTTGCAATGCAATCCATAATCTATTATGATCCACATAGTCAAATGCCTTTACATAGTCAATAAAACACTGGTAAACATTTCTCTGCTATTCTCTGCTTTCAGCCAAGATTTGTCAGACATCATCAATGCTGCCCATTGTTCCACTTCATCCTTTTCTGAATCCTGCTTGGATTTCTGGAAGTTCTCTGTTGATGTACTGCTGCAACTGCTTTCAAATTATTTTCAGCAAAATTTTACTTTTGTATGATGTTCAGAATGTTGTCCAATAATTTCTGCATCTGTCAGATTACTTTTCTTTGGAATGAGCACAAATACAGATGCAAATATCTTACAGTTAGTTAGCTGCATGTTTTGAAACATCTCAATTGGCATTCTGCCAGTTCCTAGAGCCTTGTTTTTTCCAAATGCCTTCAATGTAGCTTGGACTTCTTCCTTTGGTACCTTTGGTTCTTGATCATATATTATCTCCTGAAATGCTTGATCACTGAACGATTTTTTTTTTTTTTTTTTTTTTTTTTTGGTATAGAGACTCAAAGTATTCTTCCCATTTTCTTTTCTTGCTTCCTGTGTCTTTTAGGGAAACCCTGGTGGCATAGTGTTTAAGTGCTACAGCTCCTAGCCAAATGGTTGGCAGTCTGTATCCACCAGGCACTCTTTGGAATCCCTATGGGGCAGTTCTACTCTGTCCTATATGGTCACCATAAGTCAGAACTGACTCTACGACAACAGGTTTGGTGTCTTTCAGTATTGTGCCTGCAGAGTTCTTTAATGTTCAATTTTTTCCTCATTTCCTTTAGCTTAGGAAGTGCTGCATGTGTTTTTCCTTTT
This sequence comes from Heterohyrax brucei, assembly GCA_028571685.1. NCBI lineage: Eukaryota > Metazoa > Chordata > Mammalia > Hyracoidea > Procaviidae > Heterohyrax > Heterohyrax brucei. The sequence continues at coordinate 51,285,117 of CM053159.1, read as the reverse complement.
GGTTTCCTAACTCCAAGTCTTTGCACATTTCATTAAAATACTTCACCTTCTTGAGCTGACCCTTGAAATCTTTTTTTTTCTTTTGTTAGCTCTTTTATAAAGCAATCTTTTATTTGGCTGAAAGATGAAATGTAGGAGCGGCTTCATTTTCAAGTTGGAGAGGTGTATTAGTGTAACAGTCTCACAGGTTCCCCTCATTCTATCAGATTAGCAAGTCTTTTTTTTTTAAATGAATTTGAAATTTTATTCTATGTTTTTCTCCCATTCTAATCATGACTTTCTTTTGTGATCCTGGTCAGAGTTGTTGGCAGCAGTGGCCAGGCACCATCCAGCTCTTTTGGTCTCAGTTTAGAGGATCTTTGGTCCTTTGGGCTAATTGATTCTTTGAATCTTCGGTTATCTTTATTCTCCTTTGCTCTAGAAGTGAAGTGACGAATGGTTGTATCTTAAATGGCTGCCGGAGAGCTTGTAAGCCCCCAGATGCTCCTTATGAAACTATTATCTTTATGAACTGTTATTCCAATTGACTATGGTACTTAGCACTCAAGTCCAATAACTCTACCCCACGAGGAGTCTGGCAATGTACAAGAAGTTTCTATAACTGTGCCCCTTAAATGGTTTATTTTGCACATGAATTTGTATGAAGCACACAGAAACCTGCACGTAGAGACAGCCACAGCTCTATCTACATATGGAAATCCTGGTGGCATAATAGTTAAGAACTATGGCAGCTAACCAAAAAGGTAGCAGTTCAAATACACCAGACACTTCGTGAAAACAGTTGGGTAGTTGTACTCTGTCCTTTAGTGTCACTGTGAGTCGGAAACAATTCGATGGCAATGGGTTATGAGTTATGTCTATACATACATGGGTATACTCCTATACAACATCTCACATCTATTTAACATACATATCCACCTATGTATTCACCAACAAATTATTGTTTGTTGTTCCAGAACTGTATATGTTGCAGCATTTACTGTAGTTACCTTTTTTTCTTGTCCGCTTCTCAGTGTTTTCCTTTGCCTTGGTCACATTCCAACACTGATTAGTTTTTAATTCAATGATCACTTGTATAGCAAGAGGAATGGATACTCAGCTATGATACATTTAATTGACAGATTACTGGCATTAAACAAATGAATACTGAAGTAGTCATTTACCCTATTACATAAGGTTTAGTGTATCTTGGCACTATTTTGAGTGACTTACAAATATTAACTCATTTAACATTTACAGTAAAGTTTTGAGTTGCATGCTAGTTTTAGAGATGAGGAAGTGGAGACAATAGGTTATTAAACAACTATAACAACATCAGAGATCATTCAGTGGCACAGCCAGAAATCAAACCCATAGTTTATGACTTTAGAATCCATGTTTTTGGCCAAATTATCATGTTGTCTTTCAGTCTGATTAAAATATGTTCATTTCTGTATCTCCATTCTCTAATCTGCTAAGTGAAAGAGTTGGACTAATACTTCTTTTAAGATTCCACCTATTTTTGTTATCTTATAATAGGTTTTCAGGTGGCATTTATACAGGTACATAGTAGTTTCTATGTCATGGAAAACATACTACAGTAAGTTTTGTCCACATGCTGTCCTTTTAAACTTCTTTAAAATTTACCCGTTTCTGGATGGAAATGTGACTAGATCACACCTGGGAAGAACCATTGTGCAGTAGCTTGGTGTCCTTTTCCTTCCTGAAATTATTTCCTTCGCATACTTGTTTTGAGGGTATGAACAATAATTAGCCAAAATTATGATGAACTCTAGTAGTAATAGCCCCCAAAGTGAAAAGAAATCCTCAGATTAATCTATTCAACTCTGCTTCCTAGGCCACAGTTTGTACATGGGGGTGAGCACCTAAATCTGCTGTAATCATGAATTTTGAATTTGTCTCTTTGTCTTAGTTATCTAGTGCTGCTATAACAGAAATACCACAAGTGAGTGGCTTTGACAAACAGAAATTTATTCTCTCATAGTCTAGGAAGGTTAAGTCCAAATTAAAAGTGTTAGCTCTGGTGAGACGTTTTTTCTCTCTGTTGGCTTGAGGGTAAGGTCTTTAGTGTCAAGTTCTCCCTGGGTCTAGGATTTTCTTAGCATCGGATCCCTGGGTCCAAAAACATGCTCTGTTCTTGTCTCCTGCTTTATAGTAATAAGCTCATTTGGCTTACTGCTTGTTTCTTTTATATCTTACAAGAGATTTACTCAAAATACAACTCATCAGATCATACATATGTGAACAATCACAGAATACTACAAATCATGGCCTAGTCCAGTTGCACATATTTTTGAGGGACACAACTCAGTTCGTAACATTCCACCCTTTGGTCTCCAAAAATTCATGTCTCTGCCACATATAAAACACATACCCCCATAATCCTAACCCCAGTGCCACAGAGTCAATTCAGACTCATAGCAACCCTATAAGACAGAGTAGAACTGCTCCATAGAGTTTCCAAGGAGCACCTGGCAAGCTCAAACTGCCAACTTTTCAGTTAGCAGACATAGCACTTAACCACTATGCCACCAGGATTTCCTATCATTTTATTTCAAAACTCATAAATTAACTCCAAGTACAAATTCCGTCCTGGGACAGCATTCCTTTACACGTGTGAAATCTAGAATATAGTTTATTTGTTTCCAAAGTAAAATAGTGTACCAGGCACAAGATAAATATTTCCATTACACATGGGATAAATTGGAGGGAAAGAAGGTACAATAGACAAAAAGCAAGTCAGCAGAACATATTACACTACTTCTTAGAGGTTGAAAATAACAGTCTGTTCCCTGAGACCATATAGGCTATGGCCTTGCCCTTGCCCTACCACCAAGATTCAGGGTATTGGCCACAATCTCAGGATTTTGTGAGGAGGTCCCACAGCCTTGGGCTTCAGTTCTGTCTTCCAGGTACTCTATGATAGCAATTCTATCCCTCAAATTTTTACAGGCATATTTCCTACTCTGTCTGAATAGTGAGTGAACTTACCACCTCTGCCCCAGCAGGCCCTTATTTTCTGCCTTTTGGCTGTCACAACTCCATCCTTTTGGCTTTGGGCAGTCAATCTGTCCCCATTCTTCATTCATTCGTGAATGGTGGCTATATACACTGAAAACACGGTTGTGAAGATATGGCTTCTTGAAATTTAGGAGGTAGGGTCCCATCCCTGAGACACAGCAGACCACAGAGCCATACTTTCAGACTCCAGAGATAGTGACTCTACCCATGGATACTCATGCAGTTCTGCTTCCTGCGTTCCTTGTCTCTTCAGCTTCTGTTTCCTAGTTCCCTGACCTCACAGACCTTTGGTTTCATGGGTCAGCCCAGTGTCTCCCCTGCTAAGGATAGTGTTAAAATGCCTTTACCTCTGCTGGTAAGTGCCTGGATACATCCTACTTTGCCAGTAAACCTTGGTTGGAAGGTACTCAGTTATTTTGCCCTGTGGGTGGCTCATTAACTGTTTCATTCCAGTCTCCTGATTTTGCAGTGCCACTCCTCTGCTGCTGCTTCTCGCTCTCAACATCACTTCTGGTGTTCTCCCCATTTCCTCCTGAGCCCTAACCAGAACTGTCTGAAGTTCATAATTCTATCAGTGTGTCTTTAAGAGAGTTCAGCCTTCTGCTACCAGGATCCTTAAAACTCTTATAGGCATTACTCATGCAGTTTCAAATTGCTTCCAACCTCAGGTATCTTTTATAGCAGTACCCCACTCTTGGCACCAAATTCTGTTTTAGCTAGCTATACCAAAACCCCACTGCTGTTGAGTTGATTCAGACTCATATTGAACTTATAGGGTACAGTAGAACTGCTCCACAGAGTTTGCAAGGAACACCTGGCAGATTTACACTGCTGACCTTTAGATTAGTAAACTTAGCACTTAGCCTTATGCCACCAGGATTTCTAGTGATAGTAAAATAGAGATACCACAAGTGGATGGATTTGGCAAACAGAAATTTATTCTTTCACAGTCGAGGACGCTAGAAGACTAAATTTTGGTCATCAGCTTCAGGAGAAGACTTTCTCTGTCATCAGTCCTGGAGGAAGGTTCTTGTCATTATTCTTGCCTTGAGTCCAGGAATTACTCAGCACAGGAACCCCAGGTCCAAATGACACTTTCCGGTCTTGGCTTTTCTTGCTTGGTAGTTAATGAGGTGCCTCACCCTTCTCCTTGATTGAGCTCTTTTATTTCTCAAAATAGATAAGTCACAATATAGCCTATGGCAGATTCTTACCTTATTAACAAAGATATGTCTAATCTTGCCTTGTCAGTTTTACAAAAGCTAGGATTTACAACACATCAGAGAATCACCACAAATAGAAAATGGTCTGCAACCACACAATACTAGCATTCATGGCCTAGCCAAGCTAATACATCTTTCAGGGTCATAAAAGAACCCATAAACCTGTTTTACAAAGCTACCTATTAATATACGTCAGTAGTGACAAATGGTTCAAACTTCAGGTTTCCAACTTCAGGAGCTTATGAAAATTCTCTTTTCATCACATGCATCTAAATAGATTAAAACTACTTACTACTCATTAGATTTTGGATTTCCACACATTTTAATAATTAATTATATGCACTTATGTGAGTAAAGTACTTTGTAAAATTAAGTAATTGAAAGAAGAATTTATCAGTCAGATTACATCCAAGAAAATGATTTTATATTTTTTCCTATTTTAATCACAACTCAGAATCTTTGAATCACTAACAGATTTTTAACAGTGGGTTGATAAGACTTTAAAAAAAAAACACTTTTGATATAACCAATTCTAACATAACTATGGAAATCTAAACACCTTTGAGTTTATTATATTGAAATTTTTGATAGTATAGTATAATTAATGCAAAATAATAAATAAGAAATAACATGATGCAATGTAATTTAATGGATGATTTGATATAATGCAATACATTCAGAATATAGTAGAAAGTATATTATTACAATACATTGTAAAATGATCAAAATAAATTTTACTGCAATATAACACTTGTTAGGGTTATTTAACACTTTCTTATATTCCAAAGCTATATTTAGTTTGCTAGGAAAGCGATTTGAATCTAATAGTAATAAAGGGCTATCAAGAATTCACACTCCGGCTTTCCAAGTTGCCATTACCTTGAAAACTGGACCAATAAATAAAGTGCACCAGTGTGCGTGCGTGTGTGCGTGCATTATGCAAATACAATCAAGCTTTCACCAATTCAACAGTTTTGGTATACTCAATCCAATGACAGTAACCTTAGTGGCATAATGGTTAAGCACTATTATCTGCTAACAAAAAGGCCATCAGTTCAAATTCACCAGGTGCTCCTTGGAAACCCTATGGAGCAGTTCTACTCCACCCCATAGGGTCACTATAAGTCAGAATCGACTCTACAGCAGTTGGTTTGGGATTAGTCAAATGTCAGTGACTGTATTTAATGAATGACAATACTTAATGAAGATTTTAGGTCTCAAAAAACTAGCTATAACAAAAAACAATGAGTGTAATCTAATCTTTAATAAACAGTGATATACTTTTATAATTAAGCAATGTAGATAGTGTTTCATTTCATTTGACTTTTAATGCTGAGATACAGGATTCCAAACAATTAGCATAAGAATCTAATTTTGGCAAAAAAAAAGTAAAGAAAATATGCAATAAACTTTCCATTTTAAGAAAAGGTTATACTGTACGTGTATTTGATATCTTACCCCTCATAACTCTCCTCGGGATTTCTGGCTGCGGTATATCCTTTGCCTCACTTTGCAATTTCTGCAATCTCTTCTCCTGGGCCTCTGTCTTCCTGACCCCAGTGACTCTTTTGTGAAGACCCCTAAATAGTCCTAGCTCAGATCATAGCTTCATTACTATATTAGAGAAAAACTCATAAACATTCTTTTAATTGATTTGCCAGTTTGGATGGTAATTTCTCTAGGTAAAGTAGTTTTGGTTCATACTGTGTTCGTACAACTGTTTTTTAGATGATACATTACTGCCTTCTGGTGTTGATGATAATATGTAAGGCTAAATCTATACCATTTTAATATACTTAGAAAATACATGTTTTACTGAGAATCACAGAGAAAAATTCTCAGGAAATTGAGTAAAAGGACTAATTTGTTTTGATGCTAATTTTCTTCATGAATTAAAGTAAAAAGAGTGACCCATATCAACCTTATAAAGTTGGCTTTTTATTAACTATGGAATTTTTTCTTTAGATAATCTCTTGATGACTGATTATAATCCATTTGCCTCTTTTCACCTTCAGAACTTGATCACATTTTTTAATCTTTTAATGTTTTATGACTAAATGCTTCCAACAATTATATTGTTGACTAAATTTATTTATTTTAAGAAGCGTTGTTGTATGCTAACCAGATGATTCCAATTCATAGTGACGCTACATGACAGAGTAGAATTACCACACAGGATTGTCTAGAATGCAGTTGTTATTAAAGATCACTAGGTCTTCTCTCTCATGGAGCTGCTGGTGGGTTTAAACTTTGCACCTGCTGGTTAGCAGCCAAGTGCTTAATTACTAAGCAACCGGGGCTCCTTTATAAGCAGCAGTGTGATTAAAATATTTGTTAAATAAGTATACAGATACTTTTTTAAATAATTTTTTTAGGTTTTTTTATACTATGTTATTTTTTCTGCTACCTTTACTACTTCTATTTCATTAGGAATTATAGAGAAAAAAATATGCGTATTTCTACCATGGAATTAATGCACTGAATAAAAAACCCAAAAACCAAACCTGTTGTATCCGGCAACCCATAACCGAGGGAGACAGGAAAGAGGACGAGAAAAAACTCACATCACCCAAGATAAAGTTGGGGCCAGGTGGGACCAAGCCCTCTGATGGAGCACAGTGGCCACAGTTCCTCAATAGGGAACTTTATTTATAAGGTTACAAACAGGAGGAGGTTGGCAGGGCAGTCTGTTTTGCTAAAAACGGTTACAATAGTATGGGGCATCTCATGATTGGCTGATCCATGTGCGGAAGTATCATCAAGGCGCGAGGTACGAGAAACAGACAAAGGTCAGACTTTTTAAAAGGATCTATCATACTTGATAAAAGCCTAAACATTTGTGTGGAAGTCTCAGTAAAGTGGAAGATGTGAAGAAGGAGGGGCGAAGGTCAGGCCTTCCCGGAGGTTCTGCCATGCCCTAGAAAAGCCTAAATCTGCATTAGTAAGACAATAGGTGGGACAGTACCTTCCAAGCCCGCAACACAAACCCACTACCGTTGAGTTGGGTCCTACTCGTAGATGCCCTAGAGGTCAGAATAGAACTGTCCCATTGAGTTTCCAAGGAGCTCCTATCAAATTTGAGCTGTCTCCCTTTCGGTTAGCAGACGTAGCACTTAACCCATTAGGCCACCAGGGTTTCTATAATGCAATGCATATAATATATATCTGTAAGTCTCTATTACAGAATGAGTAAAGTGATAATTGTGACTTTGTTCTGCACTTTTGCTTAAAGATGCTATGCATCTTATTTTGACTTTAGACACTTACAGTACCAGGAAGTAGAGACTAACTGAGCCATTACCACCGGGATACAAAAAAAGAGGGGACTTGTAACTACTCCAAGAGACAGATAGGTGAAACCCACAAAACTTAAATACAGTTTCCAGCCTATCAGGCCCAAAATATCTATGTAATTAATTCTTATAAATCTCAAGTGCAAATGATGAGATTCCAATAAAGGAGATTTGCCAGCTAAATCTTGGCAATCTTCAGTGCATCATTTGGGGCTTAGAAACAGAATTTCCTAGCTAGAATATCTTCCTCATGAGAGGGATGAAACAGAGACCTAGGAAGAAAACCTCATGCCAAAACCAAACCCACTGCCATCAAGGTGATTCTCACTCTATTGACCCTATAGACAGAGAGGAACTGCCCTACAAAGTTTCCAGGGAGCTCCCAGTGGATTTGAACTGCCAATTTTCTGGTTAGCAGCCACTGAGCTTAACAACTATGCCACCAGGGTTTGCAAAAAATCCCAAAGACACATTCAAAGATAGTTTTTGGATATCTCTGGCAGAACTTCAAGGTCAGGTTTCCAACAACCTTTCACCTCTAAGTATGACTATAGAAGATACTGACTCATCCAAAGACAAAGTGTATTCTGATTTTCTTCTTACACAGTCAACTCTGGATGTCGAATCAGCAACACTGGTTGATGGACAGCTGGAGAAGTTGCCAGTAAGAGCGGCAATGAGGCAAGGCCTCGTCATTTTGGAAAAACTGATAATAGTATAAAAACAAAAGGTATATTGTGTTGTTGTCTGCCACTAAGTTGATTCAAACTCATCACAGCCCAAAAGGATAAAGTAAAATTGTCCCATACAATTTCCTAGTCTGAAATATTAGAGAAGTGGATTGCTAGGGTTGGCTGCTGGTAACTTCAGACTGCCAGCCTTTGGGTTAGCAGCTGAGCTCTTAACCATTCCATCCCTGGGGTCTTAAAGGTATATTGTAAACATAAATGTGCTAATAAGTGAGATTGACTACCATGTCAATTCTATTCTAAGACTGACAATTATCTTTACTGTTACTTGCATTAAATTCTGAATGTAAGAGATTTCGGCGATCCTTAACAGCGTACACCTATGACAAGCCATTAGAAGTAATAGACAGTTCTTTGCTTGCCCGATCCTCTCTATATTCTTGCTTTTCTTATCCCTATCACTTAGCTCTTGTCTTTCCTTTTTACTATCCAATTTCATCAGTTGTGCTTGCTCATCATCAGTTTTGCTCGCTCATACATCCAGTTTTCTTCTCAGTTTGTGTTCACTGATGCCGTTAATGGGCCATATTACTCATCCTTTTTTCCCCCTCTTTCAGCTCTAGTTCTAGTCAGTAACTGTCTTATTCACATGTTATTACAAGTCAATAATCTTACTACAGGGAAGCTGACTGGTTCAGCTGTATATGCCTGAGCCAAGACTGATAGTAGTGGATGAAATAAAGCGAAGCATGTTACAAACCATGGCCACCAAAGGCTGCCTACTGGAAATCACTGTATATTAGAGCACCCTCTTAGGAGAGTTGGGAGACATATGTCAAACTACATATATGTGCACACAGATATCTTCTGGAGAAACACATTGAATATATGCACATATTTATACATAAAAGATATGAAACTACTACAGAATCATTACACAAATTCTCAGAATAAATGTTAAATTTGTTCACAATTTCTTTCATATTAGTGCAATTACCTGCAAACTATTAAAAAAAAAAACAACTGGAGCTCAAGACAGTGAAATGATTCATGTAATTAACTAATTGAGTAAAACTTTTCTGTGGTCTGTGTAGACTACTTACTGGCATTTCTCAAACCTAGAGTTTCAAATGGATGGACTTCATGGGATTTAATGGATTGTCCATTCAATATATTTACTCATCACATGGTTCTATAGGCTATGAAATTAAATATTATTATTCCTATTTATATGTTATTCTTGAATAACTGCGGAGACATTGAAAAATGAATTTACATAGAAAATTTAAAAAGAACTATGCATTAATATTTAACCAATTGTAAATCACAATTAGTAGTTTACTACTGTTCTTCCATATGTAGTTAGATACAGACAGATGATACAGCCAGAATTAAAAATTCAAAAGAATCACTCATGTCATCTCTTACTTGAAGAGTAACATTTTAGTAACTGACATGTACAGACTCATATATGGCATATATTATTACAAAAATAAAACAAAACTAAGCAAATGGAAACATGCTGCTAACAGACTCAACACTTTTTTTGTTTAAATAATGACTTTCTGTACTAAACAAGGAAATCCTACGTTGTTTTCTAATTGTTTGACATTTTTCTCATTGTCTGCTCAGAGGAAACAATGTTAGAACAAAATATTACATGCACATCTAGGGTACCTTTTTATTTTATGAAGAAGTCATAAAAGTGGAATTACTGGGTCAAATTCCATAAAGATTTTAGAGGTTTTAATGTGTACTACAAAATTGCTTTTTCCGAAGTCGTATCTTATTTACAATCCCATCATTATGATGAAAATCTCTAAGCAAGATATCTGTCAACTTGAAAGAGCACCGTCAGCTTCAAAAAGAAATAAGAAGTCCTATCTAGCAGTTTGATGAGAATTGTATTAAATTCATAATATAACTTGGAAATATTTGACATTATTATCATATTTTCTTTCCCATACTTTAGAAAAATATATTTTTCTATGTATCTAAGTATTATTTCATCTTCAAACAAATGACTGCTCTTGGCATATACGGTCACTATATATTAAGTTTTTTCTTCATTTTAAATAACCCCATGTACTTTATGATAGAGCTAAAGGTATCATTTACTTAAGACTGAAAACAGAATAAACAAACTTATACAAATGAAAAATAAATAAATACTAAGTCATGGCTGGCATTCTATGAGAAATTGTGTCCTTTCATGCCCAAACCAAAAAAATAGAGCTCTAGTTTCATAAATCAGGAAATGCCTCAACTTTCTTCTAGACTAGATACTTTGGATATTGCTTTATCATATAAACTAGAACATAAGAAGTAAAACAAGTTCAGATTTCCATTTGCAGGAAATTCTGTAGTCTTAAAATCAGTATTAATAATGCTTGAGCCCCGCTCATACTTGTCCACTTTCACAAATTTTGCTAACCAAATTTTAAATACAGCTATTATTAAATTAAATTACAAAAACTTGCAATTAAATACATTATATAAAACAAAACTAGTAAATACTCAAAACTCATCGCAATCTAATTAACTTACTATTAAACATACTTTGGAGGCTATTTTATCTATTGTATCTATATGGCGAAAATATGTGAGCTTGCTATTGTATATCTCTTGTCAACTCTGCATTCAGAGACAATATATAGATGGCCTGAACTTGGCTATGGTGGGAATGTTTTTCTACCAAAATCACAAGACACTACAAAGTAAGACTCACTGCCCCACCTCAGAGAGCCAGTAGTTAAACATTTACCAGCACACCACTGAATATGCACACATATGTGTATGTGTTTATATGCAAGCATACAAATTACCTAGTAAAATGTATGTATGTTAAACATTTACACACACACACACACACACACTCACACACACATAGTTTTGGAAAACACAATCAATCAAAATTTTGGTACTGGCGTGATGTCCTAGTTATCTAGTGCTGCTATAACAGAAACACTACAACTGGATAGTTTTAACAAAGAAAAATTTATTCTCTCACATTCTAGGAGGCTATAAATGTGAATTCAGGATGCTAGTTCCAGAAGAAGGCTTTTGCTCTCTGTTGGTTCTGGGATAACGTCTTTATCATTAATCTTCCACTAACCTAGCAGTGTCTTAGCAGAGGAACCCAGATTCAAAAGAAGCATTCTGCTCCAGGTGTTGCTTTAGTGGTGGTATGAGTTCCTCTGGCTCTTTATTCACTTCTCTTCTTTATGTTTCAAAAGAGATTAACTCAAGATACAACTTAATTTTATATATGTGTCCTACCTCATTAACGTAACTACCTCTAGCTGTGCCTCAAAAACATCCTACAAATAGGTAGAACTTACAACAAATAGGGAAAAATACATCAGACGACAAAATGATGAACAATTTCACAGCATAAGGAATCATAGCCCAGCCAACTAGGCACAGATTTTGGTGCACACAATTCAATCTATAACAGGTGAAGAATATGAAATGATACGTTAAATAGACAGTAGACAAGAAACTTTTGCAAGAACCAGTGATGATACCATGCCATTGACTAACATGTATGAGCAAGGCAATTTTTTGCACCTGAGAAAGTGAGGGATTGCTTGCGGTCCATTGTTTAAGAGCTCGGCTGCTAACCATTGGTCAAATGTTTGACTCTGAATCCACCACCCACTTCTTGGATACGCTATGAGGAACTTCTACTCTGTGCTGTAGGGTCACTGTGAGCTGGAATCAGCAGGATAGCAATGAGTTTGTGTTTTCTTTTTTAAAAGCATAAAAGAAAGAAAATTTTACTCACTGCTAACATGTAAGCATAATTATAATACTAGTTATTTAAATATTATTTCAACAATGTAAAGTCAACTGGAAGGATGCATTGTATTCATCATGACTGTGGTCTATGACATTTATTCTTTTACATAAGTTAAACCATTTAAGACTCTATAAAGATAACTGAGAAACCCTAGTGATACGGTGATTAAGTGTTGTGGCTGTCAACAAGAAGGCTGGCGGTTCAAATCTACCAGGTGCTCACTGGAAACTAGAGGGACAGTTCTGCTCTGTCTACAGGTCTCTATGAGTAGGAATCAGCTCTACCACAGTGGGATGATTTTTTTTTTAGATAATTGTTCCAATTCTGAAAATTTATTTCCCAAAAAATGGTACAGCACAATATTTTAGAAATAGAAATTTTGTGTCTTCTTATTTTCTTGGTGCTGCAGTTATCATGAGCATGTTATGCAATTTGATAACAGAAGAAAACAAAAGGAAGAAACAGAAGATACAACTTCAGCTATTTTTATACTTTGCTCTTGCTCTACTTATTTATTTATTTGATTCTCTGTTTTATGGCGTGGAATAGCGTGCATCGCAGAGAGGAGATTTCATAAGTCATTAATGGTTAGAATGAAACCTTAGCTTGACATTTTAGAAAAAGCAAAAGTGAGTTGACATTAAATTTGCCTTCTTTTTTTTTTTTTTTTTTTGCATTGACAGTTCCAGCTAGTATAGAGCCCGTGTTTCTAATGATCAAAATACAAATCATTTAAATACTAAATGCTTGTGGAGACACGTCAGCAATACCAAAAATATGACATGGAATATGTCTTGAATATCTTTTGTTTTTCTTAATATACATAATTGGTAGTCTAAAAATGCTTTCTATTCTATAAGCCAAGTTTAGCCTGTATATTTTCTGCACTAATTAAATTTGGTCTTTAATCTAGCAAGCAACAGTAACTCACTGGAGGTTCCTTTTTTAGCTTTATAAATATGTTTTAACAGAAATACATGTGCTATCTGTATTTCATAACTTTAGGATAATTTTAACTGAAAGAAATTGAAGAAAAAGATACTAAAATAGCTGCCATTCCATTGAGAATTTGACCCAAAGCTTATACCTTGGGACATGGCCTACAAAGAAATAAAACTATTTATGTCAGATAAGTTTATAAGAACTGATACCTCATAGTTGTTATCTAGTGGAAAGAGCGATGAATGTGAAAGAAGACCTAGTTTTCTGTTCTGACTCTGGTGCTTATCAGCATTGGATGAATAACTTGAACTGTAGTTATTATCCTACAGAATGAAAATAGTAACATTTATTTTCAACTTTGTTCAAAGACTATTTCAAGCAAAAGTGCTTTATAAAGCCTATGACTATTTTAGTTATAAAACTATATTATCTCTAACAACTCATAGAAAGAAACTAAACATATCCTATATCTAACAATAAGGACTCAATTATTTCTCGTCAATATATTTTCCAAGAAGACAAAAATTCAACTAGCTGAATTATTACTATGTTATGATCAATGTAAGCTTTCCAAAGGCTTATAACAGACAATATTCAGTTTATTATGTATAGCATACAATAAAACTCTAATAAAACAAAATTTTGAATACTGAATTGATGTTATAAAGATACTACAAAAATAATTCAAATGAATTATTTTATAATAATTTTTATAATAATTGCAGCCTAAAATTCAGTGCAGAAGACTTTCTGAAGCTACGATGAAGTTTGGAATGTGATGTATAATGATGAGAATTCTTAGTTCATTTAGTTTGGTAGGCAGAATTCTAAAGCTGTGCTACCCTCCCCTCTAGAATTCCATTGCCTGTTTTTTCTGCTCATACACTGTTTTAGGTACCTTGATAAAGGGATAAGACAGTTGTATCTAAATTATCAAATCAAGTGATAGTAAGGTAAAGAAATTAAATGAGTTGCATTGACCCTGACAGGTACACCTTTTTAAAGCACAGAGTTTTCTACGTATGTTGGCAGAAGGGGAAGTTAGATTCAAAGATTGAGGGAGGTTTGCAAACTATGGCTGGGTGAAGACTGCAGAACTCATGTCATGAGAATTGTTGGAAGTCTCTTGAAGTTGAGAATAGTTTTCAGCTGACAGTGAACAAGAAAATAGGTACTTAAAAGAACAATATTAAGTAGACTTCAACATAACTTGAGTACTCCTTCCATCTTAACCCAATATTGCAAGCACAGAGTAGCTGGGGCATTGGGCAGGGTACCATGCTCTTAGGCGAAATTGAGGCCAGTTGGCACAACTAGCGTTTTGCCAAGAGGCCTCTCTGCACCCCACATTGGTGAGTGGTGTCTGGGGTCTTAAAAGCTGCCCAGCTGCCATCTGAGAGCACAGCAAATGGTCCCAACTCAGCAGAAACGGATACTCACCGAGGACCAAAACGACATGGGGGAAAGACTACCCAGAAGACAGAGAGACCCACATGAGTGGGTGCCTATATTGACTTGGGACTGGAGGAACCGGGTGGTGCCGGCCACCACCTGTGATAGCTGCAGTGGAGCTCACAAAGTTTTCTCAGTAGCAACACAAGAATAAAAAGGGGTGCACCCTAAGTTCTCCACTAAAAGACTGCAATTGATGGTCCAGTGGCTTCGGGGTTCCCCTGGGAGCATAGCCCCTGGCGCTGATGCTGCTGTTGCCCATAAATCGTAATGATGGTCCACTCTTCGGACTGGAATGGATTGCACTTGGCGAAGCATAGTGACCATATATTGGATGTAATTTATGGTTCTGTGCATCTATAGGATATCATCCTGCTGACTTCTGGCTGGAGGAAGGGAAGTGGGTGGGGAGGAGGGGAAAGGGGGCTGTTGGGAAGATGAGACATGTATGGAGCAGAGAGGAATAGTGTGCTGTCACCGGGCAGGGAGAGCAGTGGAAGCTGCATATAGGTGGGCATGCAAATTTATATGGGAATATATGTTTTCACTCAGTCATAATTTAAAAAAAAAGAAGAAAATAGGTATTTAAGTCCTACAGCCACATAGAACTGAATTCAGTTGACAATCCGAATGTTCTCCAGAGACTCCACTTAAAAGTCTACCTCAGCCAATACTTTAATTTCAGGCTTATCAAAGTCTTAGCAGAGACTCAGTTGTGTTCCTAGATTTCTTACTTACAGAACTATGAGATAACAAATGGAATTGTTTTAAGCTGCCAAGTTTGTAATAATTGGATACATAGTAATAGAAAACTAATTCATTCAATCAACAAATTGTTTCTGTGCACCAACAAGATTTGAGACAGTATATTGAAGGATAGGAGCAAACAAACATTAATCAAATATGAATGTTGTTTGCTGCCCCCTGAAAAACCACTGCCATCGAGTTGGGTCTAACTCATAGCTATCCTAAAGGTCAGAGTAGAATTGCCCTATAGTTTCCAAGGAGCGTCTGGAGGATTTGAACTGCCTACCTTTTGGTTAGCAGGTGTAGCACTTAATCTGGTATGCTATCAGGGTAGATAGTCTTTGGGGGAAAAAAAAATCAATGAGTATAATATGTTGGCTGAAAAAAATGTTATGGAAGAATTTGTATTTTAAGACAGTCCTGGATGTCACAAACAATAAAGCACTCAAATACTAAATCAAAGGTTGGTAGTTGGAATCCACCCAGAGGCTCTTCGGAAGAAACATGGCTTGGAGATTCAAAGGCTATGGCATTCTCATCAGCAACTCATGGGCTCATCATGAGTCAGAATCAGTTTGGCAGCAACCAGTTTGGTTTATGGTGTTTTCAGACTATGGAAGACAAATCACTGCTGAATATGAAAATATTCCAACGAAATTCTGAATTACTGAGTTCTACACACTCATTTAAAGTATCTCTTAGTTCTGTATTCTTTAGCAGTAAGTTTAAGGAAGAATAATTTTAAGAAATATAGAGGTAAAGATAGATGGGGATTATGAATGTATTGAGTGATGGCCTAAGTAACGTGGGTATTATTCTTTATAACATTCACAACTATTAAATATTGTTTTCATGTAAGTGACCAGATTCGAGGAATATTTACTAAAGGGGAGGGGGGGGAAGTATAATAGAATGAATTGGAAGGAGAAGAGAGTGTTTCCAGAAACCCAGATTAAGAAGTTATTTAAATAACAGGGTGAGATGTCGCTTTAAATATGCGTAGTGGTTGTAGGAAAATACGACTTTGAGAGATATTTCAAGGTTATGATTTATAAAATAAATCATGAAGGGAAAAATGGAAGGGGAAACAACGTTTCTGAAATTTTGAATGTAGTTATTCAGGCAGAGGATAGTTCAGAATTAAACTGTAAATAGATGCAGAGAATTTTGTTGTAGGCTGGAAGAAGTTGGTTTTAAAGCCACTCTTTCAAATTTTAGTGGCTTGTTCAGAGACAAATACATGTCATCTGAACGAGAATGTAGTTTTTAAGTTCTTGGATACATTAGACCTGAAGTTGTACTTAAATTGTTAAGTAAGAGTTTTACCCTAGCATTTCAGTGAACTATTATGTGTCTTTCATACAGGGTTAGAGAGACAAAAACAGCGTCCAAGAATTCCAAACATGATGCAGTCCTGTTATAAAGCCTTCAAAGTTTTGATTTGCTTTTCACCAGTGTCTTCAGTTCAGTCTGGATTTCTTTCTTCAGTACTATTGCTTCCTGATCATATGCTGCTTTTTGACATGACTGAACATCAACCAATTCTTTTTGGTATAATGACTTTATTCTTCTCAGTTTTCATTTGATGCTTACTGTGTCATTTAATATTTTCCCTGTTCAGCTCTTCATAACTGAAACTTGAGGCTCGATTTTTTTCTCCAGTTCTTTCAGCTTGAGAAATACCAAACATGTTCTTCCCTTTTAGTTTTCTATCTCCACCTCTTTGTACATGCCATTATATCACTTAATTTTGTCTTTTTGAACTGCCCTTTAAGATCTTCTGTTCAGTTGTTACACTTCATCATTTTTGCCTTTTTGTTTAGCTACAAGACATTGTAGAGCAGGTTTCAGTCTCTTCTGACGTCCATTTTATTCTTTTATTTCTGTCCTGTCTTTTTGATGACCTCTTCTTTTATTCACATATGATATCCTTGATTTCCTTCCACAACTCATCTGGTCTTCAGTCATTAATGTTCAAAGCTTCAGCTGTATTCTTGAGATAGTCTCTAAATTCAGATGTGGTACACTCAGGGTTATACTTCAGCTCTCATTGACTTGTTCTAATTTTCTCCAGTTTCACGTTGAGCTTATTTATGAGTAATTGATGGTCTTTTCTGCATCCCCTCTCAGCCTTGTTCTGACTGCTAATGTTGAGCTTTTCCATTATTTCTTTCCCCTAATGTGGTTGATTTGATTCCTGTGCATTCCATCTGACAACGTCTGCATGTATTATCATCATTTATGTTGCTGGAAAAAGGTATTCATAATAAAGGTGTCATTGGTCTTGCAAAATTATATCGTGAAATCTTTGGTGATGTTTCTTTCACCAAGGCCATATTTTCTAACTATCAATACTTTTTGTTTCCAACATTAGCATTCCAATCATCAGTAATTATCAATAGATGTTAAATGCACATTTGATCAATTTCAGACTGCAGAATATGGCAAAAATTTTATATTTATTCAACTTTGGCCTTAGCAGTTATTCAGAAAAATTAAATAATAGTCATTACCAACTGGTTTTACTTGTAGGCATATGGGTATTATCCTAATGCTGACAGCTTTCTTCTTCAGGACAGATATTAAAATGTTTTTTTCAGCAATTAATGCAAGGTCAGTTTGTCATTCCTGTCATAGCAGGACACGTGATTTTTTTTTTTTTAATTCAAAATGACCAAAACCAGTCCATTTCAGCTCACTAATGCCTAGGATATCAATATTTGTATGTTCCATTTCATGTTTGATAATTTCAGATCTTCCTAGATTTGTATTTTGTACATTGTGTTTTCCTATCATTAATGAATGTTTGTAGTCGATTCTTCCCATGTTAAGTTGTGCCACATAAGCAAATGCATGTCCTGAAAACTTGACTTCTTCCATTTCATTAAGGTTGACTCTACTTTAAGAATCAACTCTTCCCTACTTCCTTTTAAGTGCCTTACACTCTGAGGGGCTCATCTTTCAACACTGTATCAAACAATATTTCTCTGTTATTCATAAGATTTTTACTGGTTAATTATTTTCTAAAGTAGACACCCGGTTTCTTCTCCCTAATTTTACTCTGAAAGCTCTATGCAAACGTTTCCACCATGGGTCACCCTGCTGGAATTTTAATACCAGTGGCATAGCTTCCAGCACCACAGCATTATAGATGCCCCCACAGGATGACAAACTGACAGGCACGTGGGGGGAGAATTTTGATAGAGAACTATGAGAAACAATACTAGATAATCTATCAAAATGAACAATATAATAAGTGAAATGAAATATTTAAGATATAGCTTTACCAACAGGCCAACTAAAAAGACCTAACCAAGCCCGTTACCCTTGTGTCAATTCCAACTCATGTTAACATGCAAAGAGTTGATATTCAGAGGTTGGAGTTTCAAATCCACCCAAAGTCACTGAGTGGTCTATTTCTAAAACATTAGCTACTGAAAACTCTACAGAGCAGAGTTTTCCTCTGACACATGCAGTGGCTGTGAGTTGGAATCAACCAGAGGACAACTGGTAAAGTCTGCCAAAGAGAGGGACAGCAACTGAGATATAGATGTCTATACACTATTCTGAATGGCATTGGGGGAAGAAAAGGGAGAAATATAAAGTAAGCAACATAATATAAAAACTTTTCAAAGTACAAGAAATATTTGGCATGCCTTAGAATGTCCAACGCACATTCAATTGAAACCCCAGGAGGAAATATCAGATAAACTCTGGCAAAAGAAACACTTAAAGAAATATTGGCTGAGAATTTTTCTATAATGAAGAATGATTTTGAGCCACATAATAAGAAAGAATAAACTGTAAAAATTTTTAAAAGCAGTAGAGAAAAAAGGTTAAAGATAATGAAACAATGAGAATTTTGAAAGTTTTGAAAGAATAAAATACTTCCACAATGCTGATACTAAAAACAAGAGTGTCATCTATAGAATTTTCCTGAATGGAAAAAAAAATACAGTTTTGTTACACTAAGATAAACTGAGAAAATTTATCACAGCAGAGGTATGCTAAATGAATATTAAAATTAAATTTTTGGACAAAAGGCAAAGTATCCTATTTTTAACAAAGGAAATTCTATAAGGAGAGATTAGCAATGCAGATTCTAAATGACTGGTAAATACAAGTGAATCTTACACACAGAGAGCAAGAAAAATACTGTTTTACAGATTTTAAAGTTTGTGTAAAATAAAAAAATACATGGTAGAAAGAACATCTAAAAGTGAAATAACAGAATTTAATGTTTTAAAGTGTTTCATTGCCCATAAACCAATATAGAAATGAATTTACATAACACTTTCAATTATCAGTGGTGTTAGTTGAAATTTATATCATAGATTAAAAAAAAATTAGCCAAATAAAGCAAGGAGAAAACATAAAGGAATACAGGATAGGGAGTATGAATAGAAATCACGTTGCTATGTGGTAGATTCAATATGAATTTATTTGTAATCTATTAAACACAAAGGGACTCAATCCAAATAAGAGGTAAAGATAGAATGGACAAAAAACAATAGTCAAACAGATGTACACTATTATAAAAATAATTTAACCTCAAATATAAACATGCATAGAGATTGAAAGCAAAAGACTAGGGAAAAATAAAATATCCTGTGCTTACACTAAACAAAAGGGAAGCCAGCCAGCCAAAAACAAAAGGGAAGCAGTGTATCTTTAATATTATAATATAGATTAATCTTAAAAGAATGCATATTTTATTTTGAGAAAAATTCTCATATAGCAGTAATTTCAAATTTTATTAATCATATAATGTAGCATATGTGTGTGTGTGTACACGGATATACATATATCATGGTGGCATAATGGCTAAGAGTTATGACTGCTGTCCAAAGGTCCACAAACCAAAAGTTCTGCTGGCCAAATTTGCCAGGTGCTTCCTGAAAAGTATGGGAGAGTTATAGGGTCACTATGAGTATAATAAATCAAGTTTCCAGATTTAGAGCATCTGACTTACGGACAACTCATCTCAGGAACCAACTATCATACAGCTCATTGCATTAAAAAAACTAGTTAAATAAAGTGGTTTGTAATAATGAATGCACATGCTACTCTACAATGATCATGAATTATTTTTAAGTGTTTTGTATGCACAGAAATGTAAAATATCCCATATGCTAAGATAAACATTTGACTACCTGACACTAAATAAGAATTGTATGTACCTGTTTACACTTAATCTACAAATTCAACTTAAAAATAGATTTAGGAACAGATCTCTTTTGTAATCCAGTTGCTGCCTGTGTAACAAAACTACTAGAACACAAAAGAAAAGCAAAAAAAATCCACAATAACTGTGTGTATTACATCAACGAGCCAAAGATGGACTCTGTGTGTTGACCCCAATTTGTTTACTTCTTTATAGCAAGTTGAAGTCCATTAACTGGCAAACCTGCTGGTGTCAAACTGAAATTTCTACACTATTGATTATTTAAAAAAATTATCGGAAAGAAGCAGATTTTAGGTCATTTATTTAGAGGGCACTTGGCTGGCTTTGGCTAGAGCCTACTTGGCTTACATACGCTAGACTTAGACAAGATAATATCTTCTAGTTATAAAAACCCTACAAATCTATGCTTCAGAGCTTTCTGACCCAAGACTTTCACCTTACTGCGGAAAAACCTTGCCTTGGCTCCATAATTGAGACTTTCATTCCTTTACGTCCTACGGAGGGTGGCCTTTCCATCTTCACCCTTTGGGAGAAGCCCCTTGTCTCTGGAAGAAATTTCACCATGGGACCGCGGCCCCTACGTGCAGCTGTCGGTAAGTAGCCCACTGCCATTGAGTTTAGCCCGACTCATGGCCGTCTTAAAGGACAGAGTAGAACTGCTCCACAGAGATTCAACCTGCCGACGTTTTGGTTATCAGTGGTTATGGAGAGGTTAAATGCTACATCTGCTAACCGAAAGGTTGGCAGATAGAATGCGCCAGGTACTCCTTGGAAACTCTTGGGGCGGTTCTACTCTGACCTTGGGGTCCCTATGAATCTAAACTGACAGGAAGGCAGTGACTGTCAGCAAACAGATCTCCATTGTAGGGCAACACTGCTATCTCATAGTCGTATCATTTTCCTTGATCAGCCTCAAACCCCATTAAATTCATTGCAATTATGGTGGATTTAAAAAGATTTCATTAAAAAAATGCTTAAAACAGATTAAATTAGACAAATAGAGTTAATGAGTTTCATCTATCAGACATGTATAGATCATTGAACCCCAAACTACTAATTACACATTATTTTCAAGCGTGCAAGATTTGAAAAATCAATAATAAA
This sequence comes from Heterohyrax brucei, assembly GCA_028571685.1. Lineage (NCBI taxonomy): Eukaryota > Metazoa > Chordata > Mammalia > Hyracoidea > Procaviidae > Heterohyrax > Heterohyrax brucei. The sequence goes on along the minus strand of CM053159.1, from coordinate 51,263,659 downwards.
AACACATTCCAATATAAAACAATGACTTAGTTTTCTTCTTTTAATAAAATGAAACTTGTAGTAATGGAGTTTAAAACTAAATAATAAGAACTGAAGGTTAATGGAATGTTTTCATGACAAAAGCAATCTCTGTTTTCTAAGCACAAATGACTGTGTGGTTTAATCATGGTTACCCTCCAGTGTGTTAAATAAAAACAGAGTTTATTAAAATTACTTTCCCAACGTACTCAAAATCAGTTATTAATTAGCTCAAATGAATATTAGTTATTAACATTAAATTAAATAGTTAATTAAGCACCTGGAGGTTAAATTTTACACATTAAATACATTTGTAGTATTACAAGATTTTCATACAGTAAAACCTTTTACATGACTTTCAGGATTACTAACTTATTCAGTTAAGCGCAATTTCATATTGTTATAATCTTAAATCATTTCTGAAAATGACAGCAATTTTGTCTCCATGTAGAAAATTTACAAAAGTTCATTTTGCAAATATTTATCCCAGTCTTAAAAATACTTAATCATTGTGCTGACACTACTTTAGCACAGTAATATAAATTTTGAAAACTTAAAATCTTGCCAAAATCACCTGTTAAAGCGGCAGCATTAAAGGGTTTGGAAGTCTTTGCTCCCTTCCTGACTGTGAGAAAAGTCTGGATAAAATGAAAATCATCAATTTTTCTTGAACTTGTGACACAATTTAGGAATCAGGGAAAAATACTTCCATGAAATCTGAGTAGTCTGGTTCGTTCTGAAGGATACATCACCTGTTATATGCATACCTGTATCAGAAGCCAGATTGTCAAAATGCTGTTGGGATACTTCAATAATAATTTTGAAAAATTTGTGAAAGTTGATTACAGGCTAACATTAGAGTCAGAAGCTCCAAGAGTCGCAGTCAGGAGGATGGGTGTCCCTAGACTTTTACAAGTTTTTCCTCCAAGAACTCTCCCATATTCTTTAAAAAGAGAATCTCAGAAAGATCTCACATATATGTAGCAGGAAGAGGGAAATAGTAGCCACTTTGACAATGTCATGGACATATAGTTCAATGGAAGAAAATAGAGCAAAAAAGTTGTTCAAAAGAATACGATGTATTGACTGATGCACAAAAGGCAATTCAATAGAAATAGGAGTTTTTTTCAAGTAATCATGTAAAATTTGGAGGTGCATGTAATTATGTATTTAATAAATTAGGTGAAATAGAGAAATTCTTTGAAAGACTCAGGAAGAAAACTGTATCTTCCTGTACCTATTAAAAATCTTAGAATTAATGCTATAAATCCATTCATTAAAAAAAAAATAACAGGTTGAACTATCTACATTGATGAACTCTGAAAACCATATAAGGCAAAAATAAAAATCATTTTTTCCAAAAAATACAGAAAATGGAACAGAAGAAGAATTTCCCAATCTACTCCATGAGGACAAAATTAACCTAATACCCTGTCAAAAAAAAAAAAAAGAAGTATTACAGAAAAACAGAGATCAATACACCTCAGGCAGAGGAAAAAAAAATATATATATATATATACATGAGTCGGCTCCGACTCGATGGCACTTGGCTTTATATCAACAAATCAAACCCAGAAAGATAGACAGACAGACAGACAGATGATAGATTGATCAATAAACTGATAGACAGAGAGAAATTACGGTGACCAATTGAAGTGTATCCAAGGAATTTCAGGATGCAAAACATTAAAAAGATAATCAATATACTTAACTATACTAAAAGATTTTATAAGAAAAAAACATGATCCTTTCTGCTCCAGAAAAACAAAATTTGTGAAATACCACATACATTTGTAATAAAATTTCTCAGTTACAAAAGAAAATCTTCTCAGCCTGATTAAGGGCATTTTAAAAGGAAAAAAAATCATATGTACATAAATTAAATTTACTGATGAAAGTCTGATTGCATTCCTATTCAGAATAGAAAAAGACAAGGATGCCTCCTCTACCAACTCTTAATAAACATCATAGTGAGTATCTCAGCCAATAGATTAAGGTCAGAAAAAGAAATAAAACGTATACACACTAAAAACTGGGGGGGAAAAAAAAAATTTCGAGTCAACATTAATATCTATTGATTCAATAACAATGAGTTTTTATAGCAATTGAAAATTATTACTAGAAATATTAAGAAAGCTTAGCAAAATCTCAAAATATATGATCAATATATATAGTCATTAATTATAGTTCTATTTATTAGGAATGAAAAATTGAAAATTAAAATTAAAAACTACAAAATATCCATGTACTGAAAACACAACACTGACAAAGGAAATCAAAAAGGTCATGAATAAGTGGAGTGATGCACCATGTTTATGGACTGAGAGATTCAGTATGATTACAATGCCAAGTCTCCCCAAGTAGAATTATAAATTAACTGCACTAAAATGAAAATCACAATATTATGGATTGAATTCAATAAACTTCATAAGAAGTTAGTTATAAAGTAAATTAAACAATTAGAAAATAGTATTGCATTAATATGTAAAGAGAAATGTCTCAAACTAAAAGTAATTTTTCATAAAATTTTTTGTTTTTTCTAAAGAAGAAATATTTTGAAATGCATTATAAAAACAAAGCTTTTGAAAATCTTCCATTATTGGCATGTATTTAGTATCATTATATCAAGGACTCTTCTGACTCCTTCCCAGAATACTTACCAGTAACACATCTCCCCTCATCCTAGCCCTACGTGTACTCATATTCTGTACATGCCTTTGTTAAATTCAATCTCCAGATCTTAGGCTAAATATCAGTTTTGCAATGTGTTATCGCATTAAAAATATGTATTTTTATTTCTTATTATTGCTTTCAAAATTTTAATTGTACTTCAACATTTAAATGTACTTCTGTGATTATGTCTATGGTATAAAATAAAAGTTAAGTAAAAAAAATTCTTGTCTATTTTTTCTTAAAAAATATGGACTTATTAAGTTTTTTTTGGAAAATGGAATTCATTGAGCACATAGTTGTTTAATAATTAAAACTGCATTTACTTGAGGCTGTGTATATACAAATTTATCCATATGTATTATGCTATTTCATTCTGACAACTCAGTATTATCTTTATTATGCCCATTTTATCAATAAATACCTAAGGAATTCAGGGACTTATCAAGATGCAGAATTAGGAAGCAGCAGGGCAACATTAGATGAGATTTATTTCTACATAGATCACAGGATTCACTTTTGTGTTAAATTGTCTCCTCTTTGATATAATAACTAAGTAATTAGGAAGATATTATATTCTGGAAGTATTGCAAAGTGGTTTTTTCTCTGTTTGCATTTTTAAATTAATAAAATGATTTTAAAATCCAAATGAAGAACAAATATCCAAGAATGCCCAAGAAGAAAACATGTTGCATATGTTGTTTACCCAGCATTCTCAAAACACAACTGTGTAGTAGCACTGGAGGAGAATTAGAAAATAGCTCAACGTTGCAGAGTGCATGGGTTCAAAGAGATCCAGCAAACAGATGGACTTGCAAGTCAATAAAGACAGGCTGAACTTTCTAAATAAAGTTCTGTATGGTGACTGTCATCACATGCACAATACAGTAAAAAAGTAAACTTGTGCCCTAAAATCACAACACTTAAAAAATATGTGAATTAAAGAAAGAAATGCATATGTTTAATGGAAACATTTTGGAAAACAGAATAAATTTCCAGGAAGCACACACATGCACACAAACTTGGAGAACTCTTTTGCTATTTAAATAATATTAAAAAACAGTACTTCACAAAACGCCATAAAATGTGAGAAGACAGTCCTCAAAATAGTAGCAGCTATATGCAACGCATATAAAACTTTTCTAGGGAAGATTCTCTTTTCCCTCAGAATAAGCAAAATTACTGAACTTCTCTGAAGCTAGCAAGAAAAAAACAAAACGGTAAAACACTAGCCTTCAAAATTATATTGTGTTTTTTGTATATCTTTACCAGAAGTGGAAACCCTGGTGGCATAGTGGTGAAGTGCTAAGTCTGCTTTTATGTCTGCTTACAAAAGGGTCGGCAGTTCAAGTCCATCAGGGACTCCTTGGAAAGGCTATGGGGCAGTTCAACCCTGCCCTATAGGGTCGCTACGAGTTGGAATCAATTCGACTACAGTGGGTTTAACAGGAATAGGCAACTCGGTCTCTTCCAATGAAACTTTTAATTCCTTAAAAGATGTGTCTATACATATTCTCCTCTTCATCCTAGTGGTCAGCCTGGGCCAATGCAGATATTTTAATGTATGTTTTACAAATTGATTGATGTATATTTTATGACTGAGTGAATAAATAGCCTTATAAATTATTACTCCATCCTTAGTGCCTGAACATGAAGGCAAACTTAACTTCTAGACTTGTGACCTGATTTGGGTCTGTGCCCTGGAGCGGTGAAGACCATAAAACATACTCCAAGTCAGAAAGAAGAAAAAGGTTTATTAGGAGTTGTGATACCACCAGAGACTCGACAGCAACACAGGCTGTCCTCCATGGAGTCTCAAAAGACAATTTTTACATCCGAGTTTATACATCATTTCAACAAGAAATACATTGTGTTTTTAAGCATGTAGCCCACAGATAACTGTATACATCACAAAATAGTCACAAACAAACTCCTTTACTAAACTACAGATACCCATGCCAGGCACCTGGGGTCAAATCTGCTTGTCTGTTACCAGGCGAAGACAAAACTTACACAAAAATTCCTCAGCTAGTGAAACTAGTCTGCCAAGTCCACTCTCAGATCAAGAGCAAGAAAGTTGTGGATACACAAAATGCCAGGCAGCCTTCCTAGCTGCTGTTTTCCCAGCTGAAGGCCATTTCTCAGGGAGGCAAAGAAGAGGAAGGACAGCAAGGTCACAGGAGCTGAGTGGGCTCTGCGCCCCTTTGAAAAGAGACCGCAGTAGCTGGTGCAGTAAAAAACACTTAACAGGTTATTTAGAGTATCATTACAGCATTAGTTATGTGAAGCTCTTAATCACACATTTTGAAAAGGGGAAAATATGTTACAAGGCATTAGAGTTACATATTCCCCCCTTTTGAAGCTTGGCCATGCACATTTATCTCAAGCTTCAACCTGATCTCTTAGGTTAACATAATTGGGCACTCTAAGGACATTACATAATTAGAGACACAATAATCAAGGAAACCTAAAGAGTGTACATTTCTGCCTTTGAATCTTGCAGTGGTCTCCCAATTATGTACTAGACTAGTATAACTTTCTTTATAGGCTTAAAAATGGTAAGATTTCCCCTAATAGTAATCCCATCCAAACTAAGATCACAAACATCTTTCTTTTTAACCCAAGAAAGTCCTAACTGTAAGTTTCAGTGGGTTGAGCTTTTCACACTTTGTCACTGCAGGCCAGACAGGGCTTCATTTGGGATCCATGGATTCTCAGTTTAACTCCTGAAAGTGTCGCAGCCACGTAAGTGCTGAGTAATACGGTGAAGGGTCCAGTCTACCTGGGCTGCAAAGCAAGGTCCTTCTGTGTCCTGAGAAGTACCTAGGTTCCTGGCTGGAAAGAATGTGCAGCTGTCTGAAGAGGAAACTTCTGTCAAATCCACACCACCCAAGTAACTGGGAGAGAATGTTGGTTAGAGAAAGCAAAATTTAGACATCATTATATTAGGGAGCTGGATGGAAGACACTGGAGAGAGTTAGTTAAGACAATATGGTCCCCAAACAAAGTATTTCAAAACAACTAATTTTAAGTTTTCTCCAGGGTGCAACACCGACTCAGAGGAGGGCCAGTGTGGAACACTCCTCCAGGGTAGTCCAGTCTTTTGGTACAATTCACTAAGATGGCATTTTATGGTCTGATTGATTTTTTCAACCTTTTTCACTAAGTTGAAATCTCTATGCTGTGCGGAGTTTCCACTTTACTCCTAAAGCAGTTGAAACCTGTTGTACTACTCTCTAACTCTCTCAGTCCGGCAGGGTAAAGTCTCTACTCATCCTGAAAAAGAATCTACACACACACCAGTAAATGTTTCATCCGATCCTCAGCCCTGAATACTTCATGAAAGTCAAATTTGATTTCCCCAAAAGCTGGATTTTGATAAAACCCTGAACTGTGGCTTTCCTCGACTGGGACTTTAAGCACAAAAGGATTGTTGACTCTCAGGAGTCCATGTGAAAGGATCTGTCTCTGCTCCCTAGCCTGATAGGGAAGTTAGCTTGTGACTTTCTTAGACATTCAATATTCAGTTTTGACCAAAAAACTAGAGACAGTCTAGTATTTGTAACAGACTCTTCCTGAGACTCATCTCTGTAGAAGATCTACATATTTCAGGACCTCTTCTTCAGTTGAAGTGAGGTAATCGCTCTAGATCTTGGGTCAGAGCTGCTTCAAAACTAGTAGGGGAGTTCTTAAACTGTCGAGTTAGTGCAATTCAGTGGAGATATTTCTATTCCTCATCACCTCCTTCACTTATAAGTGAAGATCAAGTCTCTCAGTGGCCAGCAAGATACAAAAGAAACCAAGTGCCGTCGAGTTGGAACAGAAGAAAGTGCCTTCTAATTTCAAAACAGTAAAATGATTACAGGAAGGTGGGAGAGCCAGTATTAGAGTCTTCGCAACTTTGTTAACAGACTGTACTCACTGCTAACAAACAGTACTCACTTGACAGCGTCTTCTCCATCCCAAGGACAGCCTGAGCTCATCCTGATCAGCCACTGGCCCGAACACACAGAGCTATAGAATCAACCTCTCTTTGGACCACAGAAGAGACAGATGTTGCAGATAGCAGCCATCCTGTGAGAGCTGAGGCAGCTTCTGGCTTGAATACAAACACGTTGGCCTACTTTTCACACTAGCTTCTGCTGTTTCTGACTTTTCTCAACCTTGTACCAAATGTCTGATAATTGGATTTTAAAAACAAAATAGGGTAAGAAAATTAAGGTTGTGCAAAATGACAAGCCAACAACAACAACAACAAAAGACTAAATGTTCAAAAAGAAAGCCAGAGAATTACTGAATGGAAAGTTCTCAAAGGTGCCACCACTGTGGACTGTGGTCAACTCTGTTTCATTTAACTTGAAAAGGAAAGAATTTCTTAAGGGCACTGAAGAACATCCAAGAGCTTACGAAATATGCAGGATTTGTGAATCACCTCATTAAAGTGCAAATGTTGATTCTAAAATGGATAAATGCATGCTGTTTTTTAGTGGTCGATTCTGACTCACAGTGACTCGTCCTGTAGAAAATAACAGAACTGCCTTATAGAGTTTTCCAGGTTGTAACCTTTAGGTAACAGACTGCCACATCTTTCTTCTGCTTAGTGGCTGTTGAGGTTGACTACTTAACCACTGAGACGCGGAGTCGCCTCGTTACACAAAAAATAATTGAAACGTGGGCTCATTCTCGTCTATATTTATTGCCAGGCTCTAGAATACTCTGTAATTAAAAATATAGTATAGGAATATCTTGGGTCTCATGTTCATCCCTACTGTTCCAGTAAAGTTAGTTGGTATGTTCTATCTGGGTATGGTTTCAGTCCCCATAATTGGAAAAAATCCTACATCCAAAAAGCTGTTCATTAAGTGTCATTAATCAGTGAACGGATCTCCGAAAAACTTGACTCCTAATGTGTCTTCCTGTGTTTCCAGGTGGTAAGTTATATCCAGAAACCCTAGTGGCTAGTGGGTAAGAGCCACATCTGTGAGGTCCAAAGGTCAGCAGTTCCAATCCACCAGGCAGTCCTTGGAAACTCTGTGGAGCAGTTCTTTGTCCTATAGGGTCGCTATAAGTCAGAATCAACTTGACGGCAGGTGGTTTGCTTTGGCTTTAGTTATGTTTGCCACAGTTTATTGAAGAAACTGCAGCAAGCACTCTGCTTTCCTTACTATGATTAGGCCTGGAATGGTGTCATTATCCAAATTAACTTTTGTCTACTGAGCAGAGATAAACCAGATTTCTTCAGCACCTACAGTACACCATGGAGAACGCATTGGTACTCACAACACTGAGCCTTTCCCCTGCAGAGTTTGTGTGCTGGCAGATCATGCAAAACAATAACGAATACTGATTGTTAATGGAAAAACGAAACAAAGCAAAACAAATTTTTAAAAATGGAATTGCTTTTGTATTTCCTTTATTACATCAAACAAGTAGATCTAAGATCAAGCAAAAAAAAAAGTAATTGGGTTTGTAAAAGATGATAAATTTTGCTATACACACAAGTCGATTATCTTTTAAAAATAGGACCTTTTGACAGCTTGTATTATTTTAAATATGTGTTCAATAAAACAACAAATTAGCATGAATTTTAGCAACAACAAAAATGAAATTTGAAATGATTAAGCTTAAACATCAGCTGGCAATAATGAAATCTACTAAGAAATTCTTTTTTTTTTTTTTTTTTGTCATTTGTCATTGGTCTTCCTTTCTAACTTAAAACCAAATAAAACCTGTTGTCTTCAGGTTGACTCTGACTCATAGAAACCCTCTAAAGCCTCCCACAAAACACCAGCAGCAACAGTAACAGCAACCAAATCAGACCATAAATTTCACTTGTTTTTGCATTGTCCATATTTTACTCTGTGCTCACAATGTTCTTTTTCTGACCCATTATTAAGAAGCCCTCAAATTTATGATTAAGACATCCATGAACTTCCTAAGGTAAGTGAACAAATTTAAGTATCTAACACAATATTTTATAATCCTGTAAGGGCACTGTAACCACATAGCTGAAAACCAGTAGTTTCCAAAAAGTCTTCATTAATGTGTCCAGTAAGACATGCTGCTCTACAGTGTGACTTTGCTAGTCTTTAGCCCCTTTAATCTGGTGGATTTTATGATTGCTTTTATAAATATTATGTGATGAAAGTGATACATAGCACTTTCCTGAACTGCCAGGTTCCTTTTGTCATCTCTTGGAAGTCATTTGTCATTCTGTAGTAGAAACGTTCTGAGACTACCCTTCCGTCAGTAGTTCAAGCCCCACAGAGTGGCCCTGAATAAAGACATGGCAGAGTGGCCCGAGAACACTCATTCGTTGGATGTGACAGTGTCAAGGCATTCTTGAAGCACCTTGAACCACCTCATCCCACAGAAGTGGGGCCATGCGATCACGCGAGGAAACCCCTGATTGAATTTAAGTTTCACAAAATAACGGACAAAATTAAGTGTTGGTTGAAGACACAAAGTTGCAGGTTTTCTCTTTTTATACCACATTAGAAAATTATGTCAACCAGATTTTGTTCTTTCTGCAATTTGTAGATAAGTAGATGCATGGCTTAACATCCTTAGGGCTTTGTTTCTTCAAATGTATAATAGTTTCATAAGAATGTTTTAAGAATAAGATGTGTCAGCATGCTCATGCACATGTGTGAAACGTACTCACTTAAAATGTTCCCTGAACATATTATCATAAAACAAATATTCATAAAATTCTGTATGAGGCACTGGACTACAATTGATAGGCACTATATTTTACTGTTATTATTTTCATGGTTGGCTTTTATTATGAAAGAAGATATTTAAAATGTTTAAAAATGTTTGCTGCCTCATAATCCACATTGACACTATGTGCCTAATAAAAGTGACAATTTCCTGAACTTTTGTTGGTTTCCTTTGAGGGCTTACATCCTACAGACAGGAAATTGCTTTGTTCATTTTTTTTTTCCTTTACTTTGTGTCTTTTGAAGGTTTCACAGTATTTTGCACGTTCAGTACTTAATAAATATTCTTTGAATAAACGAGTAACGATTAAACTGACAAAATTCTTGAAACTGATATCAATGTCCAGAATCTCTCTGTAACTACTGACAGGTTTACAAGAAAGTTGCTATTGTTCTGTAACTAGGATCAAGAAACCTCAGAGAAATTGGAAGTCAAATGTCCACAGTCTTTGGACTAATTAGATAAGAAAGGAGTAGCTACAACTGAGGTTTTCTCATTCAGTGTTAGTATTTTGATGTTATTCACTAAAGTGCCTACTCTATGGAAATGTTTTTACTTTTATAATATTGTTCATCATAACTCTAGAGATACTGAAGTCTTCAAAAAGAGCCAAATCAGAATTTGAACTGCATAGACACGTCTTCTATCTTAAATATAAAAATGATTTGAAATTTCACTGGTCAGAGTTGCTTAGACTCACAAGTTGCAAGAAGTAATTGTACTGGTATGGTAGGCAATATTCCTTTATTGTAATACAAACAAGTAAATAAACGGTGGAAACAGAGCCATGAGTAAATTGAGTCTTCAGATACAGAATTCCGTATTAGAACAGAAATTAACTTGACTAGAATGCAGGAACCAAAGAAGTTCTGTTTAACTATTCATTTCTTTTTTATTCAATAATAAGTAAATATCCTTGGTGTGCAAGGAAGGCAATGATGAGTAGGAGAATTCTTTAAACTTAAGGATTTTATGGCCAGGGGGAAATAAACCAGTTACATCAGTTAATGTAGAATTGACTCTGGCTCATGGGAATACTTTATCACGCTGACTCTGCAAGGTTTTCTCAGGGTTTTCAGAGATGGCCAGGTCTTTCTGTGAGACACCTCTGGGAGGCCTCGAAATGCCAACCTTTCGTTTAGTGGCCAAATGTTTGCACCACTCAGGGACTCGATAGAAGATTACAGAAATTGTCATGGATTGAACTGTGTCCCCCAAAATGTGTATGGCTATTTTGTTGGGCCATGATTCCAAGTATTGTGTCGTTGTCTTCCGTTTTGTGATTTTCCTATGCTGTAAATCCTAATCTCTGCCAGTAGTTAACAGGGCAAAATTGGATTGTGTTAAAGAGGATTAGGGTGAGACTGTGACACCTTTATTAAGTTAAGAAAGGTTTCCTGGAGTGTGTCTTGCACCACCCTTTGTCCTATAAGAGATAAAACGAAAGAGAAGAAAGCAGAGAATTGGGGATCTCATACCATCAAGAAAATGACAGCAGGAGCAGAATGCTTCCTTTCTGTCTGAGGTTCCAGTCAAACAAAGACTGATGCAACACGAGGGGCCTCTTCCAGTGCTAACAAAGACTGTGTCCCCCTGGAACAAGCACCCTGAATCCAGACTTCTAGCTTAAAGGGCTGAGAGAGAATAAATTTTCTTTCTTAAAGCCATCCACTGGTGGTATTTATGTTACAGCAGCACTAGATGACTAAGATAGAAATTTAAATATTTTGTTTTAGATTGCGACAAATAAAAATAATAGAATGAAAGAGTAAATAAGAAAGTGTTTAAATAAATGCTAAACTACAATGACATACCATATTACAATACAAAGAATGTCAAGAAAGATGTGATTTAACATTTATTTAAATGCATTCTTATTTGTTTAACCAAACCCATTGCCTCTGAGAAAATTGCTGCTGCATAGTGACCCTAGAGGACATTATAGAATTGCCACACAGGGTCTCCAAGGCTACAAAACTTTACACAAGTAGAGGGCCACAGCTTTATCCCACCAAACTGCCACTAGGTCTCCATTATCAGAGAGTTTAACCACAGTTCTATCAGATTTTGACACACCAAAAACCAAAACCAAAGCTATTATCATCAAGTCAGTTCTGATTCATAACAACCCTGTAGGACAGAATACAATTGTCTCTTTTGCACAGCCATTGAATAGAAAAATAAGTTTAATGTTTAAAGATAAATGAAACAAAAAAAAGATTTCAGAATTATTTATAAATTTATCACATTGTGTGTTATTTGTTAACTATATTTATCACTTCCAAAATCTCTTTATGACTTAGGTAACACACATAGCATTCTCATATCTTGCACCTCTCAAAAAACTAATTGGTGTATTAGCATTTTAATATAAAAACAAAAGGAAAAATGTTCTTAAAAAATAGAGGGAAATGATATTCAGAAAACAAATTGAAGATGATGGCACTGTTGAAGTGACTGTATATTTTACCTTTATAAACAAAATTAGCAAAATAGAATATAATAAACAGAATTAAAATACAAAAAGAAAAAAAAAACTTAGGAAAACAGGGTTTAATCAACATAAATTTCCAGATCAGTTAATGGCTGTGTCCACGACAATGACCCTAAACTCTGCCTACGTACTCCTGTCAGGAAAGGAACTACAGTATCAGCTACTGTCTTGAAGTCTAGAATTACATCAATTTATCCAAAAGAAGAGAAAGGTGATTAGGAAGCCGATAGCCAGAGAATAGAGGATATCTACTCAGCTAATCAAAACAGAATTAAAGTATTTTAGAAAATGAAAAATAAACCAAGTGTGAATACTTGTATATGTTATGAAAACTCCCCCAGCAAATATATATATGTATACAAATACAATTTAGTGTAACTAATCATAATTGAAAACTAAATGAAGTAAACCAATATTTCAGTATTTTAAATTGCTATTTTTAAAATATGATTGAGTGGATGCATACACTTCAAATTAAATATGCTTGCCCACCTCCCTGCACCTCCTTCTACTCTCCTTGCCCTGATATAGCACACTCCTCCTTTCCATTCTATACACGTAATATCCTCTTAACAATCTTCTGTCCCCTCCTCTCCTCCATCTCCTCTCCCTTCTAGTAAGAGATCAATAGGACAGCATCGTATACATTCATAGAGCCATAAGGTACACATGGTCACACTGTCCCCCCAAGTCCAATCCATTCCTGTCCGAAGAGCTGACTTCACTAACATTTTCTGGTCAGGGGCAGCCGCAGGTCAGGAGGCAATGCTCCCAGGGGACCCCAAAGGCCTTTGGACGACCAGCTGCAATTCTTGAAGTGCACCCTCTTTTCTCATGTTGCCACGGGGACTCGACATTGTGTGCCCCATCACAGCTGTCACAGGTGGTGGCCAGGCACCATCTGTTTCTTCTAGTCACATGTTGCTGCAGTCACATGTTGATTCACACAGGTCCTTCTGTCTTCTAGGCTCTTTTTCCCACATGTCTTTGTTGTCCTTGGTGATCATCTGTTGGGACTATTTCGTGTACCACAGATTGCAGTTTACTAGCTTTTAAGACATCTGATGCCACTCACCAATATAGGGTGCAGAAGACTGTCTTAGCAATAGGCTAGTTATGCCAGCTGTCCTCGATGTCCCTTGAGAGCATGGTCCTCAGACCCCAGCCCCTGCTACTCTGTTCTTGAAGTATCAGGTTAAGATTAGAAGAGTTTTCAGTTTATGTTGAAGTCCAGTTAAACTGATCTTCTGTCTTCTGTGTTCTGCCACTGATTTCACCCAACCTAATTTCTATCAACTATCTAATCTAGAACCAGCCCTCTCCCTCCCTGCCTCTCATCCCTTGCAGCTGTCAAAGAGTCTTTTCTTCAGTACGTGAGTCTGTTTTTAAGTCCATATAGTAGGGGTCTTATACAATATTTGTGCTTGTGCCACTAACTGATTTCACTCAGCATAATGTTTTCGAGTTGAAACCAGATTATGACATGCTTCCTAAAATCATTGCTATTTATCATTGCATAGTGTTCCATTGAGTATATATACTCTAGTTTCTCCATTCAACTGTTGTTGGGCATCTAGTTGCTTCTATCTTTTAGCTCTTGTGGACTGTGCTGCAAAAACATTCGTGTGCATGTATCTGTTCCTGTGACTGTCCTTGATTCTGTAAAATATATTCTGAGCAGTGGGATTACTGCATCAAACGGTATCTCTACTTCCAGCTTTCTAATGAAGCACCAGATTGCTCTCCAAAGAGCTTGTATCATTTGGCAATCCCATTAGTAGTGTAGCAGAGCCCCAATTTCTCCACAGCCACTCCAGCACTTGTTGTTTTTTGTTTTTTGGCTTATGACAAACCTTTTCGGGGTGAGATGGTATCTCATTATAGCTTTGATTTGGATTTTTTTAATAGATAATGATTGCGAGCATTTCCTTATGTGTCTTTTGGCTGCCTGGATGTCCTCTTTGGGGTAAGGTCTGTCTATCTCCTTTCCCCATTGCTTAATTGGGCTATTTCCATTTTTCATACTATTCTGCAGTACCTTGTTGATTATGGAGATCAGATGTCAGTCTGACATGTAGTTGCCAAATATTTTTTTCGCATTCTGCAGGTGGTCTTTTAATTCTTTGGGTAAGTCTTTGGAAGAGAATAAGTGTTTGATTCTTAGTAGTTCTCATTTATCTATTTTCTCTTCTGTTAATCATGCTTTGTTTGTCAGATCTTAAAATCTCTAAGCTGTGTACTAAAACTTGCATTGTTGATCCTATTTTTTTTCTTGCATGAGTTTTATCATTTTAGGTTTGATATTTAGGTCTATTATCCAATTTGAGTTAGTTTTTATGTAAGGTGTGAGATACAGGTCTTGTTCCAATTTTTTGTAGATGGCTATCCAATTTTGCCAGCACCATTTGTTAAAGATACTGTTTTTTCCCCAATTTACAATCTCAGGGCCTTTGGTGAACATCAACTGTTCATATGACCATGATGGCATCTCTTGGGTCTCAACTCTGTTCCATTGGTCAATGTGTTTCTTTTTGTACCAGTACCAGGTGTTTTTGACCACTGTGGCACTGTAGTAGGTTGTAAAGTCAGGTAGTGAGAGGCCTCCTAGTGTGTTCTTCTTCAGGAGTGCTTTGCTTATCTGAGGTTTCTTCCCTTTCCAAATAAAGTTGATGATTTGTTTCTCCATCTCCTTAAAAAATGTCACTGGAATTTGTACTGGGATTGCATTGTATATGTAGATGGTTTTGAGCAAGATAGACATTTTCACAATGTTGAGTCTTCCTATCCATGAGCACGGTAGATTTCTCCATTTATGTAAATCTCTCTTAGTTTCTTGTAGTAAGGTCTTGTAGTTCTCTTTGTATAGATCTCCTATTTCTCTAGTTAGATTGATTCCTAGGTATTTTATGTTCTTGGGGGCTATAGAAAATAGTACTGATTTGGTGATTTCTTCTGTCGTGATCTCTATGTTGCTATAAAGGACTTTTACTGATTTACTTATATTTATCCTGTATCCTGATACTTTGCTGAACTATTCTTTTAGTTTCCATAGTTTATTTATGCATTCCTTAGGATTCTTTGCATATACAATCATATTATCTGCAAATACAGAGATTTTTACTTCTTCTTTGCCAGTGTGGATGCCCTTTGTCTTGTCTAATTGCTCTGACTAGAACCTCTAGTACAACATTGAATAGAGTGGTGAGAGTGGGCATCCTTTTCTAGTTCCTGTCCTCAAGAGGAATTGTTTAAGTCTCTTCATGCAAGATGATATAGGTGGTTGGCTTTGCATAGATGTCCCTTATTGCATTGAGGAATTTTCCTTTTATTTTTATTTTGTTGAGAGTTTTTAGCATGAATGGCTGTTGGGTTTCCTCAAATGCCTCTTCTAATCAATAGACAAAATCAAATGATTCTTATCTTTTGTGCCATTTATGTGGTTGATCACATTGATTGTTTTTCTGATGCTGAACCAGTCTTGCATTCCTGGTATGAATTCAACTTTGTCAGGATAATTATTTTTTGGATATTTTGTTGAACTCTGTTGGCAAGGATTTTATGGAAGACTTTTGCATCTAGGTTCATGAGTGATATTGGTCTGTCATTTTTTTTTTTTTTTTTGTGGGATCTTTCCCTAGTTTTGGTATTAGGGTTATACTGGCTTCATAGAATGAATTTGGGAGTATTCCATCCATTTCTATGCTGTGAAATAGTCTCAGTAGTATGGGAGTTAACTCTCCTCTGAAAGCTTGGTACAATTCTGTGGTGAAGCCCTGTGGGCCAGGGCATTTTTTGTTAGTAGCTTTTGATAACTTTTTCAATCTCTTCCTTTGTGATGGGTTTATTAAGTTGTTCTACTGCTCCTTGTGATAATTTCGGTAGGTGATATGAATCTCAGAATTTGTCCATTTCCTCTTGCTTTTCAAATCTGCTAGAGTACAGTCTTTCTTACTACTGTTATGATACTTTCTATTTCAGCTGCGTCTGTTGTGACATCTCACATTCCATTTTTTCTTTGAGCTATTTCTTTCCTCTTCCACTTTTCTTTTGTGAGTTTAGCCAAGGGTTTGTCAATTTTGTTGATCTTTTCAAAAAATCAGCTTTTGATTTTCTCAATTTTTTCAATTATTCTATTCTCTAATTCATTTTGTTCTGCTCTAATCTTTATTATCTGTTTTCTTCTGGTGTCTGAGGGGTCCTCTGTTGCTCTCTTTCTACTTGTTTAAACTGTAGCCTCAATTCTTTGGTGTGGGTCCTTTCTTCCTTCCAGATGTGTGCATTTAGGGAGATAAATTGATCTCTGAGCACTTCTTTTGCTGTATCCCATAGGTTCTGGCAGGATGTGTTTTCATTCTCATTTGAATCCATATATTTCTTTATTTCATTCTTGATTTCTACTGTAACCCATGGTTTTTTGAGCAAGCTGTTATTCAGCTTCTATGCAGTGTAATTTCTCTCAAAGTTTTTTCTGCTATTGATTTTGACTTTTATGGTTTTATGATCTCAGATGTTTTGCAACAATTCATTGGTTTGGATTTTGCTGAGATTTGCTGTATGTCCTAACATGTGATCTATTCTGGAAAATGCTCCATGTACATTTGTAAAGAAGATGTATCTATCTGTCGATGGGTAAAAGGTTCTGTATATGTCAATGAGGTCTAATTGGTTAATTGTCACAATAAGATCTTGTGTGTCTTTACTGAGCTGTTTTCTAGATGACTTGTCCACTACCAAAAGTGGACTGTAGAAGTTTCCAACTATTACTGTGGAGTGATCAATCTCATTTTTGAACACAGTCAGTGTCTCGTTGATGTATTTAGTTGCTCTAGTATTAGGTGTATAAGTATTTAATACTGTTAAGTCCTGCTTGTGTATTGAACCTTTCAACAATAAATAGTGATTGACCTTTTCCATGATGGTGGATTTTACATTAAAATCTATTTTATCTCAGATTAGTATTGCGACACTCTCTCTTCTTTTTCTGTTGTTGGCTTGGTATATATTACTCAGTTTGTTCCTATCTTTAAGTCTAAGGTGTGTTTCTTGTAACAAACATATAGATGAGTCATGTTACTTGATCCAATATGTGACCCGTTGTCTCTTTACTGGAGCATTCAATCCATTTACATTCTTTGTAATTATTGATAGATATGTGTTTAATGCTGTAATTTTGATGTATTTCTGTTTGAGTTGGATCCAACTCGACGGCACTTGGCTTGGCTTATGTTTGTGTTGGTGTTTTCTCTGTTGCTCTTAATATTCTGTTGTGGGTCATTGTTCTTTATGGGTTGACTTTTCATCTTTTTCAGTGCTGGTTTTGTGTTTGTTGAGACTCCTGTTTTATGTTTCTTGTTTTTATATGTTGCATCATTCTTGTGCTTTGTGGCTACCCTTATGATCTCCATTAATATTCGAAGTTTAAACCCAATTTTAACTTCTGCATAACTTTTTAGTTTCCTCTCCATCTGAAGGGGCTATAACTACTATAGTATATCCCTCTCTTTAGTGTGATGGTATCACAGTTTTTATGATAAGATCACTGGTTCCCTTCTTTTAATAATGTAGCTTTGATTGATTTTTGTGTCTTCCCTAATTGAGTTGGTTACTGGATGCTGTGTCCTGTATTGCCTACTTAAATGTGTACTTAATGGTTTTGTTTTTCTAAGCAAAGAGCTTCTTTAAGTATTTCTTGTAATTTTTGTTTGGCTTTGACAAAGTCTCTAAGCTTCTGCTTCTCTGCTAACCTCTTAATTTAATCTTTATAATTGAAAGACAATTTTGCAGGACAGACAATTCTTCATTGGAAGTTTTTCTGCTTCAAGGCTTTGAATATGTCATCCCACTGCCTCCTTGCTGATATTTCTTCTGTCAACAAGTCAGACAAAACCCTAGAGGGCTTCCTTCTGAATGTCAGCTTTGCTTTGAGTCTCACTGCCTTTAAGAGTTTCTTCTTATGTTTCATTTTGTTAAGCTTGACTATAAAATCAGATCATAACATAAGAAAGAGACATGCCTTGGTGTCTTTCTTTTGGGATCCAGTTTTTGTGGCATCCAATACACATCTTGGGTATCTATGTTCTCTTCTTTCATATTTTCAGAGAAGCTTTCTGTCAGCAACTCAACAGCAATACTCTCTGTGTTTTCAGCTATCCCTCCTGGTTCAGGGATTCTTAATCATAGATTATTCCTCTTAGTAGAGTCCCACGTTTTTCTTAATGCTTCTTCACTTTTCTTATTTATTTTCTCTGATTTTTCCTCATAAATGCTGGTGTCAGTTGTTCTGTCTTCAAGGTCACTAATTCTGACTTCTATCCCCTCAATTCTGCTCATTTGGCTTTGGATTGAACTGTCTAATTCTGTAATTTTGTTGCTGATCTGCTAGATTTCAGAATGTTGATGTTCCATGAATTTGAATAGCTTCCTTAATTTTTCATTTTGTTCTGCTGCATTTTGTTTAATCTCTAGGAGGGGTCTCTATATAATTCTTTCATACTTGACCTCAAAATTTCTGAGAGGCTTTTCATCTGGGAAGCTTTTTGATTCTTCATTTTGGGAGTTTTCTGAAGCCATGGTGGGCTGTTTCTTTAAATAATTAGTGATGGTCTGTTGCCTTCAGGATGTCTATAGGCTGTTTAATTTCTCTGGTGTAACCACAATAGGAGCTCAGGTGTAGTTTTGAGAAGGGAGTTTGTCATCAGCTCCCTCTGTGTACTCTAGTGAGTGGCCACAGTGGACTCTGTAGTATGTCAGGCTCTGCCTTCTAGCTGGAAAAGGCACCACCCTACTTATGGAGTCACTGGGGGGTTGTCAACTGACCCTGTTATGTGTGTCAGTAAATGTTGGAAGTGATGCCGTTGGGTTTCTCAGCAGTTATTTCTCCAGGCAGACTTATTTTAAAAAGCTAAAAGCTATCTGATAGCTTCCACAATCAGTCAAGCTTTCAGGTACTGCAGGCCCCACCTTCCAGCTGACAATAGACGCACCTCTTTGGCCATCCTTGATGCTATGACATTGTTCAAAGTAGGGAGGTGCTACGGTCCTGCTGCCATCTTCAGCTGGCTCTACCCATAAAGCGACACATGCTAAACATAGCCTTTCTGCTTGAAACAAGCTCTCCAGACTGACACCGCCTCCAAGCCCGGGAATTAGCCCCTGCTGAGGCCTCCAGCTGGGTAACTCCACCTTGCAGCCAATCAAGATGGCATCCTGGTCAAGCTACTCCTCCCACTGTGAAATAGCAGACTTTATCATGGAGCTCAGAAAACAGAGTGGAGGGGCTGTGGTTCACTCAGTCTGCCTACCCTCAGTTTTGAAAGCTGGGCTCTCAAAACATAGCTATACCATGCATTATCTCTCTGCTGCACTGCTTTCCTTCAGCACTGCAGCTTGGCCTACCTGCCAGCTCATGCTTATATCCCACCCACCGGCCAACATAAAGAATAAATAAATAAATAAAATACCACTACATGCAGTCCACACAAGCGGCATGTTAGCAAGTGTGAGGCTTAGCAAGAGAAAGGAAGTTTCCCATTTAGTGGCATCTAGTCCAGTCTGACAATTCTATATGGTTTTCTAGGGGTAACTGTGTGTCCATAGTGTTTCATTCAATTATGCAGGCATTAGTTTTCAGAGGGAATTGAGAAATGTGTCTAGTCTATCATCTTGGATCCACCTCTTCCAAATGTTTTGTATACATTTACCACATGATCCAGTCTTATGATCATCATCATGCATATCTGAGGAAGAATACATTTCACCAATACCTTGATTTTGGCCTTGGTCATATTATTCCATTTGGCCAAGGGCATGCAAATGGACATGACTTACACCATGACTAAGAAACTGCTTTAAAGATCATCGCTCAGTTTGGTTCTGCCTTGCTACCAGGCTCTTTCTGTGATCTTTGACCTTTTTTTACGGTAATAGTATAGACAAAGACGTGGAGATGAGGCAGTGCTACATGTGGACAGCCAGTTAAGATCACAAACTCATCTTAGAAAAAGTGCTACATACCTCATTGCTGAATATCACTGCAGTCATGCCCACAATACTCCCCTTGGGAAGTTATGTACCAATGCCAGTGCCTAGTCCACACTTCATAGCAGTTTAGGAACTCTATTTCTAGAATGGCCATCAGAGCTGTCATTCTGTTACCCTGGATGCCCTGAATTCCATGAAAATGTCTTCCTTTATCTTTGGATGAAGATATCAACACTTCCTTTATCTTTGGATAAAGAAAAAATCACTGGTGTCCAGATCAAATGAGTAGGGAGGATGTTCCAATACAGTTAGCAGTTTACTAGCTAAAAGCTCCCACACAGATAACTAAGTTCACAAACTTGCCACTTGCCTACATGCACAATGGCCATTCCAGAAAAAGATTCAAAATTGCTTTGAAGGGTGGACCAGGCATTGGCATCAGTGCCTTGCCTCCCATGAAGAGTACTTTGAAGGTGACTGTAGTTATACTCACCAACGAGGTATGTAGCACTTAGAACAATTAAGTTCTTAAACTTAATTGTTAAAGCTCCTATATGCTTGCATAATGTTCTCAAACCACACATGTATAAGTCATCAATGGTATGAAGTTAGAAACAGAAAAACAAAAATATGTGAAGTGCCCTGTAAACAACCTAATTGTCTTGCATCTACATGCTGTGATAAAGAAAATATTAACACACGATTAAATCTTTCTAAGGTAGCCTTGAGACACCAACTAAATTATAAACAACCTCCTTAGTCTTTAACCTTGACAAAAATGCTACTACCATGATTGCTAATTCATAGCTTGGAGAGAACAGGTAACATACTAGTCTTTGTTAAACATGGCATCACCGATCCCTTATTATGTGAGACAAAGATGAGAAGATCACATATAAATCTTGCACTTTTATTAAACTCAGCTAGGGAAAGCAGCAGTACCATGTCTCTCTAGACTCTGATTCTTCTCTAAGATTGAGATTCAGCCAGAGACAAAGACTGCGGCTCTGTCAGCTAGTGCTATTCTCAAAAATTCCTCCAGAGATCACTCTTTAAAGGTAAATGCCTGATGAAAAGCTGGACTGTAACACTGGACTAATTTTACAATGTTAAAATTTTTAGACTTCAGTGGACATTTGGTGGTTTTACTTGTTTGCCTTATTACGTCTACCTAGCAATAAACAAAACATGTGTGTGAACCTGATTACTTCTTTACTTATTTTAAAATAAAATCCTACAGTCAGTCACATCTAAACAACTGTGGTTGAGAAGTTTCAAGCCAAGCCCAACAGAGCCACAGTGAAGCACATAAAGTGTGTTTGAAGGAATAAATGCTAATTACTTTTAAGCCACTAAGATTTGCTTTTTAGTCTGCAAAAACTAGTTAATGTATTTTAGGAGCCATGCTAGAGGTCACCCTGAATGTCATGTATGTATGTATATATATACATATGTATATATATATATATATTTAAAAAAATAGGTTGTATGTAAAATTATTTTATTTAGTTCATCTAATGTTGCTATTTGAATGCACTACTTAGCACATTGTGCACCACTTAGTCTAGCATTCTGGTTATTAATAAGCCCATTCATTAGTATACTCATTTGCTTATTTTCTTTGGGTTTTTAACAAAGTCCCCAAATAACTAGTTAACAAATGCCTTAAGCATTGATAAGAAGGATATGTAAACCGGATAACACAACTAATAATGTACAGTCAAGATTTTAATACCCTGGATGGTCAGACCATGATGGCCTTTCCTTGATTATAAAACGGTTACTGAGTTTGAATCACCCTACACTATGCACCATTTAACATTCAATCTCAATTTACTAAACACATTTACTCATTCTTTCCCTAAATCATTACAGCCATTTTGTTTAAAATCAGGGAATATGTGATTAACAACATTCTTCTCAACAGAGGTGATATTTAAGTTAAAATAGAATTAAGATGAAGAAACTGTCCAGTGTCTTAAGACACTGGCATTTTTCTAGCTTCCTAAATAGTAATTCTTCTCAAAGTAAATAAAAATAATGTCTAATATACCATGTTTATACATTCACTACTAACATGCTACCTGAAGCATGCAGCTAATATTACCAAAAGTTGTTAGTTGATTTCATGGACTAAAAAAAAGTTGTAAATATATATATGTAGACAATTATGATTTGAAGTTTATATCATATCATTTTTGTATCAATCTGAGATGTGTTTGCTTTATAATTTTTGACACGAAAGAATCAGCCTTAAAGCTGGTCATCTTTCTATACAAATAGGATTTAATTTAAGCTTTTGTTAACACTAAGCTTATTGGAAAATTGCAAAATCCTCTAAGTAGCTTTTCCATATCTTTCGGAAAATACCTGAAATCTAAAAAACAAAAGATACTTACAGAGACAGATTATATCCGATTATAAAGTGTGTGTGAGGGTGTATGTGTATAGGGGTGTGTGTGCATGCGTGCACGTGCGTGTGTGTGCGCACGTGCGTGTGCGAGTGCGCTGAGTGTATGCTCATGTGCATCAGTGTCCTTTGCCATTGTTTTCCCTGAGGGAGGAAAACTTTACAGCTTACCGTGGTTTAAGGTTAGAAGGTTTATAATTACAGTACAGGTGAAATCAAGGGTTATTAAGGTTATGAACATACTTAGGATCATTACTCCCTGAAGGCATACAAGTTAGATTTTGAAAATCTTTAATCTAGGTGATCCTGCAGTGTTCTGTCTTGCATTTTTTTTCCTTTCCTTTGTATATAACCCAAGGGATTTATGCAGTTTCCTTAGCTTTGAGCTTAAATGCCTGATCTATTTTTCTTCTAAATGTTTTGCTTTTCTATGTTAACTTTTCATCCATCTATATTTAGCTTGGTCTGTAAATAGTAAAAATGCTGACTGAACTCTCTCAAAGCAGAATGAAGAAAGGAAAACTGGGCCTGAAAATCAGGGGAAAAATGGTAATAATTTTAACCGTTTATAGTCACTCTAAAAATAGCATTTTAGCAGAGAAATATCACAGATTCATAAGTAGGCTGTACTCTGAAGTGACAGCATATGTCACTTACATAAAGGCTTGGATCTTTAGGAACACACAGTTTAGAAGTCTTCCCTATACTTTATAGTAAAAAAAAAAAAAAAAAAAAATCTAACCCAGAAAGCTGTCAGTCCCATAGCCGGCCCCATGGTGACCAAGATAAGAAATATCACCCAGGTGTCCCGATTCGCAGTGAAGCACCATTTTCAGTTCACAAGCGCTCCTAGTAGTTGATTTACGTGTTCTTATGAAAAACCTGGCTAACCATTTAGAGTAACATTTATATTTTGAGCTGATGATCTGACCTCTTGTTAATTTTATAGGGAGATTTACAGAATGATATTTTTAAAGTAATTTCTGAAGTGCTTTTATTTGAAACTATTTCATCACAATCTTTCATGCTGCCCAGTTAATGCTCTTACTCTTACCATTCAATTTCTCAAAGTAATATCAGATACATTCTAAATATTTCCCTTACATCATTTGGGATTAAATTATACATGGATAAAATATTGAAATAGTTGCATAAAAATATCCTTAACATACTAAATTTGGAAACACTTTGAAAAGAGTTTGAAAATACTATGAAGAGATTGTTACTCCACATATATATTTTTATGCTGGCAATTTAATATGGCCATTTCTTCCACATCATTTGAAAAGTTTCTTTCAAAAGCTTGTCTTCTATGAATAAATATATTTTAAATAAAAATTATCATTTCATCAATTTTGAAAGTAACTGTATTGTCATCTGCATGTGTCTGTCTGTATATGTCTGTCTGTATACATGGATTGATAAAATCAATTACTTTTTCAAGGACAACCTGTAACTCTCCGTAGCTATATATGACTATCAATCTAGAAAAGATCTTCTCATAAATTGTCTTACTCATTAATTTATGTCTTCTTGTATTTTTTAAGTTTAGTTCATAATCAAATCTTAGGTTTTTCTTTGTCTAAGGAAGTAAACAAAAATATAATAAAAAATCATTGTACCCCAATAGGTGTAAATGATAAATTATTTTTTATTTCAGACAGCTGTTATAAAAAGTTTTGATGTTCACGAAACCAAAAACCAAACCCACTGTTGTCGAGTTGATTATGACTCATAGTGACTCTATAGGAAAGAACAGAACTCCTCCATAGAGTTTCCAAAGAGCACCTGGCAGATTTGAACTGCTGACCTTTTGATAAGCAGTTATAGCGCTTAACCATTACACCACCAGAATTTCCTAGTATTCACTACAAGACCCAATTCTATGAGAAGTCGACATGCAAGACTGCTAGAGACAACATTCTAAAGCCCATACATTAGATAGTTCCCTGATATGTTGTAAAGTTACTGTAAGATTATTTGCTCCTGTTGAAACCCAAATGTACTTTTCTCCAGAAAAAAGAACTGTCTAAAAATTCAGTTATGATTATTCTCAGCTTGTCTTTTCATTTGGAGTCTTTATTTGGATTTGCCCCTCTCACAAATACTCTCTAGACCAGGAATTAAAGTTCTTAATTCTTGTGACTCTGTCTTAAGCATAGGTGTACTTAGGGTTGATACAAAGCAATGCTACATACGACAAAACTTTTTTTTTTTTTAAATGACTCTGTCATTTTTCTCAGTCGGGTGTTTTTTGGCTGTCTTTTCCTAATTTATCTTTATTTAGGATACAGTGAGATCAAAAGCAAATCACTGGAGAAAATGTTAACTTTTTATAATTAGTAAGTTTTCCTCACACAGATTTCTTTTTACCCTGGCTCATACAACTTTCCTTGTATCTTTTCTTCTTAATTATCATCCATCAATTTATCTCCATTAAAGAAATAAAAACTGAAGAGGAAGAAAAAAAAACAACTACTACATGGGATGGATGCAGTACTTGTGAAATACAACAGGCGTTCTCTGCACTAGTGCAAATTTGCAGATAGTTTGTTACAAGCACTCAACAATGTATTTTTAAATTTTGTCAAAATTTAATTTTTTTTTAAAGTACTGAAAAGTAATTAAAGAAAAAGTGTTCTTGGTAAATGTAATTTAAAAAGTCCACCTCTTATTTTAATTATATATTTCTAATATCTCACTTTGGCTTTGATTTTTATAAAAGTGTCTATTGTTCAGCACAAGACTGGAAAGAAAAGAAAGCACAAAAATCTTGATTGTTTGAGAAGCAGTTGTTTTCTGGTTGATTCATCTTTCTGAGTCTTACAGAGTTTTGGAGATCAGAGGCCCTAGAGTTGCTTCTAAAGTTCAGGTCCCAGATGCCCTCTTCCTTTCTATGAGACACAAGGTGGTTATTAGCTTGTATCTCTTTCCTGATATATGTGTGGCATTTAGCTCCGTACCTGACATATGCTAAGTAATCAACAAATGTCAGTAACATCTATCACTGTTATTTTCAAAGTAAAAAAAAAAATCTCTCATGCTACTCTCTTTCAAGAATACTCTTTCTATTCAATTCAGTATTTCTGTTTGAAAAATAAATAAATAAAAAAATGTATTCATAATCAACTAGTAGAATTGTTAGGAGAGGAAAAAAGATCAATATATCTTAAATATCCACAAATTCAGACATAAACATTCAGCAGAATGTCACAGAATCTTATGGGTCCAATGTTATGGGAACAATAACATCTCTAACCATTGAATGACCAGACCTTAAAAATTAAACACACAGAGAATTATCAGACTTATTTAAATATTTCCTGACTTTCCAATATAGTTGAATAAAAACACAGAAGCTCTCTGTATTTACTTATTCATCTGTGTAACCTAGTAGAGTGTCTGACAAAAGTGCTTCAATAAAGATTTATTAATTATACACATTAAAAAAAAAAGTGCTTTCACATGTTAAGTATCCAGAGATGACAGCTGATAGTTGTTTCTTCTTTTATTTTCTCTCAGAAGCTTATCCACCAACAGAACAAGAACAGAGAGTTAAGTTAGAATTTTCCCATTCTGGCAGTTGCACGGTTCATACTTTTGTTGAATATCATAGGAATTTGTGTAAAATTATCTTAAAGCCATCTTCTGGTTAAAGATTGGACTACAAGCATACTAAATGATGATAACTTGGCTATAAATGAAAACAGAACAGTCCAAATCTTTCTCATTTGAGAAACACTGGTAAGCAGAACTCCATTTTTCAAATCGCATGGCCCCATCTCCTTTCATTTAAATGTTGTATGTCTGAGATTAACCACTGACTTTCCACTTTTCATTTACAATGGGCATCATTTTCTTTTTTTTCAAGTCAAAATCGTTAGAACAATGTGACAAAAGGTGTGAACTCACACTCACAAATAATTAAATGTATGAATCAATCAATCAGTAGAACTGTATGTAAACATATGAAGTGCCTTCGGGTTGATTCTGACCCATAAGACCCCATGTGATACAGTAGAACTTCCCCTGCAGGATTTTCTTGGCTGCAATCTTTATTTAAGCTGATCACCTGGTATTTCTCTCTAGGAGTCACTAGGTTTTTTTAACGACGGACTTTTCACTTGGCAGCTTAACGGTTTGTTCCACCAGGTCCTCTTAAGGGCACAACAACCCCAAACACAAAATAAACAAAGATACCAGACCTGTTGCCATCACGTCCGCTCTGACTCATGGTAAGGGCACAGAACAGAGGAGGACTGCAGCACAGGGTTATCAAGGACTGGCTGGTGCATTTGAACTGCCAGTCCCTACTAGCATTCAATTTCAGTATGTTTATAGACTCACTTTGGAAAAATGAAACAAAATTTTTTTAATACGGACTTTTAAACACCTTTTTTTCCATTTCCATACATTTTTTTCTTTTCCTTTGAAAATGTCCTTTTCCTATGGCTTTAACTTATACTTTTCTTTTTCATATATTCAGATATGAGTTTACAAATATTGAACTACAACATAGTTCATTAAAATATATTTTTGGATAAGAACTTAAGAAAAGTTGTCTGTATTTAATAGGATATTTTCTATTGGGGTTACTATTTAAAATAACTCGATAGCACTTGGCTTGGCTTTGATATATTAATTCCTATATTTTTCTTGGCTTCACTACTTTTTTTCTTCTTTCTTCCTTTCAGTCATATTTGGGAAAGTTTAGTTCTTTCTTCTTTTTGAACTCCAACTTTACATGTTCCATTGTGCTGTTATTTTCAAACTCTAAATAGCTTCATATTTTTACCTATATTGTGTCTGAGTGGATAACTAAATTTGCATATGTTGGAATATGATTTCACCCTCACTCATTACAGTTAATTGAATTATAGTAATTTTGAGAATTTTACCCTTGATAGATGGAATTTATGGCTGCTGATGTATTTCTTCCATAATAAATGATTATTAATCCTTTGATTATTGTTTTTTCCTAATTTTCAGCTTCTCTTTATTACATAATTTTTACTAGACATTTGATCTCATTTCACCACCTAGTCACTAAATTCTCTTGCATAATTTGCACATCTTTATTACTCCTGTCTCTAATACATGTACTTTGATTTACCTTCTAAAATATAAATTCTCAGTTTTAGATATGTGTTCAGTTTAAAGGCGAGCATGCTGATGGAATTTTCCATTCATTTGTTAGGTCACTATGAGGTGGAATCGACTTGTTGGCAGTAGGTTGGGGTTTTATAATTACTTTTTATTTCAGTATTCCCACTTTATTCTTGGGGCCTTGCTGGCATAGTGGTTAACAGCTCAGCTGCCAACCAGCAGTTCAAAGCCACCAATTCCTCCTTATAAACCCTATCAAGCATATCTCTTTTGTCCTAGAGTCACTTTTAGTAGGAACTGACTGGAAGGTACCTAATAACAAGAATATATACATCTGACTCGACGGCACTTGGCTTTTGGCTTGACATATATATATATATATATATATATATAGACACACATATATATATATTTCTTCTGCTGTCTTGTACTTGTCTTATGATTTCTATTACCTCTTTTGTATTTCTTTCTTTTTTTTTTTTTTTGACGTTTTTCACCTGTTTAAGGAACTCTGTCTATTTATTTATTTATTGTGTTTGGTAAGGAAACTATCCAAATTATATGTCAGCTTACTTCTCCTGAAGTTTACTTTCCTTAGTTAATTTAAACTTTTTATTCTTCTTGACTCAGTATGAATTGAGTGGCTTTCTAACAGAGACTCATTTGCCTTGTCATGGGTACAGGCACATAGGGATCAACAGAGTGCATTTAGGTTTGATCTAATTTTTTTTTATTATGACTGAGTGAAAATGTACATTCCTGTATAAATTTACATGCCCACCTACATACAGCTTCCACTGCTCTCCCTGTCTGGTGACAGCACACTATTCCTCTCTGCTCCGTACATGTCTCATCCTCCCAACAGTCTCCTTTCCCCGCCTCTCCACCCATTCTCCTTCCTCCAGCCAGAGGTCAGCAGGATGATATCCTATAGATGTATAGAACCATAAAGTACATCCAATATATGTTCACTCTGCATTGCCAAATCCAATCCATTTGTTTCCAAAGAGTAGACCTTCATTATGATTTACAGGAAAGGGAAGTATCAGGGCCAGGGGCCATGCTCTCAAGGGAACCCCGAAGCTGCTGGACCATCAGTTGCGGTCTTTTAGTGGAGATCTCAGGGTGCACCCTTTTTACTCTTGTGTTGCCAGTGAAACTCAACTTAGTGAACTCCATCGCGGCTATCACTGGTGGTGGCCGGGCACCATCCAGTTCTTCTGGTCCCAAGTCTATGTAGGCACCCACACATGTGGGTCTCTCTATCTTCTGGGTTGTCTTTACCCCATGTCATTTTGGCCTTCAGTGAACAATCATTCCTGCTGAGTTGGGACCATTTGCTGTGCACTTGGATGGTAGCTTGGCAACTTTTAAGACCCCAGACACCACTGGCCAATATGGGGTGCAGAGAGCCCTCTTAGCAAAACGCTAGTTGTGACAATTGGCCTCGATTTCGCCTGAGAGCATTGTCCCCGGCCCTTGGCCCAGCTGCTCTGTCCTTGCAATATTGGGTTAAGATGGAAGGAGTATTCACTTGATATTGTTCTTGTTTCTAATGTGTGCTATCACCGATTTCACCCAACAAAATTTCTACCAGCTGTCTAATATAAAGCCTCTCCACCTCGCTCTCCCTCCTCCCCCTGCAGCTGTCAGAGTCTTTTCTTCTATACGTAAGTCTGTTTTTGAGATCTTATTGTAGGGGTCTCATACAATATTTGTCCTACAATGAGATACTATCTCACTGCAACAAGGTTGGTCATGATCCAAAAAACCCCAAACAACAAGTGCTGGAGATGCTGTGGAGAAAGTGGAACTCTCCTACACTGTTGGTGGGGTTGCAAAATGGTCCAGCCTCTTTGGAAAGCAATCTGGCACTTCCTGAAAAAAAATGGATATAGATATACTATTTGACACAGTAATTCCACTATTTGGAATATATCCTGCAGAATCAAGGCCTTTCACACCAATGGACACATGCACAAGAATGTTTATTGCAGCACAGTCCACGACAGCAAAAAGATGGAATCAACACAGATACCCAACAACAGAGGAATGGATAGGTAAACTATGGTATATATACTCAATGGAGCACTATGCAATGATAAAGAATAATGATGATTCCAGGAAGCATCTCATCACCTGGTTTCAACTGGAAGACATTATGTTGAGTGAAAGTAGTCAGTGACAAAAGATTTGATCTAATTTTAAAGTTCGTTTCTTTAGTTGTTATGGTAACTGAGCCACACAACAGTGAGATTTCCGTAGAGATATTATAATCCCTGTGTTCAGATGGAATGCAGTTTTTCAGTTCTGATTGATATAAGTAGTTGCAATCTCTGTTCCCTTTTGAAGGAGTCAAAGGCCTCCTCTCTCATCATCACACTGTAATCAAATATTCAGCTGACAATTAATGTGTTGCTTCATTTAATGTTTCCTTTGCATTTTCTATGCATTTGCATACCTCGGTGCACCACCGGACTTCAGCTTCTACTCACCTGGGCTGAGTTTTGGACTGTCCTAATTTATTTCTTTTGCTTCTGTGTTTATTTAAAAATACTGTTTGAAATTATCCAGTATTTTGTGTGCTTTAGTAAAGGGGCTAGTTCACTCTGTCAAAGTAACTAGATATTCTCATTGGCACTATTATACATAGTACTTTACTTGGAGTGTAAAATTTCTTCCTTGGGTATGTCTATAAATATAGGAAATGACATTATCCAAAGTTTTAAAATTAATTTAAATTTAGTTGATTTTCATATTAACTAGCTTACTCTTCTCAAACATCTCTGACTACAATAAAGGTTGCCTAAGAATGCATGAAAAATTGCTTTTAAAAGATTTTTTAATGCATTGGAAATTTAGTTGTTTTATGATGTTTGTATGAAATTGATCTTTGTTCAACTCTGTCATAAGGTACACTGTATTGAAAATTTTATTGAGAAAATTGAAGATTTCAAGTCTTGGAAGTAGTTCTTTTTTAAAATGTAAACATTTGCTGTTGAATTTTTACTTATAATATTATTTCCTTTTGCCTATGATTTAAATGGAAATAAAATACCAAAATACTACGAAAATGTACATTACTAACTTTTGCTTGCTGTGCTTTTGATTATAGACTAACAGTGTCTCAAAACCAGAAGACACACACCTTTCCCAATTTTGAAGGGTAACAGCGCAAATCATTAACAAAACAAAAAAAAAAATGTTGCCATTTGCGTTAGATTCTAACTCATAGAGAACCTACAGGGCAGAGCAAAACTGTGCCATAGGGTTTCCCAGCAGCAGCTGCTAGATTTGAACTGTTCAATTTTTGGTTAGCAGCTGAGCTCCTTATCACTGTGTTACCAAAGCTTTATCACGAAGATAAGTTCTATGTATTTAATATTTTAAAATATCTTTGATTTTCGTTCATTTGTGTACGTTTTACCAGTCAGATTTTACTGTGGTACACATATTCCATATAAATATTCAAAACACGTGAGAATATACTAGAAATCCGACTCGGCGGCACTTGGCTTGGCTTACATTTATTGAGAATCCTTAGTACATTAAGAAATTTACAAATTACGTGATGGTTCCTGAAAAGGATAGATTCTAGAATGTTTCCAATCAAAGTGAAATATCATGAACTGTACTCCTGTAAGCATTAAGCCATGCCATCTTTACCATAAATTAAGAAGTGATTACACTTATGCTTATTTGAAGGTATTAAACATTAATGAAAGATTTGACGATAATGTGAGACATTGTAAATTTCAACCAATGACAAGAAGCATTTTGGGGGAAAAATAGTGAAAAATTTTTGTATTTAGGACAATGTTTTATAGTTTTAGCTTTAATAACATTAATTAAATAATAGCTTATGTAATTAATTTATACTATTTATTTCAGCATGGAACAGAGTGAGAGAAAGCATCCCTATGTTAGTATCTCACATATACGTATTTTGTATGCAAAGTTGTTTTATGCAAAATACCTTAATTTCTTGCTGATGCATAATCGAACCAATCCTCAATTCTTTTTTCGGTGACACTTAATATTGCATACAGTGTAGAATTCCAACCAGTCTGTAAAGTGCTCACACTACGGTGTCTTGCATGTGGGTCCGATGCCAGAGACTACACCCCCAGTATCTTAAATACCAGCAGGGTTACTCATGGTGACCATTTTCAGCAGATCTCCCAGAATCAGACGGACTAGGAGTTGGATCCGACTCAACGGCACTTGGCTGGCTAGGAAGAAGGTCTGGTAACCTATTTCTGAAAGTTAGCCAGTGAAAACCTTGTGAATAAGCAGAAGCATTATCTGATACCGTGCTGGCATACCAGCCCCTCAGTTTGTCAGTTCACTGTTCTGTGTCAGCCACACCACTGGTACTCAGACGTGAGCAGGTGCCCTGTGGTGGACAGGTTTCCTCTGAGCTTCCAGTCTAAGACAGACTAGGAAGAAAGACCCAGTACTCTATTTCTGAAAAGAATTAGCCACTAAAAACCTAATGAAGAGCTAAGGAACACTGTCTGATAAAATGCCAGAAGGTAAATCCTCTCCCATTGGAAGACATTCAGACTATGACCACGGAAGTGTTGCCTCCTTAAATTAGAGAGTTGGAATCTTCATTTTCTGATGTGACCCAATGCAAAATAACAGCCAGAAACATCAGTTAATAATCAGAATAAAGAATATACAAAGTACAAATCTAGGAAAACTGGAAAACGTCAAAAATGAAATGGAACTCAAACATTGATATCCTAGATATCATTGAACTGAAACTCACTGGTACTGACTATTTTGAATCACAGAATCATACAATCTACTGTGCCAGGTGTCACAGATTGAACTGTGTTCCCTTTGAAGATGAATGGTGTTGCACTCATCATCAAAAAGAATATTTTAAAATCTATACTGAAGTAAAAATCTGTCAGTGACAGGACAGTATCCATATACCTACAATGAAGAGCAGTTAATAATGACTATTATTAAAATTTATGCACCAACTGCAAAGGCCAAAGATGAAGAAATTGAAGACATTTGCCAGGTTCTGTGGTCCGACACTGATCAAACATGCAATCAGGATGCATTGATAATTGTCTGTGATTGGAACGAGAAAGTTGGAGACAAGGAAGAAGGATTGGTAGTCAGAAAATGTAGTCTTGATACACAGGACATAAATAGACTACATCTCTGTAAAGAGGTGACAGAGAAGGTTCGATATCATCAGTCAGAGCAATGCAAAGAACAGAAGAAATCATCAGTTGCTCATATGGGTATGACAATTAAGTTCACAAACTGAATTGTTCTAAGTGCTACATCTCTCACTGCTGAATATCACTACAGTGACCTCCGAAGGTGTGAATCATAACAAATTATGTACATCACTGCAGTGAATCCAAATTCCAGAACACTTAATTGTGCTCAGGAACAACCTGTACATGGATCAAGAAGCAGTAATTAGAATAGAACAAAGTATGCTGCATGGTTTAAAGGCAAGGAGGTATGTGTCAGGGTTGTGTCATTTTGCCATATCAATTAAGTCAATGGAAACCCTGAAGGAGTACTGGGTTAAGTGCTACATCTGCTAACCAAAAGGTCAGCAGTTCGAATCTGTCAGGTGCTCCTGGGAAACTCTATGGAGTAGTTCTATTCTGACATCTAGGGTCACCATGAATCAGACAACTAGACAGCAGTGGTTTTTATTGTTATTTTTATTAAATCTGTACTAACCAAATAATCCAAGAAGCAGGACTAATCTTATATGAAGAAGAATGGGGCCCACAGAAGTTACTGTCAAAGCATCAACAGACATATTGCACTGAGTAAATCAACTGCAAAAGACCTCTTTAAAATTTTGAAAAACAAAGATATCAACTTGAAGACTAAGGTCCACCTGCCCAAGCCATAGATTTTTCATTCTCATCATATGCATGTGAAAGTTGGGCAATGAAGAAGGAAGACAGAATTGATGCCTTCGAATGGTGTTGGAGAAGAATATTAAATATATCATGGACTGCAAAGCAGATCAACAGATCTGTCTTGGAAGACGTACAACCATGGTGCTTCTTAGAAACAAAGATAATGAGACTATGTACTTTGGATATTTTTGTCAAGAATGTTCAGTTCCTGGAGAAGGACATCATGTTTGGTAAAATAAAGAATCAGAAAAAAAGAGGAAGACCCCCAACAAGACTGGTTGTTACAGCAGCTACAACATTAGACTCAAGCGTAACTCTGATTGTAGTCATGATGCAGGACTGGGTAGTGTTTTGTTCTACAGAGTTGCTATGAGTTGGAACCAGCTCAATAGCACCTAACAACAACAGTTTAGAAAAACCAAAAATCCGGTTGTTGTTGAGTCCCTTCTGAACAAAGCAACTCTATGGCACAGAGTAGAACTGCCCCACAGAGTTTTTGAGGACAGCCTGGTGAATTCAAGCTGCCAACCTTCTGCTTAGCAGCTGTCGCACTTAACCACTATATCACCAAGGTTTCCCCAGGTTGCAAGGCAGTCAAAATAGGATGAGATAGATTGATACAGTGTCTGCAGCAATAGGCTCAAACACAGCAACAATTCTGAAGATGGCATAGGACCAAACAATGTTTCCTTCTGTTATATATGAAGTCACTATGAGTCAGAGTTGACTCCTGAGAATAATAGAGCAGTAAATTACTAATTTCTAATTCTTGTAGGAAAACCCTGGTGGTGTAGCGGTTAAGTGCTACAGCTGCTAACCAAAATGTTGGAAGTTTGAATCCATCAAGTGCTCCTTGGATATTCTATGGGGCAGTAATACTCTGACCTGTAGAATAGAATATAAACTCACTCACACAAATACATATATGCTTAATTCTGTTAAACTGGAAGTTAGAAATTTGTCAGCAAAGCAAAGAAAGAAGTCCATTAACAATAGTTTGCTGTGTTGCACAATGGATTCTTAGTAATAAGTAGATACAAAATAATAAGTAGAAACATAAGTAGAAGGTGATCTTCTTTCACACTTGTCTTTACACCTCACTGCCTTACCTTGTCTTACAAAAATAAAAAAAAAAGTAATAACCCCAACAAAGCATTCATTGGTTAACTGAAGTGTTATTTAATCTCTGTATTTGCATTACCAGTGGCTCCTTATGTAAGGGATAAGACAGGAATCTAGAAGAGTATTGCAGTAAAGCTGTTGTCAAGAGAAACCACAAGCTAGCCTCAGGCCTTGGAGACTTTACGTTGCCAGAGGAGTATTATGTTAATTAATTAATTTTTTTAGCTTGATTTATTTTTGTCTTCTTATTATCCTTTCCAAACCATTTTATCAAGAAACTCAAAAACCAAACCCATTGGCAATGAGTCCCAGTGACCCTATATGACACAGTAGAAATTCTCTACAAAGTTTCCAAGGCTGTACAACTTTAAGAAAGCCAGCCACTGTATCCTTCTCCCACAAAGTGGCTGGTGGGTTGGAACTGCTGACTTTATGGTTAGCGGCAAATTATTTAACCATCTTGCATTCAGAATTCCTTAACAACAACATGTAAGTCCTAGAATTCTCAATAACTGTTTTACTTTTTGGGTAAAGTCTCATAGTAATTGAGTTACCAATAACTCCACAACATGAATACCAGTGGGGACAACTGTGAACTTGTAAACCAGAATTTATCACGCTTTATTGCCTTAAGTGTGTCTGTCTACAGTATACTCCTGAGGGAGCTTCATGGAGCAAAAGTCTTGGAATATAGCCCTGGAAGTGTTTTTTGGTGGTGACTGGCAGTAGGAAGAAAATAAAATATAATTAGGGAAGTCAAGACAATTACACTGGGGAGACTTTAGATACATGATTAGGAAACTGGTGGAGTAGTGATTAAGTGCTACATCTGCTAACCAAAATGCTGGCAGTCCAAATCTGCCAGGCACTGGTTGGAAAATCTATGGGGCACTTCTACTCTGACCTTCAGTGTTGCTATGGGTAGGATTCAACTAGAGGGCAGTGGGCTTGGTTTGATTTTTGGTTTAAATAGGTGATCAGGGAGAGAATGAGAAAGACAGATGACATATAGATGCATGCATGTGTTTATACACATATAGCCAAGCCACTGTCGTCGACACGATTCTAACTCATCGTGATCATACAGGTCAGAACAGAACTGCCCCATAAAGCTTCCAAGGAGCACCTGGTGGATTTGAAATGCCAACCTTTTGGTTAGCAGCTGTAGCACTTAACCACTAGGCAACAAGGGTTTCTTCATATGTGTATAGATAAAACCGAAAGGAAACCCACTGCCATCAGGTCGATTATGATCCATAGCGACCCTAGAGGTCACAGTAGAACTCCCTCATAGAGTTTCCAAGGTGCTCCTGGAAGATACGAACTGCCAACAATTTGGTCAGCAGACATAGCACTTAACCCACTGCATCACCAGGGCTTCATCCTACATGTATAGATAAAACAACAAAAAACAAAAAATAACTCATTGTTGATGAGTCATTTCTGATTCATAGTGACCCTTAGGACACTGTAGAACTGCCTCATCGAGTTTTCAAGGAGATCTTGGAGGATTCAAACCGCCAACTTCTGGTTAGGAGATGTAGCTCTCAACCTCTATGTCTCCAGGGTTTCCTACAAGTATAGATAGATAGCTACATGTATTATAGGTTTTTGTATACCTGTTATGGTTGTTAGCTGCCAGAGTCACCTGCATTTACAGTCTGACACCAAAAAGCTTATTCTAGCCTCCACTCCTTCCAGATTTGTAACTCGCTCTTGACCAACTCGCTCCTCTATGGCTCAGTTCTACTCTGTCCTATAGTGTCACTATGAGTTGGAATTGGCTGGACGGCTCTAGTTATTATTATTATTATTTTTTAAATTTTTTGGACAGCTGAGAAACTTGACTATCACGATTAACATTAACGCTCCATACTCATGATATTGTTAAAAGAGTACTAAACCATAGATCTATTAAATAAATTATTAACTACAGTTCATTACTTGTTTATAGTTCTTTTGCTTTTTGCTCAAGAGCTTATGGTCGTTACTGACTTCAAGACTCACTTGCATTAGTCCCCATCTCACCTTGCTATCTTTTCTTTATAGTTAACAAACCCAGTGCTGTTTAGTTGATTCCCACTCACAGTGACCCTATTCTTCTATCCTCCATTTCCTCTCATATTTGACAATTTTATTTACTGATATTTGGGTGTGCAAAACAACCTAGTCCTTAATTCTTTCTACCTCATTTGCTTTCTGCATCTTATTTTCAATCTCATATTATAGGTAATCAATGCCATTTTTTCTGGTCTATGTTTATGAGCTTTGTTTCATTCAAAAGAGCAAATACATATGCCATTTTATTAGCTCATCTTTATTTCATATATAAAGCCTAGACACCACAGACACTGTTTTCCTTTTATGAGATTTTCACTTACCAATATACACTACAATTTAATTCATATTAATCCATACACAATTCATAAAGTTTTATGTACATAAAAAGTTTATGTATATATAAAGTTATGTATGTATAAAAGTATAATGGACTATTTTTATAAAGGTGCCATAATTTGTCTCAGAACTGCTACAAGAGTACTTAGGTTGTTTACTGTATTTTCCAATTTCAGATAACCTCACAATGTATAGTGCAGGAGATGTGTATTTCAAGAAAGTTACTAGGAGGACTGCTGTGCTGAAAGGTAAATTATGTATTAGTTTGTTACATATTGTCCATTTTTCTTTTATTTAGCTGTGGAAATTTGCTTTTTCATCAGCAGTGTGTGAGAATGACCCTTTCCCAACTGTATTTGTTACAAAAGGGTTATTTATTTATTTATTTAACTTGCTGCCATTTTGGTGAGAAAATACATCACAATATCGTTTTTATGTTTCTGATTGTTTAAATAACATTTTTAAAGATTTGTCTTTTTTTATCTACCTCTGGTGCACATTTTTTTGGTCATCTTTGAGCCATTTTCCCTGGAATTTTAAGAATTTCATATAATGTTGACATACGCTTTTTATTTGTTCCACATATATGTATTTTAATTTGTTAAAATGACAAATTTTATGTTGCATTTATTTTCACCATAAAAAAGCTCAGAGCTAAATAAAGCCATCTTACTAGTTTATTGTTATCTTTTTTCCTCTACCCCATATTACAGTTAATAAATTAGGATGGGACATCAAGTTCTTTTGTTATAATTTTATCGTTTTGGTACTCATTTAACATTTCTCTTCTTCTATAAATCAGAAAATTCTACTTAGTTAAAATTCTTTGACTTTTTCTCATGTTTAAAATTCTGATGATGACTTAAATTTCAAAGCTTTAAACTGAATTCATGCTTCTGTGTTTTATCTTCATCCAAAATACCAGCAGAAGTCCTAGAAGTGTAGTGGCTAAGTGGTTGGCTGCAGAACAAAATGGTTGGTATTTCAAAGCCACCAGGCACTTCTGGGAGACCCTATGGGGCAGTTCTACTTTGACCTATCTTGTCACTAGGAATCAGAACTGACCCGAGGGTACACGACAACAACAGTGTAACTATCTAATCACTTACAACACCTTAAAATATTTTCTAAATACCCTTACCTTGTTTGTTACCTTACCTTAAAAAAATACTGTTTCTTTAATCTTCTTTCAAGGCAAAATTCAAAAGGCATGTCCACCTACTTTACGGTCACGTCTTCACCACCCATTCTCATCTCTTTTCCACTCTTAGCATTTCATTACTCTCTTCTTCTTATACCACTATTAACCTTTACATTGATAACGCACCTTTTCAGTCCTCATTTTACTCAGTCCCTCTGCCTTTCCAAGGTTGCTTATGAGTTTCAACTTATGCTTGGTTTTCTCAGTTATACTGGAGAAAGAAAGTCTCAGAATTTTAGGATGAGACATTGTAATTTTAATGAACTGCAGTACGGAAGAAGAAGAAAACAGTGTTAATCAGTCAGAGGCTATTGCTGCTGTTGTTCGGTGTCACTGAGTCAGTTCTGACTCACAGAAACCTTGTGCACAAAAGAACAAAACTCAGCCCAGTCCTGTGAAGCAAGACTTCCCCATGTGCACAATGGTTTTCGTGCTTAAGCTCACTGTTGTGGACACTGTGTCAGTCCATCTTGTCGAGGGTCTTCCTCTTTTTTCTGACCATCCACTCCACCAAGCATGGTGTCTTTCTCTAGGACTGACTGTTCCTGACAACATGACCAAGGTACGTGAGACACAGTCTTGCCATCTTTGTTTCCAAGAACACTCTGGTTATACTTCTTTCAGAATAGATTTGATTGTTCCTTATCAGTCCGTGGTACATTCAGCATTCTTCTCCAGCACCACAACTCAAAGGCATCAATTGCTCTTCTGTCTTCTTTGTTCACTGTCAAGCTTTCACATGGATATGATGCCACTGAACATGCCATGGCTTGGGTCAGGGACACTTTAGTCTTCAAGGTGACATCTTTAATTTTCCACACTCGAAAGAGGTCCTTTGCAGCAGGTTTTCCGAATGCAATGCATAGTCAGAGGCTGGAAATTATATATTTTCATTTCCTATCATAACAGATTAAGAAACCATTTTCTACATGTTCCAAAGGCCATCTTAATGTCAAAAGGAAAAGATGAGCCTTGTACTACTCAGGTAGCAAAGATGAAACCTCATGAATCTGAGCAAAAGAAGGATGGGGACCAGTAGATTTCTAAACTGACAAATTTTAAAAGGATAATTTGAAAGTGTATGCATATAACTTAAATTTGAAAGGTGTCACAGTGATGAGTGATGTACAGGAAATTAGAACTTGTTAATTATATTTCTAATATGTGTACTATGATGAGAATGTAGAATTTCTCCTACTTCAATACAACTACATATGTATATACTTTTCAGCTCTTCTGTTTCCTTCATCACATCCTTCTCCTTTTTCAGTGAATAGTATTGAAATTTTTCCATCTGTATTTTCTAAACTCATATTAAATCCATGAATTTTTCTCCAACTGTGCTGCCAACTATGTTATTTAAATAGAGTTTTCTTATTTAGACATAAAAGAACAATGTTAAATAAGTGCCCAAAGTATAATATCAGTTCAAGTCACATTGCTTCCTCAGCTTGGAATGCTATCTATGCTCTTTGTCCATTTATTATTTGTTCCAGACATGGACTGTATCAATTTAAGTAAATTAAATTATTTACTTGTTGATACTGAACACCACAGGAAATATAATTTTCAGTAATAAAAGGCTAATATACCAGCTTTGGCTTATACCAGTATTTATTATTATGAGAGAAATACTATCACAAATATAATCATATGGTAGTTTATTAAAAATTATCCAATATTTTGAAGTTACTCAGTTTACAAGTTCAACTGGTAACAGTTTATCTACTTAATTTCATTATTATTTGGGAAATTATTAAGAAACCATGCTGAATTATTGTCATTACTAAAAAGAAGTGTTCTGACGGGGGACAGAAAGTTGATTTTTTTTTTTTTATTTAAACATACACACACATCTACATGTGACAACTTGTTACCACTCATATTTTATGAATGACAGAAATATGACTCAAGAAAATGAAGATACAAGGATCTAAAACAAAGTTTGGAAGAAAGCAAGGAAAGAATTATGGCTATATCTGTATGAATTTCACATACAAACTCTTGGTTACTGAATCTTTTCTATTCAGTTATTTGTGTTAAAAAGTCTTTTGTTTTTACCTCAGTGCTATCTGAATTCATATAGAAAACCCAATATTATATTAGGAACACACATTTATATTCACATATTGACATAATGTCTTTATAAATTATGTATTATCTTTAAATATTAGATAATGTAAATTTTATTTTGATAACTTTAATCTAAATTTAGAATATTTCAGTCAAATCTGGAGGACTATGACATGAAACCCCAGCTATATAGCTATAAATTTTCTATCACATAACTTTACACACACGTGTATTTATATACATATATATAAAATTCTGTACCATAAAAGTATTTTGGGAGGCAGCATAAATTCAAAGTCAATCTTGACTTAAGCTTAAGTGTTAACAATTGCCACACTGAAATATGTGATCAGTATTCAGAAACCTGTAGGTTATACACAGAAAAATGATGTAATGACTGCTAACCATGGGACAGCAGAAGAGAGACTGTGTATGCTGCCAAAAAAAGATAAAGAAGCAAGATATTTTGAGACCAACTTATTTTTTCCTAAGTCTCCTCTTCATATTATTTAAAACTATGTGTACCACCAACATTACTCAGCCTGTAGGCATTTTCAAGACAGTAAATAGACGTGGCACACAAGATGGAAGGGAAGAGAGTAGAGATACTACTTGTGTCTACAACAAAGGAACAGGGATGGAAATAAAGTTGATGATGACTTACAAGAGAAGTTTTCCTACACTTTTCCAGACTTTATTCAGATAGATTTCTGAGAATTTATTTAGACTCTCTGCAACAGGAAAGAGAAGATCATTGCAAGTTGCTACACACACAGAAGACAAGAAGAAATTGCTTTACATACTAATAGAAGCCTATTCTCTTAACTGTAGTTTGGAAAATTTGACATATTTAACATTGCTGTTATGAGGTGTCAAGTCAGTTCTGACTCATAGTAACCTTATATACAACAGAATAAAACACTACCTAGTCCTCTACCATTCTCACAGTCCTTGCTATGTTTGAGCACATTGTTGCAGTGTCTCTGTCAATCCAATCTTCTCATTATTTTAACCCTTCATTCTACCTGGTGGCCCAGTTGTTATGAGCTTGAGCACTTACAAAAGATTGACGGTTCAAATCCACCAACCACTTCCTGGAAAATCAATCCAGTACAGTTATTCTGTCTTCTAGGGTCACTGTGGTTTGGAAATTACAGCAATGGGCTTGGTTTGGTTTTGCTAAGCTAGCAAGCACTCTGTTCTTCTCCAGGGAGAAGGTTATTGAAAACTGGACAGTGAATATGGAAGACTGAAGAACTGACAACTTTAAATTGTGGTGTCGGGAAAGAATATTTAATATATCATGGGCTGCCAGAACTGCAAAGTCTATCTTGAAAGAAGTACAGCTAGAACTTTCCATAGAAGCAAAGATAGCGGGACTACATTTTACATGCACTTTTACATCCTCAGGAAGGATCAGTCTCCAGAGAAAAACATCACACTTGGTAAAGAGTCGGTGAAATAGAGAAAGAAGCATTGACACAGTGGCAGCAATAGGCTGCAGCATACCAAAGATGCTGCAGACAGCCACAGCACCGGGCAGTGTTTCATTCCGTGGTACATAGGTCACTATCAGTTGAAACTGAGTCATGGCACCTAACAACAACAACAACAACGTCTTGATGATCCTAATCAAAGAGACCCTTGTGGTGTAATGGTTAAGTGTTACAGCTGCTAACCAGAAGTTCAGTCGTTCAAACATGCCAGGAGTTCCTTGGAAACTCTATAGGGCAGTTCTACTCTGTCTGTAGGGTCACTATGAGTTGAAATCAACTCCACGGCAGTGGGTTTGGTTTGGTTTGATTTTGGTTAACCAAAGATAAAATATTTACAGTGTGACAGAGAAACAACATTAGGATCTGTGTCTTCAAGTATTCAGATCTCTCTGTGGCTTTTTGCACTTCCTCCTTTGTGCTTTTTCATTTGTATTTGTTGCCAGGTCTTATTTCAACATATCCTGTGGAGCTTTGTCTGCCTTTTTCATTGTCTTTCCCTGTGTACCAATAGCCAACACAAACACTAAATCATACTATGTATACTTTATCAATTATACATGTACTGTTTAACATATACAAATACCATGAGCTTGATTTAAAAAAAAAAAATTGTGCCTTGAACCTGTAATAATGATTAATCAATGAAGATGAAGTGTGTTTCTCTTTTGAAAATATAAAAATTACTTCAATTATGAATTACTTTCTGAAGGAATCTTTGAATAATCAATACATGATAAAATGTATTATTCATTTGTCTCTTGATGTATAAGATTAACTGAATAGATAGGGTGATAATTCTCCAGAAAATAAACTATTACCTTGGTTTCTAAATATGAAATGGAAAAGAAATGGGTTAAGCAAGTGAAAACTTCAGAGCAAATTATCTCTCTGAGGTGTGTGCAACTGCAGGAACTGAACTCAGAGTACTTATACTATTTTTAATGGTTTAGTAATGGAAAAAAAACTTAGAATTAAGTTTTAGAATTAGATATATTTGAAACAGTATTTTTTTGACATATGTAATTCTATATTTCTTTAAATAACTAGAAAAGGGTGGCAGATACAGAGAAGAGTTATTAGCCAGCCAAATCTGAATTGTTATAAAATTAAAACATCTAAATATTTAATGTAATTTAGCTTCTGTGTCAAGAAAGTTAAGTCTACCTTTTACCAATTATTTAGGTATTTTATAATTAATTAAAATGTTCTTGTTTTCCAAAACTTCTTTTTTCACTGCACAAAATATGATAGTACATTATCCTTGATTCTTCAAAAGCCTATATAGAAATAAATAAGCATTATAGGTAAGATTACAGTAGCAAACAAGAGAGTAACTCCCACATATTTCTAGTGTTTTAAAAAGTCTGAGAAAAAAATATTAATAAACGAATGAAATTATTAGCAAAAATTGGTAAAAAGAAAGTTTCAGTGTTATTTGCCATAGCAATGGATTTTGACAGTAATTTTAAAATTAGACAAGCTTCAAAAGCACTATTATAATAAAAACTGAAAGGAATGCCAATCAAATTGAAGAAATAAATTTCTCACATTCAACTCCTAGTAAATCCCTAGATCAAATGCTTTATTTATTTATTTTTAAATTATGCCATCAGAACCATCAACATTGTATTCTCACTGCAAAGGAGACCAAAGAGTTCCGAATAACAGCAGCATGCAGAATATCCCCTAGTTTGAACACTAAGTAGCAGTTCAGTTTCTTCATTCAACTCATTTCATTTGCAATTCCTAGCAATTGTATGCCTTTTTCCTGTAATAACTACCTTCATTTACCCATTTAATGTGAAGTTCTACCTTGAAGTACATCTAACTCAATATAATTGAAAATAATTCTGGGTCTTTTGGAAATTTCAGTCTGGACAACAATTGTATCTTATGAAGAAGAATCCAATTCCCTCAGGCTAAAGCCCTGAGCAGCCTGAGGCTTAAATACAATGAAGGATATTTTTTCTCTCCTCTGTATTGTTTCTTGCTAAAATAGCATGCTTGTCAAAGCCGCCTAAATGTGTATATTGATAGACAGGCAGGCACTTTCAGCTTGATAGGTGACAGAGACAGAAGGCTTCAGAACAAGTCACAGTTTCCTGCCTTGGCTTATCTGGTTGCAGAGTAACAAAGCTCACTTCCTTTTAAATGGCATAAATAAGAAGGAAGGAATTTAAGCATTCTTGGGAAAATAAAAGAGTTAATGAAAGTGTAGATGTATATAAAAAAAGTTGTTTTTTCATTTCAGATTTACAGGACTAATTATCCACTATCACGTATTTGAAGTCCACAGAGGAAGAGACAGCTTAAACGTCACAAAACAATGAGACACTATTAGCAGTGACACCTAGTGGCGGCAGATCATTGCCACATATACTTCACTAAAAACAGAGTCTACATTAATCTGTTCGGGTTTGAAGTGCATGGCCTATTAAACCTTACGATTCAGTTGAGTCCTGCTCATAATGAAGTATTTAGTGAAGGCTGTCCATTATTCCTCAGTGTGTTATTCGGGATTGTCTGCATTACAATAACCTACAGCATCTGTTTAAAATGTGTAAATGAAAAATCTGCAGA
Source organism: Heterohyrax brucei (assembly GCA_028571685.1). NCBI lineage: Eukaryota > Metazoa > Chordata > Mammalia > Hyracoidea > Procaviidae > Heterohyrax > Heterohyrax brucei. The sequence goes on along the minus strand of CM053159.1, from coordinate 51,219,480 downwards.
AAAGCCTTACCAAAAAAAAAAACATTTAGGAACAATAAGATTAGGAGAAAGGACAAGCAAAACATGTCTTGGATATAGCAATATGATAGAACTTCAAGTGTAGCTTGCATTTCCATTCTGAAGCAACATATAACTTGTTTATTTCTCCATATTTATATGTATTAGGCACATATATGTAAATATCTTACAGTTTGTTTAGATATGTGTGTAAGCTTGTATATATATACATACATGTGCATGTATTTATGTATGTATACACATGTAATAAAACTATGCTGGCATTTATATTTAAAGAAAATAAAGATGAAATTTATTTTCATCCCAATCTTTGTGGAGCTTCCATTCATACAGGAGAGGCAAAAGAACAGACAGTTAAATTACAATATTTATGTAAACAGGACATAGCAAAGAAAGAGTGGCAACAATATGTGATATGACATAGGAATCTTCACAGTGAAGGTTATATTTAAACTCATTTTTGGTGACTGATCAGGAGTTTGTCAGGTGATGACATATGTCAGGAAGGGAATAACAGGTAGAAGAAAGAGCACAAACTTGTCAGCAGGCATGGCACATCCACTGAATCATAAATCTTGAGAATGAACACCCTGTCATCTGTGAGAGCTCCGGAATAAGAAAGAAGGTGGTTGATACCGCAGAATTCCAACAAGGTTCAGTATTTCTGAACTCGCAGTTCCTCAAACCTGGTGGTAAATTACACAAAAACAAAAAGAGATTATTGTTATTTGTATAGAAATATAGAGACATATTGATAGTGTGAGCTGAAAAATCAGTTAACCAGTCTCCTCTTTGAGGTTTCTAAAGAAAATATTTTGGAAAGGCATCAAAATGATACCAGTTAGCCTTTCGGGTAAACTTCTATCTTTATTTATCATGTACATGCACTTTGGAAAACTATTTTTCTTTAAACTAAGAATTCACTGAACATATATTTCCCCCAAAATAATATACTCATGGACATTGAGTCAATTTCAGCCATAGCAAACCCATCACACAAGCTAGAACAGTCACGTAGGGTTTCCAAGGAGTAGCTACTGGATTTCAACCTCCAATCTTTTGGTTAGCAGTCAAGCTCTTTATCAACACACCACCAGGACTCCTAAATAATAATAGGTGTTCTATAACACATTTCAATACTTCAAACGCCCCCAGAGAAGTGAGCAACTTGGAATCATTTCACCATGATACCAGAACCTTTGCTGATCACGTAACATGGATCAACGGCAATAAAAAGTCTGTTGGCGTGTAGGAAGGGAGGTATTACCAGACTAAAACCAAAGCCACTGTCATTGAGGTGATTCAGATTCACAGTGATTCTATAGGATTAAGGAGGAACTGCCCGAGAGGGTTTCCAAGGAACAGCTGGTGGATTCAAACTGTCAGGCTTTTGGTTAGCAGTCACGGCCACCAAGGATTCACCACCAGAACAGACAAAGATAAGATACAGGTGAGGTTGTGCAGTAACACAATTCTCACCTTGTGAGAATTTAGAAACACAGTCCCTACTTTACTAGGTTTTTACCTGAAAGTAACAGAATGTTACATAGTGTATCAAAATTGCCCCAAAGTTATACATATGCAAATCTGACAGTGTTGTATATATTACATAAGTGAAGAATTTCTATATTTATTACGGGGAGGTGAATGAAGTCTAAGTTATGGTTAAAGGTGAAGACATAAAAGAGAAAACAAACTTTTGGAAGATTAATAGATTGCCAATTCTTCACTATGGCATATATAACTACCCACAATCTGGGTCAGTTATTTTTTTCCGCTTTTTAGAGCCCCAGCTACACTGCATTTCTAAACTACTGTAAGTTTTAATTATTCAAGTCAGATAACATCTTTTCTGAGAGTTCTTCTCTGAGTATTTTAAGTAGTCTTATATTCAAACATATTCAAAATATACAGCGTTTATCACAACTTAAATTTATTTTTTAGCTTCAGTCACGTATCATAGAATCTAAATACAAAGATAATCAAGAGACAAGCAAAAATGACATTTACCAAAATTTACTGACTTTAAGTTCCTAAGTAGAAATTTTTTTTGTTATTGCTGTAGTAGTCCTTCAAGATATTTAAGGACAAATACTCTCTACATAATTCCATCAAAATTATTTCACAAGGACAAATGTATTTTACATATATTAACTGCTCAGAAAATAAGAGTAAGATAAGATAGGCTAACATTATGAACCAACACTGATATTAAAACTTGGATAAAATGCTAACAAAATGAATTCAATGCATATGACTTATTTAGAACACCACCAAACATATATAAAGGAATATACCATATTTGCAAAGGTTGAAGCAAAATAATATTAGCATATCAGAGTCAACAAACAATATGAACTACTCAAGAAATAGTGGAAAGGGAGTTAGTAAAAATCTACCATTTAGGGGGTAGGGCCAAGATGGCAGACTAGACACACATCTCCTTGATTCCCTCTGAGAACTAACACCTGGAATAATAATTGAACAGAGCAGCAGGGACATCCTGGGAGCATTAGGATCTGGTAGAAAGTTGTCACATTGAACTTGGCATCAGTAATGGGGAAAGTGCCTCTCTGAAAGGCAAGGCAGCAGTATGCTGAGTCCTGCTTCTGCTGACTCACTGTTTGTGAGCAATGCAGGTACTGACTCTTTCTCTGTTATCCAGGATACAGGGACTGGGCATGAGCTGGCTAACAAGATGAAATGTAGTGCTTAAGTAAAGAACAAATAAAGCTGCAGAGAGACTATCCTTGGGATGGCCACGTATTAAGAGTCTGGCTTCTGACTGAGGGCACCACTGCCCCTCCACCCTTCCTTTTCTGAGCTGTGCGATAGGTTCTGCTGTCTCACAGCAGGAAAGGCCACTCAGATGGGATGCCATCTTGGTTATTTGGGAGGTGAAGCCAGCCACCCAGAGTTCTCAGCTACGGCTAATGTACTGTGCAGTCCCTGTCTGGAAAGTGCTGCTCCATCAGAAAAGGCGTGATTGAAACAATCATGCTTAGAGTTACAGGTGAGGCCTGGCAGAGGATGACGGCAAGGCTCTAAGCCCCTTCTTTGAACCACATCATAGGATGTGAGGATAGTCTATGAGGTGCTTTCATTGTTAGCCAGAATGCAGAGCCTGCCACACCTGAGGGCCTGACTGATTTCAGCAGCTGTTGGACAGCTTCTTGTTGAGCAGTAAAGCACCTTTTTCAAATAAGACCACCTAAAGAACTGACTGCTGGGTGGCACAGCAGCATCTACTCCACCCTTCACTTGTCCACATCATTAGCTGATGTCCCCTAGTGACTCCATAGGTAAGGTGTTGTCTTTACCAGCCACAAGGCAGAGCCTGGCATCCCAGAGAGTCTACCTGGGGCCAATCACTAGAATACACAGAAGTGGCTGGTAACCAACTCCTGTCTTAAAACTACACCTCAGCACCTGTTGAGGTAACACCAGAGAAACCAAACAGCTTCTAGAGAGTGAGAAGACAAGAACCAATAGCTAACAATTTAAAGAAGCAGTTCACCATGGCTCCACAAAACTCCCACAATAAAGAACCAAAACACTTTCCAGATGCACAAGCCTTTCTGAAATTACTGGAAGTGGAGTACAAAAGAATTATGTATACAATGCTCCTAGAGATTAAACAAACTGCCCCAGAACAAAATGAAAACTTAAACAGGTTATTTGAACTGGGGGAACATAAACAATCTGAAATCCAGCAAATCAATAATAAAATTACAGAATTAAACAATTCAATACAAAGCTAAAAGAACAGAATTGAGGAGATAGAAGCCACAGTTATTGAACTTGAGGATATGACAATTGACATCAGCATTTATGAGGCAAAATCAGAGAAAAGAAGTAAGAAAACTGAAGATGCATTAAGAAACATGTCAGACTCTATTAAAAGAAAGAGTCTATGAATAACTGGAGTTCCTGAATGGGGAAAGATAGCTGAAAAATATAGAGAACACTGTAGAGTTGCTGACAGAAAACTTCCCTGAAATTATGAAAGAAGAAAACATAGATATCCAAGATGCTTATTGAACATCACAAAAACTAGCTCCCAAAAGAAGACATCAAGACTTATTATACTCAACCTTAACAAAACGAAGCATAAAGAGAGGCTCTTAAAGGCAACAAGGCTTAAAGCACAGCTACTGTGCAAAGGGGAGTCCTGTTGGCTTTCATTTGAGCCCTTGGTAGAAATGGTGTTGGCAAGAAGACAGTGGGATGACATATTTAAACTGGTGAAAGAAAAAAATTACCAAACAAGAACTCTATATCCTGAAAAATTGTTTCTCAAATACAAAAATGAAATTAAGACATTCCCAGATAAACAGAAGCTTAGAGACCTTGTAAAAATCAAATCAAAACTACAAGAAATACTGAAAGAAGCTCTTTGCTTAGAAAAACGGATACATTACATGTATATTTAAGGAGGTAATGCAAGACACAGCATCCAGAATCCTACTCAGGGAAGTCACTAAGCTCATCAAAGCTACAGTATTAAAAGAAGGGAAACAGTGATCTTAACAAGAAAACTATAACATCATCACACTAAAAAGAGGTATAATTCTTTCAGATAAAGAGGAAATTAAAAATTAAAGTCTGGTTAAAATTTAGAATAGTAAGGGTGATCTTATGGGTAGCCACAAAACAAAATAACAGTGTGACATATCACCATAAGACACATAATTCAAGAGTCTCAACAAACACAAAACTGTCACTGAAAAAGATGATAAGTCAATCCAGAAAGAAACCCAGAAAGGAAGATAAAGAGCAACACAGAAAACATCAGGAACACAAAAATACATATATGAAAATGACATCACTAAACACATACCTACCAATAATTACACTCAATGTAAATAGACTGAATATTCCAATAAAGAGACAGTGAGTGACATTCTGGATCAAAAGACACAATCTGTCTGTCTGTTGCTTACAAGAAACACATATTAAACACAAAGATATGAACAGAGAGACAAAGGATGGAAATATATATACCAAGCTAATATTATACAAAGCAAAGCAGGAGTGGCAACACTAATTTCAGAAAAAAAAAAAAATTTAATGTAAAATCCACCATCATGGACAATGATGGTCACTATTGCTGAAAGATTCAATACATAAGCAGGACACGACAATATTTAATACCAATACTACAGCATCTAAATGCATTGAACAAACACTAGCAACACTGAAAAATGAGATAGATCACTCCACAATAATAGTTGGAGATTTCAACACTTCATTTTCAGTAATGGACAGATCACCCAGAAAAAAAGCTCAGTAAAGATAAAGCATATCTTACTGCAACAATAACCAACTAGACCTTAGTGACATCTACAGAACTTTTTACACATCAACAGATAAGTACACTTTCTTCCCAATGCACATGAAACATTTTTCATAGTAGACTACGGGTTATGACAGAAAGCAAATCCCAACAAACTCTAAACTATGCAATTACTGCAACCATCTTCTTGGCCCATAAAGCCATAAAAGTTGAAATCAATAGTAGAAAAAAACATAGATAGAAAGTAGAACTCATGGAAACTGAACAACACATTGCTGAAAAATCCATGGATTATAGAAGAAATCAAGGATGAAATAAAGAAATTGATGAAATCAAATGAGAATGAAACACATCCTACCAGAACCGATAGATACAGAAAAAGCAGTGCTCTATAAATGCACACATCTGGAATGAAGAAAGAAGCCACACCAAAGAATTAAACCTACAGCTTGAACAAGAACAAAGAAAGCAACAAAAGAACCCCTCAGACACACAAAAAAACAAATAATAAAGATTAGAGCAGAACTACATGAATTAGAGTATAGAAGAATAATTGAAAATATCAACAAAACCAAAAGTGGGTTCTTTGAAAAGATCAACAAATTTGATAAACCATTGGCTAAGCTTACAAAGGAAAAACAGGAAACAACTGAACCAAATAAGAAATGAGATAGATCTCACAATAGACCCAACTGAAACAAAAATTATTATAACAGAATACTGCAAAAGATTGTACTCTAACAGATTTTAAAACCTAAAGGAAATGGACAAATTTCTAGATTCACATCACCTATCGAAATTATCACAAGGTCAAACAGAACAGCTTAATAAATTCATGACAAAGGAAGACACTGAAAAGTAACTGGAAAGAAAAAAAAAAAAAAAAACGTACCAACTAAAAAAAAGTGCTGGCCCACATGTCTTCACCAGAGAATTCTACCAAACTTTTAAAGAGGAATTAACTTCAATACTACTGAGGCTATTTCACAGTGCACAAAGGGATGGAATATTCCCAAACTCATTCTATGAAGCCAGCATAACCCTGATACCAAAGTCAGGGAAAGATCCCACTAGAAAAGAAACTTACAGAGCAATATCACTCAGGAATCTAGACGCAAAAATCTTCAACAAAATCCAAGCCAGTAGAATTCAACAACATATCAAAAAATGATTCATCATGACCAAATTGGATTCAGGATAAGGATGCAAGCCTGGTTCAACATCAGAAAAATAATTAATGTGATCAATCACATAAATAACTCAAAGGATAAGAATCACCTGATTTTATCAGTTGATGTAGAAAAGCTATTTGTTACACTCATGCTAAAAACTCTCAACAAAATAGGATTAGAGAGGAAATATCTCAACGCAATAAGAGGTTTCTATGCAAAGCCAACTGCCTACATCATCCTGAATGGAGACAGACTGAAAGAACTCCCCCTGAGAATGGGAATTACACAAGGATGCCCAGTTTCACCACTTCTGTTCAACATTATTCTTGAGGTTCTAGCCAGAGTAATTAGACAAAACAAAGAAATAAATGGCATCTGCATCAGCAAGGATAAAGTAAAAATCTTCCATCTGCAGATGATACCACTGAATACACTGAGAATGTTAAATAAACCATAAGTAAACTATTAGAACTAACAGAAGAGTTCAGCAAAGTATCAAGATATAAGATAAACAAGTAAATAGGTAGGATTCTTTTATACCAACAAAGTGAACATCAAAGAGTAAATGACCAAATCAATACCCCTTACTATAGCCTCCAAGAAGATGAAATACCCAGGAATAAGTACAGAGAATCAAGAGACCTACACAGAGAGAATTATAAGACCTTACTGCAAGAAACCAAAAGAGACTTACGTATGTGGAAAAACCTACCATGTTCATGGATAGGAGGACTTAATATTGTGAAAATGTCTATTTTACTCAAAGTGATCTACATATACGATGCAATCCTTATACAAATTCAGTGTCACCATTTAATGAGATGGAGAACTAAATCATCAACTTTGTATGGAAAGGGAAGAAACCCCATGTAACCAAAGCCCTACTTAAGAAGACTAATATAGTAGGGATCTTACACTACCCAACCTTAGATGCTATTATACTGCCACAGTAGTCAAAACAGCTTGGTCCTGGCACATATAGACCAATGGAACAGAATTGAGACCCCAGAAATATCATTATCTTCCTATGAACAGCTGATATTTGACAAAGGTCAAAATGTCACAAAAACAGTCTGCATAACAAATGGTGTTGGCAAAACTGGTCATCCATCTGCAAAAAAACTGAAATACATCCCATATCTCACATCTTACACAAAAACTAACTCAAAATGGATCAAAGACCTAAATATCAAACCTAAAATGACAAAGATCACTCAAGAAAAATAAGATCAGCAATGGAAGTTTTAATACACAGCTTGGGCAGTCATCAAAATCTGACAAGGCACAATCAACAGAAAATAGATAAATGGGAACTACTAAGAATCAAACACTTTTGCTCATCTGAAGACTTTGTCAAGAGAGTTAAAAGCCTGCCTGCCTACCTAACAGGAAAAATTATTTGGCAACTACTTGTTGCACTGATGTCTGATTTCCATATATACAGCCAAGCCAAGGTATTGTAAAATATCAACAAGAAAAAATGTAAATAACCCAGTTAAGCAATGGCTATAGGAAATGGGCAAACACTTCACCAGGGAAGATATCCAGGGAGACAAAAGACACATGAGGAAATGCTCACGATCATTAGCTACTAGAAAATTTCAAATCAAAACTACAATGAGACATCATTTCACTGCAACATGGTCAGCCATAATCCAAAAAATGTATAACCCACTGCTGTCAAATTGATTCCAACCCATAGTAACCCTATAGGACAGAGTAGAACTGCCCCACACAGTTTCCAAGGAGTGCATAGTGGATATGGACTGCTGACCTTCTGGTTAGCAGTTGTAGCACTTAACCATTATGTCACAGGGTTTCTCACATCCTATATTATTTGATAGGGTTATTATATTTTTGGATAGGCTAACTCTACCTTAAAAAATACTTCTATTTTCCTGTAATTTAATTTATGCATATAACAGGATGCCACTAGAATGCTGTAAGTCCTCTTCAGACTCTTTTTTCTTTTCTTGGACCTAGACAATCTGGTCTAGGTTCAGATTACCAATTATGGTGAAAAATAAATGACTAAGAATATCCAGTATAGTTATGCCAAATAAGAACACCATTCCACGACTGGAAACACTGTTATTTAAAAACTCCATAAAATATCTACAACTATCTATACAACTGACACAGAAGTAAAAGGATCAATATAAAAAGGCAAGTTCAAATTATGTACTAAACATAGTTACTCTACAACAAATATGGCATAACAAATCATTGAAAAGATGACCCTTCTAAAATTTTCTATCAAGACAACTGAGTATCCATGTATTTTTAAATGATAAAACAAGATCTGTTTTGCATGTTGCAAATAAGAAAATTTCCAAATGGGATTTAAAAAAAAATTGCTTCAAGACATCTTAAGATTTTGTTTCCTGCATCAAATCTGAGTGACAGTATGGCAAATCCGGGTGGTGCTTTCAGGTTCACCTGATTTTCAGATAGCCAGGAGGCCAATAGAAAAAAAGGGCATTAATATCTAAAATGGATTTCTATCATGTTCTTCTAATCTGAGCCTGAACATACACTAGCATATGGAAAGTAGCTTTTGTTAAAATTATAAAAAGGAATCAGACAGCACACAACTAATTAATGTAACTCCAACTCAAAATACATCAGGTAAGGATGACAACTCTTCTGCACACACTCCACTTTATGTCATATGTGAGGGACTTAATTGAGAAAGTTTGATGACAGGCCAGTGTCCCTTGGCTTATGGAAACTATCCCGTTGGATATAAAGATGTTTTCCACTCAAGTCCTCCATTTGACTTCATGGGTGTCTAGCTTCTGCCAGTCTCTCCTGGCCAGAAAGGTCTAGTTCAGGTGAGCTATAAGTGTATGCTTATGCCACATGTGCCCCACCAGCATCAAAGGCCCTGGCAGAACTTCCTTGGGAACACTGAAGGTAAGATTTATGACAAGGCTTGTAAAGGCTGGTGGTTGGTCTTCATCTTTGCTTGAATGAGTTCATTTGAATAAAAATGAGCCCCATTACAAAGACACTTTAAAAATCTGGATACACAGAGGAGGTTACTTAGGAGCTTTATTCACAACAGAAAAGTCAAATCCACTTTGTGGTAAGATTGACCACAGCGCTGTTCAGGGAGTCCTTGTCCTCAATCTGCACTGAAACACACATTTCCTCAATTGACTGTTTGTACAACCCACTGGTCATGTAACTAAAGGAAATGTATGACTCATTACTGGAAACACAGTGAAATTTCCCAGATTGACCACACGACAGAGAGAAGATTCACTCTTCTCGACTCCAGGCCCAGGACGGTATTTCTTTAACCTTGTGAATAATTAGACAAACTACTGTGCTTCAGAGCTAATGGTGCAGTGGTTTATTTATGAAGTACAAAGATGCTAGCAAAGAGAAGCACAAGGAAGATCTGACTGTTACCATTGTTGAAGGACTGTCTCCGCACAACTACAAACATAAATGATAGAAAAAACATGAATAAAATCACTTACTGTAGAATATGACAATGTTATCAAATTTTGACTCAAAACCTTATGTAATTAAAAATATGTTAGTAAAATAACCTATAGAAGAAAATCACATGAAGAAAAATAATATAAGCCAAGTCAGAAAACAAACTAAAAAGTGGCCAAAAAAAAAAAAAAACCTTCAAATTTATACCATAAGCTAATGGACAGGCTAATAAAGAAGAATTTGTACCATTTGTATTAACTGATAATTTATTCCTCTTGAACATACACCAATGCTAGTATTGCATAATTCTGTCCACTAAAAAGACAAAGACAATTTTATTCTTTTATAATAAAAATGACACATGAAAAATAACAACTGAGTGTCACATGAGTCTCTCTTTTATATTCTGATTCTAACAAATCAACAATGAAATAATTTTCAGACAACTAGGGAGTTTGAATAGCAATTGGTTATCTCTATTAAACATAAGCATAGGTGGTATAAGCTGTTTGTGACCAACCCAGATATTTCGCTGAAGAATAGAATGACAAACACATCACAGCCAAGAAAATCCCATGGGTAACGCATGGGTGGGAACTGAATGAATAGTAGCTACTACCACTAACAACAATCATTAATAAAGGACCATCATGTGCTGTTTATATGTTAAAAAAAAAAAGGCAAACTTTTCTTTGTTAGACACATATTAAAATTCTGCAGATGAAATAGCAGGATAACTAGAATGTACCTTAAAATAGCCAGGAGAAAAAAAACAAAACAAAAAAACGAAAGTGTAGATGAAACAAGACTAGCAAAACTTCCATAATCACTGAAGTTGATTTGTAAATACACACAGATTCACTGTCTTTCAGTTTATTTTTGTGTATAACCAAAAAAACCCGCAAAAATCTTTAAAAAAAAATAGCTGCTCTCTCAGAGGACATCAAGGCCCAATTGACATAATTAGCATATTTCTGAGAGTCTTCTGCACCCCATATTGGTGAGTGGTATCTGGGGTCTTAAACACTAGCAAGCTGCCATCTGAGGAACACCAAAAGGTCCCAGCTCAGCAGGAACTGATGATCACCAGGGACCAAAACGACACAAGGGAAAGAGAACTGGGAAGATAGAGAGACCCACGTGAGTGAGTGACTGCATTGACACGTGACCGGAGGAGCCACATGGCGCCTGGCCACCGTAAGTGATAGCCATGACAGGGCTCACAAAGTTGAGTCTCAATGGCAGCATGAGAATAAAAAGGGGTGCACCCTGAGAACGCCACTAAAAGACTGCAATTGATGGTCCCGGGGTCTTGGGGTTCCCCGGGGAGCATGACCCCTGGTCCCGATGTTGCCTCCTGTCCGTAAATCATTACCGAGGTCAGCTCTTCGGACAGGAATGGATTGGATTCGATGACACAGAGTGACCATATCATCTGTGCACTTTACGGTTCTATTCATCTGTAAGATGCCATCCTGCTGGTCTCTTACTGGAGGAGGGGGACAGGGCAAAGAGGAAGGGACAAGGCCTCTTACTTAAGGAGGCAGAGAGGGTGAAGAGGAGGGGACAGGAGATTGTTAGGAGGGTATGACATGTATAGAACAGATAGAAGGAGTGTGCTGTCACTGGGCAGGGAGAGCAGTGGGAGCTGCACATAGGCGGAAACACAAATTTATATTGGATTGTGCACTTTCACTCAATCACAATCAATAAATTTTAAAAAAAGCTAATGTTACTCACCCTAAATATTAAGACTATCTAAACAAGATACAAAATCTTCAGCATAACAATTTTTTTAATTAGTTAAAATATCTGAATGTGCTTGCAAACATAAATAAATACAGTTTTGTAACTTACATTTCTGTATTAAACACACAAACGCACACATAGCTACAGAAACCCCAAATTTATCTAAGGAAATACTGTGGCAGGCAGGCATAGCCATCTAACTCACAGTATCAGATCCATTACTTCTGTGCTGATAGATGCTAACAAACACTTTCGTCTTATTAAAATCAATCTCTGTAAAGTTCATGAGGATATTCATTCGTGTAGTTTCAAACCCCAAACCAAACCAAACCCACTGCCATCAAGTCAATTCCAACTCAAAGTGACTCTATAGGACAGGGGAGAACTGCTGCATAGTTTCCAAGTGTCGCCTGGAGGATTTGAACAGCCAGTCTTTTGGGTAGCAGACATAACAAGTAACCACTACACCACCAGGGTTTCAAATGTATTTTCAGAAGTTATTAATTTTATTGGGGGGGAACAACTCTTCAATACATGTACTCTCCTTTATTCCCTTTCTTTTTTTCTCTACTACACAGCTAACTCATTACTAACTACTCAATTCCCTTTTACTAACTCATGTGTGCTGTAGAAATTCAAAATTAAAAAATGTAAAACCAATCATACTTGATATCTGATATTAATACTTAAATCTTTTTTTGTGATATTTACTGCAACAGATTTTAAATGAACATCAGGCACTGACACACTCAGGATAAGGCAGTGAGCCAAGCAGTTTCCTTCTCATACAAAGTTTACAGTTCAAGAAGAAAGGATATCAAAGTGATTTGAATGAAAAATAAGGTGAGAGAAAATGGAAACAGAACTACTTTCTAACTTTCTGAAGTATTTTTCTGGAAAGGAGAAAATTGGAAGCACCAAGATGTATGGAAGTGAGGAAGTTTGTTCACTGTTTGTTTTTCAGTATACAGTATATTTTAAGGCGAGGAGAATTAAGCAGCAAAGTGAAAAGCACTCATAAAAAGAGAAAGAGAGGAACAACTACAGAAGTATGTTTCCATGGGCCAGAAGGTATGGGACCCAACACGAGAGAGAACAGTTCATAAAGTTTAGCCACTGTAATGGAGATGAAGGCAGACTGTGCAGATACAAAAAAAAAAAAAAGAGCATGTTGGTAGTTTTGATGGTAAAGAAAAAGAGATTTCTATTTGTTTCTATTTTCCCAATGAATGAAATGTCTAGTCAATAATTGAGAGTGATGCGTGTGAGAAGAAACGCTCAGTGTTGGAGGATACTGTGGAAGGTCTGGGCATAAAAGAGTGAATTCAGCACAAAAATAAGGAATGAATGATAAGGAGAACAGAAGCCATCCTTCAGATCAGTGGTCCTTAGTTTGAAGTGTTTTTCTTCAGCTCTGTGCTGCCTCTGTGTTGAAGGTATGAAATAGCAAATAAAAGGAAGTGAGAGACAGTGGCAAGGGCATTAAAGGAGTGATTATATTAACAAAGTGTGGAATCTAAACTGAGTAAGATGAGAAATGAGAAACTGCAAGGATGAGGAATAGTGCAAATGTAGCGGAAGTCCTGTCTTGTTCTTGGCTAACTGCCGTCAAGTGGGCTCAAGTCCTTGGCAACCATCGGCACCACAGCACAAAGCATTACTGACTCCTGTGTCTTCTTCATGACTGTTGTTACATTTGAGGCCACTGTTGTGGTTATGGTGTCAACCCATCTCATAGAGGGTTTCCCTCATTTTTTTCTGACCCTCTCTTTTACCAAACATGTCTTTCCTAATGACACATCCAAAGTGAGCTGAAGTCTGACCACTTGATCCTCTTAGATTTTAAGAACTAGAGGGAGTGAGCTTTGGAGAGAGTATCCTTAAAACTGAGCTACTGCCATAGGCAGGATTAAAACAAATGGTATGCACAGTTTTATCTATGCATTGGTGACACCGAAGGGCATAATTTGGTATAAACACTTTTTGCAGTTTAAATATCATAGTGAACACCAAATGAGAAAATTGTTGGACCCTGAGGGAGTCTCCATATACAGTTCTTTGTGTGGAGACTTGCTTGAATTCAGTGATAGGTAGGAAAGCAATATCTGCAATATTTTCAGAGTACAGGCAGTCATTGAATGTGTTGCACATTGCTGCAGCCAGAGCGAGATATATGAAGCACTGTGAGATTAAATAAAGAGAAGAGAAGGCTAGGAAAATTTCTGCGAAAGGTTTAAAATGGTGTGCTTATCACGAGAGTGGAGACTGACAGTGTTGACAGCTCTGGATCTTGTATGGGAAATCTATTTACTTCAACCTCACTGTCACTGCCTGCTCAGCCACTTCTCTGGTGCTATAAACTCTCACTTCCTGCTAGGCATCTGGATTGGCAGGTGAAAAAAAAAGAGAGATTTTTTTCAATAAAATAATGAAAGTTCAAAGTACTGCACAAGAAGCTTTGTTTCAGAAGACATTTTCTGCTGCTAGATTCAGGTACAGAACTAAGCTTGCAATAAAACTTGTAGAGAAAACACTTGGTAGAATATTTCTATAGGTGTCAGGACACACACACATATGTACTCACACACATGTTCTAAACGTGCAACCAATCATCAAATTAATTTTCTCATCTCTAGAGAAATTAGGTATTAATTATTGGTCTGGCAATTTCTGTTTACTTTTAGTGTGAAGACATCTCTATGATAATATAAAAGATTCAATAGTTGCATATAATGCACAAATAATTTCAAATTTCCTTTTGTAAATTTTACTGAAATATGGATAATAATGGACACGTACTTACAGACTATACCTGATCTAAAAACACAAACTATTATAATAAAATGTGAGCAAACCATCATCAATCTATTCTGTACATTCCAAGCTCTAAATAAACTGAATATTTTTTTTACCTAAGCTGCGATCTTTTGATCTTCCAAAAGCAAATTGTGTGGAAATACAAGGAAATACTACAGAGAGGAAGTTATGAATATATTAATCTATACAACAGTCTATTTATTGATAGTAAAATTCCTGCTTTGCAAATTGTCTATTCAAAACTCAGTTGAGAAATAAAGGAGATTTAAGAGAAAGATCAAACACAGATCTAATCAGAAAAAAATAGGTTAAAGTAATTAAAATATTAGCAGTCAATCAACAAAAGTTCTACCTGAAAATTCAGAAGCATACTAGTTTCAACTTATTAAATGAAACAAAATTGATTGAAAAAACAAAAAGTTGACCTTTACAAAATAGTATTTTATATATTTAGGAAAAAAACGACTGCAAGAATCAAAATAATTTGTCTACTACTCACATCTCAGTGGCTACTGTGTTTTCCTTCCTTCCTTCCTTCTTGCCTTCCTAACTTTCTTCCTTCCTGCCTCTCTCCCTTTTTTCCTTAATTTTTAAAGATTCTCTTCAGGTCTCCAGTATGGACAGCTTTGAAGAGTAGGTGATTTCAAGAGTGAGAATCCAGTGGTCTGTATTTGCGACGAGTGTCTGTTCACTGACCCTAATCAATACCCCATGTGACTTCCTTATGGTAATACTGTCAATAATAGATCTCGTTTGTAAATAGCTAAGAAATCTGAGCCATTTCTTAAAGGCTGGATTTCTTTCTGGAAAAGTTTCTTTAGTTATGCCTTACTTAGATATATAAATTCATTTTAAATATAAAATTGAAATGATGTTTTTGCTTACTGACAGAGATAGGGGCAGGTACAATTCCTTGCATGCCTACATTTTACAGACGAAGTTTTGAGACATCATGGGCTCCACATATCCACTAAATAAAACAAGGAATGAATAAATGAATGTAAGATCACTGAAAAAGAAATTCATTTTACAACTTTAATTATCTTAAAATCCTAATTTTGACTGGAGGCATGTCCAGCCCTTTCTTGAGTGGCTGATTAAGTCTATGACAATCACCCAAGTGCCAGACAGTCAAGAACTATGTCTTCGGAATCCGTAGAATTTTGCAAAATACCTACTCCCCAAGAAACCCATGAAACATAACAAACTTTGTCCTGCTTGTCATTCGTAAGTTGTTTTCTGCAAATCTGGCTTGCTGTTACATTAAATCTAGGTGCATCTCCTGCACACATACAATTTTTAATGCAATAGGACAGAATTGAAAGGAATTGAAAATTGAAGTCTCAGTGTCTGTTGAAGAAGAGAACTATCACTGACTGGCATTCTCTACATATCACCCTGCCAAGAGGGGGTTATGCTTTTCTTCCAGCACAGAGATTCTTTACAGCTTTATATCTCCTGTTCCTTCATTTCTAAGTCATTTAGTCCATTTCTGTTCCATCATAGGTAAACACTGGTTACTTCATAGGTCACTATAATTTCAAAATTATAGAAATCTCTCTTCCTTCCTCTGCTAAATTATTCTTTTGCATATCCTCATCCTCCCTCACTTATGTCACCTTCCACCATATTACAGAATCTGTTTGGATACAATACAGTTGTCACGTAGAACATAAGCGTTCTATTAGCAGGATGGTATATACAGCTTAGAGAAAAAGTGCCTTCAATTCTAGAGGGCTGGTGAAGATACAATCAGTGTCTTTCAAGAATACTCATGTTTCATTTAGAGCCAGGAATTAAGGGTTCTATGAAAAGATGGAAGACAGAGAAAAACATATATTTACTTTTTTAGAGTTTCCACAGAATTACTCCAGAAGGGTTGGGAAAATATTGTGAATAGATCCAGAAAAGAAGTATAACAAAAGTAGAGACGTAAAAGTATAGGAAGAGATGGGTATATTCTACCTATTAATATATGAAAGAAAAAGGGTATATTATGAGTTTCCTGATATGTTGTTTTGAATGGAATGTTTAGGATCACATTTAGTTTGAATTTCCTTTAATTGGCAATTGAGCTATGTTAGACTGACTCAGGAAGTCTAGTGATTTATTAATAAAACATTGCTTTTTGTTGAGTGAAAATATTGAGTCATTTCAATTTTTCTTTTGAAAATTGGTAAAATTTTCAAAGTATTGGGAATCAAAATAGCTCCTATATAAACTGCTGTTGTTACAGTGCATGTATTTACATTATTCACAAATAAAGCAGTAGTATTAAATATTATTTGAAAGGAAAACATTAGATTTATGATCTCTTATGGTAAAACTGTTACTTCAATTTAATTTTCTGAAATAGAAGTGCAGATCATGCAGAAATTTTATCATCCTCAATTTTTGTTACAAGTCAAAGAAAAAGTGAAAGACTAATTCAAAATTTATACTTTTTTGAAACTGAGTACAAGTGGGCTCCACTATGTTATTTATTTCTATAAAGCTAACTAATGTAGGTAACCTTGCAAGATAGGATAGAAACTTCTATAAAAACAGCAGATGTTTTCTTTGTAGAAATAATAATTTAGTTACCTGAGTATATTCAATAAGAAAGGTTGACACCCAGATTTAAAGAGATTAATTTTGACCACCTGCAAAATATTCTGCAGTTTTGGAAAACAATGTGCATTATACATTATATTTTATGAACTACTATGTCTTAGGAAAAGTGAAACAGTCAACATATTTACTCCAATATGAAGTGATACATCTCTTTTTATTAGACTCTTGTTGGTTTTCCCTAGGTGGAGACCAACTTAAGGTGAGGGTACAGGAGGTGGGACGTTTAAATCCTCTAATTGTTGTAAGTGCTACATGCCTCTTTAGTCACCTTCGAAGTACTCCCTTTGGGAAACTATGCAGATGCCAGCACCTACCCTACCTTTCAAAGCAATTTTTGAATTCTTTCTGGAATGGTTACTGGGCATAGTGGCAAGGTGGCAAGTACATGCACTTAATTGTAGAGTTGTCTGTGAAGGAGTTTTTAGCCAGTAAACAAACAACTGTATGGGAACACTCTCTCTACTTATGTGATCTAGCCCCCTTTACCCAGATATAAAGGAAATATTGAAAGGTAGACATCTACATGCCATTAAGCACATCAAGGGTAATACAACAACAGTCCTGATGGCCATTCCAGAAAGAGTTCCAAAATTGCTTTTAAGGCTGAACTAAGTGCTCACATTGGTGGGGAGTACTTTGAAGGCGACCATAGTACCTTCAGCAATGAGGCATGCAGCACTTTCTCTAGGATGAGATCCTAAAAATTGTCAGACCTGATATTACTAGAACAAGTAATGAAATGTAGAAACACCCCTGGAAAACTGTAGAACCCAGAGCTATGAAAGACAGAGAGTATCTACATATGCTTCAGGATCTACGGCTATTCAGGATAGAGTTGGCCCTAACAAGTGATTTCCTACCCAGTAGAAGCAACTCTCCATGACTAACTACTACCTCCTAGCTACTGTCTTATTTTCTCTGCTACTTGTCATCTTCTTATGCATACTTATTTTTAACAAACGTGTAATCCAAAATTACTGGGACTATATTAAGGATAGTTCCAGCATCACATAGCCTTTAAAGGAATTGTAAGGCTAATGTTAAAAGCTTTAAAGGTTAGTGATACGGCTTAATTTAGGTTTCTTCTGCCAGAGATTGACAAGGCAATATCGTATATATGTATATTTAAAACATGTGTATGTGGGGGAGGGGGGGAGAGAAAACCTTGGTAATGTAGTGGTTACGAGCTACCTCTGCTAACCAAAAGCTCTGCAGTCTGAAGCCACCAGGCAGTCTTTGGATACTCGTGGGGCACTTCTACTCTGTACCCTACAGGGTTACTTTACATCAGAATCAACTCGATGGCAGTGTGTTTAGGTTTGGTGTGGGCAGAAGGCATCCTTAACTTACTTTTAATACATATCTGTCGTCACTGCTGAACTGTTTCTAACACTTGACTTACTTTTTCTCTCTTACTGTCCACATTCTACTTATAAAATTTATAGTTTTTAACTTCTTATCTCTCATTCGTTCTCATATATTAACATATGATCTTTTGTAGCTTTAGCCTGTTTAGCAAATATGAAGTGGTTTGTCGAAAAGTGAAATGTCCCTTCTTCGAAGGGTGATGAAGTGGCTGTAGCACAAATCTTTACAGTGTATTGTGTCTCTCCATAAAACTCCTAGTATAACAGGTCTGATACATACTCTGAAAGAAGGCTGCTGTGTTTGCTTTTAGCGCCTATCCAATCAATGAGCGATCATCACATTTTTGCCTTTTCTGATTTGGCCAGGTCTGATTTATTTCATTAACTCCTTTGAGCACTGTGTCATTGGACATTTTCCGATTGTTCTACATGTTGTTATCCAGGAAAACTTGTTTGGAAATAAATGTGCATAAATACTGTGTTGTTGGTGGTGGTGCCCTTAAATTGGTTCAGATTCACTATAACCTGTGTACAAAAGACCAAAACAGTGCCTGGTCATATGCCATCATCATAATCGTTGCTATGTTTAAGCCCGTTATTGCAGTCACTGTGTCAGTCCATCTTATCAAAGAGCTTCCTCATTTTTTTTTTTTAAACTGACCACCTATCTTACCAGCATGATGCCCTTCTCCAAGGACTGAGTCCTCTTAATAATGTGTCCAAACTACACAAAACGAAGTATCACGATCCTGGCTTCCAGGGAGCACTATGTCTGTCTATACTTCTTCCAAAACAAATTTGTTAGCTATTTTGGCAGACTATCTTATATTCAAAATTCTTTTCCAATGGTATAATCCAAAGGCATCAATTCTTCAGTCTTCCTTATTCATGAATAAGTACCAGAGAAAACTAATTACTGGCTAGTCCTGGCATCATAATTTTAGTGAATGCTTATATACCCTGTAATATGAATCAGTGATTCAAATTTACTCAGACACAAATTTGTGTAGCTTAAATATAGTTTATTGGTTTTGCTTATAACCAATTGTATAATGTGGACTCACACTGAGTACAGTCTAAGAAATCATTCCATAAGTCCAATTCATCAAGTCTCCAACACCTAATTCTGTCCCAATTTTATCATCTGATCTCTCTCTCTCCCTTTCTTCCTCTTCTTAGTGAATCAATGGGTAATATCTTCTTCTCTTGTCAAAATTAGTTTATCTAGTAATAATAATACAGTTGGCCTATGAGATTTCTTTTCCATGCATGTGTCAGTTTGTTACACTGCAGGAGCTTGAGTGTTGGGATGCTGGAAACTATGCCACTGGTATTCAAATTCCTGCAAGGTGACCCACGGTCAGCTAAGCTTCCAGAATAAGACAGACTAGGAAGAAGGATCTGTGAGTCTACTTCTGAAAATAATTAGCTAGTGAAATGCTTATGAGTAGCAGAGACATATGGTCTGATAGAGTGCTGAAAGATGAGACCTTCAGGGTGGAAGGCACTTAAAAAGCTAGTGGAAAGTGTTGCTCTTCAAAATAAGGTCAACCTTAATGACATGAATGAAGTCAAGCTTTCAGGACATTCACTCGCTTATGTGCCAAGCCAGGCAAGTGCTGACAGAACTCAAAATGAGAAGAAACAGCTGCAAACATTCATTAATGATTAGAATGTGAAACACATGAAGTATGAATCTAGGAAAATTGGAAATCATCAAAAATGAAATGAAACACAGAAGCATTAATATCTTATGTATTAGTGAGCTGAAATTGCTTTTGGTCATTTGGAATACTTCAGTCATACGGTCTACTATGACCAGAATGACAAATTGAAAAGGAATAACTCTGTAATCATCATAAGAAAAAACATTTCAAGATCTGTCCTGCAGTTCAAAGCTATCAGTGTTAGGATAATATCCTATATCTATAAGGAAGACCAGTTAATATGAATACTATTGAAATTTTTGCAACAATCACTAAAGCGAAAGTGAAGAAATTGAAGATTTTTACCAAATTCTTCAGTACAAAATTAATCAAATATGCAATCTAGATGCACTGATAATTACTGGTGATCAGAATGCAGAAGTCAGAAACTAAGAAGAAGAATTAGTAGTTGGAAAATATGGCCTTGGTGATGGATGAAATTCAAAGACCACAGCATGGAATCTGTGTTGTACCTCAGCATAATAAAGAAAACAAAAGTCCTTCAAATGGAACAAGAATCAACATCATGATAAACGGAGATTAAAGTTGTTGATAATTTCATTTTACTTGTGTCCAGTATCAACACTCAAGGAAGTAGCAGTCAATAAATCAAAAGAGAAATTGCACTGAGCCTATATGCCACAAAAGACCCCTTTGAAGTATTTAAATGCGAAGATGCCACCTTGAAGACTAAGAAGGCCTTGACTCAAGCCATGGTGTTTTCAGTTGCCTCCTTTGCTTGTAAAACTGGACAATGAATAATGAAGATCAAAGAAAAATTGACGCCTTTGCATTACAGTATTAGTGAAAAATACTGAACATAGCACAAAAACTGACAAGAGAATGAACAAAAACTGACAAGAGAATGAACAAATCTGTCTTGGAAGCAGTATAACTAGAAATTCATTAGAAGCCAGGTTAGCAAGACTACATCACACATGCTTTGGGCATGTTATTAGGAAGAATCAGTCCCCGGAGAAGGACATCATGCTTGTTAAAGAAGAAGGTCTGTAAAAAAGAGGAAGAACTTCAAAAAGACAGATTGACAGAGTAGCTATAGCAATGGTCTTAAGCATAACAGCAACTGCTATGATGTCATGGGACGGAGAAGTGAATTTTCTTCTGTTGTGCTTCGGGTCACTATGAGCCAGAACTGACTGGATGGGACAGAACAACAACAGTGTGCAGTATCCAGAAATGTTTTATTTTTCTTCTCTAAACTAGTGATCATTTTTCTACTAATTTTCTATAGCCTTTTGTATTTAACCAAAGATATCCAAAACAAAGTAGATAGCTTTCAAACCCATGTCTTCTAACCACAATATATATATGAAAATACTTCTTTCTTTGTGATAGGGACAATAGTTTACTTTCTAAAACTCACAAATAGGGGCAACATTCACTGTGGTGTGTGAGTTTCCTCTATCAGCTACATCAGTATTAAATATGTGTTTTGACGCTCTGATAAATGATTAATTCCTAATATTATGTTTTTGTTGTTGTTTTTCTGTGAATGTTAGTCAATTCAAAATCATATATACAACAGAGCAGAACAGCCTCATAGGACTTCTTATGTTCTGATCTTTACAGACTTGGTCTTCCACAGAGCCACTGATGGGGTTGCACTTCTGACCTTTCAGAGAGAAGCCAAGTGCTTAACCACTGCACCACCAGGGGTCATTTTAATACTGCATTTAAAAAAAAAAAAGCAAAGAAAAAAAAAAAAAAGCCACTGCCACTGAATAGATTTCAGCTCTGAGTGACCTCTTAGGATTTCCAAGACTATAAAAGTCTACAGGAGCAAAATGCCACATCTTTCCGTCTAGACTCACTGGCATTTTTATCCACTGACCTGTCAGTTAAAAGTTGGACACCTTGCAAAAACAACAGAGGAAATAATGGTATGTCCGTATTAAATGCATAAGAAACCACTAAGGTAAGATTTCCAAAGATGGTCAAAAATACTATGCAAAAAGAAAAAAAAAATCAAGTCAAAATTAAAAAATGTCAGATACTAGACTTAACAATATAACATTTAAAATTTATTAAGAAGAATTTTAAAATGCTTATATCTAGTGACAAGAGTGTGGGGTTATTTACTTATTTTCTTCTATTTTCTCTCATTCCTTCCCCTTGATTGTACACTGAGGGAGAAAGTGATGGTTGCATTTTTGCAAGTTTTTAGTACACAATTCAAAATGTTTCTTACTGAAAATTAGCAAACCAAAATTAAAGCTTGATTTATCACTCTCCTGTACCCTGGAACCTTAGTTTTCTTCTGATTAGTGGAGTCAGTAGCTTGGCTTTGTGAACAAATCCAATTACTGAGACTGTAAAGAAAGCACTGGGACTTCCAATTCAGAAAATTCAAGAGGTAATGCAAATGCTATAAAGCCAACAAAAAGATAGACAGTATACCTTACTTAGGTAATACCTCACCTCACCAGGTATTTGTTTTAAAAGCAAAATCCTTCTGTGTTCCATTACAAAATCACTACTGAGAATACAGAGACAGATAGAATAAATGAGTAAGGAATATCTATTATATACCTTATGTCCATTCCAAGCAAAAGCATTTGAAAAAAAAAAAAAAAGTACCTAGTAGGTATAATTTAATTTTATTCTCAAGTGTCACTATTTCCTCCAACACTGAATCAAGATCAGGAGGCATGCAACTGAATACGAACAGTATAGTCTGACTGAGTCAAGCCTGTATTGACTTCAAATGCAAATTACTTCATTTAAGAAGCAATGGTCTTATTACTGCAAGAGTAAGTTTTACTTTCAGCGCATCTTCTTTTAAAATTATTTTTTATTGTGATTTATGTGAAAGCTAAAAATTGAAGTCAGTTTGTCATACAAAAACTTACATACACGTTGTGATCCTAGTTGATATCTCTACAATGTTACAGCAAACTCCTCCTCGTGACTTTATATTTTCTTTGTACATTCAACCAGCTTTGGTTTTCCCTCTGCCTTCTCATCTCACCTCTGGAGAGGAAGTGACTATTTTATCTCATGTATCTACTTGAGCTAAGAAGCACACTCTTCACCAATATTATTTTATGCTTCCAGTTTAATGTGACTGAAGAGCTGGCCCTCAGAATCGTTTGAGTTCCGGGCTAACAGAATCTGGAAGCCGTGTCTTACAGGGTTCATCCAATCTGTAGGACCATCAAGTCTGCTATTTATACTAGAGTCCGAGTGCTAAGCCTGACTTTTTTCCCTATTTCATCAGGTCCTTTTGGTGTATTCCCTGTCAAGGTAGTTATTGGTGTTAGTTTGGCGCCATCTAGTTATTCCAGTCTTCTGTCAATGTAGTCTCTGGTTTACATGAACCATTCTGTCTTTTTCGTTCATGTTTTTCTTCTATCTTTGGTGCTTTACATTCTTTTCTGTTCATGCTAGATTGGATACCAACTGATACAACTCAGATGGCCACTTAGTTGCTGTATTTAAGACCCCAGACGCCATTCACCAAAGTGGAATAAAGAACAATTTCTTAATAAACTTTATTATGCCAATTGATCTAGATGTTCCCTGAAACAATGGTCCCCAAACCCCTGCCCCTGCTACTATCTCCCTCAAAACTTTTGGTTGTTTTCAGGAAGTTTTGTAGCTATTGATTTAATCTGGGTGTGCTGACATCTCATGTGTTATTCGTTGTCCTTTCCTCCAACTAAGGTAATTATTGTCTACTATCTAATTAGTGAATAACCCTCTCTCACTTGCTCCCCACATTTGTAATCATCAAAGAATGTATTTGTTTGTGTTTAAATCTTACTTTGAATTCTTATAATAGCAGATTGATTCACTATTTGTTCTTTCACTACTAACTAATTTCACCCAGCAAACTATCTTCCATATTTCTCCATGTTATGACATGGCCAGCTGTATTATGTTAAAGAGGATTAGCGTGGCACTGTAACACCTTTACTAATTTCATAGCCTTAACCCAATGTAAAGGGAGGTTCCCTGGCTTATGGCTCACACCACCTTTTATCCTACAAGAGACGAAATGAAAAGGAAGCAAACAGAGAGTTGGAGATCTCACACCACCAAGAAAATAGTACCAGGAACATGGGATATCTTTAGGACCTGAAATTCCTACTTCAAGATTCTCCCACATCAAAGACAGAATAATGCATCATAAGGACATATCTCCAGAGACAAAAGAGAAAGAAAGCCTGCCTTTGGAGCTGGTTACCTAAATTCAGACTTCTAGGCTAGTGGACTGTGAGAGAATAAACTTCTTTGTTAAAGCCATTTACTTGTGGTATTTCTGTTATTGCAGCACTAGATGACTAAGATATTCACTAAGAACACATGCAATTAAATAAATAAATAAAAGTCAATTGGATCTAACAGATATACATGGAACACAATACCCGGCATCAGAAAAATACTCATTCTTCTCTAGCACAAAAAAATCATTTTCCAGAATAAACCACATGCTAGGACACAAAACAAGTCTTAACAATTTTAAAAAGATTGAAATCATACATTTTCTCTTCTCTGATCATAACAACATGAGGCTAAAAGTTAGCAACAGAAAAAATAAGAATAAATAAATAAATACTTGAAAACCAAATAATATACCACCAAAATAAATGTTGGGTCACAGCAGAAAAAAAGTGTAAAGTTAAAAAAAAAAAATCCTCAATGAAAATGAAAATACATCACCTCAAAAAACCTTTAGAATGCATCAAAAGCAGCATTCAGAGGGAAATTCATAGCAATAAATTTCAACATTAAAAAGGAAGTAAAATCCAAAATCATTAACTTAAACTGGCAACTTGAAAAAAAGAACAAGAAGAGCAAAAGAAACTACAAGCTATCAGAAAATAAAGAAATTATAAAAGATCAGGACAGAAATAAACAAAATAGGAAACATAACAATAATAGAAATAACAAAACCAGAGTGTGGTTCTTTGAAACTATTAACAAAATAGACAAGCCACTGGCTAGAATGACAGATGTAAGGAAGGAGGGAAGGAGGAAGGAAGAAGGAAGGAAAGAAGGAAAAAAAGGTGAGAAGGAGAGAAAGAAGGAAGGAAGGGTGAGGAGAGAAAGAAAGAGGTAAGGAGGAAGGGGAGACAGGAGGGAGGGAAGACAGGAAGAAATGGAGGGAAGGAGGGAGGTAAATCACCAAATTAAGAAACAGAACTGGTAACATTATAACTGACCCAAAACAGACAAAGAAGATCATAACAGATTACTATGAGAAACTGTATTGAAACAAATTTGAAAACCTAGAAGAACTGTAAAAAGTCCTAGAAACATACTACCTACCCAAACAAACACAGAGGTAGAAAGTTTAAACAGAACCATTACAAAAGAAGAGATTAATGATGACACCAAAAAAATGCCAATGCCACCAACAAAAAAAAGTCCAAAGTAAATGGCTACAACACAGAATTCTACCAAGCACTCAGAGAAGATATGACCCTGATTGTACTCAATCTCTTCACATAGAAACATTAGCAAACACTTTCTGTGAAACTGACACAATTCTGATACCTAAACAAAGATATCACAAACGCACAAAAAGTACAGACAGACATCCCTTTTGAATACAGACAGATTTTTTTAAACAAAATTCTAGCCAATAGACTTCAGAAGCACATAAAGTAACTATAAATCAATGGGATTCATGCCAGGGTGGATCAACATTAGAAAAACCCACCAATGTAATCCATCATATAAATCAAACAAGAAAAAGAAACATACTATCACATTAGCTGATGAAGAGCAAGCATTCAATGAAATTTAACACACTTCTGTGGCAAAAATTCTCAGCAAAATAGAAAAAACCCAAACCCAGTGCCGTCAAGTCAGGTCCGACTCATGGCGACCCTAGAGGCCTAAGTAGAACTGCTCCATAGAGTATCGAAGAAGTGCTTGGTAGATTTGAGCTGTCAACCTTTTGGTTAGTGGTGACAGCAAAATAGAAAGAGGAAGGAAATTAAGGCATATATGCAAAACAAACAGCCACTAATGTAGTCAATGAAGAAAAGCTAAGACTCTTCTCTTTGAGAATGGAAACGAGACAAGGATGCACATTATCACCAATTTTACTTGATGTGGTAATCAAAGTCTTAATCCAATACTATCAAATTGATAGAAGTCTTAGCCACAGCAATAAGACAAGAAAGAAAAATAGAAGGTATTCAAGTTCAAAAGAAAGAGATAAAACTATCTCTGCTTTTAGAGGACATTATTCTATATACACAAGGCCCTATTGATTCCTCAGGAAACTTTCTGGAACTAATAGAAGAATTTAGCAACACTGCAGGGGATGAGATCAATACATAAAAATCAATTGGTTTAATCTACACAAAGACTACTCCAAAAAAGAAATCAAGAAAACAAAACCACTTATGATAGCTCCAAATTCATACAACTACTAGGGAATTAAACAGAGACATAAAACACTTCCACAATATAAATCATAAAATACTGCTACAAGAGTCTAAAGAGACCTACAAAAAAAAAAGGAAAGCTATCCCATGATTATGGATTGAAAGTCTTAAGATAGTAAAAATACCAATTCCAACTAAAGTCATCTACAGATATAACATAACCTGATAGAAATTCCAACAATATTCTTTAGTGAAACAGAAAAACTATTGATCAGCTTAAAATGTAAAGAAAAAGACCCTGAATAGCTAAAGCAATGGTGAAAACAAAGATCAAAGCAGATGTCTCACACTCTCCAAAATCAAAACATAGTCTAAAATCACTGTAATCAAAGCTGCCTAGCACTAGCTCAATGACAGATACATTGCAATAGAATTGAGATCTAAATCCAGCCATTAACAGACAACAGATTTTTTTACAAATGGTCAAAATCCATTCAATGAGACGGAAACAGTCTAAGTGGTTCTGACAAAACTGCAGAAAAGTGAAATAAGATCCACCACATGAAAATACTAATTTGAAGTATATGAAAGGCTTAATGTTAAAGCTACAACCAGCAAATTCCTGGAAGAAAACTACAGGACAAATAAAGACAAATAACCTAATTGAAAAATGAGCAAAGTCTGTGAACAGACACTTCACCAAAGAAGACATTCAGTCAGCTAAAAACACGTGAGGAAACGTTTACAATCATTAGCCATTAGAAAGATGCAAACCAAAACTGCAGTGAGATACCATCTCACCCCAACAATGCTGGCATTAATTCAAAAACCACAAAGATGCAAAATAACCATACAAAAATCAGTTGAATTCTTTTATACCAACAAAAAGAACATCAAAGAGGAAATCATCATATCAATACCATTTACAACACCCACTATGAAAATATAATAATTAACAGTAAATCTAACCAGAGACATAAAGACCTAAACAAAGAAAACTACAAGACATTACTTCAAGAAATCAAAACAGACCTAGGTAAGTGGAAAAACATACCGTGCTCATAGATAAGAAGAATTAATTTTGTGAAAACGACAATTCTACCCAAAGTGATCTATAAATAAAATGCAATCCCTACGCAAATTACAGTGATTTTTTTTTTTTAATGAGATGGAGTGACAAATTACTAACTTTGGACAGGGAAAAAGCTTCAGATAAACAAAGCATTACTAAAGAACAAAGTGGCCAGCCTCATGCTGACTTTAAAATTTATTATAGCTTTACTGTAGTCAAAACAGCCTGGTACTGGTACAAAAATGGATGCATACACCAATGGAACAGCACTGAGAATCCAGATATAAAATCATTCACCTATGAGCAGCTGACATTTGACAAAGGCCTGAAATCCATAAACTGGGAAAGAGACAGCTTCTTTAAGGAATGGTGTTGTTATAACTGAATATCCATCTGCAAAAAAGGAAACACGACCCACTATTTCTCACCATGCATAGAAACGATCTCAGAATAGATGAAAGAACTAAATATAAAATCTAAAATGATGAAAACTATGGAAGAAAAAATAAGGACAATTCTGGGAACACTAATGCAAGGCATAAACAGAATACATTACTGTAATAACAATGCACAAACACCAGAAGAGAAAAATAATAAAGTAAACAAACAACTGGGAGCTCATTCAAATCAAATAGTTTTTGCTCATTCAAAATCTCCACCAAAGGAGTGCAACAAAAATCTACAGACCAGTACAAAAAATTTTTTTGATTAGGATGAATCTGACCAGGCTTGAATCTCTAAAATCAGTAAGATATTGCAAAACCTCAGTAACAAAAAGACAACCCAGTTTAAAAAAATGGGCAAAAGATGTGAACAGGCACTGCACCAAAGTAGACATTCAGGTGGCTAACAGATACATGAGGGAATGTTCACAATCATAGCCTCTAAAGAAATGTAAACCCAAGCTACAATGAGATACCATCTCACCCCAACAATGCTGGTATCACCCAAAAAAGAACAAAATAATTAATGTTGGCGAGGCTGCATAGAGAGAATGGAACACACAAACTGCTGGTAGGAATGTAAAATGGTAAAATCACTTTGGAAGTCAATTTGCTGCTTTCTTAAAGAATGAGAGATAGAAATACAATACAACTCAGCAATCTCACTTTTTGGAATAAGAGAGAAATAAAAGAAATAAAAGCTGCCAAACAAATAGATAGATACACATCAATGTTCATTGCAGCACTGTCCACAGTAGCAACAAGGTGGAATAAACTTAGGTGTCATACCGTGGACTAATGGTAAACTATGGTATATCCACACAATATGACACAATGATAAAAAACTAGAACTAGATGCTATCCAGCTACCTGTTCTGATCAAGCCACAGTAGATGGAATGGAAGAAAAATCTGGAGCAGAACTCAAATTATTATTTAAAAAAAAAAAAAGCCAGAAAAACTGGAACAGTAGAAAACAGAGGACTCCCT
This sequence comes from Heterohyrax brucei, assembly GCA_028571685.1. NCBI lineage: Eukaryota > Metazoa > Chordata > Mammalia > Hyracoidea > Procaviidae > Heterohyrax > Heterohyrax brucei. The sequence continues at coordinate 51,190,426 of CM053159.1, read as the reverse complement.
GAGAGTGGTACCTGAAAATAAAATATTCATGCCAACATGGCAAGAAAAGCAGCTTCCAGATAACACATGAGAAACCAGGAAATATCCTTACCAGGCTTATCTCACTGTACAAAATCCCAGAGACAGATATTTTGCACAATACGCTTTAATGATGAAACATCTCACAAAATAACCTGCAAAACCAGTTAACTGTTGGTACATCCTCATTCCTACTGTTTCAGTTATATATGTCTTTGGCAAAAACATTCCCTAAAAGGAAGTAAGCCACTTTCCAAGAAATCTGAGAGACAGAAAATATAGATGAGTCAATATCAACAGTTACTCAAAAACAAAGGATAAAGGGGCAGGAAAATTAGAGTACTGAAAATGGATAAACTAGAACACAGTTAAAGAGACTGATGATACACTATTACAAACGTAACTAAAGTCACTGAAAAATTTGTGCAGAAATTGTCAAATGGGAACCTAACTTATTGTGTAAACTTTCATCAAATTCTTGATAAAATACTATTCAAGAGAAACAAAATGAAGGTAGTCTCTGAATTAATAACTGATTTCTCATTTATTTATTTTGTAAATGCTATCATAAGTAATACATAATACATCCAATGTTGCAGCACATAATTTACAGATACTGTTATTGTCAGAGGTAATATTTCAAGCCCCAAAGATAATTAAGATCAAATTTATAGAGATATTGATAATAGAAAGGCCTTAATGCTGAAAACTGAAAAAAAAAAAAGTTCTCAATTTCCATCAGAACTGACTGACAGACTAGCGGTCAGAATGAAATCCCCTTGTAATTTAGGGACTACCTGTAAAGGTATTTATCAAGGTGAGGATCTTACAGGAAATTATCTTCAACACTGCACACCACTAATATTATCAATATTCAAAAGTATTCTTAGAGAATCGAATTTTTTCTAAGGTCCATATTCTTATGCTCTAGCAGTAAGATATGTTACTAATTATATGCCTAATTTTACAAACTCTCAGTGTTGTTAGGTGTCATTGAATTGGTTCCCACTCACAGTGACACTATACACAACACATGACCGGTACTGTACCATCTTCATGATCTGTAATATGTTGGGGCCCATTTGTGATAGTCATTTTGTCAATCAATCTAGTGGAGGGTCTTCTTTTTCTCTGGCCTTATATTTTACCATTCTTTATGTCATTCAGCTATGTGGATCACAACAAACTACAGATAACACTGCAAAGAATGGGAATTCCAGAACACTTAATTGTGCTCTCAAGGATTCTGTACGTGGATGAACAGGTAGTCATGCAAACAGAACAGGACGCTGTGTGGTTTACAGTCAGGAAAAGCATGTGTCAGGGTTGTATACTATCACCATGCTTATTCAGTCTGTATGATGAACAAATAATAATCTGAGAAACTGAACTATAAGAAGAATGACACTTCAAGATTGGAGGAAGACTCATTAAGAACCTGTCTCATGACGATGACACAACTTTGCTTCCAGCAAGTTAAGAGGACTTGAAACCCTTACTGACGAAGATCAACGACCATAGTCTTTGGTAAGGATTCCACCTCAACGTCAAGAAAACAAAAATCCTCACAACAAGAGCAATAAACTCGATGACACCTAACAACAATGTCTTTCACCAGGGAATGTTCATCCTTGTAACATAACCAAAGAATTTTTGTCATCCTTGCTTTGGAGGAGCATTCTGGCTCTGCTTCTTTCGAGAGAGATTTTGTTTATCCACTCATCTGTAGTTCATTGTATGTGCAGTATTCTTCACCAACTTCAGGATTCAAAAGCATCAGTTTTTCTTTGGTTTTCGTTATTTGTTGTTCAGCATTCACAGACATACGAGGCAATTAAAATACCGTGACTTGGATTATGTATATCTCCGTCCTCAAAGTGACATCTTCCATGTTTAACACTCTAAAAATGTCTGTCTTACAAGCACATCTGTCCAGTGCAATATGTCATTTGATTTTTTGACTGCTACTTTCATGGCTATTCTTTGTGGAACCAAGTAAAACATAATCATTAACAATGTCAGTATCTTCTCCATTTATCATGATGATGTTTATTGGTCTAGTTGGAAGAATTTCTGTTCTCTTTATGTTTAACATTGTAGAGTTTGCTGTTCATCAGTAAGTGTTTCTAATCCTCTTCCTATTCATCAGGTTTGTGTTATCTGCATATCTCAGGTTTTTCATGAGTCTTTCTTCAATCCTGATGCTGTGCTCTGAAGGGCATCTTCTGAGATTATTCACTCAGTGTATAGATTAAGGATGGTTAAATGGCACAAAAGTGATACACACTGTCTTAGTCTAGGTTTTCTAGGGAAGCAAAACCAGTAACATGTATATGTACAAGGAAAGATTTATATAAAGGAGACAGCTCACACAATTGTAGAAGTAGAGAGTCCAAGTTTAACAGGTCAGAAAACAGAGTTCTAGATCACTGGTTATGTAGGTCGACAGTTTCGAAGCTGGAAGCAAGACTGAGCTCTCTGCTGACTCAGGGAACTGCAGGGGCTGACAAACTCAGGATTGGCAGGTCAGGGAACAGGGCTCTCAGTCGCTGGCTGTAAGGGTTCATTAGTTCAGGTTCATGAGCCAGATGGAAAAAGAGAGCAGGAGCTGCGAGCATTGAGCAGACAGGAAGGAGTGGAAGGCAGAGCGATGAGGGTGAGGGGCTGGAAGCCACCACAGGCCCTGCCCCTACCACTTGATACAACCACCAAACAAGGAGTTGCCAAGTTGACACAGTGCTAAGAACCATACACAGCTTTCCTGATTTTAAACTGTGCACTACCCCCTTATTCTGTTCCAATGATTGCCTCTTGGTCTATGTACAGGTTATTTATGAGAATAATTAACTGTGATGGAATTCCCATTCTTTAAACATTATCCATAATTCATTATGATCCACACAGCTCGATATGTTTGCATAGTCACTAAAACACAGATAGACATCTTTCTAATATTCTCTGCTTTCAGCCAAGATCCATCTGACTTGAGAGATGATATTCCTCATTCTACATCCTCTTCTGAATCCAAAGTTCCGAAAGTCCCCGGTCTTTGTGCTGCTCCAGCCATCTTTGAATGATCTTTAGCAAAATTTCACTTGCTTGTGTTACCAATGATATTGCTTGATAACAATCTGCATCCTGTGGGGTAAACTTTCTTTAAATGGCTATGAATATGGATCTCTTCTTGACCAGGTTGCTGTCTTGCAAATCTCTTGTCATACGTTAGTATTTCCAGTGTTACATCCATTTGTTGAAACATCTCAATTGGTATTCCATCTATTTCCGGGCTTTGTTTTCTGCCACTGCTTTCAGAGCAGTTTGGACTTCTTCCTTCATTACTATCAGTTCTTGATCACATGCTAGCTCCTGAAATCGCAGAACATTAACCAATTCGGTCACATCACTCTGATGCATTCCTTCTATTATCTTTTGATGATTCCTGTGTACTTCAATAATTTGGCCAAAATCAGTCAGTATTTCAACTAGAGTCTTGATTTTTTTTTTTTTTCAGTTCTGTCAGCTTGAGAAATGCTGAGCGTATTCTTTCCTTTTGGTTTTCTGACTCTCGGTCTTTGAACATTTCCTTATAATACTTCGTCACCCATTGAAATCTTATATTCCTTACTTCACCATTTATTTTACTTAGTCAAAAGTCAACATCAGGATTCAGAATCACTTTTGCCACACATTCTGGTTTTATACTTCTTTCCTATCTTTTTAATGACATGTGGCTTTCTTCATGTATCATGTCCTGATGGTCATCTCACAACTCATCTGGTCTTCAGTCATTGGTATTCACTGTGTCAAATCCATTCAGTAATAGTGTGATATTTCCTTATTTTCATTATAAGTCACCCGACTTTAAATAATGTCTGTTTTTTTTTTTATAAAGTGCATTGCACATGTTAAATTATGTAAAGATCATTATGCACACTTTGCCCAATATCATTTGGTTTACAAATTGGACTACTGTTCTTTCTTTGAAATCATGTGAAAAATTCATGGTTTCTGCCACTATTTGATAACCATTTCTTAAACAGAAACATAGGTATAAATAGGAACAAAATGCATCACCATTAAATCCAGTCTCTAGCTATACCTAAGTTATTTCTCTTTCTCTTTTAGTGGCTTGTGCAATATAATCCTTTCTTTCATTTACTTGTATAAGTACTCTGAGATCTATAACCCTAATGTAAACCTGTTCATTGCTATTCATTTAAAATAATTATGTTACCATTTTCCTCACTATAAAAAAGTTAATTCACAACAATTGCAATATTAAAAGTATGAATTTGAGTAATGGAACATGTATTAGTCTAGATGATAAGTTTCTCTACCTCAGCTGCATGTTAGCGTCCTTTAGAGAATTCTGAGTAGTATCAAAGAGACTCAGCCCAACAGAGATAGTGTCTGGGCTATTCTTTAAATTAAGTATATAATACAATGTTTAAATAATCACTAAAAGCATCATTATTAGTAAGAATGTGAAAGGATTTCATTGAACATAATATGTCTTTAAATAAAATGAGATCTTTTATAATTATTATTATTTTTTAATCTAAATCAACCAAACTCCCTTTCAAAATATTGATAATTTGGCAGAGAATAATCTAGTGTTCTTTGATTTATATAATAAGCCATGAATATCTAGGGTAAAACAATAATTTATTGGTTTGCTTAATTTTAAGTTGCTCACTTTGCTTATTTTATTGTAAAACATGATACATAAATTAACACAGGACTTTAAACAGAAAAATAAAACAAGATGACAAATGTGTAAATTGTGTTTATTCTCATCAAAAATCAAAGAAATAAAACTGTAATTAGTTTGTCAGTAATTTTAAAAGATAATAATGCTGACAAACATGCAGTGACAATTTTTTTTAACTATACTTTTAGATAAAGGTTAACAGAACAAATTATTTTCCCAATAAACAGTATACATTACTGTTTTATGGTATTGTTTAACAACCCCACAACATGACAACATTCTCCCATCTCAACTTCAGATTTCCTGTTACCAGCTTTCCTGTCTCCTCCTGCCTTCTAATCCTGGCCCCTGCACTGGCATTCTTTTCTAGTCTAGTTTTGTTTTATGGATTTGTTTGATCTTAAAATGAGCGTTCTTTTTGAGTTATAATTGTTTTCTACACGTTTTCCTCCAGCTCTGTCCAGGACCATTTGTTTTGATCCCTGTTGGAGCACTCAAGAGTGACAGCCACATACCATCTAGTTGTACTGGACTCTGTCCGGGTGGCCATTGTACGCATGGTTTACTAATCCTTTGAACAAATCTTTCCCTTGTAACTTCAATTTTTCTTCATTCTTCCTTGTTCCTGAAGGGGTGAGGCCAGTGGAGTATCCTAGATGGCCACTCACAGACATTTAACACTCCAGATACTACTCGCCAAAATAGAAGGTAAAACATTTCATTTATAAACTATGCTATGCCAATTGAGGTTGATGTTTCCTGACACCACGGTCCTCACAGCCTTCAGCCCAGTAGTTTGGTCCATCAGGGAGTTTGGGTACGTCTACAGACCTTCAGTGATCTTGCTTGGCACAGACTGTCCTGGCTTCCTTAGTATTGTGTACTGCCTCACACATTACCCAAATTGCCACTTATCTATTGCTTATTTACTGTTGTTCCATCTGTATCCTTCTCCTCCATGGTAACTGCCAAAGGTCATTTCTTTTTGTAAAACTTCCTGGGAATTTTATAGTAATGGTCTCACACAATATTTGTTCTGTGATTGACATATTTCAGTATAACGCCCTTCAAGTTCCTCCACAACCTATGTCACAGATTCATTTTTGTTCCTTACTGTTGCATAATCTTCCATTGTGTGTATCTATCATAGCTTATTGATTCATCTGTTTATGGGTAGCTAGGTGGTTTCCAACTTTTTGCTATTGAGGACAAAATTATTATTATTATTATAACAAAAACAAAGAACCAAAAAAACTGAAAGAAACCCAAAGTGATCCATAAAATGGAAAAGCCTACCATGCTCCTGGATAGCAAGACTTAACATTGTGAAAATAACACTTCTATGAAATCAATCTACAGATATAATGCAATCTGGATTCAAATGAGAAAAACATTCTTGAATGACATGGAAAAAACAATCAATAACTCTATACAAAATTGAAAGAGACCCTAGATAGGAATAATTGAGTACAAAAAAGGAGTTCACATTGCCTAATTTTAGAACATACTGTATAATCACAGAACTCAACTTTGACAAAAAACCAAAGTACATTATGTGGGAAAAGATGGTGTCTGTAATAAACAAAAACAAACAAATTACTGTCAAGTTAATTCTGATTCATAGAGACCCTATAGGACCAAGTAAAATTGCTTCATAAGGATTCCCCCAAGCATCTTGATGGATTCAAACTGAGGACCTTTTGGATAGCAGGCAAACTCTTAATCACTATGCCACCAGGGCTCCAATTTTGCTGGCAAAAGAGGATGTTCATCTTCCAAAAAATGAAACAGGACCCATACTTCATCCCACTCACAAACACTAACTCAAAATGGATCAAAGCCCTAAATATCAAGTCAAAAACTATGACCATCCTGGAAGAAAAACTAAAGACAACATTAGGAGCTGGAATACATGGCACAGATTAGACGACTAACAATTCACAAGCAACACAAGACAACCCAGACAACCATGAACTCCTAAAAATTAAACACTAAAGTCATCAGAAGACTTAACTAAAAAATAAAAAGACAACTACAGAGTTGGAAAAAAAAAATCTGGCTGCAGCATATCCAACAAAGACCTAATCTCCAAAATCTACAGAATACATCAATAACTCATGACAAAAGGACAAATAATGCAACTATAAATGGAAAAAGAATCTAAACAGATATTTCACCAAAGAAGACATTCAGGCAGCTAACAGACAAATGAAGAAGTACTCAAAAACTCTAGTCACTAGAGAAAAGCAAATCAAAACCGCAATGCGATACCATCTCATTCCAACTCTTATGCACTATTTATGGGACTGTAAATGGTACAATCATTTTGGAAAACCATTGCCATTTTCTTAGACTGGTAGAAATAAAAATATCAAAGGATCCAGTAATCACACTCCTAGAAATATATCTTAGAGAAATAAGAGCCATCATACAAACAGACATTTACACGCTCATCTTCACTGTAGCATTGTTTCCAATAGCAAAAAGATGGAAACAACCTAGATACCCACAAACAGATGAATGGATAAACAAACTATGGTACATATGTGCAATGCAGTACTATACAAAGATAAAGAACAATGAATACTCTGTGAAGCATCTCCCATCATGGATGAATCTGGATGGCATCATGCTGAGTGAAATAAGACAATTACAAAAGGGCATATATTGTGAGACCACTACTATGCAAACTCATGAAAAGATTTACACACAAAAAGACAGTATCTTTGAAGGTTACCAGGGAGGGGAGGAGTAGGGATAGAAAAACACTAAATAGACAGTAGATAAGTGGTTACTTTGGTGAAGTGTCAGACAGTATACAATACTGAGGAAGCCAGGACAACTCATACAAGACAAGGTCATGGAAGCTCCATAGTCATAAGCAAACTTTCTGGGGGACTGAATTACTGAGCTACAAGCTGTGGGGACTATGGTGTTGGGGAACATCTAGCTCAATTTGCATAGTATAGTATATAGAAACTGCTCTATATTCTACTTTTGATGAGTAGAGCCTGAGGCCTTAGAAGCTGTGAGCAACCATCTGAGATACTCCACTAGGCTCACCTTCTTGGGAGAAAGAGAAAAATGAAGAAAACTAAAGACATGAAGGAAAGTTTAACCCAAAGCACTATTGGACCACAACTACCACAGCCTCCACCAGAATGGATCCCATACAGCTAGGTGGTGCCCAGTTCCCATCATTGATTGCTTGCTGTAACAGGGATAACAGTAGAGGGTCATTGACAGAGGTGGAGGAAAAAAATGTATAAAACATTTGACTCACAAAAAAAGACCACAGTTAGTGGCCTGACAGGAACTGGAGAAACTCTAGAATATGGCTCCTGGATATTATTTTAGCTCAGTAATGAAGTCACTCCTGAGGTTCACTCTTCAGCCGCAGATGAGACAGGCCCAGAAAACAAAACAAGCCTAACAGGCATGCAAGACCAGGGGCAAGAACCAGGAGGCATGTCGGGATAGGAAAGCTGCTAATAGAGAGCCCAAGGCTGAAAAGGAAAAGTATTGTGTCCTGGAGTCGGGAACCAACAATTCAAAGCAATATGTGTACTAAATGTTTAAGGAGAAACTAGTTTGTTTTGTAAAGTTTCATTTAAAGAACAAAGCATAAAATAACTTTTGGTAAACACGAAGATCTCTCAAAAATTATGGTAAATATAAAGACATCTCATTAGTGATCTTAATTTTCCACACCTACCACGTTTGTTGAAAATATGCAACGGCAGCTCATTCTAGAAGAAGTGCTACACACCTCATTGCTACAGTCACCTTCAAAGTACTCCCTTTGAGAAGCTATGCACCAATACCAGCACTGAGTCCACCCTTCAAAGCAATTTTGGACTCGTTTTCTGGAACGGCCACCAGAGTTATTCTGGTATAGTGCTTGATGTCCTGACTGTCATTAAAATGTCTTCTTTTCAATATTTCCTTTACGTTTGGGTAAAGAAAAAAAATCACAGGGGACCAGATCAGGTGAGTAGGTTGGGTGTTCCAATACAGCTATTTCTCTACTGGCTAAAAACTCCCTGACAGACAACTATATCATTAAGTTTGAGAACTTGCCACCGTACCACCGTGTGTAATGGCCATTCCAGAAACAGAGTTCCAAATTTTCTTTGAAGGATGGACTAGGTGCTAGTATTTGTGCATAGCTTCCCAAAGGGGACCACTTTGAAGGTGATGGCAGTGTTATTCAGCAATCAGGTAGCATTTAGAACAATTATGTTCATAGACTTGTGAGACCTCATAGGTTTAGAAAAAATTTGTGATAAAGTCGTAAGTTAAAGCAAGGACTTACTAGGTTCTTGAAAACAAATCCCACAAAAATACAAATGTATAGGTTATCATCCAAATTAAACCCTTTTTAGAATAAAACAGGTCCTATTTATAATAATACTGAAGATCCCTGACAGTGCAATCCTTACAAGCTTCGCTGATTACTCAAACATGGGTGGCTTGAATTCACAGGTGACTCATCTCAAGAAAGATGTGGCAGTTTACTCCCATTAATATCACAGTCTTGGAAACCCTATGGGACAGTTTTTTTCTGTCCTATAGGATTGCTGTCGGTAAGAATTGATGACACTCAACAGTAACACTAACTGGCAATGTAAGTATGAACAAGGACTCTGTCAGACAAGCCAGGTTACATGTCCACCTTACACATAAATACAAATTTTGGCAGAACTATTAAAATAAGAATATTAAATAAACTAGCAAGTAGTTTATTTTTTTCTTTTTCTAATTATCAACCATTAATTTTCCTACTTGAGTTCTAACACAGTAGTGACTATAATAAAAAAAAAGTCATTATTTTAACAGAGATAAAAAAGTTTCCATGTTAATTAACATCAAAGGGGGAAAAAAAGACTTTTGCTGGCTCCATTCTCTCTATATACTATTGCTGTATTGTATTGTTTACCATGTACATCAGCTACATTCATCATCAAGTCACAGCCTTACTTCTAATATAAAATAGTATTTTCAAACATACAACTTTATTCTTTTTAAGTTTGTACAAGAACAAGAAAGAACACTTTTGTATTTCATCAAAGACGCAGAATTTTGAAGCACTTGGCTATGTTGTTAAAGATGTATGATGGTCAGGTGGATGGAAAAGCAGTGTAATTCTGATCTTGTCATTCGTTGTTAAAATTGAATGTTTTACTTACACGACAAAAGCTTCAAACAGGATGCCAGCTTAACAAGCATTATTGCCCCTGATTTTCTCTGGAATGGAAATGCAAAGAGTAAAACACCTAACTCACATTGGTTTTCAATAAATTTTAGTTTTCTTGTAAAATGTGTTCTCTGAGGGCATCTTTGTCAGTTTAAATTATAGTAGTTTGACTGCTGCCTGTTATACAGCAACTTTTAAAACTATTTGTGTGTTGCTATAAATTGGGTCTGAGTCAGATGCACCACAAGGTGAGGAAGGGCATTCTGAATACCTTATCTGTTTTTCTCATCTAATTCAAATCTATAATAAAATAAACACATTTTACTTGCTGCAATGAGCTTAGAAAAAAAAAGAAACTTTCTCCCAGAAAGGAAGTAAAAGCAAGAGAAAAATATGTTTCTACAAAAAAGCAAAGTTTTCAAGATTAGCGAGCATTTTACATAACCCTCTGAAAAGTGCTCTGATTAGCAATGACCTTCTTTTTCATAAGGTGAAAATTGTGCCAGCCAGGTAAGAAATGAAGTCTCAAAGGTAAAGTAACAGGTCAGTAAAGTCAACCACTTAATCAGATAATGGAAGCCTATGTCATTAATAAGTGTGTCATTTGCTTCAATAAAGGTACAACTTTAAAAAAATCAAATTAGCCCTTTAATGCCCTGAATGACTCCCACTTCTCGACCCCACAAACTCTTCCCACACCACCTGCACCCTTTAATGGCTTCTTCCTCTGAACTCTGGTAACAGGCATTGTGTGTATTTTTCATTTTGATGATAAGTCAAAAAGCCTATCATATTGCTTTGTATATACTTAACACACACTTCGTTTGCCTAGCCTGATATGTAAGACTCTTAAGGACTGAAAACATGCTTTATTTTCAAGTTTCAATAAAAGACAGGTTTATAGGTACCAAATAAAATTATTACTATGTAATGAAGTTAAACTACTATTATGATCAAAGAATCGTTAAAATAGATATGAAATAATACATAATCGAGAACTATGCACCTACACTGATATACATTTTATATTTTTTATCAACTGAATATTAAGCTCACTACCAAAACCCAGTGCCACTGAGTCAATTCCAACTCATAGTGACCCTGTAGGACAGAGTAGAACTCCCTCATGGAGTTTCCAAGCAGTACCTGGTGGATTAGAACTGCTGACCTTTTGGTTAACCGCTATAGCACTTAACACAACTACTATACTACCAGCGTTTTCAAACTCATTAGTTGTTAAAATATAGATGACTGAACTGATGAAATGAATAACAATTTCAGTTTTGTCATTACCAACCAAAAAAAACAAAAACACTGTCATCATGTCAATTGTAACTCATAGTGACACAACAAGACAGAGTAGAGTTTCCAAGGAGCACATGGTGGCTTTGAACTGCCAACCTTTTGGTTAGCACATGTAGCACTTAAGCACTGTGCCGCCAGGGTTGTCATTACCAGATATGTCCAAATGAAAGGGGAAACAGCACAAATTCTGAAATTTGGTGTTTACTTGGTTGTCCTTTTAAATTTCACATAGTCTGTTACATGTATCATACATATAGTTAACTTGTATCATACGTACAGTTAACTTGGTAAATTGAAAAGAACGTTGAAGTAGGGACAGAAAAACTCTTGTTTTGTCTTAGTTTTCATTGAGCTGTCTGCTGATGTGAGGGTCATGTTACCTCTCAATCGTGAGTTAATTCTTACTCATAGCAACTTTATAGGACCAAGTTGAACTGCCTCATGGGATTGCCAGGAAAACATGGTGGCCTAGTGGTTAAGTGCTATGTCTACTCACCAAAAAGTCAGCAATTCAAATTCCCCAGGTGCTCCTTGTAAACCCTATGGAGCAGTTCTGCTCTGACCAGTAGTGTTGCTATGAGTCAGAATTGGCTCAACGTCAGCAGGTTTGGTTTGGTGCCACAGTGGTTAAGAGGCAGGCTGCTAACCAAAAGTGCAGTTCGAGTCCACCAGCCACCCCTTAGAAAATCTACAGGGCAGTTCAACTCTGTCACATAGGGTCAAGATGAGTCAGAACTTACTTCTGACAATGGGAGGTTTTGGTTTTGTTTTAACCTTACTGGAAGCAAATTCCACAATTTCCTCCTGCAGAGTGTCTGGTTTATTTGAAACTGCCTTTAGATTATCTGCCACGTGCTTAACCACTGCACCACCAGTGTCCCTTAAAAATAATAAGAGGCCAAGTAGCAGTAACGGTGTCAAGCATGATGGGCTGAACTGAAATAGTTGAGATGGGTTGCCAAATGTCTGAACAGCTGGTTTAGACACCTGATTGAAACAAAAGTAACAGTGAAGACTTAATCTCTTTCTATAATAGCGTAAGCAAAAGGAAACCCAAGGAGAAGATTCTTGGCTCTGCTCTGCTCCATATTCCCCCTCAAATTGAGTCAGGAGGATCAGTCCAGATGTGGGGATCCATCTGACTGCTCAGTGGAAAACTCCCGTAGTTTTACGAAGCCCAGGGATGGAGGAGCGGGAGCTGACCTAGAGAGGGGCTAGCAATGGAAAGTAGGGAGCCCTGTGTCCGAGCGGAGGGAACCCGCGACATTTCTCACTGATACAGAAGCTTCAGTAGCAGCTCTTGAAGAAGCTTTTGCCGAATCCTGGGCTAAGAAAGTATAAATGCCAACGAGATTGGCTTGGGCACGGAGGTGGGCTGAGTCCTCTATAAACCCCCTTCGGAGACTGCAACGCTTTGGCTGTGTACCAAGCCTGGCTGGGGACAGTAGCTTTCCCCACACGTGTGCCAGGAATTGTAATTGAGTATGCTAAACATGAATAATCACACATGGGTGCTGACTGACAGTGAGACTCCACAAGTAGACTGAGTGAGTAGGATGTTGCAGGATGTATAAAGAGAGGCAGAACGTGGCCGGCCTTTTGGTTCCTTTTGTAAATGCTGGCGTTTCTGGAACACGCAGAGAAAGGATGTCACTAGTGTAGTATTGGGGTGTGGACCGTACCAAGTTACTGTGTCAGAGGAGGTGACACCGAAATGACTTTCTAGAATATTTTTGTGCAATATTTCAGCATAAATGTATTACCTTTTATAAAAATATCCCTGCAGGTGGTTACTGTCAGTTGCCATTGAATCAGTTCCAACTCCTGTTTTTGCTGTTTTTAGGTGCCCGCAAGTTGGTTCCTACCCACAGGCATACTATCTACAACAGAACAATAAGTCGGGTTGGTCTTTCACCAACCTCCCAATTGTTGCTATGCTTGAGCCCACTTTAACAGCCACCATGTCCGTCTAGCTCATTGAGGCTCTTGCTCTTTTTCACTGACACTCTACCAAGTGTCATGGATAGAATTAGGTGTCCACAAAGTAACTGTAAATTCTGCTAAGTCGTGATTCCCAGTATTGTGTTATTTTCTATCATTTTATCATCTGATGTGATGTCCGTATATGTTGTAAATCCTATCACTATGATGTATGAGATACATTCGTGGCAGTTACATTGAAGAGATCTACAAGATTAGACAGTGTCTTAAGCCAGTATCTTTTGAGGCATAAAAGAGAAAAGCAGCAGAAAGACACAAGGGCTTCTTACCACCAAGAAATCAATTCAGGGAGCACAACATGTCCTTTAGATCTGAGGTCCCTGTGCAGAGAAGCTCCTAGACCAAGAGAAGATTGATATTATGGACTTTTTCCAGAATGGATAGAGAAAGCCCTCCTCTGGGCCTAACACCCTGCGTGTGAACTTCTGGCCTACGAGAGAATAAGTTTATCTTTATTAAAGTTGTCTGCTTGTGATATTTCTGTTACAGCAGCAATAAATGGCTAAGACATTAAGCATGATGTCCATTTCCAGAGACTGATTCCTCTTGACAACAGGTCCAAAGTAGAGGAAATCTCACTACCTTTGCTTCTAAAAAGCATTCTGGTTGTACTTCTTCCAAGAAGATTTGTTTGTTGTTTTGGTAGTCTGTGTTATATTCAATATTCTTCACCATGACGGTTGACTGAATATCCAAGTAAAATGAAATACTTGACAACTTCAGTATTTTCTCCATTTATCATGGTATCACTTACTGGTCTAGTTGTGAGGATTTTTGCTTTTATATTGGGTTCTGATTCATACTGAAGGTTGTTATCTTTGATCTTCATCAGTAAGTGCCTCAAGTCCTCTTTATTTTCACAAGCAAGATTGTGTCGTCTGCATGTTACAGTTGTTGATTTGTCCTCCTCCAGTCTTGATATCCCATTCTTCTTCACATAGCACAGCTTCTATGATTCCAACTCATAATGACTCTGTACAATAGCAGGAAATACTGCCAAGTCACGTGCCATCTTCACAGTCGTTACTGTGTTTGAGCTACTGTTACAGACACTGTGTCAGTCCATCTACATACATATCAATATACCAACAAGGAAAAACTCCAGGCTAACCTATCCTTTGAGCCTTCTAAAATTCTCTGATCAGGGCTGTCATTATTATCCAATTATAACGGTGCTTAGAATAGTGCTTTGGTTTTTTGTCTGCAGGCATCAAATATGCATTATTGTTTTCATTGATGCATCTGTTTATACTCAATGATTTGGTCACATATTCTGGTGTTTAAGCTACAATACTGTAGTAATGACCACGGTGGGGGCACTTGATGAGTCACTGCACTGACACCAATCCTGGTGATGACACTGACTTGAGGAACCATTCCTAGTGACTCCAGGAACCATTACATAGTAGTAAGTAGTTGAAATATGATGGCAGACAGTATCATTGGAAGAAAGTAAAAATGTCAAGAAACTGAAAAGTCAGGTTTTTTTGAAAATCAATTGTGTATACTGAAATTATCAAAAATGATGACAGTAACATCAGACATGAGGTGATTTGGCTGGGAATGTAACCCGCATCTCCTGCACAGAAGCTGTGAATTCTTATGACATTTACTGGATTCCTATGGCTCCATCTGGAGCCCTGGTAATGCAAAGGTTAAGAGCTTCTCTGCTAACCAAAAGATCAGTTCCTAAATCCAGCCGCTACTCTTTGGAAACCCTATGCGTCAGTTCTAAACTGTTCTGTAGAGCTGCTGTGAGTCAGAATCGGCTTGATGGCAACGGGTTTTGATTACGTCCCTTATTAATGTGGTCAGTAGGAAGCTCTCCTCCTCTCTGTCACATGGAATCTGCTATTGTATAACAGTCATTTTCAACAACTGGCTGCTTTAAGGTCACTATAAAGACAAAACAAATCAAGCAAACAAATCTAACGCTGTCAAGTCACTGCTGACTCATAGATACACTATTAAACCACACTTGTTACTTCAGAGTCAATTCTAACTCACAATGACTCTATAGCACCGAGCAAAACTGCCCCTTAGGGTTTTAAAAGGGTAGCTGGCGGATTCAACTGCTGATCTTTTGGTTAGCAGCAAACCCTTCAACACTGTACCACAAGGGCAATACTATAGGACAGAGTACAACCACTGCACAAAATATCCAATGCTAAATTCTCTACCAAAGCAGACAGCTAGATCTTTCTCCCATCAAGTGGCTGATAGGTTCAAACTGTTGATCTTTTGGTTAGAAGCCTACCACTTAATCAGTTTGCCACCAAGCCTTCCAAGTCACTACGGAAGTGTAACTATCAGAGGCACATTACCTACCCCAGGCACAGAAGGGCTATACATAACATCAGCTCAAACTCTTTTGGTCAAAAAAGATCCACCAAGGACCTGCCAGAGAGATGCTGTTTATACTCTAAGAATTTATACTGGAAAATCTCTAAGATTCTTTTCAATTCTGACAACTAGTTGTCTTGGAATCTTGAACAGAATATTGAGCAGTAGGAGTTTAGATAAGAAAGGTGCTTTAAAGAGCTCAAGAAGGGCACTCAAGGAAAAAAAACAAACCAACAAAAAAAAGGAGAAATAAGTAAAACAAGAACTTAAGGTGTTCTTTTGTGAAAAAAAAAAAAAAAAAAAAAATCTAATGGTAGCAAACTACCAGATTCTGATCAGTATGATTTCAGCAGAATGAGTGAATCCAATTTAAGAATGATTTGTTCATTAAATCTTGGAAATAACTGAAATGACTAGTATTAGCCAAGTTTTAACTTGATTTCAGCTTGGAGATCATCTATGAAACTGTGTTTGTTCTTAGCAAATTTTTAGAATTGTACTAAAGAGCACCTCTGATGCATCAGCCCTCACCAAAGCAAAAGGTTAACTGTTTTTCCACCAGTGTACTTTCAGTTCAATTATTTTACATTTTAGAAGGAGGCAGGTGGTAAGATCTCTTCATAGCCTCAGGAAATCAATCAAAAAGGTCAGGCTTGAAAAGTTCACAATAATATCGAATGTACTGACATCCAAGTAAGATTAATGGGGTGAAATAATGAAAGCTATAACAATTATAATGGTGAAGACAGAGGAAATTAATAGTAATCATAGTGTGTTAATAGAGGTAATTCAATATTAACTTCTCTGGGTATGAAAAGAAGGCATTAGCTATCTAATAGCTGAAATTATCTATATGTGTGTTTTGTGTGCATCTCATATATATTTCTATGTGTAGGTATCTGGGGATATCTAAGAAAACCTGGTGGTACAGTGGTTAAGAGCTAAAGCTGCTAACCTATAGGTCAGCACTTCAAATACGTCAGACACTCCTTGAAAATTCTATGTAGTGGATCTGTCCTATAGGGTTGCTATGAGTCAGAATTGACTCAACAGCAACAGGCTTTCAGTTAGGAGGATATCTACATGTAGACAGAAGATACATATATTAGGAGCAGCTGAGCTGATTTGACTCACACAGTCCCCACGTGACAGAGTAGAGCTGACCTGTGGGTTTTCTAAACTATAATCTTTATAAAGACAGATCACCAGGTTTTTCTTCCATGGACTCTTTGGGTGGGTTTGAACTGCCAACCTTTCAGTTAGCAGCTGAGAGTTTAACAGTGATACCATAGTTCAACCATGCTCTCTGTTTCTCTCTCTCTCTATGCAACTCATTGCTGTTGAGTTAACGTCAACCCACAGGACTGAGTAGAACTGCCCTACAAAGATTCCAAGGAGTAACCAAAAAATTTGATCTGCTGACTGTTTGGTTAGCAGCTGAGCTCTCAACCACTATGCCAACAGGCTCCGTATATGTATTTATGCATGTGTATACACACACACACACACACACACACACACACACGTATGCATATATATATGTATACATGCATATGCACACACATATACATAAATATATGTACACACACATATATATGTATGTATGTATGTGTGTGTGTATAAATAATAACACTCATAAGAAAGATGTGTCTTGCTCAAATTTGGAAAACCATTCTTATTTTCAAAACTCAATTTCAACTTCTCAGTTCTATGGATAAATACATGAATTTCTATGTGAAAAACTTTGGGACTCTACTGTGTATTTAATTGTGCCCCCTAAGAAGACATGTTGAAGCTCTAGCCTCTGTACATGTGCAAGTGTAAATAGAGTCTGTATGTGCGCCTATATGTAAATGTGTGTGTGTGTATACACACACACACATATATACACCTATGTTTGTATATCTGCATATACCACACATTTTACTGCTTAAAATATACTGAGGCTTTGTTTCACTACTTGTGTGAATTTGCAACAGCTTTTATAGGATTAAAATTGGAATTAAATCAGCAGTGATACAGTGCACTATGCAATCTGCTAAAAAGCAGTATCTTTGAAAGAAGAGACAATGCCTTCTTAGGTTGTCTCATGAATTTTCATAAAGTTTTCAATGGCTAGTTTTTCAGAAGTAGCTTCCCAGGACTTTCTTCTGAGGTGCTCTCCACAGCATTTAAAACCGCCCAGGCACTCCAACTAATGAAAAGAACAAAAGCAACAAAAATATGGTATGAAAATGTTGTAAAGAATTACTAATTTTAGTTTAAGATTTAAGTGGAATTCCTTTGGCCAACAAAAAGTTTACTGTTACACTTCTACAAACACTCTCACTCTTCTTGGCCCATTTCATATGCCTTCTGCTAAACCAACTGGCTATTTCAGGGTTCACTTTGCTCCACTGTGTTCCCTGTGCTATCTTTGTTACAGATTTTATAATTTCTCCATTCTCAATGGGAAATCTATCACCCAGTGCAAAATACCATGTGATTATTTAGCTAAAATTAAACAAGTCAAATTCATTTTGTGGAGAAGAACTCAGTCATCTTGGTTATACTGAGAGGAAGGTCACCTGAGTTTTTGTCCTGTTTCTCTCATTTGCTGAATGGGTGACTTTTTATCTTCATAAACTAATTGTGTTTCTTCATATAAAAAGATCTGTTAAATACACACAAACATAATAATATAATAAGTTATTTTGTAAGTAGAGAGATCATAAAATTTATCAATCAGACTAGCATAGTTTGGAATGGAAAGTGAATGGCCTTGTTAATTATTCTCAGACAGTAGGTTTAAACTAGGACTACACTGGGAAAACCAGAATGTATGAGCAGTCCACATAAATGCTCAACAAATATTAGATGACAGATTGATTAGATAGATTAGATGATGATGATGATAATGACAGTGCTGATGATGTCTCAGATTTGTTTGTCCAACACTCCCTTAAAATTATTCAAGAAATATAAATTGAATTTGTTGTTACTGACATGTTGATCTCATGTGACGTGTACATATGACTAACATGTTCATGTTACTACTGGCAAAACAAGTTATTTCTCTAATTGTTTCAGATACTTATTCTCTGATTGTCTTAGGCTGCATTCTCTAGAGAAGTAAAATCAGTAAAGCTTATGAGTATCAATATAAAGATATGTCAGGAAAATTCCCCATGCCATTGTAGAGGCTGGAAAGTCCCAAATCTGTAGCTCAGCCTAGAGGCTTCTTCTTGTTCATGTAGTGGTAGGGGCTGAGTAACCCAGGATGGGCAGGGCAGACAGCATGGCTCTTGTTCACATGCTGTGAAGATCCATGAATCCCAAGATCAGCGGGCAAGACTGTAGGTAAGTTGCTAACTCAAGTCCCAAGGACCAGAGGTCACACCAACAGGAGACAGCTGCAACATCCACAGAAAAAGAAGCCCATAAGCCTTGTGAGCGAGTCCATCTGTGCATAACATAGGTCACTTTCCTACGGACATGCCCTTTCAAGTGACTGTCTTTTCACAACAGATCCCATCATGCAGTAATTACATTATAGCAAATCCCATTATGGAAGTGATCACTATACAACTGCCAAACGGCACCCTAACTATAAAACCCCTGAGAGTCACAGTCCAGCTGAGTTGATACACAGTCTTAACATCTGATTTCTTGATCTGTCATGGATTATGATAATTAAATACTGAATATAAAAATTCTGTATGTATCTTTCTCTTTTTACATATATATAGATACGTCTAAAAAGCAAAACAAAAGCTGTTATTGTGGAGTCAATTCCAACTCATAGAGGCCTTACAGAGCACAGCAGAACTGTGCTATAGAGATTCCAAGCAGAACCTGATGGATTCACACTGATGACCTTTTAGTTAACTGTCATAGATCTAAATCACTACATCATCAAGATTCCCAGATACATGTATATGTGTGTGTGTGCATGTGTGTATGTATGTACACACAAACACACGAGGTCAAATAATTAAGCCAGGTACTCCCGTTGGAAAGCTACGCACTGATGCCAGTGCCTAGTTCACATATCTACATGTATGTATGTATATTTATATGTATATATACATACACACACACATACATACATACATGCTGTGGTTGTTAGGTGCCGTTCAGTCAGTTCTGACTCATAGTGACCCTATGCACAACAGGGTGCAACACTGCCCAGTCTTGTGCCACGTCCACAACTATTTTTAAGCCCATTGTTGCAGCCACTGTGTCAATCCATCCTGTTGAAGGTCTCCTCTTTTTCTCTGATCCTCCACTCTACCTAGCACGATATCCTTCTTCAGGGACTGATCCTTCCTGACCACATGTATGTAAGACACAGTCTTGCCATCTTTGCTTCCAAGGAGCATTCTGGTCGTACTTCTTCCAGAACAGATCTGTTTTTTTCTTTGGCAGTCCAGGGTACATTCAACATTCTTCTCCAACACCATAATTCAAAGGCATCAATTCTTCTGTCTTCCTTGTTCATTGTCCAGCTTTCCCATGAGTATGACATTACTGAAAATACTATGGCTTAGGGAATGCACACTTCAAGGTGACATCTTTACTTTTCAATACTTTGAAGAGATCCTTTGCAGCAGATTTTCCCATGTATAAATACATATATATGTATTTGTAAAAACCTCATGTAGATATACACACACACACATAAGCACACATACAACACATACATACATATTTGTATATGACAGAAATGTTGAATCGATTCCAGACTCGTAGCAACTCTATAGGGCACAGCAGAACTGCTCCTTAGAGTTTACAAGGAGCTCCAGGAAGATTTGAACTGCCAACCTTTTGGTTAGCAAATACAGTAGCACTTAACCACTATGCCTCCAGGGTTTCCATATATAAATATATATACCTACACACACACATATAATGTACATGAGTATATGTATCCCTGTAAAACCTAGTAGCACAGTGATTAAGTGCAAGTGTTGCAAACAAAAAGATCAACAGTTGAAAGCCACCAGGTGCTCCTTGGAAACTCTATAGGACAGTTCTACTCTGACCTCTAGGGTAGCTATGAGTTCGATGGTACTGGGTTTTGATCGTGAGCTTAATAACCAGTTGATAAAAAATATAAAATGTGTATCAGTGTAAGTGTTGAAATAAAGATAGCATCCCCTATGAAATCAAGTACTTCTTGGTTTATACAAAGTTTAAAGAAATCTGAGTCAAGTCTTGCGCAGTACCTAAACCAAATATACACAATTAAGAAATGAAGAATCTATTTCTCCATTTAAAAAATTAGTAAAGTAATAATAATTGTTTCCTCTTACGTCAGGAATTTATCAAATCAGGTCATTGGAATGTGTTCTTTTCTACGAATAATTTCTGTTTTAAAGCTATCAATGTCTAAGACACACTGTTTTGAGTCTCATGCTGCAATTTTCCATAGAAAAACAAGACAAAAAGAAACTTAAAGAAAACTGTGATTACGAAGAAGGTTAAAAAAAAAAAAAAAATTCTTTATTTGTAATGGCGAACCCCTGGTGGCGTAGTGGTTAAGTGCTACAGCTGCAAACCAAAAGGTCGGCAGTTTGATTCCACCATGCATTCCTCGGAAGCTGATGGGGCATTTCTACTCCATGCTATAGGGTCTCTATGAATCAGAATTGACTCAATGGCAATGATTTGTTTTTATTTCTAATGCGGCAATGTGTTTTAAAACTACACGTAATACTAGGAAAACATAAATTGATATACTTAAGACGAGAGCCCAGTCTCCTATTTCATGTTCTATAACTACAGGGAAAGGCAAATACAATTGTAAAATTGTGGTTTATTTTTCTAGTCTCAGTCACAGTAGCACTGATGGTGGTTTTGATGCTGCATGTGTCGCATGATGCGCAATATTTATTTGCTACTGATGTAAGTACTATAAGCTAAGCATTGATAGCATCTAGAATGAAAACAAGCTTCAAATGAAATCGATTTACTAGGTTTTACCTTAATAGAGGTTAACACACTGACTATTCTTAATATTTAGACATAGAGTTACAGAAATGCTTTATTTGTTTTCTCCTTAAATGAACGGCTTACCTCCTTTGTAAAGATAAATACGTACTGGCTTTAAACACTCTGCCAAGCTGAAAGACTTATCGGAGACTTAAGAGAGGGCTTTATTGGTCAGTGTTGTAGTGGCAGCTGGCTACAAAGCGACACACCCTTGTTGGTTAAAATAATTACTGAGCGCTGAAACACACTGACAGTACTGCAGGTTGGAAGCTTTAAGAAGAAAAAATAGGCACATGTCTTTCTTAAGAAACTAGTGTAATCAGGCTATGTTTGCAAGTACTGGAAGATTTGTTGCAAGCTTATTATGATCCCTCAGACTCACAAAACCAGTAAAAACCTATATCCCCTCGTCAAGGACATGCTGAATTGATTGTATAAAGCATAACCATGATATGTTAATGTCATTTTCTAGAATTCGGTTGATGCTCATACTTGCAGTCCTTATAGAACAGAGATGGGAAACTTCTTCCTTTACTTCTTTTATTTTGCCTCACTTCTCTCCTTATTTCATCTTTAAAAGCTCAGTATACACTCATCTGCTTAAATGTAAACAATAATAAAAAACAATACTAAATACAAAGGAAGGAAAATACATTGCTTTGAAAGTTAAAATACAAAGTGTCATTTCTCCACCAACAACTAAGAGAAGAAATATGCAGACAGAGCTATATATACATATGTTATCATAAACACACTGCTAATACATTCATTTAATTGTGTGTATTATAATTTAATGTTTATTAATGTTATTTGTCTCATTTTTCTTCTTACCCATCTTAAATTCTCTTATTTATTTTTGTATAGAAATCACTCCTACACATACTTCCTCCGTGTCTCTTCCTTTTTCTTCGGTTTCACACTCCATGCCTAATTAGGGCCAGCTTCAGCCTACTCCATGACAGCATCCATGTATCAGAACAAGCTAGATAAAAAGCCACCTCTATCCTCACATAATACGTAAAGCTTCCAGATAATTATCTATGATCTTTCTTTTAGTTGCTGTACTTCCATTGTAGACTATTTCACTCTACCTTCTGCTCTCCAACCAACACCTCCTCCACTGACCTCTCATCTTGCTTTTCACTGAGGCACACAAGTAACTCCCTTGAACCTTGCTGTCATTTACACTATCTTATAAGAAAAATGAACACAGTGAAACAAAACAAAGCAAATCATCTATATCAAAAGAGATGTTGAAATAAACAGTTTCCTCAATATTGCCAAATTCAATGGCAAACTTTCATTCCATCTCACTTGTAAGTAATACTTGATAGAGCTGGCCACTTTCTATTCCTTCAAACAAATTCATTTACACTTCGGTACACCACATACTTCTGGGTGCCCTCCTGCCTCACTGCCATACACTCCCACTACCCTTTGTTAATTGTTTTTTTCATTTGCCTGAACTGGTAATATTGGCACATGAAGGGCTAAACTCATGAATATTTTTCTACTTATATTCAGTCTCAGTGATTTCATAGCTTCACATTAATTTAAGTGCAGTCTATCCACTGATAATTCTGTGTGTTCAGATAAAGTCACTCTCTTAACTCCAGGTTCTCTTAATTAACTGAATAATTTACAGCTCCACCTTGGTGTTCTAATAAACATTTTAAATGGAATATGTACAAAATCAAAGTGAATGTAGCTTCATCTTCCAAAACTGCTTCTCCTAAGATTTGCTCCATTACTTTCTTCTAGTTACTCAGGCAGAAAACTTGAAGTCATCCCTGAAGTAATCTTGTTCTACTCTTAGCCATGTTTAAACCCTTAAACATACTATTTGGCTATGAATTAAAAAAAATATATAGAATTCATCCACTCTACACTTCTCTATTCCTCCTCCAAGTCACAGCCATGTCTTGCCTGTATTATTGCAAAAACATTTGTAAACTTCTGTGTGCTCTTATTTTCAAACTTTTAGAAACTGTTCTTAATATAAACAGGCAAAGTGAAAATGCTGAAATTTATGTTAGAAAAGGTTTATATTCATTTTAAAACCTCCAACAGCTGTTCATGTCCAACTAGGAAGTTTATACTAACTTTGCCACTGAGAAAAATAGAAAAAGCATAGAAATAAAATATGCAAAGGAATACAAAAAAGAAAATAATGGAAGATTATGGGGAAAGACCCTGAAAACAAAGAAAATAAACTTAAATCCATTATTTGAAATAATTTTTTCTCTTTACTGATACCAAAAAAGATTCAGAAACAAAAGCAGAATTTTATATAGACTCACTAACACATGAGACAAAGACTGGAGTTCATTTATGATAAATTGAGGGGAGCTTGCAAATTCAGCAGTTTTTTGAAGAAAAATGACGACTATATCATACATGTAAGGCTAAAAAGGGATAGTATCCAAAGGGATTAAAGCTCAAATTTGAATAATGTATATCGACATCTGGCAATAATCTAGATAGACAGACAGATGATAGATAGATGGATGGATGGATGGACAGATGGACGGACAAACAACTAAATAAGTATGGTGATCTGTAATAACTAACCCTTGGGTACCTGAGAGATGTGCAAGTAAATTCTTTGTGATTAATTAGTTTAAAATTTAATCTGGTCTATATAAAGGTATTTAATAAAACTGATTTAGCATTTGGAAAGTCAGTATTATTGAAATCAACTGAATAATAAGTATTAGAGATCAGAGGGAAGATGCATAATTACAGGCAGGAGTTAAAATAATCAGGTTTAATGGGATCAAGGTAACATCTGACAAGACAGAATTTTGGTAAAGTATTGGAAATTATGAAAATAATCAAAAGAAAATATTAGATAAAATTCACAATTGATACTAATTGGCTGAATGAATTCAACATCAGATTAATAAAAGCTGATGAAATAATATACTCAGAATAGTTTAGTAAAAAATACTGAAAATCAAGTACAGAGAGACCAAATATGTTTGTGTATGCATATGTTTATCCAGATGAACAAAGCAGAAATAAAAGGCAAAACATTATTTCAGTATTTGAAGATATAATAACAAATAGTTTTTGGGAAATTAATGAAAAATAAGTGACATATCGTGCTACGCCTTATGGTGGCTTCTATTAAAAAGGACTTCCTAAGACAACAATTTATATATAGATAAATAAATTTCAGATAAGATCCCAAAGAACTAAAGTGGGAGAACTCTGTTGATTGCCATGGAAAAGGTGAAAAAACCAATTCAAGTTTACTCACTTGAACTGTTTACCACTATTGGCATCTGATGTTAAATCCTGTTGAGAGGTGAAGTAGGGCAAAGATGGCAGAGTAGACAAATGCTTCTTGTGACCCATCTAACAACAAAAGCACAAAAGAAGAGATGAATATAGTATTACATGATATCCCAGGAGCCCTGAACACCAAAGAGAAAGTTGAAAAACTAGATTGAGCAAAAGGGAAGGGAGAGTCGAGCCAGAAGGACACAGGATTCCACAGACCTGACTTACTGGAAAATGGCCACAGTCACCAGGTGCTACACTGAGCATGGACGATGGTGGATATCCTCCTCAGCAGAAATAATTTTCTGGAGAATCCACTCACATCTCCAGAATCAGTGAGAAACAGCACAAGTTCGTAGAAAGCTAAGTATTTGTGTACAACCTACCATGGACAGATCTTAATCAGTCATTCTAAAGATAGGCCTAACTCCATCCTCTAAGCACTCCTCCCTCCTGTCTCCACACTGCACCCTTCTCTGCCATCTGACACCAATTACAGAGCTAGCAGTAGGACTCCTCAAGCCTGCCCTGAGCCATTCTCCCTCTCTCTTCTCTGAACTGCATCCAGCTCTGGAGTGTGACACCAGTAACTAAGCTGGTAGTAGGACTCCTGATACTTACCTTGAGCTGTTCTCCAAGACTGACACAGGAGCACAATTTAACAAACTTGGGAAAGGAGCGGAAAAACTCCCCTTAACCAGAAAATCAGGGAAGAAAGTGTTCCTTCACCTGGATTCAGACACAAGGGGATACATCATCGTCACAGACATTCAGGGATGGCTGTTAATGCCCTGATTGTCTCAGCACTTCAACCAAACACCTATGCCTATACCAGTCACCCATGTCCATCTAGTAGGCAAGAACATGCACAACACACCTGGTGACTGATTACCTGGACACCTGAGCTGAATCTGCATAAGAAAGATAAACAGACTGTTGACATTCCATGCCTATTAACAGCCCTAACTACCTAGTGAAAGGACATTAGAGCTTAAAAAACAACAGTAACCAAACTATCACACACGACCAGCCAATATGAACATTTCAAAACAAGAAGCTAGAACACAGTAAGCAAGCATAATATAAATCCTATAATTTACTGATGTCTCAGAAACAACAGTCTGTACCAAAGCACTTACAGGAGATGACGATTTCTTCAGAAAGCTCTCAAAACAATCAAATTTTCCAGAGGATGAGAACTTTCTCGAATTATCAGAGGTAGAATATAAAAGACTAACATTTAGAACTCTTCAAGAGATCAGGCAAAATGAAGCAGAGCTTTCTTGAACAAGTTGCAAGAAAGCATGCAGATATAAGAATTAGAAATTTAGAAAACTAGCAATAAAATTACAAAATTATCTCAATGGAAAGTCAAAGGAGCAGAAGTGAAGCAATAGAAGGCAGAATTAGTGAAATTGAAGGTAAAGCACATAATTATCAACATTTTTGAGGAAAATCAGATAAAAGAATTTTAAAAAAATTGAGATGCTAAGAATTATGTGGAAGTTTATCTATGACAAGGAATAATATATGAGTCATTGGAGTGCCAGGACAGAGGAGATAACAGAAAATATGTAGAGAATTGCCAAAGATTGCTAACAGAAAACTTCCCTAATGTCATGAAAGAGGACAAGACATTTATCCAAGATGCTTACAGAATGGCACACAAGGCAGATCCCAAAAGAAAGACACCAAAGTGATTATAATCAAACGTGTCAAAACTAAAGATAAGGAAAAACTTTTAAAAGTGCCTAGGGATGATGGAAAAATAACCTACAAAAGAGAGTCTATAAGTTTAAGCTTGGATTACTTAGTGGAAATCTTGCAGGCAAGAAGGTAATGGGATGACATATACAAAGCCTTGAAGGAAAATGATTAGCAGCCAAATATTTTATATACAGAACAATTATTTCTCAAATAGGGTGATGAAATCTGGACATTTCCAGATAAACAGAAATTTAGAGAACTTGAAAAAGCAGACAAAAATTATAAGGGATATTAAAGGGAGTCCTTTGGTTAGAAAATAAGGTAACAACCCAAGACCAGAACACAGAACACAGCAACCAGATATCAACCCAAATAAGGGAATTACATAAATAATTCTAAGGCAAAACACTGAAAATAGGGAAACAGAAATGTCATTACATATTATAACAGAAAAGAGGGACTTGAAAGAAAATGTGGTTATCAATCTTTCATATGGAAAAGAAGTCAAGGCGATACAAAGAAATGAATACTGTTTCAAAATTAGAAAAATAAGAGTAAGTACTAAGGTAACTATAAATAAAGCTATCAACTCAACACATTAAAATAACCAAGAAAAACTCAGTCTCAACAAACACAAAACCCCCAACACTGAAAAAAAAGATGAAAACACATTAAAAACAAAAAACAGAAACAAAAAACTCAGCACAGAAAATTAAAGGGAACAAAGGAACTGTTTACAACACAGATAAAATGGACATCAAAATGAAAACACTAAGCTTTCTATCAATCATGCTGAATATAAATGGACAAAATATACTAATAAAGAGACAGAGAGTGGCACATTGGATAGAAAAACATAGTCTATCTACATGCTGCCTACAGGAGACATACTTTAGACAAAACCAGGGAAAGGATAGAAAAACATACATCCAGCTAACAAGATTCAGAAAAGAGCAGGAATACCAATTTTAATCTCTGATAAATTAGACTTTAAATTGATATTTACCACCTTGGATAAGGAAACACATCATATAATGACTAAAAGAGCAATACAAGACAGAACATTACTATATTCAGTATCTACACACACGGGGACAGGGATTCAAAATAAATAAAACGAACACTAACTGCATGGAAAACAGAAATCACTCCCCAACAACAATAGGAAACTTCAGCACACTGCTATCAATGAAGGAAAGAACATCTAGAAAAAAGCTTAATAAAGACATGGAAGATCTAAATGACACAATCAACCAACTTGACCTCATAATATATAATACTCCATTCAACAGCAGTCAAGTACATGTCCTTTTCCAATGCACATGGAACATTCTCAGTACTGATCACATATTAGGCCACAAAGTAATCATTAACAAAATTCAAAGTACTGAAATATTAAAAAGCATCTTTTCACACAATCAAGCCATAAAAATAGAAATCAAGAACAGAAAAAGAAGGAAGAAAAATTAAACAGAAACTCAATAACGCCTTGGTCAAAAATCACTGTGTTGCAGAAGAAATCAAGGGTAGAATAAAGAAATTCACAGAATCACACGAGAATGAAAACAAATCCTACCAGAATCCATGGAAGACAGCAAAATCAATGCTCAAAGGTCAATTTATCTTAACAATGCACACTTGCAAAAAGAAGAAAGGTCACAGATTAAAGAATTAACTCTACAACTTGGGCAAGTTGAAAAAGAACAGTAAAAGAAACCCCAAAACGTCCTTAAAGCAGATGTGAAAGAATTAGAGAATAGAAAAATGGCCGGAAGAATTAACAAGACCAAAATCTGTTTTCCTTTTTTTTTAAAGATCAACAAAATTGATAAACCACTGG
Source organism: Heterohyrax brucei (assembly GCA_028571685.1). Lineage (NCBI taxonomy): Eukaryota > Metazoa > Chordata > Mammalia > Hyracoidea > Procaviidae > Heterohyrax > Heterohyrax brucei. The sequence goes on along the minus strand of CM053159.1, from coordinate 51,162,046 downwards.
CCAAATTGACAAAAGAAAAAAATGGAAAAGGAAGCAAGTAATTTGAATAATAAATAAGACAGGCAACATCCCGATAGGCTGAATTAAAATTAAAGCAATCACAATAGCAAAACTATGCAAATTTGTACTCCAGTAAATTCAAAAGCCTAGAGGAAATGCACAAATTTCTAGAAACACATTACCTACCACAACTAGTACAAACTGAAGTGGAAAAGCCAAATACACATATAACAAAAGAAGAGACTGAACAGGTAATTTAAAAACAAATAAACAAACAAACAAACAAAACCTCCCAACTTAAAAAAACAAAAAACAGTAGCAACAACAACAAAAAAAAACTGGCACTGAGTGCTTCACTGGAGAATTCTAACAAATTTTTAAAGAAGAGTTAACAATACTGTTACCAAAGATATTCCACAGCATAGAAAAGGATGGAACATTCCCAAACTCATTCTTTGAAGCCAGCATAACCCTGACACCAAAGCCAGGTAAAGGCAACACAAAAATGGAAAATGATAGCCCAATAACTCTGATGACCTTAGATGCAAAAATTCTCAACAAAATTCCAGCCAATGGAATTCAACAATATATCAAATAAATAAATAAAATAATAATAATAATAATAATTCACCACGACAAAGTAGGATTCATACCAGGAATGCAGGGATGGTTCAACAGTTTAATAAATAAATAAATAAACAATATGATCAGCCACATAAATAAAACACAAGAACCACCTGACTTTAAAAACTGATACAGAAAAGGCATTTGACAAAGTCTAACATGCATTCACATTAAAAACTCAGCAAAACAGGAATACAAGGTAAATTCCTCAACATAATAAAGAACCTCTATACAAACCCAATATCCAGCATCACCCTAAATGGAGAAACTCTGAAACCATTGCCTTTGAGAATAGAAACTAGACAAGGATGCCCACTGTCACCACTTCCATTCAACACTGACCTAGAAGTTCTAGTCACAGCAATTGGGCAAGAGAAGGAGATAAAAGACATGCAAATTGGTAAGAAAGAAGTAAAAGTATACCTATTTGCAGATGATATGATCTTATACACAGAAAACCCCAAAGAATATACACACAAAAACAAACAAACAAACAAACAACAACAACAAAAAAACCTGTAACATAAGATTTCATCAAAATAACAGGATACTAGATAAATATACATAAATCCGTTACACCAACAAAGAGATCATCGAACAGGAAATCACTAAGAGAATTTAAAATAGCCCACAAGAAAATAAAGTACCTAAGACAAAATCTAACCAGAGACACAAAAGTCCTATTCAAAGAAAAGTACAAGATTATTTCAAGAATACGTAAGCAGAAAACTCACTTGGCTCATGGACAGGAGGACTTAACATCATGAAAATGCCTGTTCTGCCCAAAATGATCTATACATACAAAGCAATCCCAATACAAATTCCAATGGCATTTTTTAATGAGATGGAGAAAGCAATCAACCACTTCATATGGAAAACAAAGAAGCCCCAGATAAATAAAGCATTACTGAAGAAGAATAAACTGGGAGGCCTTGTACTGACTGACTTTACAAACCATTACACTGCCACAGGAGTTAAAACAGCCTGCTACTGGTACAAAAACAGATACACAGATCACTGCAACAGAATTGAGAATCCAGATAAAAAATATCTACCTAGGGGGACAGGGCTATGATAGTGAACTAGACACATATCTTCTCGATTCCCTCTGAGAATTAAGGCCTGGAATGATAACTGAACAGAGCAACGTGGACATCTGGGGAGCCCTAGGATATGACATAGGGTTGTCTGATTGAACTGTATCAATAAAGGAGAAATGACCTCTCTCTGACACGAGCCAGCCACATGTTGAATTCTGCTTCTGCTGATTCACCATTTGGAAGGAGTGCAGGTACTGATGCCTTTTTTGGTCGCTAGGAGGCAGGGACTGGCCATGAGCTGGCTAATATGCTGAATTGCAGTGCTTAAGTAAACAACGTATAGTACAACAGAGAAACTGTGTATGGGAGAGCTACATTTTGAGAACCAGACGGCTGACTGAGGGCACCACTGTCCCTCTACACTCTCATTTCTGAGCTGCACCATAGATTCTGCTGCTTCCCTGCAGGAAGTGCACTTGGGTAGGATGACATCTTGGTCATCTGGGAGGCAGAGTCACCTACCCAGGAGGTCGTATTTGGGGCTAATTCTCACAGCAAGATACAGTGTCTGTCTGAAAAGTGTTTCTCCAGCAGAAAAGCTGTGTTTAGGACAGCGGTACCTAGAGTTAAGGGTGGTACCTGGCAGAGGATGGGAGCAAGGCTGTAACCCCTTCCTACACTGAACCACATCATAGCATCTGGGAATGCCTGTGAGGTGCCTCTATTGTCAGTCAGAAGGTGTGGCCTGCCTCACATGAGGCCCTGACTGATTTTGGCAGCTGCTGGATAGTTGTTCAGTCAGCAGAAAGCGACTTTTTAAAATGAAATCACCTGGAGAACTGACTGCTGAATGTCCCAGCAGCATCTCCTTCACCCTTCACTGATTCACATCAAAGCATTGGCTGATGGCCCCACAGTTATTCTATAAGTAGAGTGATATCTTTGCCAGCCAGAAAGGCAGAGCCTGTTACCCCAGTGAGTCCATCTGGGATGAGTCACTAGAGCACACAGAGGTGGCTGGTGCCCAACTCCCATCTTAGAACTATGCCTCAACTCCTATTGAGGTAACACCAGAGAAACTGAATAGCTTCTAGATAGACTAAAGGCAACAATTAGTAGCTAACCATTTAAAGATGAAGTCCATCACGGCTCCAGAAAAGTCCTAAAATAAAGAAACAAAAACTTTCCAGATGAAGAAGCCTTTATGAAATCATCAGAGGTCAAGTACCAAAGAATTATGTAAAGAACCCTACTAAAGATTTAAAAAAAAAAAAAAACATGAAGCATAACAAAATGGAGAACTAAGTAGGCTATTTGAACTGATGGAACATTAACAATCTGAAGTCCAGCAGATCATTGACAAATTTCAGAATTAGATGATTCAATCCCAAGCCAAAATAGCAGAATTGAAGAGATGAAAGCCAGAGTTAATGAGCTTGAGGACAGAGCAACTGACATCGGCATTTATGAGGAGAAATCGGAGAAAAGGACTAAGAAACCTGTGGGACTCTATTAAGAGGAATAATCTACAAACAATTTGGAGTTCCTGAACAGGGAGGGATAGCCAAAAATACAGAGAGTATTGTTATAGAGTTGCTACAGAAAACTCCCGTGAAATTAAGAAAGATGAGAACATAGGTATCCAAGATGCTTATTAAATGTCACAAAAACTAGACCCCAAAAGAAAGACATCAATACATAGCATTATCAATCTTAATAAAATGAAACGTAAACTGATGCTCTTAAATGCAGCAAGGCTTACAGCAAAGCTTTAAGAGGGAAGCAGGAAGGCTTTTAGGTTTTTGTCTGACTTCCCAGCAGAAATGATGTTGGCAAGAAGGTAGTGGGATGACATATTTAAAGCCTTGAAGGAGAAAAACATTCAACCAAGAATTGTATATCCTGAAAAATTGTCTCTCAAGTACAATGGTGAAATGAGGACACTCACAGATAAACAGAAGCTTGGAAACTATGTAAAAACAAAACCAAAGCTACAAGAAATACTGAAAGAAGCTCTGGTTAAAAAGAAAAACAAAATCCTCGAGTATATACTTATGGAGGAAATGCAGGACACAGAACCAAGAATACTACTTAATTAAGAAAGTCACCAAAAAAAAATCAGAAACAAAGGTTGTCACATGAACAGACATATGTATATGAATGGTTGTTGCAGCACAGTCCACAACAGCAAAAACTTGGAATCAACCCTGATGTCCATCAACAGATGAATGGATGAGCAAATTATGGTACATATACTCAATGTAACACTATGCTATGATAAAAAACAATGACAGTTTTAGACAACATCTCATAACATGGTCTCATTTGAAATGGATCACACCGAGTGAATTCAATCAGTGTCAAAAGGATAAATTTTGTATGAGACCCCTGTTATAAAGACTTAACAAGAGAATTATCCATAGAAGAAAAGGACTGACTGTGTTGGCTACATAGGTGGATGAGGGCCAAGAGTTTATCATAGGTGAGTTAATTGATAGATGTTAAAAATTTTATTTTTTATTGCAGTAAATAAATAAAAGGAAAGTCACATAGCTCAATCAAAGCTACAATATTAAAAGAGGGTAGCCAGTGATCAGAACACAAAAACTATGACATCATCATACTAAAAAGAAGGTTATTTACAACAGTTATAATCCTTTCAGATGGAGAGGAAACTAAAAATATATGCAGAAATTAAAGTCTGGTTTAAACTTAGACTGGTAAGGGAGATCACGGGGGAAGCCACAAAGCAAAATAGCAATGTAACATATAAAAACAAGAAGTATATCACAGGAGTCTCACGCAAACACAAAACCAACACTGAAAACGATGAAAAGTCAACCCACAAAGAAGAATGACGCAGAACAGAATACTAAGAAAAGTATAGAAAGCATCAACACAAAAATAAATACATCAAAACCACAACATTTACACTGAATGTAAACAGACTGAAGGCTCCAGTAAAGAGACAGGGAGTGACATCCTGCATCAAAAGACATGATCCGTCTACATGTTGCTTAAAAGAAACACAACTTAGACTCAAAGATATGAACAAACTGAAAATCAAAGCATGGAAAAATATATACCAAGCCAACAACATACAAAAACAAGCAGGGGTAGCAATACTAATCTCAGATCAAATAGACTTTCATGTAAAACCCACCTTCATGGGCAAGGATGGTTACTATTTATTGCTGAAAGGTTCAATACATAAGCATAACTTAGCAATATTAAATATTTATGCAACCCAAACCAGAGCATCTAAGTACATCAAACAAACACTGGCAACACCAAAACATGAGATGAATCACTCCATATTACTAGTTGGGGACTTCAACACTCCACTTTCAGTAATGGACAGGTCATCTAGAAACAAGTTTAGTAGAGATAAATAAAATCTGATTCAACAATTAACCAACTAGACCTCATTGACACATGCAGAACTTCTCAAAGGCATATGGAACATTTTCCAGAATAGACCATGTTAGGACATAAAGTAAGTCTAAACAAAATCCAAACCACTGAATAATTGCAAGGCATTTTCTCAGACCATATGGCCATAAAGGTGGAAATCAATAGCAGGAAAAACAAACGTTGAAACTGAACTCACGGAGACTGAACAACACCTTGCTCAAAAATCTGTGGGTTATAGAGGAAATCAGGACAAAACAAAGTTCTGGAATCAAATGAGTATGAACGCACATCATACCAGAACCTATGGGATACAACAAAAACAGTGTTCAGAGGCTAATTTATTTCTATAGATGCACACATCCAGAGTGAAGAAAAGACCCAAACCAAAGAATCAATCCTGTAGTTCAAACAAGTGGAAAGAGAACAATAGAGGAACTGCTCAGGCACCAGAGGAAAACAGATAAAACAGATTAGAGCAGAACTAAATGAATTAGAGAACAGAATAACAATTGAAAAACTAACAAAACCAAAAGCTCGTTCTTTGAAAAGATCAACAAAATTGATAAACCATTGGCTAAACCGACTAAAGAGAAATAGGAGTGGATTCAAATAACCAAAAAAAGAAATGAGATAGGAGATGTGACAACAGATCCAACAGAAATAGAAAGTCTCATAACAGATTTGAAATCCTAGAGGACATGGAAAAAATGTCTAGGCTGATATCACCTACCAAAATTATCACAAGGAGAAGCAGAACAACTTAATAAACCCATCACAAAGAAGACATTGAAAGTAATTAAAAACAAAACAAAACAAACAAGCAAAAAAACTACCAACTAAAAACAAAGTGCTGGCCCACATGGCTTCACCAGAGAATTCTACCATACTTTTAAAAATGATTTAACTCCAATACTACTAAGGCTATTTCACAGCACAGAAAGGGATGAGATACTCCCGAAGTCATTCTGTGAAGCCAGCATAACCCTGATACCAAAGCCAGGGAAGGATCCCAGTATGACTCATGAACCCAGATGCAAAAATTTTCAACAAAATCTTTGCCAATAGAAATTAACAATATATCAAAAAAATAATCCACCATGACCACATTGGATTCATACCAGGGATGCAAGTTTGGTTCAGCATCAGAAAAATAATATGATCAACCACACAAACAGCACAAAGGAAAACAATCACCTGATTTTTGTCAATTGATGCAGAAAAATAATTAACAAAATCTAACACCCATTCACACTAAAAGCTCTTGGAAAAATAGGAATAGCAGGAAAATTTCTCAATGCAATAAGGGCCATCTACGCAAACCCAACTACCTATACCATACTGAATGGAGAGAGACTGAAAGAATTCCCCTTCAGAATGGGAAGTAGACAAAGTTGCCCACTCTCACCATTGCTAGTCAACATAGTACTAGAGGTCCTAGTCAGAGCAATTAGAAAAGACAAAGAAATACAGGGCTTATGCATCAGCAAAGAAGAAGTAAAAATCTCCCTATTTGTAGATGATATGATTGTATCTGCAGAGAAAACTGTACTGTAACAGATTTGAAATCCTAGAGGAAATGGACAAATTTCCAGACTGTATCACCTGCCAAAATCATCACAAGGAGATGCAGATCAACTTAGTAAATCCATTACAAAGAAGACATTGAAAGTAATTAAAAACAAAACAAAAAACCCAAAAACTACCAGCTAAAAAAAAGTGATGGTCCAGATGGCTTCACCAGAGAATTCTACCAAGCTACATAATCCATTTTGTAAGCTAATGGAACTAGCAGAAGAGTTCAGCAAAGTATCAGGATATAAGATAAACATAAATAAATCAGTAGGATTCCTTTATACCGACAAAGAGATCATCAAAGAAGAAATTGCCAAATCAATGCCATTTACTACTGTTCCCCAAAAGATATAATACATAGGAATAAATCTAACTAGAGAAATAAGAGACCTATACAGAGAGAACTATAAAATCTTACTGCAAGACACCAAAAGAGACTTACATAAATGGAGAAACCTACCCTGTTCATGGATACAAAGACTTAAAGTCGTGAAAATGTCTATTTTACCCCAAGAGATCTACATATACAATGTAATCTCCATACACATTCCAGTGTCTTTTTTTAATGAGATAAAGACACAAATCACCCACTTGGGAAAGGGAAGAAACCTCAGATAAGTAAAGCAATACTGAAGAAGAGGAACACGGTGGGAGGCCTCACATTACCGAAACTTAGAATGTATCATGCTGCCACAGTAGTCAAAATAGTCTGGTACTAGTACCAAAAGAGACATAAAGACCAATGGAACAGAGTTGAGACCCCAGAAATTGCCACCATCCTCTTAAGAAAAATTGATATTTGACAAAGTCCCTAAGATTGTAAATGAGGGTAAAAACAGTTTCCTTAGCAAATAGTGCCGGCAAAATTGGATATCCATCTACACAAAACTGAAACAAGAGCCATATCTCACACCTTACACAAAAACTAACTCTAAATAAATTAAACACCTAAATATCAAAACCAAACACCAAAAATCATGCAAGAAAGAAATAGGATCGGAGATGGATGTTCTAATACACAGCTTAGACAGACTTTAAAATCTGACAAAGCATGATTAACAGAAGAGAAAATAGATAAATAGGAACTACTAAGAATCAAACACTTTTGCTCTTCCAAAGACTTTATGAAAAGATTTGCAAGACCACCTACAGAATGGGAAAAAATATTTGGCAACTACATGTTGGACTGTCATTTGATCTCCATAATCTACAAGATTCTGAGAAATATCAACAACAAAAAGGTATATAACCCAATTAACTGATGGGCAAAGAGATGGGCAGACTTCACTAGAGAAGACAACCAGGCAGCCAAAAGACACAGGCAAATATGCTTCCCATCATTAGCAATACAAGAAATCCAAATCAAAACTACAATGAGATACCACTTCACCCCAACAAGGTTGGCCATGATCCAAAAAACACAAAACAACAAATGCTTAAAAGGCTGTGGAGAGATTGGAACTCTCCTACACTGCTGGTGTGGTTGCAAGTTGGTACCATCTCTTTGCAAAGCAATCTGGCTCTTCCTTAAAAAGCTGGAAATAGATATACCATTTGATTCAGTAATTCCCCTGCTTGCAATTTATCCTTCAGAAACAAAGGCTATCACATGAACAACCACATGTACACAAAAGTTTGTTGTAGCACCGTCTACAACAGCTAAAAGATGGAATCAATCCAGATGCTCATCAACAGATGAATGGTTAAACAAACTATGGTACATATACTCAATGGAACATTATGCTATGATAAAAAACAATATAAATTTCAGAAAACATCTCAAATACAGTTTCAGTTGGAAGATACTGGGCAAAGAGTTGGAAGATACTCTCTTTGCTGAGTGAAATCAATGTCAAAAGGACAGATATTGTATGAAACCCCTGTTATGAGTACTTAAAAATAGAATATCTACAGAAGGAAATAACTTTGATGGCTATGAGGGCAAGGGGGTGAGGGTTTATCATAGATGAGATAGTTGATAGATGTTAGAAATTTTATTCATACTGTAACAAATAAATAAACGTATTAATTAATTTAAAAAAGACTACACATTTTCTAAGGATTCAAGATCTCTGTTTCCATTCTATTGTTTCTGAGTTTTTCCATAATAATTCCTTTTATTTTTCTGTATCATGAACATTAACTGAGATTTTCCAAAATATATTTTTCTGAAACAAAGTATGGCATTTATCATTTCCTCAGTCAGCATTGTCTTGTCATTTGGCTTGTGGGTGATTTGTACAGCTTTTAATACAACTCATTTTCTAAAGAATATTCATCCAGTCTAGACAATCTTGATACTAAAAGGAATCTTCTACTTTTCCTGACTGGCTATATAGTTGTCGGAACAAATAAAATATATAAGCTACAGAAATTTTAAGCATATATATATATATATATATATATATAAAGCTACCAAAAATACTTTATTTGTAGCAAATATATCTCATGAGACACTCAGTGTTATTACTTATTGGAAACAGAGAAACTAGTGATCAAGTCAGTTTCACCTCATAGAGATCTCATGTGTGCCAGAGTAGAACTATGCTCCATAGCATCTTTCAGTGACTGATTTTTCAGAAGTTGATCACCTGACCTTTTTCCTACATAGCCTGTGGGTGGACTGGTACCTCCAATCTTACTTAGCCACTGAGCAAGGTAACCATTTGCAACATCCAAGAACTACAAAACATGTAGCCAAGCCAACATGTAAGCAACAGCAAAAATAAAAAATGGATGTTTCAGGAATTTTATTTATAGGAAAATGAAGTTAATGACTTATACACTGAGGTGTATCAAATATTGCTGGAAGAAATTAAAGGGGATCTAAGTAAATAGAAAGCCATCTGTGTTCATGGATTGGAAGGCTTAATATCTCAATGCTATGCAAAATGACCTACAAATTCTGTGCAAACCTTATCTCAAAGCTGTGATGGACCACATTCCAGAGAGGGATTCTGGCTAGAAGGAGTAAAGCCAAAAGCCAAGTGCCATTGACTTGGATCAGGAGACTTTATTTACAAATACATTGTAGGTCTACTCTAACCTGACTAGAGGCTATCAAACTTCTAAATATTTTTTCTTTTATTGCATAAATGAAAAAGTCATTTCTTTAGCCTTTTTAGGTCATTAATCTAGTATGAGTGAATTTTTGCATATGATGTGAGGTAGGGATACAAGTCTGTTCTTTGAATGTGGAAATCTGGTTGTTCCTCCACCATTTGTTGAAAACACTATTTTCCCACTGTTGAATGAACTTGGCACACTTGACAAAAAAGCCATTGAACACAGATGTAAGAGTTTATGTCTGAGCTACTAATTCTATTAGTCTATATACAAGTATCACACTGTTTTGATTAGTGTAGATTTGTAATAATTTTTGAAATTGGGAAGCCTGAAACCTATTTTTTTACTAATACAGCACCAAAATCATAAGCAACAAAGACACAATATGTAATTCAGACTTCATCAAATTTTCAAAACCTTTATCATAGGAATTACCAATAAAGAGATAACCTACAGTTTGAAAGGAACTATTTTGGAACCATATACCTGAGTTAAAAAAAATCAATCAAAATAATAGAAAAACTTAAGTTTTCTGTTGGCTGGTACCCCATGCATTCTCATTCAGTGGCTGTCTCAAAGCTGTGGTGGTTCACATTCTCAAAGAGGGATCTTGGCTGTTGATCCAAATGGACTAGAATAAACTTTATTTGAAAATATTGTGTATATTTCTTCTAACCTTCCTGGAGCATACCTGAAGGACTAAATCAAAGTGTTCATCTCTGTTTGTCCTATCTCAGATGACATATACACTGGAAAAATGGTCATCAATATTCAAAACATCTAACTCCTTGTAGATATCTAAGAATACAGAATGTGATAGAGGCATACACTAGGAATCTCAGAACTAGAAATAACGAGAGAGAGTTTCTCTGAGAAATTGGTGTTGTTAGGTGCCTTTGAGTTGGTTTTGATTCATGGCAGTCTGGTGAACAACAGGTCAAAACACTGTCCAGTGTTATGGACAATGGCAACCCCATAATCATTACTGCTTTTCAACCGCTGTGTCAGTCCATCCTGTTTAGGGTCTTCTTCTTTTTCACTGGCCCACTTCTTTACCAAGTGAGATGTTCTTCTCCAGGGAAGCAGTTTTCTTTACAGCATGTCCAAAGTACATGAGACAGAGTGTCAGCAAACTCACTTCTGAGAAACATGGTGACTGTACTTTTTCCAAGAAAGATTTGTTTGTTCTTTTTGTAGTTCACAGTACATTTAAAAGTCTTCATTTGACACCATAATTCAAAGTCATCAACTCTTCTCCTGTCTTCCTTATTCATTGTGCAGCTTTCTCAAGCATACAAGGTTTTTGAAAATACCATGGCTTGGAGCAAGCTCACCTTGTTCCTCATGTTTGTTTTTGAGACATTAAGATATTCAAATGCCCAATGTTTACAGAGGAATTGAGAAAGTCACAAGTATGTCAACTGCAAAAATGAGTATTTGGAAAGACTGACATGACCTTACACTTTCACTTGTAGCTGAACTTGAGTCTCAGGGCAAACTTGGCTAGGTATAGAAGGAATGCTCCTACACCACAGAACAAATCTGAAGACTGAAAGCTATGGCATCCCCACACATTAAATTGTTGAGAAAATCACTGTCAAAATACTGGCTGAGAACAAGCAAAAGAACGGCGATTTCAGTGTCCACACACAATCAAGAGGCTAATTTTTGTACACACAGTTAGGGAAGGTCAGTAAACAAACGAACTACTTCGACTTTCGACAGAAAACAAACAAACCTAGAAAACCCAGGGGAACAGAGAGAAACAGATAACGGTGACTGTTGTACAATATGGTGAGTGTAATTAATATTACCAAGTTGCACACATAAGCATGATTAAAATGGTATTTGCTTAATTATGTAGATTTTACCAAAATGTATGTATTTTTTAAATGTAGGAGGTAGGGCAAAATGGTAGCATAAAAGTTTTATATACCTAGGATACCACAGAAACAGTAAAAAAAAACAAGAAAGCTAACAAGAGTAATTTTTTTAGAATTCTAGAAACCAGTTTAAAAGTTACAGTTACTCAGTGAAAGGTGAATAAAGATTTACTATCCAGAAAATAATTTCTACAAGTCAACACTGAAAGTGTGTAATTTTTACAAATCAACACAAGTGACACAATCAAAAAATAGACAGAGGACTTTAACAGACTTTTCCCTGGAGAAGATACATGTATGATCAATAAGTGCAAGAAAATATGCAATCATGTATTTAGAATTTCCAGGGATCCAATTAACCAAACCACTCTTTTCAATTTCAATCATAGTACAGAGCTAAAACAGCAAAAACAGTGTTTGTTGTTGTTAGGTTTTGTCGAGTCACTTCAGCCTCACAGAGGCCATACAATCAACAAGGAGATGAAACACTGCCTAATCCTAGGCTATCCCCAAAATTTCCACTATGCTTAAGTGCACTGTTGCAGCTACTGTGTCAATGCATCTCATTGAAGGTCTTCCTATTTTTCATTGACCCTCTACTTTACCAAGCATGATATCCTTCTCCAGGGATGGATCTTTTCTAACATGTCCAAAGTTATAACATACACTCTTACCATCCTTATTTCTAAGGAGGACTCTAGTTGTATTTCTTACAACACATACCTGTTTGTTTTTTTGACAGTCTATGATATGTCCAATATTCTTCTCCAACACCACAATTCAAAAGCATCAATTCTTCTGTCTCCCTTACTCACTGTCCAGCTTTTCCATGTAGAAAAGGTGACTGAAAACACCAGGACTTGGGGCAAAATCACCTTAGTTTTCAAGGTAACATCTTTGATTTGCAACACTTCAAAAAGCACATCAAAACAGTGTGGTACTGGTATAAAAATAGACATAGACTAATGAAATAAGATTGAGATTCCAGAAATAAACTCACATATCTATGGATGATTGACTTTTGACAAGAATGCCAAGAACGCTGAATTATAAGGAATAATTTCTTCAATAAATGGTTCTGGGACAGCATGAAATTAGACCCAGACAATTCAATCAAAATCAATCAATGATCTAAGTATAATAACCAAAACCGTAAACCCTTTAGAACAAATCACAGTGATAACTCTTCCAGACCTTTTTTTTTTTTTGGCCTTCACTGGGAAAAAAAAAAAAAGAAAAAGAAAGAAAATGTACTTTTAAACGCTGCTCTCAATTTCTCCCTCCCATCTGTTCCTAGTCATCAACAATCACTTTGGTTTCTGTGCTTTTCTCTCTTCTGGGTATTTTGTGTAAGTGAGATCATGAAATATTTATCCTTTTGTATCTGATTTATTATACTCAGCATACTGTTTTTAATTTTCAGCCTTGTCCACAGCATACAAGGACTGCATTCAAATTTGTGAACTCAGAAAAAGTGCTACAGATCTCATGGTTGAATACCACTGCAGTCACCTTTAAAGTATTCCCCTTGGAAAGCTATGCACAAACACTACCACCTAGTCTACTTTTCAAAGCAGTTTTGGAACTCTTTTTGTGGAATGGCCATCAGAGCTGTCATCATATTACCCTTGATGTTCTGAATGTCATCCAAATGTCTTCCTTTCAATATTTCCTTTAACTTCAGGCAAAGAAAAGTCATGGGGGACAGATCAGGTGAATAGAGGGGGTATTTCAATAAAATTATTTGTTTACTGGCTAAAACTCCTTCACAGAAAACTATACAGTTAAGTTTGCTAACTTGCCAGCAGACCGCACCAAACAATGACCATTCCAGAAAGAGTTCTAAAATTGCTTTGAAGGGTAGACTAGTCATTGGCATTGGTGTATAGCTTCCCAAGGGGAATATTTCAAAGGTGATCCCAGTGACAGTATGTAGCACTTAGAACAACTAATTTTTCAGACTTACTTGTTGGACCTCATATATTAGAAATTTTTTGTTGTTATTGATGGCTGAATAATACCCCGTCATATTAATCAATCCCCAAACATATATTGTTGACACTGGAAATGTACATACCACTATAAGCATGTTCAGGTTTTTTTGTTTGTTTGTTTCTTTGCTTTTAGTTTTAGTATAATGACAATTAACATGCTATTTCACAATTTAATGATTATTTGGCACTCCATGCAGCTTTTTGGAGCCCTGGTGGCACAGTGGTTAAGATTTTTGCTGTTAACCAAAAGATCAGTGGTTTGAATCTACCAGCCTATTCTTGGTAACCCTGTGGGGCAATTCTAGTCTATTCTATATCATGTGGGGTTACTGTAAGACAAAACTGACTAGACAGCAATTTTTGTTATGGAGCTTTATATTCTTCTTCCTTTAAAAAAGGTATAAAAAGAATAGGCTGGGTAAGGGACAACAACTTGTTGCATGGACTCAAAAAAGCCCCATAGAATGAGCAGCAGACTTACAACCTATTACTCAAAAATCCCATATCGGTATCATGCTGTCTAATTTTTATGTATGTATGTATGCATGTATGTATCTACTTATTTTCCATCTCTGCTGATATGACTTCTGTAGTCTGTGACTAAATATATATATATGTATATATATATATGTATACACACACACACCCACACAGTGTATAGAATTTTAAATCTAAACACTGAAAAGAGTAAACTAATTCTCTAAATTTACTTTTGGATGCTGGTTAAGAAAAATTCTTTATTGTTATTACCTTGTTTTCATATCTAAGTCCACAAAATGTTTAACATATGTAATATATATTAAAATGCCAATGCACTGTCTGTGGTATTTGAGACTTAGTTAGCATTTTTATTGAACTCCTGTGTTAACATTTTCAGAAATGGACCATCATTAATTACCAATTTAAATCTATACTTTGATACCATGGGTCACCATTACACGGGTCACTTCAGCAGTAATAGCTCTCACTAAGAGCAAGGCTTCAATTTCAGCAGATTTCAGTGTTAATAATTAAAGTGTGCATGTACCACAACCTATTTGTCATGGTAACTAGACAGCATAAGACATTAACATGATTCTGGTCTTGATGAAAGACAACATTCCATTCCACTGCTATTTTCTAAACCATTCCAGTTCTCTTAATCTAGCCCAATTAAAGGAAACTGATTATCTACCCATCATGTAAAATATAATTTCAAATCTTAACAGTAAACTCTGGAGATATGATTGCTAAATTTGTTAGTTGATTTGGTAGGAAATATGACAGAGAAGTCATTGGAATGATTTTGTTAGCTTTGCAAAATTGGCTGTCTTTGGCATCGTTAAGGATTCAGAGCAATCTCCTGTGTATATTCATCTTTCAGAAACCTCAAACATAAAATTCTGTGCAAATTTCTTACTATTCTCCCATTTTCTACAGCCTACCTTGTTTCCTAAAGTTGGCAGCAGATTGTAAGATAGTATTGAGGTTTTAACTTATCCCCACCAGCCTAGTTAAGAGAGCTATAAAAAGTGACTTACCCTTCCTGAGCTCCAGTTTTCTCTTGTATATTATATAAGCTGTTCTACATTGGGCTTCGAAGTTCTATGGTGCCACAGCATCCCTACTAAAAAGCAAAAATTAAATACAGTCAATTCTAGAAAACATATTTTGACTTCATATGATAAACATCATTATATATTATAAATATATCAGCAAAATATACACCCTCATACTTAGGCATAGAACAATACAATTAGTCTATGATATTAGAAGCAAAGTGAACCTACAATATTTTAAACCTTATTTATTAAAACATCCCTTAATATGAGAAAAAGCAAAAAATCTGTGAAGAATGGTAGGTATTTAAAAAATAAAAGCGATTTCTTGAAGCTCACATTCTAGGCTCTTGGTTAAAAAAACAGTTTGTGCTTTAAGTACACACACACACACACACACACACAGTTTTTTGTTTTAAAATATTGCTACACTCTAAAATAAAGAAGAATTTTATGAAAACATTTTGTTATACAATTGTCAATATTTTATCAGATCTTTGAAGAAAAAAACTCCTCAATGTTACTCTAAATGCATTTCAATATTATTTTGCAGCATATTCATCAGTCAACTAGCTATAACTAAAATGTCATGAGATCACCATTATAAAAAATCAGGCAACTAAGGGTAAAGCTTCTTTCTACCGGGAGGTAAATACAAGACTATAAAATTGTGAGGACAATAGTTATTGCTGTCAGTCTGCCTTCTACTGCTTGCCTTGTTTCTTAAGAAAATTATGTACACATTTATATAGGCTTCCATACAGACTACAGCTAACAAAACACTATGGAAAAGTTCTGGTCTGTACTGTACGGTGTTGCCATGACTGAATCAACTCAGAAGCAACAGGTATGTATACTCTTGTCACCAGTCCACATGTCTTGCTAGAAGCTATTAGAAATCTTAGTTCCAGGGATGAACCTAACTGGCTAAATTTTTCAGCCTTGACACTATTGACATTTTGGGCTGGATCACTGTTTTTTATGAAGAGTTATCCTATGCATTATAAAATGTTTAGCATTTTATTGCCCTCTACCTTTAAGACACCAGTAACATTGCTCCAGTTGCAACAACCCAACTGCGTCCAATATTGCCAAATAGCAGTTGGGGGTCAAAATCACCCTTGGTTGAGATCCACTTATTTATGGATACTCTGATTTTCTCCATGACAGTGATTAGCTCAGATTAGCTAATATAATCAGATGAGAGGGTGTCCTGGGAAGATTCGGTAAAAATGTTTTAGCACTTAAAAGATGGTACTATGGGATATTTCTTTCCTTCCTGTGGAAACTGCAGTGTCTGGATAGGTGCCTGTAACTAATGCAATCATTTTCTTTTTCCTGTAAATCTGAAAATAAAGCCAAAGTTAAGAATGGTAAGAGGATAAACGAAAAGTCCTGGAATTCTAATGCTATCATCAAGTAGACAATGACTCAACCATCAGTAAAGCACAATTTTTGGACTTTCGCAGCTTCACCGAAATTTTATCATAAGAGTTTACACCATTTCAATGGGTGTTTCCTAACTAGTTAAGGACAATATTAAACATTACAATGAGGAAGTAGTATAAAAGGTGCTATGGGTTTTATTTATATTATATTTTATTTTTCCTCTCTTTAAATTTAGAAGTTTAAAAATCTCTAGCATAGCTATCTTTATTTTACTCTTTTCATAGAGTATTTCAAATTTAGCAAAATGAAAGAGAATATTTTCCTACCAAAATAAAAATGATTAACTCGAAAATTCATAACTTAGATACAAGATTGATTTTAAAATAATTTTCTCTTTATAAAATTATAATGAGCAGTATACAGTAGTTTCAGTTAAAGTTAATTAGAATGCAATGTAGTATTTACTTATGATGTAGAGGTTACCCCCTCCTCCTCACAGCTTTGAATGTTTTTCCCAAATGACAGCTGTTTTCAATCTGACTTCAAGGTTCGTAAATTACTTTTCTGGATTAGTTCTACCAGACATTGTTGAAATTCAGATTCATCAGCAGCTACTCTACCATAGCAACATGAATCATAGTTTGTCATGCTCTCTAAGCTTAAAAAACAAATTTTGAAGAAGAAATTTCCTTGTCTGTTCAGTAACTTATGACCTTTTACTTAAAACAAGCACTGTTCTCAAGATTGTATTGTTCAGCCACTTCATTTCAGCTGAGTGAAAAATAGAAAAATGTGCTTTTTCCTATCGATACAGGATTTATATTATATGTATTTAAATAATTATTTTTATTATTTCAATAACTATATACGATGGCATTTGGCATATATATACACACACACACACACACGAGGTCTGACAAGTTAGCAAACTCATCCTAGAAAAAGTGCTACACACCTCATTGCTAAGTATCACTGAGGTCACCTTCCAAGTACTCCCCTTGGGAAGCTATGTCCCTACCGATACTAGTGCCTAGTCCACACTTAAAGCAATTTTGGAACTCGTTTTTGAGAATGGCCGTCACAGCTGTTGTCCTGTTACCCTTCATGTCCTGAATGTCATCCAAATGTCTTCCTTTCAATATTTCCTTTGTCTTCAGGTAAGGAAAAAAGTCACTGGGGCCAGATCAGGTGAGTAGGGAGGGTGTTCCAATACATTTATTTGTAGTTTTTTGTTTTCTGGCTAAAAATTCCCTTACAGACAAGTATACAGTTAAGTTTGCGTACTTGCCACCTTGCCACCGTACCCACTGGCTGTGCCCAGTGGCCACCGAGAAGGAGTTCCAAAATTGCTTTGAAGGATAGACTAGGTGCTAGCATTGGTGCCTAGCTTCCCAAGGGGAATACTTTGAAGTTGACTATAGTGATATTCAGCAGTGAGGTATGTAGCACTTAAAACAATTAAGTTGGTGGACTTAATAGTCAGAGCCAGTGTATATTAAAAAGATAGCTGATTCATCACAGAAGTGATATATAACGTCTCAGGAATACTCAGATCCTGGTGCACAGCCCTTTCTCTGTACATTTCCTTCACCAAATACATGTGAAAACATGTAAGTTAAAAAACTCAGGTACAAAAGTGAGCAACATAAATCTAGTATTAACTTCATTATGAAGGTATTGCTTGAAAGGATCTTATGAAAGGCAACCACTTTCAGAAACCATGGATGATCTCAAGATTTAAATTTTTAATATATAAACAGTTGCATTTCCTGTTCTATCACCTCCTTTCCTTCCAGTTCACAGCATTTAATGCCCCAGTGCACTAGGACTTTTATGCATTGATCTTACCATTTATCCCCACATCTCCCCTCCTTGACAAGCCCTTTACTTTCCTATCCAGTGGGTATTCTGACAGTTGATGGTAGTAACTTCCTTTCAGATATCATCAGGTCTCTTCTGTTGTTTTAAACTGTCATGCTTTCTCTTTAAAATTTCAATTTTATATCCAAATCTTAGGCTACTCTGCTCTGCACTTCTGTAGTTAATTATGAAGACACAAAAACCAACGTTCTAACCTGTTCTCTCTTCATTTGTATTCTTGCGAACTTCAGATGGATACTTATCATTATTTAGTCACCACATTCCATTTCTACATCTCACTATTTTATCTGCTTTCCTTACAAACTCTTTTACTCTCACCTCTTTCATACACCTCCACTGCATCTTCCCTGATTCTTATTTTCAAGAGACAACTTTGTTTCCTATTTCCTGGAGAAAATTACATAGCAGATGTCCAGAGATGCCTGCTACCAGGTCTGCCCGCATTGTAACATCAGCCTTCTTACCTTTCAAAATAGTCTTCCCACATTCTTACACATTTAAAATTATGACGACTTCACACTTGCAGCTGCTCAGGCTGAAATTCCTAACATCACATTAGAGGTCTCTTTTCTCTCACATTTTATATCTGTCACAATGTTGACTGTACCTTCAAAATATAGAATCTGACTACTGTTTATTACAGGTACTTACAGATAGTTATTATTTCTTCGACTAGCTTAGAAGTAGTTTAGATGGCTTCTATTTCTAGTAACTCATCATCTTAGTGTACTGCTCAGTGTCTTCCCAGTGTGTCTACACATCTATCCTTGTCTTATTCTACTCCCAACATGTATACTAGACATTCTTTCATAAGCCTTTCTTGGATTTCATGAGTTAATTAAATTTCCTTCCAGTAAATTCTTCTTATATTCATTCTTTGTGTCTTTTGTTAGCCTTAAATAAGATTATACTACTCTCAAACAACTATCTGACCTGGATCTTTTAGTGTTTAGTCACATACTTCTATTTTTCTTTCCCTAGGTCTATTTTCACTGCATACATTCCTTGAAAACACTGTGTCATTTTATGTTCACAACACCACATTTTTATCATTAATTCATTATTAATTTCACCTCTAATTTTTCATCATTAATAATAAAGGTGTTTTCTATCCAATATCATGCTAAATTATGTACAGATCAGAACCTCTTATTAGAACTCAATGTTATAAAATATGAAAAATATTTAATTTTTCTAAATTACTATATCTTAACTGAATAGTTGGTATGTGTCAGTATGGTGCTTGATACTGAAGATACAATGATTTGAGTGAAACAGTGCCTGATTTCAAAAGCAATTTTATGAGAAAGACAGACATGTAAATAGAGAGAAACATAACCTAATAAGCACTCAAATGTGTTTATTTCACTGGAGGTAGTGAACTAGAGCCCTGGTAATGCAATGATTAAGAGCTCTTTTGCTAACCAAAGGTCAGCAGTTTGAATCCACCAACTGCTCCTTGGAAACCCTACACATCAGTTCCACTCTATTTTATAGCCAAGTGGCATCGAGTCTGTTCTATGGAGTCACTATAAATTGGAATTGACTGAACATCAACGGGTTTGTAAAGAAGTAGAATGTTATGAAAGTTAATAAATAAAATGTCTTTTAAAGCCACACTAAGGAATGAATAGATAAAGAAGAGACAGAAAGAAATTGTGGGTAAGAAACAAATAAATGACACTGGCTGGAGAGATAACAGAAGATGTACGGAAATGACAAGAGATTAGTTGTGAGAGGAAAGCTACTTGAACCCTTTTCTGTTCTCAAGAAACCATCCAGGGCTGAACACGATAATGAACATTCTTCTTTAGATGTTTCTTACCTAATTTATTTATTATTTTCAGAGATAATAACCTGCATTTCCTCTGTGAATACTTTTTGTTTATCTATTACATGTTACATTCATTTATTTCAGATTGCAACTTTAACGCAGTAGTTTTTTTGCATTCACAGTGAAACTTACTGTCTTTCTCAGGAGCTTTACGGCTAATGCTTATAATCAGTCACTTTCTCTTTAACAGAATCGACAAATACTAGCACTTAATGACTGCAAAAGAAGCATGCAAAAATAGAACAAATCAATAGGAAAAAGTTGTATACCACAACTATTTTAATTCAAGAAGGGTCACCAAGGACAGCAATCCCTAGGAGTCAATTTCATTCTTCACATATCAGTATTTTTTATTTATTGTTATTCACTTAATAGATTAATAGCTAGCCCCCAAACGACAACAACAACAATAAATGCATTGCTGTCAATTGCAACTCATAGCAACCCTATGGGATAAAGTAGAACTGTCCCACGGAGGTTCCAAGGTGCATCTGGTAGATTTGAACTGTAGGCCTTCTGATTAGCAGCTATAGCACCTAACCACTACATCACCAGAGTTTCCATTAATAGCTACAGTTACATTTATATCATACCTGCTTTGTAAGATATTGTGTCATACTGTACCATAAGGAGCCTATAAGACAGGGTAAACTATCCCAGTTTACTATCTGAGTTTCCAAAGATGTAAACTTTACCAAAACGACTACTGTATCTCTCTCCCATGGAACAACTGGTGGGTTCCAATTACCAACCTCTATACGTTTTAAATCTATAGAAAAAAAAAAATGGTAAAGCCAAGCCAAGTGCCAAGTGCCATCGATTCAGATCCGACTCATGGCGACCCTAGGGATGTTATTATTTTGTATAACCTGCATTTAATTAGTTGCACTTATAATTTTCCTCTCTAATTATCTGGTCAATTTCTAATTGTATTTACTCATTTCTTTGTTCAACAAATCATTTGACAGAATCCAAGTCAAGTAATACAAATATACCAATAGCATTGTCTAGTAAATTAGTATTAAAAGAAAAAGTTGCAGTATAATCTATCCTAATTCGTGGCAACTCCATGTGCTACAGAATAAGTGACTAAATAAGATTTTCTTAGCTATAATGTTTCTGCACACAGATATCTGGATCTGTCTTCTGTGGTACTGCTGGGTGGTGCAAACCGTATGCACTGGTCAAGGATCTTAAATTCTGGATAGAAGGCATTTATTAATATAAAAAGTTTAGTATCAATTATTATTATAACACTAGTAGCATAGTGGAAACCCTGGAAGCTTAGTTAAGTGCTGTGGAGACTAACCAAAGATTGGCAGTTTATATCTACTAGGCATTGCTTGGAAATTCAATGGGGAAGTTCCACTTTGACCTACAGGGTTACTGTGAGTCAGAATCGATTTGATGATGGAGGGTTTGGGTGGCATAGTGCTTAAAGAACTCAGCTGCTAACCAAATGAACAGCAGTTGAAATCCACCAGCCACACTGTAGGAGAAAATTACAGCAGTTGTTTAAGGATTTACAGTGCTGGGAACCCTGTGGAGACAGTACTACTCTTTCCTATGGGGTTGCTATGAGTTAGCATTGATGTTATGGCAGTGAGTTTGTTTTTGTTTGGGATAATTTCTCTTACAGATAAATTAATTCAATGACATTTTTCTTCAAAATATGCATTTTGACATGCCATAATACAAACTGTATCATCATTTTGGAAATCTATACTGATAAACAAGCAAAAAATTCCATCTAGACTCATAATGATTCTAGAAGTCAGTGCAGAAGTGCCCCATAGTGTTTCCAGGGAATGCCTAGCTGGATTTGAACTGCCGACCTTTTGGTCAGCAGACATAGCACTTAACCCACTGTGTCGCCAGGGTTTCCAATGGCACACTAAGTAACTACCCATTGATTTTCCAAGGAGCAGCCTGGTGTATTCAAACTGCTGATCTCTTAGTTAGCATCCAAACTCTTTATCATTATTCCAAGAGACAATTTATGTCACTGTAATAACTTGGATTTTCACACACAAAAAAATAGAGAGAGAGAGAGAGAGAGAGAGAGAGAGAGAGAGAGAGAGAGAAAGTAATAATGTATTTGGAAGTTATGAAACAAAAAAATCATCAATTAGCAAAAGTAAAAGGTATTAATATATAATTTGAGTAATTTCATAAAGAGTCCTATTTTCCACATCTTTCTATTTAAGTACTACATTTCTAATAGAATAATTTGATTATGATAACTGCTAGAGTAGTGTTTTTTCTTTTTCTTGTTTTGCGTCTTGTATAAAAATGAATCTCTGCATGGCACAAAGGGGAATGTGCTTAACTTTAGCCAAAAGATGATCTGTTGAAACCCAACAGAGGCACCTCGGGGAGACAGGTCTGGCTATCTGCCTCAGAAAGAGCAAAGCCTCAAGAATCCTGTGGGACAGTTCCACTTTGCAGACATGGGTTCATCATGAGTCAAAATCAGCTCAGCAACAACAGCATGAAGAACACTTTTGTTATATTGCTAATTCTCACACTTTTGTCACACATCCTGAATGCCAAGAAGTCTCAAGTTTTTATTTCTATAATCTACAGTACATTTAGTAATGCTTCCTTTCCAGTATTAGTTCTTCTTTCACTGGCATTTCTGTTGAATGTATTCTGATTACGAATTACATTAAAAACTTGGTATGCCACTGGAATGATGAAAAACAGCACTGGGAAATTGCAGACTGTAGCACAGACACTGTTAATCACTCTATCAAATAATTATTTCATTTGCAGCTTCAATTGATTAACATATTTAAAAGGGATTATACAGAAAACGTCAGAAAAATATTAGAAAATATGCATTACTTTCAAGTAACTTTTAAAGCCACACAAGTCCCAGTTTCAGTTACACTTTAAAATGAGGCAGGAAATTGTTGTTGGGACCATAAGTCTGAAAAATAAAAAAGGCTTTCAGACCCATACATCTGCATAATTTCTTATTCTTTTCATTTTGTTTACTAAAATAATATACTTCTTGTAATATTTGTAAGATGTCTGCTTAAAGTTCTGTTGTGTAACATAAAGTTGACCAAAAATAAACAAATGGAATTCTCTTTTATATTATAAACTGTGATAGATCTCCCAATGCAGTACTACTTTTCACCTAATATTTTACGGCTTTAGTAAAATGATGCTTAGTAGTTTGTTTTTCCATTGACTGATCTTCCTCTCATGCCATTTCCAGGATTCCTGCATAAATCCAGTGAAAACTAGCCTTGAAATCGAATTTGGTAGACACACTGTATTACAACCTTCTTCTGTGGCGGCACAGTGGTGCTAAGCATTTGACTGCTAACCAAAAGAGCTGCAGTTAGAATCCACTAGCTGCTCCTTGGAAACCCTATGGGGCAGTTCTATTCAGTCTTATAGTGTCACTATGAATCAGCATCATCTTGAAGGCAATGGGTTTAAGTGTTCTTGTTGTTGTTGTTTAGATACTGTTGAGCGTACTTCAGTGGGGTGAAATCAGTCATGTTTGGCTCTATTTCCCCTTGGTGTTAATCGTCACAGGAGGCATTTCAGACTCCTGTAAATCAACAGTGAGTGTACCCCATATACATATTTTTCTTTTTATTAAACAGATGTAAAAACATCATCAGGCTGTCAGTTTTTGGATGAGACTAATAATAGGGTTAACAGTGTGGAAATTATTATATGTGTCCATCTTGATTCATGCATATTCACTTATGTCAACTTTAATGTTCTAAGTATAATAGATACAAAGGTAAATGAATTCCATGCTTTTTAAAATCAAAAGCATGTTAGAGAAAACAGTAGAATTTGAAAATGATTCTTGTGTTTCCTAGCTTGGAAACTCTGGTGGCATAGGGGTTAAGTGTTACGTCTGCTAACACAAAGATAGGCAGTTGGAATCTGTTGAGAGCTCCTTGGAAACTCTATGTGGCAGTTCCACTTTGTCCTTAGTGTTGGGATGAGTCGGCATTGACTTGATAGTGGGATTTGGTCTTGGTTTATTCTCTAGCTCATAGATTTGTTGTATCTTTATTTGAATAAAACTGACTGTCATTATCAAACGCCACAGTTATGTGAATATTCTTATACTTTTATCAAAGATTTACAGTACTAACATCTTTTCACATAACTAAGACTGATCAGTAATATAATACATTTTCTCTTTAAAAAACACTACACTTCTTACTTCTAAAAGAGCACGTTAATTTCTTGTTATTTTGTTCCACAGGTTAATTGCACTGTTTTAAAAAAATTAGAAAACTGTAATTAAAACATTAATATAATAAAATGATTTTTACTGTTTATAATAAAGATTTTACTACATTCATAATTAATCTTTATTTTTAACACAGGCTTATAATCTGAAGTGTAAAACAACTGATAGCTAATGTATCCTAGGACCTTTATCTCTTATGTAGACTTTAAAAATGTATTGACTTTTCTCCAGGGATGATTAGAAACAATTTTCCATTAAGTTATAGGGATAAGAAGTAACTGCGAATTAATTTTTTGTTACAGAACATTTCTTCTGGAATTATCTGACCTTAAAAATCCATCACTCTTTATAGAAAACACTTTGGATTTTTATCAAATTAAAGAAAACAATTCAACAGCAGTTGGTAGGTGACAGTGATAGAGGATGGCACAAAGTGCAAATACAGAGCCTTTATTTGTACAATAAAATCAATAAACATGTATCTTTGTAAGTATAATTATTTGTGTGCCAACATGGAATTTGTTTCTTAAGAATATACACACAATTAATTATATGGTATTACTAGATTTTTTTTTATTTGCCACTATTCTATCTTGTAACAATATTATCTACATGAACTGATAATCTGTATATTAACTTTAAATATATAGCATAATACTGAAGGTGTCAACTGACAGTAGAAATAGAATTTAAAAAACAATACTTAAAATATAAATTTAAATATATATCTTACTGAGAAAATACCAAAAAAAGCATACGATAATATAGTCTCTATACTTTTAATAATTTTGTTAAGAAATTATATAATATTGGCAGTTTTAATGAAGGTAATCTGCTAAAACAAGCAAGTAAAAGAGTTTCATCAAAAATCTACTAGCAGCAACTCTCTGCCAGAAATGGAAAACCAATAAAATCTGATGAGATTATTAATCACCAGTATTCTAAGTAAATAAATATATTCTGCTTTATAAAATGTATCACTTCAACTACCTTTTTCCTAGGCCAAATTTCTGTCACTCACTGTCACTTTTCACATGATCTTCAGCCTTTCCTCTGCTGGCGTTGAGAATCTGGTGACACTATTTTTAGAGTTTAAAAGGTAAGAATACCCAGAGATTATATAGTTCACTGGGCAAAAAACTGTTATCTTCTTTCAACCTCACATCACCAGTGAAATTATTTTTGTGTGTTTGACCTTATCTGTATTTGTTTTGAAAGATAAATATTCTTTGTAAAGCTCTTAAAAATAGTTAATGAGGCCCTTTCTTTAAAACAAGCCTTTACGTTGTGGTGACAAAATATTTGCACATTTGCTGTAGGCTGATGGACTTTAGTAATTGTGCTAATCATCTTAATTCATTCTAGGGTCATTAAGCTTAGAGTGTTTTTTCCAGTGTATTCTTTCCATAGTGTTCAGCAACTCATTTCTTCCATAAGGATGTGAATACTCAAGCTACTGTTGAATGTCTCACTAACAGGACAGACTATTTCCTTAATATTGATGCAGAATTAAAACGCATGCTAAATAACAAAAACACTAACATTACAATAAAATTATTAGAGATAAATTATGAGATTAAATTATGAGATAAATTATGAGATTAAAATTACATTTGAAAAAAATGACTCAAAGTGCCTAAGAGTGTACATAAATTTTCTTGAATAAAATTATATTCTCAGATCACTGACATATACTTTTTCTACTTAATCCAAACATAAAAAAAGTAATTTTGAAGGCAATTTATATAAATATTTACTGTGAATTCCTTCTATTTACTAGGTGCTCAGATCTTCACATATGTTTGAAAACAAAAGTGCAAAACATCCTGTCTCCCAGAGATTAAATTTTAAGAGTAGCAGTCAGAAAATAAATAAGTGTAATAAATAAAATATATCGTACATAAGGTAAAAATGGACAAAAATATAATTTTAGGTAAGAAGAATCAGGATACCTTGAAGAGAGAATTTCAATAAAGCACAAGATGAAATTTAAGTATAGTAAATATATGTATGGCAAGCTGAGTTTTTGTTTATTCTTTATGTCTATGCCTTCATTTATGATTTTGCCCCACTGAAATACTTCACTTGGACCTATATACTCCAGCAAACTGATGGTACGCATTTGGCATTTGTGGTTTTTTGTGAAATGAGGAAGCTACTTTAAAACCATGTATTTTAATGACATGCAATTAACATTTACTTCCCCAAGGCCATAATGAAAATAACAATGACAACAAAAGGTTAGTCTCTAAGACTTCTCTTAAAAATATCATCTCTAATTCATGACTGAAACAATGTAGGATTATTCCTGATGTACAGAGTTACTCACAATATGTACTTCACATCCTACTTCCACTTACAGAAGGAAAATAAAATGAACATCAGACTTCACTTTTCCTTCTGTTTTTATTTTCTTTAAATTTGTTTTAGCTTTTCAATGGTAGCTCTTGCACCTACTGATGACGTAATGATAATTGGTTAAATGGTACAATTAAAATAGCCCCAACAGTTTACTGACCTACACTGTAGATCTTCTAAAACCTTAGAGGAGAGTCAAATTTTCCAGGTGGTGAAATTTCTGTTGTCTGACTTTCCTTGTTACTTGTAGAATGGAAATGAATGTTTTTCAGATAATCTTTTTATTACAGCTTCATTCCCCTTGATCGTCAGCAAGATGGACTAATAAATGCTAGATGTGGTTGCATCAATAACAGCTATATTTAATTACAGGAACACATAAAACTTGATATTGTTTTAAATATAATGATATCAATAACCCATTTTTATTAAGAACTCCATACTGATTATACTAAACATTTCACATTACTTAATTTAATTATCAAATACATTTGATTTGACTGTAATACTGTCCCACTTTTCAGATGAAGCAGCTGAACTTTAGAAAGATCAAAGAAAGCTACCAAGTCTATAGAGCTAATAAATATCTAACTCTAAAATACTATTCATAAACTATTCCATCATTCAACATAGTAATTACATAGATCTTTATTTGACTTGGCAGCAGTATGTTTGGGTTATGTGAATTAAAGTCACCGTATTTTTTAAATTGAGGTTCCATCTGCTATGTTCAATAATTATAACTAGCTGTCCTTTATTGCTATCCAATACATAACACTAAGTATAAATGTTCAGTTTAACAGAAACCTCTAAAGACATGCAGACAAAAACTTTCAGTAATAAAAATAACAATTTCAATAAAATATATAATGTGTCCTGTAAACAATATTTTATAACCAAAGTATTGAGAAGATAAGTGTTAAATACATGTAAATATGAAACACAGACTGTATACAACATCTGACAAGTTTGCAAACTTGCCACTGTGCACTTATGCTGGTAGCACTGTACCAACAACTCAGTAAGGTTTCATCGTGTTGGTGTATCAGTGTCTCGCAGCTGTGTTCATGTCAAAGTGTAGCGGTGTCTTACTGAGTGATGTTCACTGTTGTTCTTGTGTGTTTTTGTGTGCTTTCATGAGAATGTTACAGCTTGAATTAGAGCAATGAACAAATGCTAAATTTCTTGTTAAACTTGGCAAGTGTAGATGTGAAATTAGGGACTCGTTAATCCAAGTTAATGGGGATAACATTATGAAGAAAGTGGCAGTGTACAAACAATTTAAAAGTTTTTCTGATGGCCTCATGTCATTAATGAAGATAGGTCAGGGTGGCCAGTGACAAGCAGAACTGATGAAAATATTCCCAGAATTTGTCTAATGTGCATCAAAATTTTTGGCTGACTGTGAAAAGCATAACAGACCAAGTAAACATCAATGGAGAAACACTCTGGAAAACCTTAACCGAAAATCTTGGCATGAGAAAGATATGTGCAAAGGTGGACCCAAAGGAGCTCACCCATGAACAAAAAGCAAAGGAGAGTCGAAGTCTGCAAAGACCTTTAGGAGAGGCAAGACAATGTTTTGGACTGTTACCACTGGGGATGAAACATGGGTGTACCAATATGACCCCAAAACAAAGTGTAAAAGTAGATAATGGAAGGCAGCCAATTCTCCACTATCAGAAAAGTTCTGTCAGTCCAAATTAAGAGTTAAAATGATATTGCTAAACATTTTCGATATCAGAGGAGTTTTTCCTTATGAATTTGTAACAAATGAACAGTTAACCAAGTTTACAATTTGGAAGTGTTCAAAAGGCTGAATGAAAAAGTTAGACCAAAACAGCCTGAACTTTTCACTAACAATCCATGGCTCTTGATTCACAGCAATGCACCAGTTCACATGGCACCACCTATGAAGGAGTTTTTAAGCAGTACAAAAGTAACTGTATTGGAAGACTCTCTCTAGTCATTCAAAATAGCACACAGTGAATTTTTTCTTTACTTGAAGATAAAGGAAATACTGAAAGGTACACATTTTGATGACCTTCAGGACATCAAGGGTCATAAGATGACAGCTCTGATGATTGTTCCAGAAAAAGAGTTCCAAAATTGCATTGAAGGGTGGACTGGGCACTGGCGTCAGTGCATAGCTTTCCAACAGGAGTACTCTGAAGGTGACCATAATGATATTCAGCAGTGAAGTATGTAGTACTTTTTCTAGGATGAGTTCGCAAACATAATTGTCAGACCTCCCATGTTCCACCTTCTAAAATTGAACACCAGATCAACATGAGAAGTCAGAAAGCATAATGACTACAGATTGAATCCTTTAGAATTTTCTACTACTCCTCTCCCTCCCCTGATTCCCTTAGTTTAGAGACTGGACTGGAAGTAAATAAAACAGAGACCCAACAGGAGAATGGTAACATGAGAATGTCTAAAATGCTGACCCTCCCATCTGAGCATCCAGAAGTGTATAACACAAGCTAAATTTTTTTAACATTTCAGTTTTTCACAGCAAGACATTTTGTTGTTGTTGTTGTTGTTCCAGTTCTTTCTTTTTCTTTGTTTCGATCACTGTGTCTTGGAAATCACAACAGTGGAGATGGATTATGCTTTGTGCTTTCAGAGAAGATGCTCACATAGCTTCTTGCTCTGGAGTGAGCAAGACAGACATTATTGGCAGGGTCTGCTTACTCTAGGAGTTAACTAAGAGACTGATGTCTTTTCCTGGCCTGAACTGGGACTCACAAATGGTGAGGGAAGGATTGGGGAACAAAAAATGAAGACTGTCGCCTCCTCAGATCTCTTGCATAAATTAGCCCTTTTTAAAGTACTGTAAATACAAGGGAACTGAGAATGCCACATGTATGCTCAAAGATAACACAATATAATATTCCAAATAGTCCAGCTTCAAAAAAAATCATGTAAAGCACACAAAGAAATTGATAATGATAGTCTCTTCAAAGGAATAAAATGAATGAATGGAAATCATCTCTATGGAAGCCCAAATAACAGAGAAGAAGGATTTAAAATAAACAAACAAAAATAAATAAAACATGCTTAAAAACTAAAGATAGACTTGGACAAAGAATTGACGCAATTAAAAAACAATAATAAAACATGAATAAAATGAGAATATCTTTAAAGAGACATTACTGCTAGATGCTGTGGAACTGGTTTCATGTAATAGTGATCTTTTGGGACAGAGTGGAACTCTCATAGAACTTTCTAGATTGTAATTCTTATGGCAGCAGATGAACAGTTCTTTCTCCCTTAGAGCCTCTGGGTGGATTTGGACTGCCAACCCCTTAGCTAGGAGCTGACCACTTAACCACTGTACTACAAGGGTGCAGAGACATTTTAAAATGACTTAAAACACTGTCAGCTAAGAATTCCATATCTGAGAAAACTGTCTTTCAAGAAAGATAGCAAAATCAAGACATTCTGCTAGCAACATATAGTCACTATGAAAAGGAATCAAACATAATTATTAGAGCTGCAGGGAAACGATAACTGAAATCAATGAAGGCAGTCAAAAGCACATTTGAGAATATGTAAGAAAAAATCAATGAGCTAGAAGTTGAGGCAGTCAAAATCAAGTCCAAAGAGCAAAAGAAAAAAATGGAGATCCCAGAAAAAGATAAGAGATAAAAGGACAGAAAGAATATTTGAAGAAATAATTGCAGAAAACTTTCCAAATTTGATGAAGGCTGTTTCAGTCAGCTAGTGCTGCTCTAACAGAAATACCACAAAGTTGATGGCTTTAACAAGGAAAGTTTATTCTTACACAGTCCAGTGGGCTATAAGCCCAAATTTAGGATGTTCGCTCCAGGAGAAGGCTTTCTCCATTGCTGTCTCTCAAGGAAAGTCCTTGTGTTGCACCATCTTTGTTCAGGGAGCATCTTGGCACAGGAACCTCAGATCTCAAGGACTCATTCTTCTCCCGGTGCTGCTCTCCTAAGGGTGTGAGGTTCCCAATGCTCTGCTTGCTTCCCTTTCCTTTTACCTCTTGTAGGATGAAAGGATTAAGGGTGGTGCAAGCCAAACTCCAGAGAAATTCCCTTTATAGTGGAGCAACGAGGTGATCCCATAAAGGGATTTACAGTCCTACACTAATCTTTTAACAAACAGAATAGGAAAATTACAGATACATGGAATCATGGCCCATCAACACGGTTATACATATTTTGTGGGGGACATAATTCTATCCATGACAAAGGCCTTGCACCTAAAAATCCAAGAAGGTCAACGAAATCCAAGTAGGATAAACAGAGATACATTCCACTGCAGTCAAACTCACAAAATCCTAACATAAAGACAAAATCCTGAAAGCAGCAAGAGAACAGCAAATTGTCACATACAGGAGATCTTCAATACAATTAACAGCCGTTTTCTCCCCAGAAATCTCAGAGGTCAGACTACAGGAGAATGACATGTTAAAATGACTTAATAACATTGTTGGCTAAGAATTATATATCTGACAAAATCGTCCTCCAGGATTGAGGGTGAAATTAAGACATCCCCAGATAAATAAAAGCTGAAGGAATTTATGACAACCAGACCTGCTCTAGAAGAAATGCTAAAGGGAGTTCTTCAGACAAAAAGGAAAATGAAATTCCCAATAACAACATCCCAAAGTTGCAACAGAATATAAATTAGCTATAAAGAGCATGTATTGATACATGCTCCAAGATGTAAGAACCTTGAAAGTATTATGCAAAGTAAAGTAAGTCAGACATAAAAGAACAAATATTGTATGATCCTATTTTCACAAAATATCTAGAAAATGCAAATGCATAGACACCAAAGTTTATTGCTTGTTACTAGGGATCAGTGGTATGGGACCATATTATTTAACTGGCATTGAATTTCTTTATTTTTAGGTGTTTTCTTTTTAATTTTATTGTGACTAAGTGCAAGTTTACAACCCAAGACAATTTAAAATGGCACTAAATTTCTGTTAAATAAAAATAAATAGAAATGAAGAAAATAAAAACAAAAATAAATGAAGAAAATAAAAAATAAATAGAAATAAATCGATAATATGATGAGTGTAATTAATGTTAATGACTAGTACATGTAAAAATGATTAAAATGGAAAATGTTTTGTTTTCTATATTTTACCAATGATACAATAAAAAGTATAGAAAAACATAATAGGATGCTCTTTCACACCAACTGGCAATTCGGAACGTTAAGAAGAATGTGTAGCAAGTTCTGATACACTCCTGATGTGAAAGGAAACCGAGAAATCATTTCTGGGGGGAAAAAAAATAATAATGAAGGCAATTTTCTGAGACTTTTAATTATCATTAATTATTTTTCAGCAGCAAATCAAACGTGCAATTTTCCAAATTTAGCAAGGACTAAATTAGGAAAATTGATGTGATATATTATACATCATACATGTAATATATGATGTGATATATTGTACATTATATATGGTTTGCGTGATTTCCTCATAGAAAGTTTTGTATTCGTGTGTAAAACAGAGAAAACCTTTAGGATTAGTGTATATCAAGGGTGATAAATTTTAATGCATCATCAATGGCCAAACAAAAGTTGTGATATGTGTAGCAGGCATACTCTATTCTTTCAGAAGAATCATGTTGATTAGTGAGAAGAAAGTGTCTAAAATTAGTTAAGCAAAGCCAAAACAGATGAATAGCAGCTAGAGAGTTGACATGATTAACGAGACAAAGCAGATCAACTCACCCCTTCCTTGGGATGTAAGAGCAAAATTTTAGCAGCTAACAATAATGAAAGATTTTGATTAAAGTCATTTCATATGCTATCTTGACATCAATAAATCTCCAACACACTAAAATCAGGATTCCGTGAAAAAATTATTTGTGGTCTCATTAAAAAATTTCCATCAACACAAGAGAAAAATATTTCTGAATCTCAAAAAAGGAACACTCTTCCAAAAATTATTACTTATACAAAAAGGCAAATATTAGAAAAGATGTGCTTTGTGTTATTAATACAGCAAAAGTGAGCACTATGGGAGTAGAGGGCATCACACAAAAATCAAAATTAAAATAAGCTGCCTATCATTAAGGAAGGAAAAGGCTATGAACAGTGCCTTATTTTCTCCTAACCAGTTCAGGCCTGAGACAAAGGCAAAAGTTGACTGGGGAGTGGCAAGGGACATCGACTCAAATAACAGATATAGGTAGACAGATAGATTATAGACAGACAGATACAAACATAGATACCTAGTTAGATAGACATGCAGATTATAGATACACACACATATATGTAGATTATCGGTAACTAGATATAGATACATCCAACCATACACACATAGATTATAGATAGATACACACATACATATGTAGATAGACAGATAGGTAGATTATAGGTAGACATAGACAGATATACAGATAGATTACATATAGATACATACATACACAGATTATAGACAGATACCTAGATAGATAGGCAAACAGGCAGACAGATAAATAGGTAAATTATAGATACACACATATGTGCATAGATTAGTCTTGCCATTCTTGCTTCTGAGGAGTATATGTACAAATTATAAAGCAAAGGGAAGACAGAAGAATTGCTCAATTGCTCAGATTCTAAGCTGTCTTTGAGCTCAGTTTCATCATGTTTCAAGATAAAACTTGTTTGTCTGTGTGTGTGTGGTGTCTGTGTGTACAAATACCTAGATAGACAGTATAGATAGATGCATACATGAATTACAGACAGACAGGTGGACGGATGGATGGACAGATGGATGGACGGATGGGTGGATAAACTCAAATACCCGGCTATTCAGTCAGTTTTTACTACCAGCTACCCTACACGACACTGCATCACTGCTCCATGGGGTTTCTAAGAGCGTGAATCTGCAAAGGGCCACGTTCCTCCTACCTGGAGCCATTGGTGGGCCCTGAATTGTCTAGTTTGTATTGAACAGCCATGGACTTGAACCACTGCACCACCAGAGCCTGGTAGGTAGGTAGGCAGATAGGTAGATAGAATTGGCTTTTTTCTCAAAGAACTCTACAGAGCTAGACTCCTCAGAATCTAGTCCAATAGAATTCACGTGAGAAGTCCCTGTACTTTTTCTGTACAAAGAGGTAAAATTAATAAGAACAAAGGTATGTAATTACAAAATAATAAAATAACAAATATTAATGTTAATACTGTTACGTGCTATTGAGTTAGTTTTGACTCGTAGGGACCTCGTGTACAGCTAAAGGAGACACTGCCCTGTCCAGTACCATCTTCATATTCATTGTTACGCTTCAGCTCATTGTTGCAGACATTGTTTCAATCAACCTTGCTGTGTGGCTTTCTCATTTTCCCTGACCCTCTACCAAGCATGCCATCCTTTTCCAGGGACTGTTTTCATGATAACAGGTCCAAAATATGTGAGATTAGTCTTGCCATTCTTGCTTCTAAGGAATATATGTACAAATTATAAAGCAAAGGGAAGACAGAAGAATTGCTCAATTGCTCAGATTCTAAGATGTCTTTGCGTTCAGTTTCATCATGTTTCAAGATAAAACTTGTGTGTCTGTGTGTGTGTGGTGTCTGTGTGTATGTCTGTGTGTGTCTGTATGTATGGAAACCTTGGTGATAAGGCAGTTAAGAGTTAAGACTGCAAACCAAAAGTTCAGCTGTTCAAATCAACCAAACACTTCTTGGAAATTCTATGGGCACTGCTACTCTGTCCAGTAGTGTCACTGTGATTCAGAATAGAGTAGAAGGCAACAGCTTTGGTTTGGTTTTTTATATGTACATTTACATGTATTTTAGAAGCATTTCTAAATTTTTTAAATTTAAATTTGGATATTTGAAGACAGACAATTTAATAATTATCATAAATAGAAATTTGAGTTATTGCAAAAACAGAAAAATTTTAAGTTTTGCTCAGGTCTGTCTTCAGTAAAGACCAGACATTACAGATATAATATGACCCCTAAGAATTGTATTTGTTCATGAATTGTCATTGAAGAAACAGAAAACTATTCTAAAATTTGTAAGTCTTCATAATACAATAGTACTGAACATGCAGGAATGGCACCCTGCTTGATAAGCATGGCTTCTATCAACAATACACAACTGTGGTATCCAAGGAGAGACACTGTTTAAAGTTAAGTGGTAAATAATGAGATGTGTGAATAAATTAAGGACATAGGATAATTGATGTACTATAGATTAAAGGTTTCAGAGAACACAGTGCAAATAATATATTGTGACATAGTATGGTCGCCCATTGAGTATGAAGTTAGTTTTGAGTTTTCCTCTGATGTGCTTTATAAGTTCAAGAAAATTCCCTTCTATTACAATTTTGATGTAAATTATTATTAGAAATGGGTTTTAGATTTAGTAGGAAAAAGTATATACGTACTTCTATTGAGATGATTTTTTTTTCTTCCCCTTTTCGTCATGTTTTAGTCTGTTATTGTGTAGACAGTCCTTTGATAGACCTTCCAAAATCTGACTCAGTAGGTAAGGAATATGATGCAAAGTGTTCTTAATTAAGAAAGTGGCATTGTCTTTCATATCTCAGAACAATAATTGTGGAAACATTGCTTGAAAAAAAACTCCTACTCTTCAGAGGGTTTGTAGTCTGCTGGTAGCTATGAAGGCACTGACTTTTAGAGGTTTCCTTCTTCCTGTTAGATAGTGGCAGATTCTCAAACATGTATGAACAGTTCTGAAACCTAATTGTAATCAGGGCTTAATTTCCAAATCACATCCTGTATTCAGGAATGAATACTGCCAATTACATAACAGTTATGAATTTAATAGTTATTTGTGATAATTTTGCTATTAGAATACTCAGGACCACAAGGAACTGTATCTAAAAGAGGTATTTAACAGTAAGTTAATAGAAATATTTATTCATTTTAAAGTAATGCTTCTTTCTATTATATATAGGTTTTCACTGGCAAATATTCCAGTAATGTATATAAAAACAAAGAATTTGTGGGAACAAAATGTGCACATTGCTCCTCTGCAGGAATACTTAAAAGCGATAGTGGAAATTTACTTATTCCCTATCCAATGAGTATATGGATGTATATGAGTACACGGATGTATATGAGTATATGGATGTACATGAGTATTTATTCCCTATCCAATGAGTATTATGGATGTATATGAGTACACGGATGTATATGAGTATATGGATGTACATGAGTATTTATTCCCTACCCAACGAGTATTAAGGAAAGCAAACAGACATACAACAGAATTGCAAAGGAAAATGTTATTTTGTCTACCAACAATATATTGTTAACAAGTTCCAATTATGTTTTTTTTTTCAATTATGTTGATATATTTCTGACTAAAAATTCTGGGATTTCTTAAGCTTCCCCCCCCCTTAGAATTTAAAATATGGCAGAAATATATATATATTATTAGAAATACTGACTGGTCGCCTATATTAATGTGTTCTTTAGCAACAATTTTTTTCTTTTAATAATGGTCACTGTTCCAATAGCATTTTTATTTGAACACAAGTTTTCTGCTAAAGCAAATTAAGCCAACAGAATAATTCTAATACATATTTTTAGGAGATTTCAGTGAAAATTTTATATGACTACTCACGTTCTTGGAGTGTTCACCGAATAACTCTGCACAAATGATAGCCATTTCTTTATTGATTTTTTTTGCTACTAAAGGATAAATAATTGGAAATGCATATTGGATATAAAATATATAATCATATAAGCAGGAAAATAATCATACCCTAATCATAGAAAATAGTGTTTACTTCTAAATCATAATATATCTTCTGATCTATTTTCATATTTAAGGTCAGTAGCTACATATGGATGATTTGGCCAGTGTCATGATCTATATAATAATAATCATTTAAGTAACTACAAAATTTTAGTCAGCTAAACAAGTCCCCAGTTTTCACAGCTATTACTGCAACTGTGACATTATTAAGTGTTGAACAAACTGAGGAAAACATCTGTGGATGCGCAAAACACATTGTGGTGACAGTCTTTAAGATCTTTGACTATGGTTGTACATAAAATGATCTTTACTTTGCGTACAAAGAACCACAGACTATTATTTCTCTATCTAACATCTGTAACCTTTTTCTCTAAAGACATTTGAAATACAATTTGAAAAAATTATCTCCCAAATGTACATGACTTTAGCTGTGTAGCCACAAATAAGCCCCCGGGATAGGGATGCTTTTTATCCTTTTCTCACATCTCTTGAGGTCAGGGCTT
Source organism: Heterohyrax brucei (assembly GCA_028571685.1). Classification (NCBI taxonomy): domain Eukaryota; kingdom Metazoa; phylum Chordata; class Mammalia; order Hyracoidea; family Procaviidae; genus Heterohyrax; species Heterohyrax brucei. The sequence continues at coordinate 51,125,008 of CM053159.1, read as the reverse complement.
CATTATGCAGCCACACCAATCTATTGTTGTAGAAAAATAAATTAGTAGTCCCTAAATCACGTTCATTTCTATTCATTTTTATTTGGTAGTTTAAAAATATCCTTGGGAGGCAGTGTTTAATATCTTCCCCTAGCACACAGTTAACTGTTTTGGGGGGGAGGAAGGGTGTGGCAGGGTGGGTGGTGTAGGTAATGACAAATTACAACCCAAGGATTTAAGTCATACAATACATATACATAGCTCCAAAATAAACCCACTGCCATCAAGCCAATTCCAACTCATAGAGAAGTTATAGGGTTTTCAAGGCTGTAAACTGCTACATACACAGACTTTCACATCTTTCTCCTCCAGACTCCACAGTGGCTATGAAGCACCGACCTTTTGGATAGCAGTTGTTTTTCCAACGTACAATGAAAACTGTGAGAGCTGGACTCAACAGAACTACATTCTCCCCCCCCCCAAAAAAACTTATCTGTATTTCGTTATCCCATTTAAAAATATTACTTAAAAATAAAAAAATAGCTAAATAAAAAAATGCATGCGACATACGCAACAAATTGAAAAATACAGATACTATACAACAAGGAAATGAAAATGTCTACATGAAATGATTCATATACATATTCATATACATACACAACACAAATAAAATTCTATAAAGATTATTTTTGAGACCATTACAGTTCAAATTGTAGTCTTGATTGAATATTATTGAACTAAGTATTACATGAAGTAAAACCAAAACCAAACTCAGTGCCATAGAGTTGTGTCCAACTCATAAAGACCCTAGAGGTCAGAGTAGAACTGCCCCACAGAGTTGCCAAAGAGTGTCTAGTGGGTTTGAAGTAATATAATTTCATTTTTCTTTAAAAAGTAGACTAGCAGAGAAAATTTAAATATCTATACTTATTTCTCTGCTAGAATATTTTTACATTTCAGTTTTCAAATTTGTCACCATGTACTTATGTTGGCAGCACTGTACAAACAACTCAGCAAAGTTTCATAACTCTGGTATATCAGTGTGTCACAGCTGTGTTTCTGTTGACGTGCCATCACAAGAATGCTGGAGATTGAATTAGAGCAATGAATGAACAATGAATTTCATCTTAAACCTGGCAAGAGTAGAAGTAAAATCCGGGACACATCAGTCCAAGTTTATGCCATGAAGAAAACGGCAGTGTGCAAATGGATTAAATGTTCTTCTGAGGAAAGAGAAAGCTTCATTGATAAAGAGAGGTCAAGGCAGTCAGCAACACGGAGAATCGACAAAAACATTGCAAAAAGTTTGTCAAATTGTGAGTCAAAATCATTGGCTGACTTTGAGAAGCATAGCAGATCAAGCAAACATCAATAGAGAAGCAGGAAAATCTTAACTGGAAATCTTGGCACGAGAAAGTTGTATGCAAAAATGGTCTTCAAGGAGCCTACTGACATAAAAGCAAAGGAGAGTGGATGGTTGCCAAGACCTTTTGGAGAAGCATGACAAGTTTGGGGCCCTATTATGATTAGTGATGACACCTGGGTGTACCAATAAGACCCTGAAACAAAGCATTGAGGTGTACAATGGAAGCCAGCCAATTATCCATAACCAAAAAAAGTTCCATCAGTCCAAATCAAGAGTCAAAACAATGTTGAATTTGTACCAGTTTGACAGTTAACCAAGTTTACTATTTGGAAGTGCTGAAAAGGCTGCGTGGCAAAGTCAGATGAAATGACCAGAACTTTTTGCCAGCAACTCAAGACTTTTGCATCACAACAGTGCACCGGCTTACATGGCACCGTCTGTGAGGGAGTATTTACCATTAAACAAATACTTGTATTGGAATGCCCTCCTTACTCATCTGATCTGGCCCACAATGACTTCTTTCTTTACCAGAAAACAAGTGGAATATTGAAAGAAGACATTTTGATGACACTGAAGACATCAAGTTTAATACAACAGCTCTGATGGCCATTCCAGAAAAAGAGTTCCAAAATTGCTTTGATGAGTGGACTAGGTGCTGTGGTTGGCTCACAGCTTCACAAAGGGAGTACTTACAAGGTGACCATAGTGATATTCAGCCATGAGGTACGTAGTACTTTTTCTAGGATGAGTTCATGAATGTAACTGTCAGACTTCATGTTTTTGTTCTTATTAGGTGCTGTCGAGATGGTTTGGACTTATAGTTACCCTAGACACAACACAGTGACACACTGCCTCGTCTTGCACTGTGTCCATATTGTTTTTTATGCTTAAGCCTATCTTTTCAGCCACTGTGTCAATTCATCTCATCAAGGGTCTTCTGCTTTTTCATTATTCTTCCACTGTACTAAGCATGATGTCCTTCTCCAGGGACTGATCCTTCCTGACAAGTCCAAAGGATGTAAAGCATAGTCTTACGATCTTTGCTTCCAAGTATCACTCTGGTTGTACTTCTTACAGAACAGACCTGTTTGTTCTTCTGGCACCCAGAGTACATTCAATATTCTTCTTCAACACCACAATTCAAAAGCATCACCTCCTTTCTTCCCTATTCATTGACCTGCTTTCACATGCATATGATGTGACTGAAAATACCATGGCTTGGTTAAGCCACATCTTAGTCTTCAAGGTGATGTATTCACTTTTTAATACTTTAAAAAGCTTCTTAGCAACAGATTTTCCCAATTCAAAGCATCTTTTGATTTCTTGACCATTGCTTCTATAGGTGTTGATTGCAGAACCAAGTAAAATGAAATCCTTGACAATCTCAATCCTTTCTCCATTTATGATGATGTTGACTACCAGTCCAGTTGTAAAGATTTTTGTTTTCTTGATGTTGAGGTGCATACTGAAGGCTGTCATCTTTGATCTGCATCAGGATATATTTCAAATCCTCTTCACTTTAAGCAAGTAAGGTCATCTGTGTTATGTAGGGTGTTACTGAGTCATCCTCCAATCCTGATGCCTCGTTCTTCTTCACATTGTCCAGCTTCTCTGAATATTTGCTCAAGATACAGATTGAAAAGTTATGGTGAAAGGATGCAACTCTGATGTACACCTTTCCTTATTTTAAACCATGTAGTCCCCTTGCTCTGTTGGCATGACTGCCTCCGATCTGTGTACAGATTCCATAAGAGTACATGTAAGTGTTCTAGAATTCCCATTCTCCAAAACGTTAGACATAATTTGATACGATCCACAGTCAAATGCCTTTGCACAGTCAACAAAGCACAGGTAAATATTTTCCTGGTTTTCTCTGCTTTCGGTCAAGATCAATCTGAAATCAGCAGTGATACCCCCGGTTCTGCATCCTCTCCTTGAATTTCTGGCAGTTCCTTGTCAATATGCTATTGCAGTTGCTTTCCAATGACCTGAACAAAATTTTACTTGCATGTAATATTAATGACACTGTTTTAAATTTCTGCATTCTGTTGGATCATTTTTCTTTGGAATGGGCAAAAATGTGGATCCCTCTCAGTCAGCTGGCCAGATAGCCATCCTCCAAATACCTTGGCTCAGATAAGTGAGCACTTCCAGCACTGCGTCCATTAGTTGAAATATATCTATTGATATGCCATCAGTTCCCGGAGTCTTGTTTTTGCTAGTGCCTTCAGCACAGCTTTACCTTCTTTCTTCAGTACTATCAGTTCCTGATTATTTGCTACCTCTTCAAATGACTGAACATCGACCAGCTCTTCCTGATATAATGACTCTGGGTACTTCTTCTGTGTTCTTTTGATACTCCCTGAGATATTTAATATTTTCCCTGCAGAATCATTCACTATTGCAACTCAGGGCTTGAGTTTTGTATGCAGTTCTTTCAGACCAAGAAATGCAAAATATGTTCTTCTTTTCTGCTTTTCTATTTCCAGCTCTTTACACATGTCATTATAATACTTATTTTGTCTTCTCAAGCTGCCCTTTGAAATCTTCTGTTTACGTCTTTTACTTCATCATTCATTCCTTTTGCTTTAACTGCTCGATGTTTTGAGTCTCTTCTGGCATCTAATTTGGTCTTTTCTTTCTTTCCTATATTTTTAATGATCTCTTACCTACTTCATGGATGATATCTTTGATGTTATTCCACAAATCTTCTTGTCTTGAGTCACCAGTGTTTAAAACACAAAGTCTGTTCTCGAGATGGTCTCTAAACTCAGGCGAGATATACTCAAGGTCATAGTTTGGCTCTCATGGACTGGTTCAAATTTTCTTCAGTTTCAATTTGAACTTGCATATGAGCAATTGATGGTCTGTGCTGCAGTCAGCACTTATGTGCAGTCATACCTTGTGTGTGCATACACATACCATATTGCTATGGATATTCATTTAAGAAACAATTTTTAAAAATCATGATAGAAGTAACATTCTCTATATAATAGACTCAAAATGTTTCTGTAAAATGTTCTAAAATAATGAAAAATATAAATAAAATATGGAAAATTCATCTAATACTAATCTAGGAATTTTATTAATAATTACAGTTGCAACAGCAGCACAGAGGTTCTTTCTCCAAAGCAAATCAGAAACTGAGAACTAAAATGGCTAAAGAGTAGGTGTCTAATAAAGCATACTGTCAACAGATGACAATTTATGAGACTGAATTTCTCAAGCAAATTGATGATCCATTGCCAGGGCATGCAAGTATATGTGACAATACTTGCATTTTTTTCTTTCATTTAGCTAAATTTCAATATTACAAAATCCTTAGATTTGACATTCTTGCTGTTGTTAGAAGGTATATTATTCAAGCTAGGATCATAACACCTATGTGATTTAATGGTTAACAATATATATAACATTCAAATAACTACATATATTGTATATGGTCCTCTTTTTTGTAATGTTCTCTCAAAGCACGTAATTTTTTAAGGGTATTTTATGCCATTCCAGGTAGTAGTAAACCTTTCTGACCAACAGCATTTCAGAACTGCCTCAGTTACTGTGTTTCTGATTTTTCCAGTTTATGAATTGGACCATTTATTGAAATAATACTATTTCTATCCTCTTTTTATTTTCCAGTATTGAATGGGACAAGAAGCACAAACAACTGAATAGGTTATTTTTAGCTGAATTTTAAGCAGCCAAGTGAGAGTACTATGCTTTGTGGGCTATCCCTAGACTTTCAACTGGATATAGAAAGTGAATGAGATTTTGGACTGTCTCCTTTAGGAAAGACTTAAGCTTGTTTCTCTTAATTATCTAGTGCTGCTACAACAGAAATACCACATATGGGTGGTTTTAACAAACAGAAAATTAAATTTTCTTAAATTTTAGGAGCTAGAAGACCAAATTTAAGGTGCTAGCTCTGGGGAAAAGTCTTTCTCTTTCTGTCAGCTCTGGAGAAAGATCCTTGTCTTTTCTGAGCTTCTGCTCCTAGGCAATCTTTACGTGGCTTGGCATCGCCCTTCCCTATTCTTTGCTTGCTCGATTGTTTGTTTAAACTCCTTTATATCTAAAAAGAGATGGATTTAAAACATACACCACACTCATACTCTTTCATTAATGTAACAGAAAATCTATTCCCAAGTGGGAATACAATCACAGTTACAGAGATCAGGATATAAGACACATGAATTAAGGGTTGCAGTCTGAGCTATAACAATATTTCAAGCTAAATGTGTCAGAAACTGATAAGGATCCCCTAGCATCAATTCTCTAATTTCTGCTATTTGTAATTCCTGGGCTTCTGACATTCTCAGGACTACCCAGCTAGAGTTTGTTTTCCCTAGGCTCACTTCATTGGACCCCTGGCTAAGTATGAAATAGTATTATGTGAATGAACCCTGGTCATGCTGTGGGTGTTTTGGCTGCTAATCAAAAGGTCAACTACAATACCAGATGCTTCTTTTAATCTCTGTGGAGGCAGTTCTGCCCTGTCCTATAGAGTTATTATGAGTCAGAACTGACTTGGTGGAAAAGGGTTTGGTTTGAGTTTTGTATGTCAATGAAGGATATTGCAGTTTTCTTACAGAGAAATATCACCTGAAATTCTCTCTTCTCAACTACACATACGTATTTGATGATTTTCTGGGAAATGGCAACTTCTGAAGGAAACCTTACAAGCCTTGTGTTAAGCACAGCTCCAATGATCTGCTAGCTATGGCCAGCTTCCCTCCAGATCAGGAGTCATTATCCTATGCCCTAGGATTGCAGTACAGCCTGCTGTTTGTTTTTGTAAATTATTGGGATCCAGCCATGCTTGTTCATTTATGGCCTGCTGCTACTTTTATTCTGTAAGAGCTGAGTGGTTATAACAGATCATATGGTCCTTTACAGAAAATACTCACTGCCTTCTGTTCTGGGTTATTAAATAAAAATACACTTTAGCTTATACAATCTACTATATTCAGAATCTCTTTGTTAATAAGAGATTAACACTTATCCATGTTAATACAGTCATTGCAAATGAAAAAAGTCATAACTGAAGATTATCTAATGATGTTTTAAAAACTCAAAAAAAAAAAAAAGAGAGAGAGAAACGAGAGATAATTTACTTTAATTTTAAACTACTCCAGGAAAGCTTGAATAATGCAATAGGTGCCCATTGTTGCAAGAAAAATGCCACTGTTTAAAAGCTGTTTAATGGTGGATACTAGCAACGTAAGTGAGAAAATGCCCTCATGTAATTTAAATTTATCCCATTATAAGAAAATGAAAGTGAATCGAATTTAACTTTTGAGGTACTCCAGGAATGGAATATTACCTCATGCAGAAGTTAAATCAGAGCAGAAAAATTAAAGGCAGCAGTAGGAGCAAGGTATGATTAGCAAAGAGGATGTTAGAGTTCCTGACAATATGCTACAGTTAATTCACAAAGCCATGTTAGGTTAACCATTTACAGAAAAAGACCTTGCTATAGACCAGTGAGTCAGAATCAACTCAACAGCAGTGGGTTTGTTTTGTTTTGTATAGATGAATACTTAAATGAATTTCTGTTTAATGATTTAAGTGGCACATGTTACAAAGATATCTCTCTCACGAAACTTTTTTTCTAATGTACAAAAGTAGTTTCCACTACTTGAGTTGCTTAATGTACAACTGTTTAAACTTAATTCTCTATCTTCCGATCCCACATAGATCTATTCTAGAAACTGTACTCATTCTTCTTTAATCATAAATACCAATACGTGTTAATTTAACAAGATTTAACTTCTTATCTAATCATAAATGGTAATATTTATTAATTTTAAAAGAATTTAATTTCTTTTCAGAAATATTTGTTGAAATGTGATCCATAAACATACATGCCTCTATCAAAGCTTTTTCTTTCTTTGCTATTTCATTCAGTGGTCTTTCCTTCTTCAGGGGGAAAATATCTTGGAATTTAGGAGTCTTTTTTTAGGATGAGAGTGTAGGTGTTGGTGGTGGGACTGAAGTCACACTAGTGAGGGTGGGGAAAGCGGCAGGAACTTCCAGGTGGGTGGGTCTTCAAGAGGAGCAATGTCACAGCTGACTAGGGCAGGACAACATCAATGTCATGAATGTGAAGCACGTCAAGACAGTAATCCTAGAACCGGAGACTGACCAGAGCCACAGGAATTTGATAGGTTTGTTTTTGAATTTAACTTTGTTTTCCAAGAGTGAAGGGGCAAAGGGTACAAATTCAAAAAAAAAAAAAAAAATCACAAGCAAGCCATTCTAAATGCAGTACCTGACAGGCAAATGTCAGCTTCATGAACCTGTTAATACAATTTGAAAGGCATATGCAGAGAACATTGTTCCTGAGTAGCTGGCTAGGAAGACAAGTGTTCACTTACAGGTACGCTCTCAAGACCCGAAAGAAGCGGGAGCTATTTGTCCAGTGGCATAAAGCTGGTGTCAGTGAAGAATTCAAGAACTCCTGGGGAACAATTCTAAAATAAGTGGCTCATCTGAATCCTAAAGACAGCTCAAGTATTCTAAAGGATTATGCTTTTAAAGAGACTCACTTGAACTGGCCTGGAAACAACAGAATACACAGGTAGCCACTGGAACAGCTACACTTTAAAAAACTCAGTCTGTGTGAGAATGACACTGCTGGCAGCCAGTCAGAAGTTTCCTATGTTCGAGTAGAACCTCATTGTCTTCTTCTCAGAAAGGACTTTTGGAAAAAAATTTTAATGATTCATTAATAAATGAAAAAACTCAAATTTCTTACCTAACAAATGATACAGCTAAACTTAAATATTCCTTTGAATTCTATCACTGAAAAACTGACTGTAGAACTCTATCTGTCCACTGAAGCTGCTCCATCTTCATCTCAGTACCACTTGCCTTCAACACCGCTGCCTGCTTATATTTTTCTCAGACTGTAAAGTATCACTCCAGTTCCCTTTGCACTCAAGAATTTCAGGGGACTCATGACCTACCTGTGGACAGTTTTCACCAAAATTTGTCATCTGTGAGAATCATCAAGACAAATGTACCTTTAGGTGTTCCCTGGAAACCATGCCCCATGATTCAGTCTTGCTCAAGCACCCAAAGCCTTTACAAGGAAACCATTCCATTTTCCATATAATTATCAGGTAGAAATCTAAAAATTACAGGAAAAGGACCATTAAAAAAAAAAAAAAAAGAACCTGATTTTGAAACAACTGAGGAAAAGGAGGAAGGATTTAACCTTTCTTTTACTTGATTATTTTCTTTGAAATCTTTTGCTGTACCATGCATTTTTACTAATGGATGCACACTGAATAAATGGGTCTGAAATTTGGGTAGACAGTCCATACCTTTTTCTTGTTCCTTCCACAAGCCTATCTTAAGTGTTGAGTGGTATGTATGAAGTACCACTAGTTATACTAGGGTAGCCAGTGGGGTCTGTATCTATTGGTACATATATACAATAAACAAAAAATTTCAAAAACTCTATTTTTCCTACCAAAACATTAAGGCAATTCATATAGTACCTCCTAAAAACAATAATTCAAGGGGACATATATTTTTTCAGTTTCAAAAAGTCATAAGGGTCTATACCTAATAGCAGTACATGCTGTCAGTGATGCAACAGCTTTCCAATAAACCTGCAAAAGCAGAAAAGCTACTTGGTCCCTAGAGATATCCATGAATGTGAAAGCATTAAAAAAGAAAATTGACAAACTAAATAAGTTCAGTCTAAATTCCAAGGAAGGAGCTAAAGAAGGTTATATTGCTTTCACAGAGACTTCATCAAAAATTAAAGTGTTTGATATTTATTATTTGATGAAATATAGTGCTGCCATTGTCCATGAATAGCAGCAGAATTATGAGAATGACTTCAGTGCTGACGCTCACAAGTGCAGGACCTTGGAGGACAGGACAGAGATTGTAGTAAGAAGATTTATAAAATTGGATTTACATGGAATGCACCTTACTTCAGCTCAAAAGACCATCAAGATATTCATAAAGCAGACCGATAAAAATACCAGATCAAGCACACTTAGAAAAACACAAATATCCTTACAACAAACTGGCATGGATGAAAGGATGAAAAGGTGAAATCAATCAAACATCAAGCAGCATAAACAAAAACTTCACTGTTTAGTCAGTTATGACTCATAACAACCCTAATGCCAGTAAAATTCTTCTTATACCAGAATATGTGAATAATTTTAAGCTTTTTTTCTTAAAACTAAAAGCAAACAAAATTAAGCATATGAACATCATGTGCATCAAAGTATTCTTTTGTAAAGGTGTTCCAAGAATTGTCTTTGTATACTTTAATAAATTTTAAAATGAAATCAACTGATCCTACTTCTATAACTACATTTATTGAGACACAAGCTGTCTCAGAAATAACTTAAATGAATTTTTAAAAAGATACATTATGATAAATATTTTGGAAATAACTCAAAGGTAGCAAGCAAAGTTGATTCCACTAGGAAAATAGCTAAATTGGGAATGGTGTGCACCTCATCCACAAAACATGTATTCTTCACTAACAAGACAGACTACTTAGTTTACGTTTGGGTAGGAAAATATCAATATAAATAGACATGACTATAACTTCTTATCGTCACTTTTAGAGTAGTTATAAATTGGCATTCCATCAGAAATAAAATAATAACTGAAAGTTGAGATAAATTAAAAAAGCTGCTAATACATATTCTGACAATAATCTAACAACTTTCTTTTTTCCATAAGAACTTTTGCAATATATACATACACACACACACGCACACAAACACAGTACATACACGTATGTATACCAGAAATAACAGATCCTTTGTCCATTGCTGTAGAGTCTGTTCTGACTCACAACAACCATGTAAGACAGAGTAGGACTGCCTCAGAGAGGTTCCAAGGACTGGTTTGTGGGTTCGAATTGCCAACATTTTGGTTATTAGCCAAGCTCTTAACCAAGCTCTTAACCACTGCATTACCACATCGGCAAAGCGTCCGCGCATGCGTGCGCGCACACGTGAATGTGCGTTTGTAATCGCTTGGGACCACGCTCCCTGTCTAATTCCAAAAGATACTACCACTGACGGGTATTTCGTCATTATCTTTTCTAAAATTTTTAACTTACAGTTGTCTCTATCACCTACTCTTTTAATAATAGCCTACTCTATTTTGCCATAGTACCAAGCTTCTTCGCCAGACAGGATTCACACTGAAGAAGAATCATGGCTAGCACATGCATTTTTTTTTTTTTTTTTTTTTTTTACTCCAAGTCTAGGGGTGTGTAATCAGACTCAGTAATGTATTCTTGTGAAAGGTCTGAATGAAAGTAATTAATACATTGCATTTTACCATTATGAAAACTTCAATATAAATATTAAGCAGTAATTTGCATTGGACTATGTCATTAACAATAATTTAAATATAAATGGAATTTAATATAAATGACACTGGATTAACATACTGCATTATAAATGTCATTACAAATATTGAAATTACATAATATCACTATTTAGATTCACACATATTTTTATAAGTTCTTTAAATGGGATAATTGTTTTTAGAGTTTTATTTCTCAAAGCACGTAAGGTGTATTTTATGTTATTGGAAAATGAACAGTAATACAAATGTTTTATTGTGTTCATTACTAATATTTATGAAATTTTTAAAAAATGAAAACAATCTTTTCCTATGTTACAAATGAAAGCTCTTTATCTGTTTTCATGCAACAGTTTATATTCATTTAGTAAAGATATAACAACAAATTCAATAAATTTAGGAGTTTAAAATATACAATAATATACAATGACACGAGATAATTATATTTTAAAAATGATTTTGCAAGAAATGGAAAAAAATAATACACAAGCTATTATGACACCAAAAAGGACTATTTTATGAGCACTATTATAAGATTTGTATTGTTCCCGAATTGAGTTTTAAAAATCTGGTATTGTTCTGGCAAGATTTGTTCCTTGTTTTCCAGCTTTGGAAATCTATACAAACCATTGATCCATTTTTTCTGTTAAGTGAGCTCTGGAATGCAGAGATATTTTTATAGCAAAAAGATCTTTCCTGTGCTTAAACACTTAACCAACTTTCAAGAGCAGAACAAAAGTGTTTTCTGTGAGTACCAAAAGAGAGCAGAAACACTAATGAAAAAAGTATGCAGGATATTTCTGCATATTGCTACATATTAACATGTGCCTTTATAAATAAACAAAATGCTAAAGGATTTCCAAATGCAACACCGTTTCATGATAGTAGTTCCATACAGAAGTTCAAATATATATATATGAAGTTATTATTGATCAGAACAAAGATGGTTTTTCTATATGATAAATAAATGTTACATGCATAGCAAGATATTCTTAGGTGAAAATGAACCTTAGTTTTTTTTTTCCCCCTCTCCCCCAGAGCTTCTGAGAAAAGAACCAGGATGAAAAGTGTTACATATAACTTGAAATTTTCAACCTTCTAAAAGTTGAGATAGATTTTAATTTTCAAATTGTCCTAATATTCTGTTTGTTTTCTGAGAAGAAGAACAAAGCAGATGCTGAGTGTGTTAGCGATCTACTGTGGCTATAACAGAAATACCACAAATACATGGCTTCAACAAACAGAAGTTTATTCTCTCACACTCTAGGAGGCTAGAAGTCTGAATTCAGGGTGCCAGGTCTAGGGGAAGACTTCCTCTCTCTGTTGACTCTGAGGGTAGCTCCTTGCCATCAGTCTTCCCTTGGTCTAGAAACTTCTCAGTTCTAGGATCCTAGGTGCAAAGCACTCACTCCACTTCTGTCTCTTTTTGTTCCTCTCTGTTCCATTCTCTCTCTTATTATCTCAGAAAAGATGGACTCAAGCTATAACCTAACCCTGTTGATTGATTCCTGTCTACATTATGTCATTAACATAGCTACCTCTAATCCTGCCTCATTAACATCCTGGAGGTTAGGATTTACAACACACTGGACAACTATATCAGATTACAAAACAGAGGACGACACCACCACAGTAACAGGAATGATGGTTTACCTAAATGGTCACACATTTTGGGGGGAACACAACTCAATCCATGACAGTGGACCATGACTAACATACAAATATACAAATAAAAAATATCTTTGTTAATAAAAAGTTAAATTTTTCTTCATAATAAATGATTGCAATGATTACTCTCAGAGTTCCACCTTAGCAACTGTATTTCTAAATACATATTTGAAAATAGGAATATAAATAATATTACGACAGAAGCTTTTTTTTCTTTCATTTTGGTTTCAGAATTGATGTAGAATTTTTTTGCAAACTGAAAGCACAGACATCTAGAGATTGATGTAAGAGATGACCTCTCTTTCACTTCATTCTGAAAAATAACTGAAGTAAGCTGAATGCAACTAGAAGACATTAATTATTCTGAGCGAAACAAGTCAGCTGCAAAAGGGCAAGTATTGCATGAGACCTCTGCTATAAGGAGTTAAAAATGGACCTGTATACAGAAGACGATTGTGACAGCTACGAGGGAAGGGAGAGGGAAAGTGGGATGCTCCTAGATTAGATGGTCAATAGGAATTTGGTCAGGTGAAGGAAACGACAGCACACAGTAGAGGAAAGGTCGGCATAACTGGACTACACCATAACCTGAAAGGTTTTCTAAACTCAAGCCAATATTTCAAACTATAGGGTAACAGAGATGGCTGTCTGGGGACCATGTTTTCAGAGGACACTGAGATCAATTGGCATAACTATTTTTTTTGCCATATTGGTGAGTGGCATCTGTGGTCTTAAAGGCCAGTAAGCAGCGTTCTTAGGAACACCAAATTGTCACAAACCATCTGGAACAGATGACAACCAAGAACATCAAAGACACCAGGGAAAATGAGCCCAGAAAACAGAAGGACCCATGTGCATGGAAGACTGCATCAACATGATATCAGAAGATCCAGATGGTGCCCGGCCACCACTAAGGGCAGCCATGATGGGGGACACAACACAGAGTCCCTGAGGCAACATGAGAAAAAGAGGCATGCAGTTCAAGAACTCTACTGAAAGACCAGAATTGATGGTTCAACACCCTGGAGGGTTCCCTGGGAACACGGCTCCTAGACTTGCTGTTGGTCCTGAACTGAAGCCTGTACTGAGGTCACCTCATCAGACAACAATGGACTGGACTCAGGGACACAGTGTGAGCAAGTGGTGTATATACTTTATAGTTTTGTACATTTATAGGGGGCTGTCCCATTGGCTCCTTTCTAGATGGGAGAGGACAGAGTGGAGAAGATGGGACAGTTGATCATTAAGAGAATACTACAAGTAGAGAGAGAAAACGAGGAATGTGCTACCACAGGGTGAGAAGAACAGATGAAGCTGCAGACAGCTTGGCATGCAAAATTGATTTAGATTGCATACTTTCACTTAATCATTATTAAAAAAAAAAAAAAAAAGAACTAGGTGCTGAATTCCTAAACATCAAAGCCACGCTGAATCACAAATATCTAAAGGTCTGTCTGAATGGAACACTGCCTTCTGCTCTCTTACTAAAGAAAGCGTTATACAATGTAAAGTTTTTTGTTTTTTTTAAAAGACAGGCATTGAATAACCAAGCAAGGGAAAGAAAAACCAAAAATGATAAAGGTGTCAAATTTTTTGAGAAGGAGTTTGAGTAAAACTCTTAAAATGCAGAGATTAAACTTCTTGGCCTTGGATTTGGTAACAGCTGTTTAGATATGACAAAAACGAAGAACAAAGAGAAAAAGAGACAAACTGCTTCATCAAAATTTTAAAAAAATTGTAAATACCTTTGTGCATCAAAGAACACTATCAAGAAAGGGAAAACACAAACACAAAATGGAAGATAACACTTGCAAATCATATAGCTGATGAAACTAGTGTCTGGAATATATGGAGAACTTTTACAAGTCAGCAACAAAAAGAGAAATGACTCGATTAAAAAGCAGATATTTTTCTTTAATGGAGACCTACTTGTGCAGCAGCTATCTGCTAGGCTGCTAACCGAAAGGTCAGCAGGAGAAACCCACCAGCTGCTCTGTAGGAGAAAAATGCTGCAGTCTGCTTCCATAAAGATTTGTAGCTTTGAAAGATGATTGGGAAGTTCTGCACTGTCCCATAGGGTTACTATGAATCAGAATCAGTGACAGAGAGCTTAATTTTGGTTTAAAAGCCAAATTGGAAATGGAACCATAAATGATTGCAAGATGGATACTGGGTTTCCTTTTGAGGTCATGAAAATGTTTTGGAACTAGATGGAGTTGGTATTTGCATAATATTGTGAATGTACTAAATGCCACTAAATTGTACACTTTAAAATAATTAATTTTGTGTTTTGCGAATTTTATCTCAATTTTATAAAAAAAAAGTAAAAAATAGAAGAGTGCACTGGATAATAAATGTTAAAATTAGAATGAAAACCATTCTTGAATAATAATTCTGACAGATTTTAGCCACTGATAAAAAACTGTAGTAAATTTTAAAAGTAATTTATTCCTGTAATCAAAACACTGAATTAAAATCAACTAAATAGTTTTTCTGCTTATTTTATTCTATGTTAACCTTATCCAGTGTGAGGAAAATATCATTAAATTACATTAAAAAAATCAATACAGCATATATGTCAGAAACTCTAATACATTGTTGTGAAACATGTAAACAGACAAAAAATAAAAGTAGATGTTCTACCTATATAATTTTTTTCCCTGCTTAAATTTTCTGTCCATATATTTATCTTCATTTCAATCTCATGCCAAATTATTCTATTCTGTATTTGGAAAACTTACATATATTCAAAATCCTTAATATAGTTGTTTGAGTGTTATACTACCACTGCAGCTCACTTCTCTGTGGAAGCTTGTTGAGTGTTGAATCATTATAATGTCAACACTGTCACCAGCCGGCTTGGTATCTACAGCACACATACATCTCTTTCATTACAGCATAAAATATTGGAACTTGAAGAAAGCTTTCAGTGAATTCAGCAACGACCTGACATAAACCTATCTCTTCACTGAAATTTCCTTGTGATGTCTGATAGCTAACACAATTGATACAGCGAGTTTCTGAAGTCTTAAGCTATATTTAACAAGAAAGAAATTGTCTTAAAAAAGACAACATTCTTGCACATGTCATCTCTGAATGTGCAACATTGTCTCTATTGAATTATTGCTTAACAACAGGCCCTCATCTTTTGCAGGGGGTACCTGAGAAGAAATGTTCATTTAGAAAACACTTTCAAATTGAACTAAAATATTTTGCCTATTATAATGCCTAGAATGATTTGTGTGTGTATCCTGGAGAAAAAAAAAAAATTGATGATAAAATCCAATGCTGACAAAACTGCCTAACTTGAAGAAGTGCATTTACTTTTATTTTATATAGAATAATCAGAAATTCTCTATCCTCTTTCTCCTTTTACCCTGGCTCATATGGGAAATCAAAACTAAAGTAGTAAATAAATCTAAATGTAATGATTTGTTTTCTAATTCTAATCATTATGTGATATTTGAAATACATATACATATATGTATGTTTGTAGTATTTTAATTGCTTATTTGCATGTGTCAAACTCAAATATGGACATAGGAAAAAGTATACCAGAAAAAAAAAGAAAGAAAAACAAGGGGCAAAGACAATAAAATAGTAAAACGAAAAGAAAGCAATGTATCAGCACATCACTACAAATACATAAATATTGCTGTATGGGTATGACCTTCACAGTTTTTTTTTTAAGTTGCCAATGTGTGGATTAGAACCATACATTTAGAATTTTCTAGGCTGTGGCCTTTTGGATACCGAACAACAGGGTTTTCTTCTGAAGCCCCTCTGGTTGAGGGTGAGCCACCAATCTTTCTAGAAGTACTTGAGTGTTTAACCAGTTGTGTCACATAGGAACTCTTAAACACCGTTAGTTCAGCATCACTGAATTACTTGGCTTTTTGTAGGACGGAAACCCTGGTGGCATAATAGTTAAGAGCTAAATCTGCTAACCAAAAGGTCAGCGGTTTTAATCCCCTAGGTGCTCCTTGGGAACCACATGGGGCAATGCCACTGTGTCCTATAGGGTCACTATCAGCTGGAATCAACTCAACGATAATAGCTGTTTTTTCTTGGCAGGTGGTTTTGTAGGGTATTGTTTTCTAATTTTGCAAACTGATTTACTGAATAAAAAAAATTATTCAATAGATTCATGCATCAACCTAACACTATTTTAACAACTTCATTGTGCTAAAATTAATATACAATAAACTATATATATTTAATATACCATTTAATAAGAGTGGCAATGTGAATACTTCCATAGAAACATTGGTACAATCAAGACAGTGGGCTTCGTCAACACTCTTATTTTTTTCTTAAACATACAGTAATGCGTCACACACCCCCAAATATTGTTGTTTCCTTCTGTCACTAGAATCAGTTGCCTTTGAGTCAATTCCAGCTCTTGATGACCCAATGTGTGTCAGAATATAACTGCCTTCTATAATATTTTTAATGACTGATTTTTCAGAAGTAGATCATCACGTCTGAGGCGCCTTTGGATAGACAGGTTAGGAACTCTGTTGTCTAGAATCTGAGCTCTTAACTGCACCCCTAAGGGATTAAGTCTGTCACTAGAGATCCTATTATAAACTGATACATTTTACTTATTTCATTTCTGTGGAAACAACAAAGTAACATTTGAAATCAATATCTAATATTCTAGGTAATAGAAAAAGAACAAGCAAAATTAAGCAGACTTTTGAATGAGATAATCTTCAGTTACTTAAAAAACATTTTGTGTTTATTTTTCCCTGCTGAAGTCCACAAATCAATGAACCATTCAACACTCAGCATCAGCCGGCCTCTAACGGCCAGTAAAGAAACACATTTCCTAATCATGTATAAGGCAAATTATGATAATTAGGGAAAAATAAAAATATTTAAAAACAAATGAAAAAGTAAGACAAAGGTTTAAATAAAGACTGAAATAAAAATCAGTAGAATGTTACAAATATGCAAATTACTAAATCAAAAGATAGAGGGATAAAATAAAAATATAGGAAAGAAGGCCTGTAAACCAAAAGGTGTAGGTTATAAAAACAGACTAAAACGTGAAAGAATAACTTAGAGGGTTTTAAAAAATAAAAACATATACACTGTTTCTTCAAATTAATGGCAATAGTTAACACAAAGAATTAATCAAGAATATACAATCTCTGAAAAAGCAAGGGAAAAATCACCAAAGGAAGATAATTGATTTTAATCTGATAAGAAATCCTTTGATATTATGAATATCTGAAAATTTATTAAAAGTGCGATTTGGGGAAAACACCTTAAGTTTTGCTTTGTTTTTTTCTCTTTATACCATGAGTAAACAGAAGCCCTGGTGGCACAGAGGTTAAGACACTCTACTGCTGACCAAAAGACTGGCAGTTCAAACCCACCGGCCGTTCTATGGGATAAATATGTGGCAGTCAGCTTCCATACAGATTTACAGCTTTAAGAACCTTAGGGGCAGCCATACTCCGTCCTATAACGTTGCTCTATGTTGGAACTGATTAATGTCCTCAGCTGCTAATGAAATGTTTGCAAGTCCAAATCCCTAAGTTCCTTGAAAGAAAGTCTTGCTATTCTGTTTTCTGCAAACCAACCATTAAAATCCCTGTGGAGAATAACACGCACAGTAGAATATCATGGCAGTAGATGTGTATTTTGTTTTTTTTTATGAGTAGTCAAATTAATTGTAACTTCAGTGCATGCACATACAGAAAAGAAAACTATTAAGATGGTAAGGACATGGATGCCAAACGTGCACAACTGGGAGCTTCCTCTGGTTCATACCCCGCGCCTGTTGGAGGTCATCTTTCAATGTCAAAGCAGAAGGATTATGATGAGAAAAGTTGAGTGATAAAAGAACAAATAATAAAGTATCTCCAAAAGTTCAAAATGCCTTTAGGAACTCAGATGTCTTCCTGAAATCTATGAAATAAAACTCACCTCGGTGCTCACTGCGCAGTTAAAGATCATTGGAATCAAACTTTCATGATTCTGGAAGGTGGTAAAACTGGAGGCACTTTTAAACACCTAAGTTAGACCAAATGATTGACTTCTGTACCTAAGTATATCTAAAGTTGACAAGGATATATATTTTCCAGCAGGCTTGTAACACTGTTCTTTGCTTTCAACTTGTGGTAACAGAAAACTTCACTTTATTTAAAAAAAAAAAAAAAAATGCAGTATGGTTGCAAGTGCAGAATTGGAATAAAATTTGAAATACAATTAATACAAGTATTATTATAACAGAAATAGTTGGTGATTAATAAAATTGAATATTAGTATCATTGCCCTTTAACTTCTATTTACTTACCTATTTTTTCTAGTAGTTTCCAACTCACGATGAACGCATGTGCGCCACTGTAGAAATGTGCATGATATTCTCCACAGGGATTTTAATGGCTGGTTTGGGGACTTTAATCATTAGTACCATCCAGTGACTTTAGTTTTTTTTTTATCATTGCCTGACAAATTATTACAAATGTAGGGAGTTAAAACACCCTTCTCTCTTCATCTCATGGTTCCTGTGGATCAGAAGTCTGGGCTTGGCTCTGTTGCATCCTCTGGTGAGGGTCTGTTAAGGATATAACTGAAGTACGGACTGAGTTTTTTCTCACCTAAGTCTCACCTACGGGAAAAAGAAGCCCACTTACAAACTTTTAGACCTTAACTAAATAAGTAAAATTTCTTCTATTTGGCCATATACTATGTGCTAGAAGCAAATGACAAGCTCCCTCCCATATTCAAGGAGAGTGAATCACACACATACTATGGCAGGTCCTAGCCATACTCATGGTTAAATGCTGTGTCTGTTAACCAAAAGGTCAGCAGTCTGAATCTGCCAGGTGCTCTTTGGAATCCCTATGGAGGAGTTCTACTCTGCACTACAGGAGTGCTGTGAGTTGGAATTGACTCCACGACACTGGATTTTTGTTTGTTTGATTTTAGTTTTGTTATTTTTTTAGCCATACTCAAGGCAAGTCGATTACACAGGATGTGAACACCAGGGAGCAGAAATCTTAATTGTCACTGTAGTCTGTCTGCCACAATCTTTTAAAATATTTGCTATATAATATTTGTAGATGAATTTTTGATTTTGAGATTATTTGTAGAATCACACAAAGCTGTAAGAAATAATATAGATTTCACATACCCATTACCAGTTTTTATTCAATAGTATTAACTTTCAAAACTATACCACAATATTACTAACAGATACATATACAGCATGTAGCCTTTTTAGAAAAGCTTTTCTTTTTTCCTCTTTCTTTTTTCAGCACTATTCCCCAGAAATTCATCCAATTTGTTCATGGGTCAAGTCTATTCCTTTTCATTGCAGAGTAATAGTCCATTGTTCAGATGTACCATATTTTGGTACATCTCTGTGTACCAAACATGACCCACCACTAATTGTTACATATGTATGCCAATGTACTACATTGTGTCTAACCATATCAAAGAGCATCTCTATTGAACAAAGCTTTTATGAGCATTCAAGTACTGTTTTGTTGTTGTTGTTGTTTTGATGTTGCTGTTGTTTTGGTGAACATGAGTTCCTATAACCAAAAGTTCAGCAGTTTGAATCCACCAATCATTCCTTTGAAACACAATGGGGCAGTTCTACGCTGTTGCATGGGGTTGCTGTGAGTCAGAATCCATTTGAGGGTAACAGGTTGGGTTTTTGGTTTGAGATGGATTGTTTTGATTTGTGAACTGTAGTTCCAAAGAAAATTGAATTTCAGAGTCTTTGCTAATGTAGTCATCTTGGTTTTGCTCTTGCCATAGAGCACCCACTTGTCCCTGCTAGTGCTTCTGGCAGGAACAGAATGAGGATAACTCAGTCAAGCCTCCTGGTGCCTACTGGCAAGAAAAGGAAGCCTGCAGCCTGGCATAAGAAGAAGTACCTTCCGCACTTTTCTGTGGCAGGATCTCCCTGTTCAGTGACATTATATGACCTAGTGTCTGTAAGTGGGGGAAGGATCATCTAGCTCATGAACATGAAGATCCTTCCAGGTCACACATTTATTCTGGTGTGTGTGATCCCCTTGCTTATTCCACTCAGACACCCAGTGTCTCTATGTACAGAGGGGCACACAGAGCCACCTGTCAGCATTGTCAAGGAAGATCCTACAGCAATCTGGGATGTACTTCACTTCCCTGCAAATCCTGGGAATCCCTTCCCCCACCCAGGGATAGCAGGTGGTGTCAGAAACCAGCAAGAGACACCCTGCTTCAGGGAGCACCCAGCTCAGCACGCCTCCTGGTATCTGTGGATCTAAGCAAGGCTACATGGCTCCCACCAAGAGACACACATATACAGTGTGCACGGAGGTTTGTGTGAGTTTGTTTTCTGGTAATTCTTTTTAATTTGCTTTACAAATACGCTAGCCATTTACGCATTTCATCCATCCTCTGTTTTAATGTGTGAAACACCTTTAACTACCTAATATTCTGTTCTTTAATTCCAGTATCTGTAGTTTTGTGTTTGTTTGAATCTAATTTTGCTAGTTGTTTTATCCTGCTGTCTCTTATTCATGGCGCCTGGACTCCCTGAATGTGCAGTGATTGACTAGAAGCTTCTTTTTTTCTTTAAAAGGATATCTGTACATCAGTTATATGACATTTCCTTGAAGCTGGACATTGAGGACTGAGGTGGCATTAACCTGGTGCCATCTAGTCAATTCCAACTCATGGTCACCCTATGTTCATAAGAGAGAACTGTGCTCCACAGAGTTCTCAATGACTGAGTTTTTCAAAACAAGTCATCAGATCTTTCTTCAGAGGTGCTGTTGGGTGACTCAAATCTCTTCACCTTTCCATTTCTACCTGAGTGTATTCACTGCTTGCACCACCTAGGAATTTTGAGCTGGCATTGCTGTTGCTGTTAGTTAATGCTAAGCCCATTCTGACTCATATCAACCCTAACAGGACACAATAGAACTGTCACACAGAGTTTCCCAGGCTCTTACCTTTAGGGAAGCAGATTCACAGGTCTTTAATCCCAAGGAGTAGCTGGTTGGTTGGAATCATCAAACTTCCAATTGTCAGATGAGTAATAAACCACTGCATCCTTAAAGCTGGATTTGCCTTTGTCTCTTTCAAGCAACAACTGGGTCACTTAAAGTCAGACAGCCCTGAGCATGATTTTTGGTTGTTTTTCAACACTTGGAGTCCTTATGGCCTAGTGGTTAAGAGCTCAGCTGCTAACCACAGGCTCAGCAGTTGGCATTCACCAACCACTCCTTGGCAACCATACGGGGCAGTTCTACTCTGTCCTATCATGTCTCTGTGACTTGGAATGGACTTGGAGCAGCCAGTTTGAATTTTTGTTATTTATTATTAAATGCACAGCTATTATGTACTTGAGATGACAACTCACATGTGTGCTATTCTGACTTCTCAATTTTAGGGAATATTACTTTTCTACTAAGAAGCCACAAAATTTGAAACAGATACATATTTTTAATTGTTTTTCCCTTGGGAGTACATGGATTTCTTTCTAGTTCAGCTTCCTGATTGCTCTTTTGGGATTTCAGTTACATGGTAGGCTTTTCTATTAGACACTACCCATTGAGCCGGCTCTTTGCTTTGTCTTCTAGTCCTGAGTACTATTCATCTTGAATGGTGAAAGGAAATTCAGCAAGTTCTCCAAAAGCCTTGATGTTTACAATACTATTTAATATCAGTTTAGCTTTCTGAGTTCCCATGCTCACTTAAGTGTTCCTTTCTTGCCAACTTGTGGGCTGCATTTAAGATAACCTATTTATTTACTCATTTTTTTGTTTGTTTTAGGTGTTTGAAGAAATTAGATTACAAGAAACAGTAGTCGTTAACCTGCTCCTTTTCTAAAGATTTTTATTATGTTAGTCATTTCATCATGAAAACTTTGAAGCTATTGTTTGTTTCAGTAATTCTTCATAGTACTTTTTGAGAGTATTTTGTATGTTTGTTCCCTACCCCACCTCTGCCCCTTCTATCTCCCTCTCAGGAGCCGTTAGTGCATGGGCTGCTAAGCAAAAGGGAATCCATGAGTTGCTGCTGAGAAATCCTATGGTACATTAGGATTACTGTCATCTATAGGGTTCTACAGTGTTATACAGGATGACTAAGAATCGGAAGGAACTCAGTGACATATCATAACAACATCATCCTTCTTACCCCAAAATCTGGCTATTTACTTATTTGTTAAAAAAAAATTGATTCTCAATTATTCTTCAGTATGAGCTCCACATAAATCATCTTAATAAGATCTCTAGTATCTTCCATGCATACCATCTATGTGATCTTGAATAAGTCATTTAACCTTTCTTTGCCTCAATTTCCTCATTAGTTTAATGGGTATAACAATAGTGTCTTTCTCATAGGCTAGTACAGAGATTAAATGAGACAGTAATCTACAAACACTTAAAACAAACAAACAAAATGCCTAGCATGTAATAAACATTTGATTAACTATCAGATAAGTAAATTGCTGGAATGCATGACAATTTTTTGTTACTGCACACTTTAACTAAAACTCAGCATTATCTTTATTTTAATTTAACTATTTTGTTAAATATGTCGTGGTATTTCATCTTTTTAATTTGCATTTCTGTGGTGATTAATGACTTTCAGTAGCTTTCATATGTTTTTAATCATTTGGATACCATAATCTGTGAAATTTCCTTTAAGTCAGTTTCCCATTTCTTCTTTCAATTTATCTTTTCATTTTAATTTTTTTATATATTCTGGTAGTTGAGCCCTCTATACATATTGGGGCTCTGTTATTCCATTTAATGTCTTGATGGTGCTTTTTGATGAGTGTGATTTCTTATTTTTATTTGACTTAATTTAGCTATCTCTTTTTTTAGGACTGGCACTTTAGTGACCTGGTTTCACAGTATTTTTCTATAAAATGCTATGAAGACTGCCTATATTACTGTTTCATAGGTTTTGTTTTTCACATTTAATTCTACAATCTACCAGAATGTATTTCCCTGCAGTCTTATCCTTGGCGTGAGGCATCAGCAACATGTCATCATTTATTTTCTATATGGATATCCCATTGTCCTAGCACCTTTCAATGAAAAAACTATCCTTTTCACTTAGCTCAGAAGTGTCATCACTGTTATAAATTAAGTGATTACATAGGAGTTGTTCTGCTTGTGTACTCCCTATTCTTTTTTCTTCTTTATTTGATCTTCTGTAAATTTCACATTGCCCTAACTTTATTAAGTCTTTAAATCCTCTTGTTAAAATACAAGACAATTTTATTGCTTGGCACTTAAAACTTTATACATTATGCTTTCAGTCTGCCTTTATAAGAATATTTAATGTACCATGGACTGCCCAAAGAACAAACAGATCTCTTCCAGAAGAAGTGCAACCATAGTGCTCCTTGGAAGCAAAGCTGGTGAGACTGCATTTTGCCTACTCTGAACACGTTGTCAGGAGGGACCAGTCTCTGGAGAAAGACATCATGCTTGATAAAGTGGAGGGTCAGGCAAAAAGAGGAAGACCCCCAATGAGATGGACTGACATAGTGGCTGCAACTACTGGCTTAAGTATAAAAACAATTTCGTGAATTGGGTAAGACCAGGCAGTGTTTTGTTCTGTTGTGCATAGGGTCGCTATGAGTCAGAACTGACTCACTGACAGACTTAACATGCCATGTGCTTGTCATGGATTGAGCTGTGCTCTCCAAAAAGGTGTGTCAACTCAGATCACAATTCCCAGTACTGCATAATTGGCTACTATTTTGTCATCTGATGTTATCCCCCCTTGTGTTGTAAATTCTGTCACTACGATGCAACAAGACAGATTAGTAGTAGTTATATTGATGAGATATACAAGATTAGACGGTGTCTTAAGCCAATCTCTTTTTCAATATAAAAGACAAAAGGGGAGAGAGAGATGGCAATCTTATACCACCAAGAGGACAGTGCCTGGAGTACAGTGTGTGCTTTGGACCTGAGCTTCCAGTACTGAGATGGTCCTGGACCAGGGAAGATTGACAAGGACCTTCCTCCAGAGTTAACAGAAAGAAGAAAGTCTTCCCCTAAAGCCAGACATCTGAATTCAGACTTACAGCTTACACTACTGTAAGAGAGTGAGATTTCTCTTTATTGAAGCCACGCACTTGTGATATTTCTGTTATAGCAGCACTAGGCAGTTAAGAAAATGCCATTTCCAATATATATGTCACATACTGTGACCTCCAAGTGGAGACTATTATTTTATTCATTCATACATTTATCTACTCACATAATACATATTTTTAATGTTATCAAGCATGTGCCAGACACAGCTTTAGACATCAGTGCTTTGCTAGTAAAATAAACAAAAACTAAATTCCTAGCATTATGGAGTTTATAGCCTACTTAGGAAGAGACAGCAAGCAGAAATAAACAAATGCCTATGCACAATAACATAGCAAGGAAGTGTCTGAGTAGGGCTTTTGATAACAGTATCTTCCTTGTACTCTGCAAATTGAAGTTGAAAATGATTAACATGATTACCCTTTACAAGCCCTGCAAGATTCTGCTGTGAATTTTGTCCCCCAAATATGTGTTGAAATCTCAGCCCTTGTGGACAGTAGTTAAGTACTTAACTGCTAACCATTAAAAAGCTGATGTTTTGAGCCCACTGGCCACTCTGTTGGAGAAAGATGTGACAGTCTGCCTCCACCAAAAATCTGTAGCCTTGGAAACACTGTGGGGCAGTTCTACTCTGTCCCACAGGGTCACTAGGAGCCAGAATCAACTCAACAGCTATGTGTTTTGTTTTTCTACCTATTCCAGCTAGAAAAGGATCCCTAATGCCACAGTAGTTAAGTACTCTGATGATGAATGAAAACTTGGCAATTCAAGCCTACCGCATGGCTTTGCTGGAGAAAAGACTAGGCAATCCGCTCCCTTAAAGATTAAAAGTCAAATATATTGCCACCAGGTATACGCTAACTTATAGTGCTCCTACAGGACAGAGCAGAACTAATCCATAGGGTTTCTAAGGCTGTAAAGCTTTACAGACTAAACAGCCCCAACTCTGTCCTGCTGAGCAGCTGATGAGTTTGAGTCACTGACTTCAGAGGTGACGACCCTGCAGCTAACCACCTCACCACTGAAGCTCCACATTAAAGATTATAACCTAAGAAACCTTGTTGGCCAGCTCTACTTTGCAATGTGGGGTTACCAACAATTGAAAACAGACTTGAGAACACCTAACAAGAAAATATCTATCCTACTTGGAAGAGGGCTTTCTTTCTTATAGCAGTGAGTGTAACTTGTCTTGAACTTACGCATTTTTGACATAGAAAAACAACAAATTTTGCACAGAAACACAAAAAAAGGGAAAAGATAGATGACACGGGGAGTCTGTCAAACAACTGAGAAAAGTAGGGACTAGAGAAGCTGAGAAAAGTGTGTTTCCTCAGAGCCAACAGTGTCCCATCCTCCAGAGTTGGTACCCTGAATTTGTTAAAGTTATACACTTGTGGCATTTCTATTCTAGCAGCACTTGATAACTGAAACATATTCTCATCTTACAAATGTCTCTCCCCACTTCTGCATATTTATGCTTAATAATTAACAACAGAGTAGTAAATTGTATCCTGTGCTTACTATAGGCCGAGCATAGTGTGGAGAATCTATTTCCAGGTTTTCTTGCTTCATTTTCATAAAAACTGTAAGATTGTCTCTAAGTATGTTCAGTCAAAATTTTCCCAATCATTCAAACAGATTTAAGTGTTCTCTTGTAAAACTTAATCCAAGCTTAAACAGTGTATAAGGAGCCATGGCTGCACAATGATTAAGAAATTGGCTGCTAACTGAAAGTTTGGCAGTTCAAACCTACCAGCTGCTCCTCAAGAGAAAGCTGTGGCAGTTTGCTTCCATAAAGTTTAATGTATTAGAAACACTGTTGGGCAGTTCTACTCTGTCCCACAGGGTCTCTATGAGTCAGACTTGACAGCAAAGAGCATTATTTTTGATTAATAGAATTTATTTAATACATACACATTAGTGTTTTAAAAATTGTTCTAGTCAGTGTTACAATGATTACATTGATGTCATATATGGCTTTATTCCCTCTCACCAAATTTCTATTCACTTATTTTTCAATATGTATGTGAAATTAGAAACACTTCCCATAAAATCTTTAAGTATAAATGTAATTATTAGCGTTTATTTCTTCTAACAGACTGCAACTGATGGTCGGAAGACCTGGAAAATTGATGGTCTGAAGGCCTGGGAGTTCCCCTGGGAGCATGTCTCCTAGAACTGATGCTGCCCCTGACCATACGTCATGACGGAGGTCAACTCTCCAGATAGGAATGGATGGGACTCGGGGACACGAAGTGACCATATCATGTGTGCACTTTATGGTTCTATACATTTATAGGATGTTGTCTGATTGGCCTCTTACTGGAGCGGAGTGGAGAGGACAGAAAGGAGGGGACAAGAGATTGCTATGACGATATGACATGTATAGAATGGAAGGGAGGATTGTGCTGTCACCAGGCAGGGAGAGCAGAAGGAGCCGCAGATAGGAGAGCATGCAAATCTAAAGTAGTGTAAACTTTCGCTCAATCACAATTAATGTGTGTGTGTGTGTGTGTGTGTGTGTGTGTGTGTGTGTGTATCTATTTCTTAAGGAAATGCAAAATGACATCAAATAACTGACAAATTAGTATTGGGAGGTTTTTGTGTGTGTGCGTGTTTTGTTCTGTTCTTAATTGTAGATAACAACAGAGAAACTGACAGTTTGGCCTGACTTTGGACTAAATCACCAGTTTTAAATTAGAAATCTTTGGATAATCTCAGAAGTTAATTTAATAATTTCCTAAGTTATCAAAACTTTCAGCTATAAAACAAAGAGGAAGAACATTCAGTTACAACTTGAAGAAGCTCAGTAATGTTTTAACTAAAAAAAAAGAAAAAATCCATTTAAATCTCACACAATCCTAATTAAAAAGTCCTTGAAATAGTGTAACTTACAGTGAGAGTTTATACAAGTCATTAGCAAAAATAGAAAGTAACAAAAGTATCCTTAACATAAGCAAAAGGAAATATTACCTAAATTATCATGAATAATAGTGAGCTTGAGCTAATCTTATATATATTTTTTCCAGACTTGAGGTTAATTAGGAAAAGTTTCTAAAAGTGACTACAAAGTAGTATTAACTTTTAATGACTAGCTGTAGTTAAAAAAAAATAGAGGAACAAAAGTGGGCAATTAAAATATATTGTAGAAATTTACAAATGGAAAGCCAAATCACTTTTATCATGACTTACACTTTAGTTATTCTTTAAAAATTCATTACATAAAAAATATTAAAGCATTTGAAATGAAAAGTTATTATCATATGGCAGAAGGAAAATAAAATTCTGCCTTTCAGGAAAATACAAAAAAGAACAAATTCATAAGAAGGGAATAATTCCTGTAACAAATATTAACTTTACATAAATGATGAGCCAAGCACTGTGCTTCGCAGTTGATCATGCAGTGACCAGGACTTGCAAAACAAGTTCAAACAAATAGTTTGATTAAAATAGTCATAAGTACATGATCTCACGGACGCACATATAAAACTATGATAGGATATAATTGTAACAGTGATCTGAGTTTTACAAGAGCTATGGAATGAATCCAAATATTATTCTCTCAGCTGACCATTAATGGGAGAAACTGTTTCAGAGATCAACATTTCTTTTAAATCATCATTTGCCTATGAAAACCTTTACACTAGACTATAATACTTTCACATTATGAGTTTGAATTTTTTTTTCCCATCTTTCTCTCTCTCTCTCTCTCTTTTTTTTTTATCACTTCGTGAGCCTCACTCAAGCACAAATGTCATTAAGATAATGAGAGGTTATGGGGAGCAGAGAAGTTATTGGTGGTACAAATGGTTACTGAGCTCAGCTATTAGCCTTTCTGTTAACTGAAAGGCTGGATCTTCAAGTGCACTCAAAGGCATCTTGGAAGCAAGGTCTCATGATCTACTGCTGAAAAATATCAGCTATTGAAAAACCCTATAAAGCACAGTTCTGCTCCGATACACATAGAGTTGCCATGCCTCAGAATCTGTAATTGGTAATTGTATGGCAAGAGAAACAGTTTGTTGTTGTCAAAATCCAAACCAAACCTGTTGACATCAAGGAATGCCTGGTAGATTGGAACTGCCAAACTTCTGATTAGTAGCTGTAGCACTTAACCACCACACCACCACAGTTTCCATTGTCTTTGTTAGGTGCTGTTAAGTTGGTTTCAACTCATTGTGACACTATGATCAACAGAATGAAACACCACTCAGTTCTGAGCCACTGTTACAATTATCGCTATTTTTCAGCCCATTGTTGCACAGGCATGTCAATCCATCTTGCTGAAGGTCTTCTTTTACATTAATCCCCTCTACTTTATCAAGCATGATCTATCTATCAAGGGATTGGTCTCCCCAGTAGCATGTTCAAACATGAGATGAAGTCTCACCAGCCTCACTTCTAAAGAGCATCGTGGCTATACTTCTTCCAAGACAAACATATTCATTTTTATGACCATCTACAATATTCTTTACAAACACTATAATTTGAAAGCACCAATTCTTGTCTGATCTTCCTTATTCATTTTCAGTTTTCACAGGCATATAAAGCAACTGAAAATACCACCCTTTAGGTCTGGTACACCTTAGTCCTTAAAATGATATCTTTGCATTGTAACAGTTTAAAGAGATCTTGGGCAGCAGAAACACCCAACACAAAGTGTTGTTCAGGAGAAATGGACATGAAAGGAATTTTTGTTTGTTTGTTTTTCTTTTTTCTAGCCTCTACAAAGGTTCAGCTAAAAAAGTGAAAAAATCGTAAATAAAATGCCCTTATGTCACTCTATGAATAAGTATCACAAAGTCAGAGTGCCTTCTAGTGTTCCAATACAGAGGTATATCAAACTGAATGAACCAGGAGGGAGATACATTATTTAGAGGACAAGCATAGAGAAATCAATATTAAATAAATAATAATTATTCTGTGTTTTTGTAGAGAAATGGTTCTTCCTACCCTGTAGAAATTATAAGTTTTTTGCCTGAACTTTGGTTCTGTAGCTGTTTCTGTCAACACAGAGTATCCAAACAAATTCTGCTAAGTGGCAGAAGTAGGCCCATTTCTACCCAGAATTCTTTGACTGAAGTGTTCCAAAACTCGTCGAACCATGTCAGACTCCTCTTGCTCTGTAAAATCCTGTACTTCTGAATAACCTCTGTCTTAGTCACCTAGAGCTTCTGCAAAAGAAAGAACATGTGTGAATTGCTTTAACAAAGAGAATTTTACTCTATTCACAGTCCAGTAAGCTGGAAGTCCAAATTCAAGAAATCAGTTGCAGGAGAAGGCTTTCTGTTGCTGTTCTGGAGCAAGGCCTTTCTTGTCAGTTTCCCCGGACCAGTGTTACTGGCACCCTGGAGGCATGGATTTACTGGCGGTTCTTGTCCTTTACCTATCAGCGATGAACAGGTCAGGTACAAAGAGGCTTTGCAGAAGAACGAGGTTTATTACAGAAAGGCCTAAGGGCAGAGATAGAGAGGGCCTGGGCAATGAATAAAGAGTTTATCCAAGTTTTTAATGATTCTGAGGTGGGAAGAGAAATGACGACTTATTCGTTATACCCCAAGAGGCAAAATTACGGCTGAGGTAAGGAAATGCACGAGCAAGCTAAGCTCAGGATGGTTTCTGCCTGTGAAGGCTTCTGGGATTTGTAGTAAGTGAGATTTCTGACTGGGTGTTGCACCTGCGCAGTGTCTCGCTCCTTTAGTTCAGTTTCCTGGTTCTGTTAACCACACTCTCTGAAGCAAAACTGAAGGGAGTTTTGGCACATGTAGCCAGCTGGCTGAAGTTGGAGTTTTTGGCAAGTGTCCCCCGGTCTGTTTTTCCCTGATTCCCTCTGGAAGATAACTGCGGAAAGTTGCACATCCATTTGAATGACTTACCTCAGTGTCCCAGGACCCAGGTAGGGTCTTTTATCCTCTACCACCTGTTTATAGCTTGTCGCACTGTTTACTGACATGTATTTACCTGGAAGGTATTTATGGAGGTCTCTAGGTTTCCTGTGTCCTATCACCTATGCCTACCTAGTTCCTGGTGGCATAGTGGGTTGAGTGCTACGTCTGCTAGCCAAAAAGTCAGCAGTTCAAATCCGCCAGGCACTCCTTGGAACCTATGTGACAGCTATACTCAGAGCTATAGGGTCACTATGAATCGGACGCGACACGATGGCAGTGGGAATTGGGTTTATTTACTTGAAAAGTATTTACATAAAAGTTATTTACAGAGCCTAAAGGCTCCCTGCCTCGCAGCTCAGTGGTTTCATACTCACAATTCTTTATGGGAACATAGATAAAAGTCTCATCCTTTGTGACTTCTTCGTATTGAATCGAGACACTTTCACTGCCTAGCTAGGTAGAAATCTCTTGCTATCTATTCTAACGTCCCGTTTGCCTTTGAAGACTTACTGCAAGGAAAGGTTGGAAACCTTGCATAATTATAAGTTTGACTCAATTATTGTAATCTGGAATATGTGAATTACTAGTTTAAAGGGACAGGGCATGAAGATTAACAGTAACACTATTATCATTAAGATGTGTAATAGGAGAAAGAACTTAGTGAATGAGGGCAGTGCGTGTCTTACCACTTGCCATACATCTTGGGCTCTTGGGCCTTGGTTAAAATTGTAAAGCCACTGGGTGTGGTCAAATATCTTATGTTGATCTACTTAGCTTTTCTTGAAGAGGAGTTGCTAGTTTTCTATACGTTCGAAAGTGCAGGTGATGTCTTCTTGGTTTTTGTTATCATTGGCTGGTACTTGTTTTATATAGATTTTAATTCTATGATTGTGAATCCGTGGAGTAGTGCCCTTCGGTTTTATTTCAGATGGTGTAGTTAACATGACCTGAAAAGAACCTCTCTTTCAAAAAATATGATCTTCAGGGAATCCCTCTTCCCAACTTTTAAGAAGAGTACTATGTCCTATCCAGGTTTGAAGAAAGCCTGGGGACACTTTCCTGTTGTAGGTAATACACTGTTACCATACTTCCTTAAGGCTTCCTGCACTTGCCCTAACTCTGTAATATGTTTAAGGAGCTGATTAGGCTCAGGGTCAACGAGGAGATGTGATGTCAGAAAGGGTTTCTCGTATAAAGTCTAACAGGGCTGAGTCTCAGCTCTCCGCTGGGGGCAGCTCAGATTCTCGCAAAAGCAATAGGCGAGAATTTAACCAAATTTTCTTGTGTATCCTGACACAGGTTAGCTAGTATTCTCTTTAATGTTTCAGTGGTGGCTTGGGTGTGGAGGCCCTGGCTTCAGGAGTTCCCCGAGGTCTGAAAGGTCTTTGGCACCAGAAACCCTCCGTGTGCCTGTCAGCCTCTCTGGCCGCCTTTTGGCAGTTCACTCGTCCAGTGGGAACTCCCAGGTGATCTGGCCCAGTCAAGCAGTGTTTCAGCCTGTGAAGATTCGGCTCTCTGGGGTCCCATTACCTTTCAACAGTCACTCAGGTATGGATTAAACCTTCAAGCAGAATTGACACTTGCTAAAGAAGAGGCAGAGTGAGAGAGAGAAGAAGAAGCTAAAGCACAATTGCCTGGGGGGGAAGCAAAACTAAAATCAGCCCATAAAAGGTGGTAGGGGAGGAGGCAATCTTTACCAAACAGAGAAACACAAGAAGAAGCACTCTTGGCAGCTACCCATTTGTCCACAGGGTCAGACAACCCGCTGCTCCAGCCCACCCAGGCAACAAAATTTGGACACAAAGGATCCTGTAGAAATCCTAGCCAGCTCATCAAAATCTGTTACTGGGCACCCTGGCACCACAGACTTAGTTGAGGTTCTTGTTAACCTATCAAGAATGAACAAGTAAGGCACAAAGAGTCTTTCCTCACAAGCAAGGTTTATTAGAGAAAAGCCTGCAGAGGTGGAGAGGGCCTGGGCAATGCTAACCTCTGTCTCACTGAGCAAAAGGTTTGTCTGAGTTTTTAAAGATTTTTAAGATGGAAAAGGAATAATAACTCACTTATTCATATTACAGCAAGAGGGAAAGGTAGGCCCAGAGTAATGAAGTGCACGTGCAACCCAACTTCAAGATGGTTTTCTTAGTGAAGTCTTCTGGGATTTGCAGTAGGTCTTCTGCTGTGGGGTTACACCTGCCCATGTCCGTGCTGCCTTGCTTCAGTTTCCACGTCCTGATTATAGCCCTCTGGCTAAAGATGGACATTCTTCACATGTCCCCAGCAATGTTTTAACCTGATTCCTTCTGAAAAACAACTCTGAGGAAGTTTAAATAATCATCTGAATGACTTATCTCAATATCCATGATGTAATCAATCACTGGGTCTTTTATCTTCTACCACTTGTTAACTGTTTGTCACACTGTTTACTAAAAGGTATTTGCATGAAAGTTGTTTATGGAAGTCTCTAGGTTTGCTGTCTCCTGTCTTCTATGTGTGGTTTTGTTCGGTGTTTACTTGAAAGTTATTTATATGACAGTTACTTACAGAGGCCTTTAGGCTCTCTGTCTCACTAGAAGTTTCTCTGTGCAGGACACTCTGGGTCCAAATGACTTGATGTGCTTTGCTCCCAGTGCTGCTTTCTTGGTAGCATGAGATCTCAAACTCTCTATTTGTTTCTTTTTTCTCTCTCTTTTGTAAGATCCAGGGGAAGGCCATGTACCAGTGAAACTCCGTCTCCATTGAATCAGGGATGTAACCTCAGTGACAGTGTTATAATGCCACCCTAATCCTCTTTAACATAAACTTAACATCAGAAAATTGAAGACAACCACACAATACTTGGAATCATGGCCCAACCAGGTTAATGTATATTTTGGGGCAACATTATTCATTCCATGACAACCTCTTTGGAGTATTCTCATTTGATGGCATTCTGAAAGGAGGCATATTGTTAATGTTATGATGGTTGAATTTTTTCTTTTTTTTTTTGAGCTAAGCCTCATATCAGGGCTGGACCTTCTGCTGCTCAACTTGGGACAATTTATTTAAAATAGAGACCGTCACTTTCAATGGTCTGTCATAACTATCATGGTGAAAAATTTCCATTAGACTTTTTTCACTCTCCAAGGCTCCCATGGATGAATCAGTAGAGGTATAGTGTTGAAATTATTGTCCATCAATATTTGTCCTGAATTTGTTCACTTGGATATAAACAATCAGTAGTCATTCAATGAACCTCCAAATCAGTATCTTCGTACATATATGAATATTGTGGTTCCATTAATACATCCACACCCCACCCCCTGCATATTTTACACAATGCAACCTTAAAGGTTACTAGACTCTCTGGAAACCTGGATGTATATCAAATAGTTCACTTATCTGTGCCTTAGAATGAAGTAAATCAAAAGCATTCAATCTAGAGTTCATTTTTAAGTATTTCATTCTGAAAAATAAAATCAAACAATCAAACAAAAAAAGTGGGAAAAGAACAGATTGTTCACTCTACCCACATGGTCCCTGACAGCACCAAAAGAGCTGTCTAATCTTCCCTGAGACAGTGAAATAGGAAATAGGATTCCCAAAGATGTTACCTGCCAGAACCACTATGATAAAGAACCACCTAAAATCACCCTAACTAATTATTGATGGGGAAACTTCAAGAATGTTACAGAGGTTGTCACTGGTTCACTTTCCTTCTGTCAAAACTAAAATCATGGAAAAATTATAAAGCTGTAGCATGTACATATGCCCAAACCTGAAGACTCTCTCAACTATCTGCAAAACAGATATTATTTAGTTATACTTGGCTGACTGTAATTATATATTTACTACTGTCTTCCTACTTTCTGGTTGTTCACAAAATAACATTTGTGACAGAAAGAAACTTTTCACATGGTGGTTTTCACTTGGGAATACTCACCTCTTTGTTTTATGAAGAGGATGCTCATTTCACTGTCACTCTGTAGTGCTCTTCTGTCAAACAAAATTTCTACAGTCTCTAGAACCCTTGAGTACTCAGGCAAGACAGAAAAATGTACTATACATTTTGCTTCACTTTTAGTTCTTATAGCCGTTACATCTATTCCATCAAAAGCTCACAGACTCTTTCACTCGAGCTGGTCACCAGACATTTCATCCAGGGATGTGATACCTCTTTATTGATTCTGATCTTTTTCAGTCATTTGATCAAATAACATAACAGTTTATTGTAGTATATCCAAGCTTATCATAATCAGGTTACAAAGGGATAGTAGTAATAGTCATAGTGTCAGAATCCAACTTTAGGTGGGACAATGAGAATTGCCATCAACACAAAGCGGATTCCTTTGAGGTGGAGATTAGACATGCCTCCACTCTTCACACTTTTTTACCAATTCTGACACCAGCCATCCCTTTCTTGACATTCTTTACTTCTCATTTTCAAGTCTGAAAATGCACTGCAATGACCACACAGAACTCATAAACCGTATGTACAGTTAAGTGGTTTATTAAGGAACCATAATACACTAGGAAGCATGATACATCAGCATTAACTGGTTACGATACAGCATTAGGAAGTATGTAGACAAAGTTTTCCTTCTTCAGTTCAGGACAGCTCTCTCAGATCCTCTCATCCATTCAGGCCTACTCTCTATCCGGGATAGGCCTCCTCTCAAACTTCTGAGGACAGTCTGTCACCACTGACTCTGCCACTGGATCCCTTCCAGGTCACTTTCTAGCTTCAGCGTTACAGCCCTTACCCATGTTACAGCTCTTTCGGGGAGTTCCTGGCCTTCTCTGTCTCACTGTCAGTCGACTTCTTTGTTAATCATTCTGCTTCTTTCTTGCTGCTTCTCTTCTTGTTTCCTTCTGCCTGAAAAACCTCTGTGCAGTTGACAGTTGATATACAAGACTCTATCAGCTTCAAGGAATGCAACCTTTCTTTCAGGGGCAGTGCACAAACTGACCACTCCTCTGCCCATAGGCCACAGACACTTCATTTGTGTAGCAGACTAGTCACATCATTTGTTTATTGGTAAACCCTTGCAAGGTGCGTATGAGTTACAGGGTCAGCTGCAGCACAACACTAGGCAAAAGCTACGAAATCAAGTTGTTTACAACTTATCCAGGGAATGTCAATCGGCCTGGCAAAAGTAGCACAGTCTCTGGAATAGAAGACTAGGTCAAAGGTAACTCCTCAGGCTCAAGGGAAATATCTCTCAAGGTGGTTTCTAAAGAACCAAGAGTAAAGGCCACATGCTGATATCAGTTTCACCAGGCAGGCCGCACACTTTTTTTTTCCTATTCCTAACTCACAAAAATGCCTGCATGATGTTTAGCCTGGAGTCTTAGTTACATACATGTCATACATTTCTGGATTCCCACAGTGACAGAAGATATAAAACTGAGAATCTCTTGGGATTTTTCAAGAGCATATATCAAAAAAAAATATATATATATATATATAATTTTCTCATAAACTTCAGATTAGGCACCAGATTTCTAGTATGAACAATTTTCTTGGTTTTGATTATGACCTCCAAACACTGGGAGATACTTATTACATGCATCTCTATATATTCTTTTGGGTGGATGTCTATTTGTATTTTTCTCTCTTTTTTGGTGTAAATTTCATGATTGCTAAAATGATGTTTTTACTATGTTATTTCTTTAAGAGTATCACTCTTGGAAAATCAGGAAGATGAGCCAAGTGTTACATAAATCGATATCAAAATTTTCTTCTCTGCACACTTGAGTTAGAGGTGGATTTCTTTTCTTCGCTGATACTCTAAGTTTCAAGATCATGGCAAAGAGATATTCCCCAGGATATTTCGATAGTCTTTACCTAGGTGTATGTTGTCTCTACAGTTATCCACTGTGTTCTCTCTGGAATTTTAAATGCCTTGTCATAGTTTTATTTGACTGTGGGTAAAAATTTAACCATAAAGACAGAGGTCATGAGATGATCTGATGACATTTCTCACAAATGTTTGTGAGGCTACAGTTGGCACAAGTGGTGTAAAACCATGGACTTAAAACCAAAACCAAAAAAACCAAACCCACTGCTGTCAAGTCACTTAAAACAAGCAAGTAGACAAATAAATACTTCTGGTTTGCTGCACAAGGAGCCGCAGTCTCCTTATTAACCAAAAGGAGGTGCTTCCGAGAGAAGAACGCAAAGGACTGCAATTTTTCACTAAATGTGTTGCCATCAAGTCAATTATGACTCATAGCAACTCTATAGGACAGTGTAGAACTCACCCCGAGGGTTTTCAAGCAGCGTCTGGTAGATTCAGAGGGCGGACTTTTTGGTGAGCCGTTGTAGCCTTAAGCACTATGCCTCTAGGATTCCCGTTTTCCACTAAGGCCTGTGTGGTCCCTAGAGCTATCACTCATGCCTCTCTGCTGCCATTGTGTTGGTTCTACTCTACTCCGCATCTTGCTAAACCTGAATTACAGTATAAACAAAGGTTAAACCACATGATTATTTCCTTCCTCTTTACAGTAGTCGGTTTTTGACCAACCTTTCTGAAGCTAGCTAAATGCTAGCTGATACTTCTTGATAAAACCCTTGTAAAACACCGTGCTGCTCTTTTCAGTGAGAAACCTTGGGAGCACAGCATTTAAAGCAATTGACTGCTAAATGAAAGTGAGTGGCTGCTGGGGAGAAAGAAAGGGCAGTCTCCTTCTACAGAGATTTACAGCCTCAGGAACTCTAAGGGGTCTCTGTGAGTCAGAATAACTCTACACCCACTGCCGTAGAGTTGTACCTGACTCACAGCAACCCTAAAAGTCAAAGTAGAACTGCCCCATAGACTTCCCACAGAGCACCTGGTGAATTTGAACTGCTGACCTCTTGGTTAGCAGACACAGCGCTTAACCCACTCTGCCACCAGGGTTTCCTAGAATGACTCTATGGTAGTGGGTTTTTCCTTCCCATGTTAGAACACTCCTTTGGAGACTTCCTGTGCTGCCAAGCTCTGAATGAATACTTATGATTAACAAGGGTTTGGTTTATCTTCTACAAAATATAATCTTGTTCTGGCCTTATTTCTAGGCCAAGCAGTTATTTCTGACACACACTATTTTGCAACTGGCTCATCAGTAAAAGTAAGAAGCAAGCTAATTCGGTTTTGTTTTACTTACAATTGTCTTTTCTTCATTTCTGTGGCTTTAGCTTCTACGTTGTTAAGAAACTAGCAGCAGATTGTGAAATAACAAACTCTCCCCCATCTTTTTAAGCCTCACAAAGTTGTCAGCCAAGTGTCTATGCCAATTTAATAGTGCCATAAAGGGGGATGCCATATTGACAATTCCATATTTTCTTTTCAGTGGAAGGTAATGAGAGTAGGATATATCTGTGAGTTAAAAATGCTCAAATCCCATTCAGTCTTTTATTCAAAATATTTAAACAAAGTTTAAATTAGCTTTTTAAGATTGCCATCATAAGATATGAAAATTAATATCAAAATATTTTCATGATCCCTAGTTAATATTCTGATAGCCATCTGATAGACTTCAGAGTTGTTTTTTTTTTTTAATAATATCACAAATTCAAGTGCTAGATTAGGAATGTGGGTGATATCTTTCCTTGATATCTTTTAATATCCTTCTAACACTCCAACACATTATAGATTAATAGATACATTCCACTGATAAAAAAGAATCATTTGCTGATTTTCCTTACTTTTATGTTTACTTTTAACTGGATTTTAAAAATAGGATCAGAATGCAAGCCTCAGTTTTTCTTTTAAGCTAATATTTTCTGGATTAGCATCATAGATGAAAGAAATAATACCTTTTTTAATTAATAAAGGAATTCATAAATTCAAATGATGTTATTCTATTAATGGTTGCTAGAGACAAATAGATAAATTTTATAATTTCTTCAACACATTATTTAATGATTGTATTAACAGAAGTGTAAGATCTTTTAAAACTACCTACTCACTACTGTACTTATTTTAAAATAATATGGAAACATTTTGTCACTGAATAAATTCAGTACATAACAATCTACATCAAAAAAATTCCCAGTCTATTTACAGAACAAAGCTTTCCTCCACAGTTATAATTGAATACACAAATCCAAATTAGAGCAATAAATCAGGTTCTACTTCATTTGATTGGAAAGCTCTTCTAAATAGCATTCATAAATTTCATAAGTGTTATTGTTTCCACTACAGTTATCAGCAAAAATACTGTTCAAAACAATGACTATTGTTTCCAAGCAATAACTGTGAGTTGGCTTTAGTTCCATGACTCAGTTCAGTTTTCATTTTCTCTAATTCTAGATTTATCTGAATTGAAATTAATGTGACAGAAGTTAGTTTGCCAGTTAATTTTTTTTTTTTTTTCTGTAATGCTTCCCTCCCCCACTGCCCAGGGCTTATCCAGTTCTTTCTGATTCCAACTCCTGCTGAAATGTAGATTCTGATTCAGTATGTCTGGGGTGGATAAGCAAATTCTCAGTATGGAACTTGTTAGAAATGCAAATTCTCAGCAGGCCTTGGAACCAGAATGAACAGATTTGAAGCCCCCCCTTTTTTTTCTAATTTCCCTCACATTAAACCCTAGTCTTCTACAAGGTCAACAAGAATTTGCAAAACAGTTCTAAAATAAAATGTAAAGCAAAACAAAACCATATTTTAAGTCAAATACAGCCTTAAAAGAGCATTACATGATAAGGCGTTGGGTGGATCATCGATATGTACAATAAAAGGCCTTGTAAGTTACCATGTATGAGCAAAGACTGTAAGGCTGGTATGCATAGTGTGAAACCCCCGCTTTACCTTTCATACCAATTCAATCATAGGGAAAATAATAACATCTACTTTATAGGTTTATTCTAAGGATTAGGTAATTTAACGTATTTAGAGTGCTTATAAAAATGCCTGTTATGATTAGTTGTTGTTATTCTGACTCATAATAACCTCATATATACAGAGTAGAAATGTATACTCCATAATGTTTCCAAGGCAGTGTCTTTTTAAAAGCAAGTATCAAGGTCAGTCGTACATAGCACCCTGAGGTAGATTGAAATTGCCAACCTTTCGGCTAGAAGGTGAAAGCTTAACGGTTTGCGTCATCCAGGGACAGAACAATGTCATGCATGTTATAAATTCTATATACCTATTGCCACTGAGTTGATTCTGACTCATAGCAACCCTAAACGACAGTGTAAAACTGCCCCATAGGGTTTCAAAGGAGAGACTTGTATATTTGATCTGCCAACTCACCATCAGTATCTCTATAGAATTGTTTCTAAACACAGACTAATCAAAGCGGTTAAGCAATCACTGTGTCACTAGGCCCCATAAGCATAGTGTAATTTTTGTTATTATTTTCTAGGTTATTCCAAAAGCAAATCCACCAACATTGAGTTAATTCTGACTCATAGCGACCCTGTAGAACAGAGTAGAACGGCCCCATAGAGTTTCCAAGGAGCCCCTGGCAGATTAGAACTTCCAGCCTTTTGGTTAGAAGACATAGCACTTAACAAATTTTCCTCTACGATATCAAGGCAAATATATTTCTCTCTTTTACATTAAGAGTCCTTATATTCATCAAACTGAGCTCTATTTAATAATGAATCTTTATTTAAAATATGTGAAGACCTGTTTCCATTGAGTTGATTCTGACTCTCAATAACTGTATAGAACAGAGTAGAATTACCTAACAGGGTTTCCAAGGAGCTGCTGGTGGATTCAGACTACCAAACATTGGGTCAGTAGTTGTGGCCCTTATCCACTGTGCCACCAGGAATTGTTTGAGATATAGCATGTAGCATAATCATTTCTATTTTAAAGGTAAAGAAACTAAGTTAGGGAGATAGTAAGCAATTTTTGTAAGATGAGTAAGAACTTAGCACTGAAATCAAGCATAGATGATTTCAAGGCCAGGGATCTTACTGTTTTGTTGTGCTTACATTACAGTTACCTTCATCATAACTCTTTAAGAGTTGTTAATCAGATTTTACCTTATTTTTAACTAAACCACTGTTTTTAACCATATTCCACATATGTATTTTAGTCAGTATTGAATCCATGTATCTTGATTGACAGGGGAGGACACATCTACTTTTGCCAAAACTGAATCTTTTAGAGCACCATCAGTATCTCTATAGAATTGTTTCTAAACACAGACTTTGTGGCTGGATGATCTCTTCAAATAATTTTTCCCCTAGATTTTATGCCAATTAACATTTTTAGAATCTGTGGGTACAATTGGTTTTATACTAAGGTTTCTCAAACTTTCATTTTAAAATCCTGTTGCTGTACAACTTAAATATAAGTTGTTGATTCAAATGTATTAACTTATCAACCAAAGATAAATAATTCAAAATATTTAACTCATTTTCAACAGAGGATAAAGCCCTGATTTATCACATATGTAGTCTGCAATTTCCTATTCCAATTATTTTGTCACTGTTGTAAATTGAATTTCCTCCCCTGAAAAGATATATCAAAGATGAATACCCCAATATTTGTGAAAATGACCTTATTTGGAAAAAAAAAGGGGGGGTTGCCACATGTAATTAAGTTAAGTAAGTTGTATTTGATTTGGTTGAGCTTTAATCCAATATGACTGTTGGCCTAATAAGAAGAGTATATTTGGGCACAGATAAGACAGCGAGAATGACAGGTGAAGAGTGAGGTAAGGAATGGAAAAATACATCTATAAACCAGTAAATGAATTGATGGCAATCACCAGAAGATGTTTCTGCATTGCTATT
The DNA here is from genome assembly GCA_028571685.1 of Heterohyrax brucei. Classification (NCBI taxonomy): domain Eukaryota; kingdom Metazoa; phylum Chordata; class Mammalia; order Hyracoidea; family Procaviidae; genus Heterohyrax; species Heterohyrax brucei. Next base: position 51,083,968 of record CM053159.1, on the reverse strand, counting down.
GTTAAGTACCATCCAGTTTGTTCCAACTTATGACAATCCTACATACAAAAGAATGAAACACTGCCTGGTCCTTCAGCATCGTCACGATCATTACTCTGTGGTTCAGTCTGTTTTGCAGCCACTGTATCCATCCACCTCATTAAGAGTCGTCCTCTTTTTCACTGACACTCCGTGTTACGAAGCATGGTGTTCTTTTCCATGGACTGATCTCTTCTGTTAACATGTCCAAAATACTTGAGAGGGAGTCTCGCTATCGTCTAAGAAACATTCTCATGGTGGTGTTTTTATTTTTGTGTTGATGTTTTCTCTGCTGTTCTTAATAATCTGTTCTGGGACATTCTTCTTTGTGAGTTGATTTTTCACTTTCTTCAGGGTTGGTTTTGTGATTGTTGAGACTCCTGTATTATGTTTGTTGATTTGATACATTGCATCTTTATTGTGCTTTACAGCTGCCTCTGTAATCCCCCTTAATGAACTATGTATAAACCCAATTTTAATTACTGTCAGTCTTCTTAACTTCGCCTATCTGGAAGGACTATAATGACTAGTACATCCCTCTTTTTAATATGATGACATCATAGTTTTCATGATATGATCACAGAATTATTTCTTTCACTATTATAGGTTTGACTGAGTTTGGAGCCTTCCCTAACTAATTAGATTTCTGGATGATGTGTTCTGTATTTGCTTCTAAAATATAAAGTTAATGGTTTTCTTCTTCTAAGCCAAGAGCTTCTTTCAGTATTTCTTGTAGTTTTGGTTTGTTTTTTACAAAGTCTCTGAGCTTTTGTTTATCTGTGAATGTCTTAATTTCCTTTTCATATTTGAAAGACACTTTTGCAGGATATATAATTCTTGGTTGGAAGTTCTTCTCCTTCAAGGCTTTGAAGGTGTTGTGCCACTGTCTCCATGCCAGCATTGCTTCTGCTGAGAAATCCGACAGAAACCTACAGAGTTTCCCTCTGAATGTTAGCTTTGTTTTGAGTTTTGCTGCCTTTAAGAGTTTCTACTTATGTTTCGTTTTGTTGAGCTTGACTATAATAGGTCTTGGAGTCTTTCTTTTGAGATCTAGATTGAGCGCCATTCAGTATGCATCTTGGATACCTATATTCTCTTCTTGCATGATTTCTGGGAAGTTTTCTGTCAGCAGCTCAGCAAAAATGCTCTCTGCATTCTCAGGTATCCCACCCTGTTCAGGAACTCCAATTAATCGTGTATTGTTCCTCTTAATAGAGTTCCACATACTTCTTAATGCTTCGTCATTTTTCTTGTTTCTTTTTTGTGATTTCTCCTCATAGATGCTGGAGTCAGTAGCTCTGTCTTCCAAGTCAGAAAGTCTCTTTTCCATTGATCCCATTCTGTTTTCTTGGCTTTGAATTGGAGTTTCTATCTCTTTGATTTTGTTCTTGATCTGTTGGATTTCAGAGTTCTGATGTTCCATCAGATTGAACAGCTTACTTAATTTTTTGTTTTACTCTGCTGCATTTTGTATAAGGTTTAGGAGGACTCTCCATATAATCCTTTTGTGTTTACCTTTAGATAGTCAGATAAATTTGTTTGTCTGGGAAGTTCTTTGGTTGTTTCTTTTGGGGCCTTCTACAGCCATGGGTGATTTCTTCATTACACTTTTATCTAGAGGTTTTTGCTTTTAGGGTATCCTGTAAGTCAGTAGAGGCTGGGAGAGATGCTGTGAAGATGGACTGCAATTGTTTCTCTAGGCCATCTTAAAATGAAAGGTAGAAGATATCTGACAACTTCCAAAGTCTGTCAGGTTTTCAGGTATACAGGTCCCTCTTCCTAGCTGGCAAAGTAAGTACTTCTATATCCAACCCCAGATGTTATCAACTAGTTAAAAATACAAAAAGGCTACTTCCCTGTTGGCCTTTGTTGTTGGGTCCCAGCCATAGGCAACACTGTGTAGAATACTGCTTGTCTGGCAGAAAAGTGCTCTCTTCCATGCAGGCGCTGCCTCCCAGCCTAGGAATTAGGTCCAACTGAGCCCTCTGTATAGGTAATCCACCTCCTGGTGGAACCAGATGTCATCCCACAGAAGCACCCCACCTGCCTTGGTACTGGCTACTCAATGGTGGAGTCAGAAAGAGAGGCCAAAGGTGCCAAGATGCCCAGAGTCCAAAGCTGGGCTCTCAAAATGTGGCAGTTTCGCCTGCCGATCCCACCAGCTGTGCATCTTAGATTAGCTACTTGTCAAGTCCCAGCTCCACCTGCTGGCTAAGACAAAGAAAAAAAGGTTAAAAAGGCGAGTTGCCTTCAGTAAGTGAAAGTCAGGACTCACCAAGAGCAGAGGTTATTGAAAGAGGGGAAGTTTTCCATTCAGTTGTATAAAGTTCAAATTAATAGCCCTGTGCCATGTCCTAGGGCTCAGTAAGTGTCCAGAATGCTCCATTTAATTATCAGTTCAGGTCTTGATTTCCAGAGGGATTTAGGGAGACATGTGCTTAGTCCACCAACTTGACTCCACTCCCAGGAACATTCTCATTGTACTTTTTGTAAGACAAGTTTGTTTTTCTGATGTTGTTTTTCTTAGGTGTTATCAAATTGATTCTACCTCATGACGATCACATGTACAACTGAACAAAACACTACCTGGTCTTGCATCACACCCCCAGTTGTTGTTATGTTTGGGCCCATTGTTGCACCCACTGTGTCAGTCCATGTTGTTCAGAGTCTTCCTGTTTATTATTGACAATCTACCAGTCTTGATGTCCTCTCCAGTAACTGTTTCGTCCTGTCAGCATGTCCAAAGTATATGTATTGTGTAGTCTCACCATCCTTGCTTCTAAGGGATACTCTGGTTGTACTTCTTCCAAGATAGATTTTTTCATTCTTTTGGCAGTCCATTGTACACTCAGTATTCTTCTCCAACACCCTAATCAAAAGGTGTCAGTTCTACTGTCTTCTTTATTTATTGTCCAGCTTTTGGATGTGTATGATGCAATTGAAAAATACATGGCTTGGGTCATGCTCAACTTAGCCTTCAAGGTAACATCTTTGGTTTTCAACACTTTAAAGATGTCTTTTGCAGCAGATTTGCCCAACTCAGTACGAGAACTGCAAATTAAGTTTGTGAACTCATTCTAGAAAAAGTGCTATATACCTCATTGCTGAATATCACTATAGTCACTTTTGAAGTATTCCGCTTGGGAAGCTATGCAATGACACTAGCACCTAGTCCACTCTTCAAAGAAATTTTGGAACTCTTTCTCTGGAATGGCCATCAGAGCTGTCCTCATACTATCTTTGATGTCTTGAATGTCATCAAAATATCTTCTTTCAGTAATCATTTGGGTAAAGAAAAAAGTCACTGGAGACTTCATCAGGTGAGTAAGGAGTATCTTCTAATACAGTTATTTGTTTAGTGGCTAAAACCTAACTCACAGACAACTATACAATTAACTTTTCACAGTTGCCAGCTTGCCACCATGCACAATGGTCATTCCAGAAAGAGTTCCAAAATTAATTTGAAGAGTAGATTAGGAGCTGTCATCAGTACATAGCTTCACAAAGTACTTCAAAGGTGACTGTAGTGACATTCAGCAATGAAGTATGTAGCACTTAGAGCAATTAAGATTGAAGACTTAATAGTCAGACCCATATGTCTTGATTTCCTGACTGCTGCTCTCAAGGGCCTTGATTGTGGATCCAAGTCAAGTGAAATTCTTGAAAACTTCAACATTTTCTGCATTTATCATAATGTTGCTTATTGTTCCAGTTGTGAGGATTTTTTTTAGATGTTCAGGTGTAATTCACACTGAAGGCTATCATCTTTGATATTCATCACTGAGTGCTTGACATTCATTTTCAGCAAGCAAATTTGTGTCAGTTGCATTACATAGATTGTTAATGGGTCAGCCTCCAATCTTCATGGGTCATTTTTCTTCTTAAATACAGTTTCTTGAGTTGTTTACTCAAAATAGATTGAATGAGTATGGCGACAGGATGCAAACCTGAAGCTTCCTTTGCCTGATTTTAAAAGATGCATATCCCCTCATTCTGTTCAATAGGCTGCCTCTGCCTGTCAAGTTAGATATTTAGGAATTCCCATTGTTTTCAATCCTATCCATTATTTGCCATGATCAACATAGTTGAATTCCTTTTCATAATCAATAAAACACAGATAAACATCTTTCTGGCAATAAGAAACTATGAAGACACAAGGAACAATTTTCCCGTGGAGGGAACATGGCCGTTTAGAAGCCTTAGTTTAAGACATCCAGCCTCTGAAATTGTGAAAGGAAAAAACAAGCAACAAAAAAACTGGTGTTGTAAGGCACCCAGTTTTTGGTACTTTGTTATGACAACACTAAAAAATATCTTATGGAGTCTGGTAGATTTAGAAAATCAGTTTTCACCCCAAAATATTTTACATACATACATGATGAAATTATACTGCAAAGTTAGTGAAAAATGAAAGGCTACCATCCACAATTCTAAAAACAAAGATTTGTTGATTTGACCTTGAGCCACAGATATGAGAGATTTCTTCAGTGACATTACCAGTTTTCATTTTTCTCATGTAGATGTATGTTTAGAAACCAATAGAGTTCTTAACTGAAAGACTGTGAGAAATTTCAGAAAGTGTGACAATGAGACATAGTGTTTAACAGGAAATCAACAAATAACTTAGTATTGAACGTGTGCTGAAATGCTATCCATCTTAAACACTTGAATCTCATTTAGTTAATAGTTTTAATATCTCAAACATCAGTATTAAGGCTATCTAACCATATTATATAATTTAACACCAAAAAACCTGGGAAGAGTTTTGATTATAATAATCAGTTAAGTCATACATCAGTAGTAAAGGATCTGATGAATTTACTGGACTCAACAGGCTGAAGGCCCCATTCATTGGCTTACCAAGGGCAAAGTTTCAAATGGAGGCCCAAATACTATAGGTTTAATAATTTAAAGTTGTGGATGTAGTAACACCCTGTTAGATAAATTCTTTTTCCACTCTGATAAAGATAAATTTTTAAAAATAAAGTAGAGAAATATATATAAAACTATTTTTATCTGACTAAAATGTAATAATTCAAGTGTTTTATCAGACATTTTTCCAAAGAAGGTGTTTCCTTCTAAAACATTCAAAATTGCCTGTTAAACTTTAAACAAAATACAAATTGTAAATAATGAATATAAAGGTAAAGTTTATTTTTTAAAATTTCTTTAAGTATTTGTATAAGCATATTCACAATTCTAGCATACATTTTCAAACTAATTGCCCATATAATGGCATGCCTCTGTCCAGGAATGTCTATACTTACATACATCCACGTTGTTGAGTGTTGTGACTTTTTTTACTGTCTAAAATACTGTTCAGTTACCATGTGCGAATAATGACAATTATGAGCTGAGAATACTTCAGAAACCAAGAACTGGAAGAGAAGGTGAAGGTGCTGGGAAACAGTGCTTCACTATGTAAGAACCTATTGCAGTTATGCTATGGAGAGGATAAAATTCAAAGGTATTTCAGATCTATTTTGGATATCATCCATGAGTTTGAAACATTAGCAATGGCAGTCTTGCAAATCTTCATAAAAGATAGACACAATTTTTGCCTTCTTTTTGGACTACATGGGCACAGCATGTATAGAAAATTTTCCCCAAGGAAGAGTAGCTATTCGTGGTAAGAGGTATATTTAAAGTTACGGGTTGTGATATTACAATGCCAGACACCAGGTCTCAAGTGACAGAAACACCAGGTGAGCCTCACTGTGCTTAATTGTGTGTTTTGGAATATGTAGAACCATTGGTATGGAGTCAGTTTTGACTCATAATGACCCTATAGGACAGAGTAGAACACAGAACTCCTCCAAGTAGCTGGTAGCTGTTGAGTTCTTAGTTAGCAGCTGAGCTCTTAACCACTGTACCGCCAAAAAGGTACAGGACTTCTAAAATGGAGCCCAAGGCATAGAGCCTTCTTGCCACATTTCAGGGTGGTATTGGAAACCCAGGTGGCATATTGGTTAAGTGCTCTGGTTGGTAACCAAAAGGTCAGCAGTTTGAATACACTAAGTGCTCCTTGGAAATGGGTCGCTATGTGTGGGAAGCAGCTAGATGGCAGTGGATTGGGTTATTGTGCCTTGATGTCCTAATTCTTTCATCCGGAAGAGGGAGTGTCTTTTACTAATACATGCAGCATGAAAGAAAACAAGGAAGGAAACTAAAACATTTATTCTTCAAGACTTGAGCTCGTGAGTTGCATCTACCCAAAAGGATGATGATGCTTTCTAATGGCACCACATAGCGTAATGAAAGTCTTCAGTAAACCAAACATTCTGACTGTAAATAATAATAACAATAAAACAAATCCTTTGCTGTCAAATTGATTCTGATTCATAGTGACCTTTTTAGGACAAAGTAGAAGGGGCCCATGGGTTTTCAAGGAGGTGCTGCGATTGGAACTTCAGAACTTTTGGGTAGAGCTTTAACCACTGTGCAACCAGGGATCTCTGATCACAAATTGCCAGTTCTAAAATCCTAGAAAAGTATTTTATGTAAAGATCGATATTACTTTTCTCAAATTTTAAAAAAAAGTTCACTATAAAACCTTTAAATTGGCTAAAGTACAACCTGTCAATTATTTTGTGAAAATGATTTCACTTCTCAAATTTATCTTTTCAGAATTGGTTTGTATTGAAATAATAATAATAATAAAACTGTATGATTTTACTTTCAAGAAGAGTGCTATTCTAATTATCTTTTTTTCAGTTCTGTCATGTATCCATGTATTTCTTTTTCTATTTTCCTTTCTCTTTCTTCTTTTTTAAACAACATTTTATAGTGTTTTGGTGAAAGTTTGCACAACAAATTAGGTTCTCATTTGACAATTTGTGCACTTACTGCTCCATGACATTGGTTATGTTTTTCACAATTTGTCAGCTTTCTCTTTGTGTTCTGGTTATTCTGTTTCCAGTGGTTTCCCTGTTCCATTATCTCCCATCATTGCTTAAGAGTGATTATTGAGAATTTGATGTCTTACAGATGTCATTTTTAAAGAAGCATCATTGAAAAAAAAAATGCCATGGAGTTGATTCCAATTCATAGCGACCCTATAGGACAAAACAGAACTGCCCCAAGGGATTTTGAAGGAGCAGCTGGTGGGTTTCAACTGCTGATCCTTTGATTAACAATGTAAATTCATTACCGTTGTTCCAACACTGCTCCAGCGGAGCACTGTACTAATAGATAATCCTTTATTTTCTGTGCCCATCTGTCATTTCATTAAAATGTGGCTATGTGATTCCAGGTGATAATTTCAGTTCATGGTTTGAAGAACATTTCAGGGTGAGTCTCGGGGAGTTCTCCAGTCTTAGCTGGACTTATTAAGAAATTGAGACGGATTGGATGTTTTTCTATCTCTCTGTCAAGGTCCATTTATTGTGGCCCTGATTAGAATAGTCAGTAGTGGTAGCCAGGCACCATTTAGTTCTTTTGATCTTAGGGTGGATGAGACCATTGCTTGTGTCATCTATTAGCACTGCAGACTAGCTTCTTCTCTGAGACTTTTTACTTCTCTCTCTTTTGCTCTAAAATAGTTGTTTCTTAGAGCGCTGCTCCCAAGCTTTTAAGACCCGAGATGCTACTCATCATGCCAGGTCCACTAGGTCATAGTGTGAAGAATAGGGTTGCTGAGATGCCAGTTGTCTGAGTGGTTCCTTAAGACTCAGATCCTAAGCTTTCAAACCCAAACATCCATTCTTGTAAAGTGTTCATGTCTGAGAAGAATCTGTAAGTATATCCTATATGAATATACATGCATGTACACACATAACTGTATACACACATAAATAGAGATACTTCTGTCTGTGCACATATATGTACTGATCAGTACCCACCTGTACATACATATGCTTGTATGCCTGTACATGTGCCCATGTACTTGTTTTTTGGTGATTATTACTGTTTTGATCAAATTATTTCTTTAGTTATTATTGGATTAACTGTACTGACCATGATTTAAGTCACTGGATCTTCTAGGTGATACATTATTCAGATGCAAAGGCATTTAGCATCAAGGTGGGTCTTTTTTGAAATACAGGGAACACAACAGACTGTAACTGGAACTCGTTTTGTAGATTGTGCATTCCACTAGGTGATGCTTCCTGGATGTTTTAGTTTTGTAAATTTTGTAAATATTTGCCATTTTTTTTCTTCATTTCTGTGAGATATGGCTTACAAATGTGACTGTGGCTTTCCTTTGTGATAGTTAATGAGCCCTGATGGGTTTGTTTTAGTTTTTCTGTGTCTTATTTGGAAAACGAGAGAAATTCTCCATGTAACCTAATGGGAAGATACCCCCAATAAATTTTCTATTTCATTTTTATTGGTATATTGTCATAACACTGATTGGTTGCACCAGAGTGCCATTTGCCTAATCAGTGCCTTGTGTTACCAAATCATGGTTCTTGAAATCCATATTAACCAATTGCCATCAAGTCATTTGTGACCCATAGCTACCCTGTAGGACAGAGCAAGACTGCCCAAAGCATCTGCCAGGAGCGTCTGCTGGATTCACACTGCTGAACCTAATGGATTAGCAGCTATAGCTCTGCTATTTACTTTGGTCAGACTATGCTCATTTGCCAGCACCTAAAATGACAAGTAACCACTTTCTGGAGGGTAATCCCCGTTTTGTCATTGTGGTCACCACCAATGAATGTTTGTCTCTAAATTTTTATCTGTTATTGTCTTCTTCTGAAAGTACGGTAATATGATATTTATCCTTATACTGTTGATTTACTCCCACTCAACATTAGGTCCTCCAGATCTATCTTTATTATCGTGTTTCTTAGGGTCATCATTGTTCTTGATGATGTTGCATGCTGTTCCATTGTGCATGTGTGCCACATATTGCCTGACCATTCATTCACTGGAGAGTATTTAGACAATTTCCATTTTTTTGCTGTTGTGAATAATGCTGCAGTGAACTTAGGTGTACATACATCTGTCCGTGTCACTTGTATTATGTCACTAGGGTTTAGAGGTAGGAATAGGATTGCTGGATCATGCAGTAGCTCTATTTTGGGCTTTCTGAGGAAATTTCATGCCATTTTTCATAGTAGTTGTACCATCTTACAGTCCTACCAGCAAAAGGCAAAGGTTCCAATTCCTCCATATCCTGGCCCACATTTATTTGTTTGTTTTCAAATCAGTACCATTTTACCTGGGGTGAGATGGTATCTCATTGTAGTTTTCATTTTCACTATCTAGTGATAGTGTTCTTGAGCATCTTTTTGTGTGTTTGTTGTCTTTAGAGACATGTCCATTCATGTCTTTTGTCCATTTTTTCACCATGTTCTTTGTCTTTTCATTGCTGAGGTATTGCAGTTTTCTATAGATTGTAGAGATTAGACTTTTGATGAGCGTATTGTCAGTTTATATGAGGTTTCCATTATTCAGTTTGTCTTCTGCTGCTCCTGGATTTGTAGTTACATTTATTAGCCTATGTAAAAAATAAACATGTCCCATAATTTGCTCCCTGTTTTCTTCCAGAAATTTTATAATTTTAGGTTTAACATTTAAGTCTTTCATCCCTTTTGAGTTAGTATTTGTGTATAATATGAGGTATGGGTCCTGTTTCATTTTTCTGCAAGAAGATACCCAGTTTTACCAGCTCCATTTATTAAAGCCACCTATTCTTGCTCACTGGCCTGGCATTCTTGCTCATTGAATGGGTTTTGATACCTTTTCAAAAATCGGTTGTCCATAAAAGGAAGGAATTATTTCTGGGTTCTCAGTTCTGTTCAACTGGTCTATACCTCTATTGTCAAACCATGCTATTTTTATTATAGTAGTTATGTGCGTTTTGATATCGAAGGCCTTCCACTGTGTTTTTCGGTGGTGCGTCGCTATGAGGGACATGTTTCTTCTCCATATGAATTTAGTCATTAATTTTTCCATTCAGTAAAGAATATTACTGGAATTTATATAGAGGTTACATTGTATCTGTACGTTGCCTTACACAGTGTTGACATTTTCATTTACTAATTCTTCCAGTCCATGAACACTGAATGTCCTTTCATTCATGTTTTTTTTTTACCCTCTAATGTTACAGTTTGCTAGTTTTCATTGTATAAGCGTTTCATGTCCCTAGTAAGTTAATTCATAGGTATTTTATTGTCTCATGGGCTATTTTAAGTGGTTTTTTGTTTCTTGGATTTATTTATATATATATTTTTCCTTTTGATTTCCCTTTTGGAATACTCTCTTTTTTTAAGAAGAAAGAACTCAACTGATTTTTGTGTGTTGCTCTTGATAGTTATCTTGTGGAACCTTCAGAGTTTTTGGGCATAGGATCATGTCATCTGCCAACAGAGATAATTTCCCTTCTTCATTATCTATTTGTTGTTGTTGATGATAGATGCTGTCAAGCATGTTGGGACTCACAGTGGCCCTATGCTGCAGAGTAGAACTGCTCAATAGGTTTCCAAGGAGGTCCTGGTAGATTTGAACTGTCAGCCTTTCAGTTAACAGCTGAACTGTTAACCACACTGCCACCAGAGCTCCTCAGTTTCTATTAGATGCAGCGTATTTCATTTTCTTGTATTATTGTTCTGGTTAGGACTTCCAGTATAACATTGAATAACAGTGGTTATAACGAGCATTTTGTCTCATTCACATTCTCAAGGAAAAAGTCTTTCTCCACAGAGAATAATGTTAGCTGTTGGTTTTGTAAACATGTCTTTAATTGTATTGAGAAATTGCCATTTCTACTTCGCTGAATTTTCTTATAGGAAAATGATGTTTAATTTTATCAAATCTCTTTTATGTATTCGTTGATATGATCATGTTTTGTTTTGTTTTTCCTTTGTTTTATTTATCCTGAAAATTAATTGAAAGTGTAATGTGGAGCTACCATTGAATTCCTGGTATGATTACCATTTGATCATATTGTATAATTTTTCTGACAGGTTGTTGAATTCTTTTGGCTAGAATTTTGTTGAAAACTTTTGCATCTATATTCTTGAAGGATATTGGTCTGTAGTTTTCTTTTCTGTGATTTTTTGCCTGGTTTTTGCCTGGTTAAGGTAGCAAGATGATGCTGACTTCATAATATGAGTTAGCAAGTTTTTTTTTTCCTCTTTTATGTTTCTGAAGACTTTGAGTAGAATTTGTCAACTTTTCTAAGAATGTTCAGTAAATTTCCCCAGTGTCTTCACAAAATTTTAAATTATGAATAAAATCAATATAGAGTAGTAGAATGGTGATGGTCTTTTGAAAAATAGGTCTTAGTGTGATTATCCAAGTTACTTTTTGAAATATAGTATTAATTTCTGTATTACACAAATAGTAATATGGGTAAGTTCATTCAACCCATGCAGATAGACCCTTCCCTTGATACTCCATACTTAAAAAAAAAAAAAAAAATAGGGCAATTTCTGGCCAAAGTTTCCTAAAGTTTTAGTAAGTAAAGTATACAACTAAGCTTTAGTGAAATCTCCCCTTAAATATCTCCAGAACAAGCAATGCTTCCAGTGTCTTAACAAGGGCATAACTAAATGGATACTTTCTTGTTCAGAATAGCTTCTCATCAGGGTGCAATCTTTATGAAGATAAGGACTATGCCTATTTTTGATCACTTACCTATCCCAGGCATCTAATATAATGTCTGCCACTCAAAGCATATGGCTCAATAAATATAGCTTGAATTGAGGAACAGAAAAGAAAAAGAGTGTCGGGCAAAACCAATGCAGTTGTAAGACCAAGTCAGCAAAAAAATCTGATCTTGTCTTCATTCTTTAGTCACTTTGAATTCCTTCTTGTTCTCATATTTGGAGCAAATCCACTCAGTCTCGTATCTTCACCAAGTCTTTACATTCTATTCTTGCTTCAGTGACTAGGTGGGAAAGAAGGAAATGTATATTTTGTTGATTGCTAAGTAACATTTTTATACCTACTGTTAACATTCTAGAAAACCTGGTGGTATAGTGGTTAAGCACTATGGCTGCTAACCAGAAGGTCAGCAGCTCAAATCCACCAGGTGCTCCTTGGAAACTCTATGGGACAGTTGTTCTCTGCCTACAGGGTCTCTATGAGTTGGAATCAACTCAATGGCAGTCGGTCTTTGTGTTTTTTGTTTTTTTTTGGTTTTGTTAATGTTATAAGACAGCTTACCACATTGTTTTACCTCCACTATGCTTTTAAAAGGTTCAGATATTATGATGAATTTTAAAGTCATACATTTCCTTTTGTATTTCTAACATTTATTTTTCATGTGCTACCTACATTCCAATGTTTTTTTTATTCAAATCAGCTTATTAAAAAGAGAGTGAGAAGAATGAAAACCCTAAAAGAGAGACATGTTACCATCTGTTTATCCTTGTGTACTAGTGATACATGTACTTAAAAATATCTGTGTATTTGACTGAGAGAGACAAATGAAATAAATGCTATACAATCTTCTACTGTAGTTGGAGGAGAAGTATACTCAGGTTTTAAGAAAGAGTTAGTGCAAATATGAAAAATGAAACAGGCAACTGATTCGTGAAATTCACACACCAAAAAGTCAAAATGATCAAAAACTGAGAGAAGTGGCATCTGTCTGAGCTTTTTCTGAAGACCTCTTTCACATTCTTCACCTATATTGGCACCAGCTGTGCTTAATACACCCTTCTTTTTTTCTGTATCCCATCTTGTATGAAATTCTTGATTCATGTCATGAAAACAGCTCTTCACAGAAAATCTCATATTAGCAGGAATCCTTTTATGCATCCTGTGGAAATAGAAAAGAAGTGGCAGATCTCTTAAGCATATTGCTTTGTAGTGTCCAGCTTTAAATAACATACAGATATCTATCTGTATATAGATAGATACAGATATATACCTATCTGAGTATATATAGATACAGATATAGATATAAAATATCACAGCTAGTTTTTCATTTGAGACTGCCTATATTTTATTCTGAAAACCCTGATGGCATACTGGTTAAGTGCTACAGATGCTAACCAAAAGGTCGACAGTTCAGATCCACCAGGCACTCTTTGGAAACTCTGTGGAGTAGTTCTGCTCTGTCCAGTAGGGTCACTAAGAATCAGAGACAATATAGAGAACAACAAATAGTTAATGCAGACAATTGCTCAAATATTCAAAGTTTTAAGTCTCGAGACATAGTTAAAATCCATGGATTAACAGGCAATTCTAATTTAAGGATGCTGGTAATTAATTTGCCGTTTATGTTGTGTATGTAAAACATATACACCAAGAATATATGCTAATTATTATGACAGACTGAGAAAGATATGTAACTTTGCTGTTTCTTATTTAATAACTTTAATTCTCAATGACTCAGAACACATCAACTGGTACATTTATACCATTTAATGTTCCAAATGCTTGATTTGAAAAGACATAAAAGTAATTCGACTCTATTGTGGTTCATTTCATTAAATAGAAATGAATAAAATGAAATAGCTTTAACAAGTCTGATTATTGAGGTTATCTCCACAAGCCTGTACTTTATGCAAGTCCTTTAAGAAATAGCTACAAACAATAACCAAATGACTGTCATAAAGAGAACCAAAGAATTATATTAGCAGTTGTATCAGAAACAAAAAAAAATGTTTAGGGAAACGGACAGTATTTCTAGCTTCCCTGCTTAAAGTCAATGTCTAATAAGTACTGAGATTAAAATACAAATTATATATACTACATACAACTACAAAATGAAACAAAGAATTGGTAAGCAAACAATGACATTAAGAAAAAGTGCCATTACTTCTAGTGTTAACTTATGTGTTACACTCACAATTTCTGTTTCACGGTAGGCAGGTCCTATAACAAGGGGAAGTTACTATGTTTTAAGAAAAAGTGGTGAATATGTCAGTATAAAGTCTTTGACTTTAAGCAAAGTATTACATATATGCTCTGATAAAAATGAAAATTTCTTTACTGGTATTCTGATATATCTGTTAAAACAGTCTCAAAATATATAATCTAAGTCTGTTTTCATACTATTGCCTTTTATAAATAACTGGTTATTTATATCTTCAGTGTGACGCATTGGAATAATTACTAGGTAGTTGGAGAAAGAAGACACATTGAGCATTCTGCCACTTGAAGCTTCAGTCATAGTTTATATAGTTTATATGGAGCAGATTGTCAACAAACAGCAGAATTTATGCATTCCCTAATGGATCTAGCATCTTACTTGACTGGGCAAGAGACTAGGGAAAGCAGTTTTGTTCTAAGATAAGGAGAATCAGAGGCAATATGTTTTTTTTTGCTGACAGTATCCTTTAATTTCAGTATAGACGGTTTTTCAGTTACTAACAAATTAGAGTAAATAACAGTTTTTTTGTTTAATAAAATATTGATATATTAAAATATGATTTTTCAGTCCTTTGTTTACTCTGAAACCATGGTGGTATAGTGGTTACATCTGTAAACCAAAAGGTTGGTAGTTCAGATCTGCCATGCGCTCCTTAGAAACTCTACTCTGTCCTATAGGGTCTCTATGAGTTGAAATTGACTCAACAGCAGTGGGTTTGGTTTAATTTAGTGTTAAGTAAGGAAAAAATACTTTAGATTATGGCTATGTTATTCATATCAATTGAATTATATAATTTTGCATACAATTTGTACTTAACACTAAGTGTGATTACTTTTTTATAAGTTGTATTAAATAGAAATGACAACATTTCCTGTAAAGATAACAAAAATTGAAAGATACCAACAGATAGTAAAATATGTAGTGAATTTGAAAAAAATACAAGAATATTGTGGATTTCTTTGTAATGCTAATAAGATCTAATGTTATAATTCTCCATTTGAATGTTTTTATGGATAATGCTTATCAACTCATTGTCTTTAATGAAAATGTTTTTAAACTTCCAGCAGCAATGTATTAATAATAATAATAATATATTTTGAAATGATAACACAATGGAATAAGAGTTTTGAAACTAGACATTTTAAAGAACTTTTTTACATAAGATTATGTTGAATAAGCCTGCTTTCGTGGATGTAAAATGAGTATCATGCTCAGAATTGTGAGACACACTATTTCTACAAAAATTGGCCTGTGAGAAGAATGAATGATAAAGGAATGATGGGCCTACCCAGCAGGAAAAGACAAAGCACAATGAATTTTTGATATTTTGAATGCACATTGTAATCCTGCTATCATTTTTGGCTGAAATACATATCTTTAAGTCAGAGTATAAATGAGATAGTTGGAATTGATATACCAGTTATAGTACAAGAGAAGTCTGTCATTTAATATCCTCAGAGCCACTGTCACTCTGTTTATGGAAGCAAGAACCATTTTATTCCCCAGCGATTGACTTAAAATCTACTCAGTTTTAAACCTTTTGTTTATATATTCCAGAGTACCAATATTTTATATGTTAAATTTAAAAATCCACAAATCTCTGGCATTCAGTGTTTTCTTTAGGTTTGCAGCATACATACTGATGGCAAAAGACTTCATCCCATTCCTGCAGATGTTCACTTGTATTTCGCTACTGAAAAAGCTGTTGGAATACATGTTGGCCTACACCTCAGATGTATTATGATGAATTTATGGTGAATGCATAGGATATTGCTGTATATATATATTCACTGAATCTGAGACCTGAACATCTTAACAGCTGAATCTGAGAGTATAAAAAATTAGAAGCCAATATCAGTTTATAAATATATTTTGCAAGGAAAAGAAAATGATATTTTCGTGCTCATGGGCATAATTTCAAACAAATATTCTGAAATAGGCAAGATATGCAAAAGCTTAATTGTGCTTCCTTACCTGTCTGTAGTGCCCAGTTTGACCTATTTTCACTACGTCGAAGATGTGGTCAAACCCATGTAGAACTCTGTGTGTGTATGTGTACACATACATACATAAAAGTATATACCCCTTAGGTAACCTTGTGTGGTTGATTCTAAAGCTCCCAGATATGGACCCTAACATCTCTTGTATAAATTGGCGTACTACTGGGGTATAATCGACACACGTTCTCTTGTATACTTTAAATCATCTCCAGGTTACTTATAATACCTAGTACAGTGTAGCTAGTATATAAATAGCTGTTAATGCTGGCACTTCACACATCACGTTTTCTGTCTTCACAAGCACTTTTATCATGAGCCAGAAAGACCACTTTTTGCCATAACAGGAGCAGCCTTAACACTTCTGCAGACTTCAAGTTCTTTCCAGCTTTATTGTGTGGATGGTCGATTTGTTCTTACACACCTTACAGCCTGTTTCAGGAAGTGACAGGCCACTTTTCAAAACAATCTAAGATTTGTTTTTTCTCATTGAGAGAGAGCACTTTACGCTACCTCTCAGCATTTGAAGCATTGCTTTGACTACTTCATTGTGTTTTGAGGAGTCATTTTTTTCCACAAAAACAAAAGGTGCACACAACACCAGTAGACAAGAACCAGGCAGGAGGCAAACGGTGCTCTGACACCGAGTGCTGGAGAGCTCGGAGGGGCTGCGAAACGGCCGGAGGCGGCGGGAAGTGCTCCAACACCGCTTCCTTGGCGCGCAGGCGTGCTCATACTTAGGACAGGGCAAATTCAAGTTTTACTTTCTGGAAATTTGTTTCTTTTGAATATTTTCCTTCTACCTTTGGTTGAATCTGCGGATTCAAAATCCGCAGATACGGTGGGCTGATTGTAAAACCTGCGAAAGCTGGCACCTCTGTAAAGTGGAAACCTGTCACAGAAGGAACACTCAAATATTTTTCACCAAAACAGACAGAAAACTTGCAAGACCCATATAAGTAAGGCAGTCCCATCAAAGTTTGGCTCTCTCAGGGTCCATCCAGTGAATGTATACAGTCCTTTGCCGTGGAGTTGATTCTAAATAATAGCAACCCTTTTGGATACAGTAGAACTGCCCTATAGCGGCTCCAAGGAATGGCTTGTGGATTCAAACTGCTGACCTTTTGATTAGCAGTCAAAACTCTTAACCACTGTGCCACCAGGGCTCCCTACGCATACACACATGCGCGCTCGCGCGCACACACAGACACACGTCCACGGCTGTCAAGTCGGGTCCAACTCGTAGTGACCCTGAAGTCAGAGTGGAAGTACCCCGTAGAGTTTCCAAGGAGCACCTGGTGGATTTGAACTGCCAACCTCTTTGTTAGCAGACGCAGCGTTTAACCCACTACAACTCTCTCTCTCTCTCCTTCTCTGTTATATATATATATATATATATACATATATATGTATATGTGTATAAGTGTATATATACATGATGTATACGTAATATACATATATGTGGTGTATACATATATCTACATATGTGTAGTATATATACATCTCTTTTATATATATGCATGTGTATGCATATATATGTATACATATACACATATATACACATACATACATATATGCATATATATATATATGTAATAGGGAGTTAGAAGACCTAAGTTGTCCTGGGAAAGGTAAGCAACATCATTACCATAAAAAGGTTGAAAGCTACATCAGAAATGTAAGCGTTTTGATATTTAAAACCAGTAAAGACATTAATGACATTGCACTTTCTTTACATATTTTGTGTTATGTTGATGTTATGCTCTGATTAAGTGATGAGTTGTGTTAATGAAGACCACTGACATGAATTAATGTTTGTTAACTTTATTATATATGGTATATACATATATTTCTATAGTATATAGTATATATATGTATATATGCTATATGTATATATGCTATAGAAATGTGTATAATTCATTTTTTTATTTTTATTTAACATAACTGAGTGAAAATGTACATTCACGTATAAATTTACATGCCTACCTATATGCAGCTTCCACTGCTCTCCCTGTCCAATGACAGCACACTATTCCTCTCTGTTCCATACATGTCTCATCCTCCCAACAGCCTCCTTTCCCCTCCTCTCCATCCACTCCCCTTCCTCCAGCCAGAGGTCAGCAAGATGATATCCTATAGATGTATAGAACCATAAAGTGCTTCCAATATATGGTCACTCTGCATTGCCAAGTCCAATCCATTCCTGTCCAAAGAGTGGACCTTTGTTATAATTTATGGGAAAGGGTAGCATCAGGGCCGGGGGCCATGCTCTCAGAGGAACCCCAAAACCGCTGGACCATCAATTGAGGTCTTTTAGTGGAGATCTCATGATGCACCCCTTTTTATTCTTGTGTTGCCAGTGAGACTCCTCTCTGTGAGCTCCATTGTGGCTATCACTGGTGGTGGCTGGGTACCATCCGGTTCTTCCCGTCCCAAGTCGATGTAGGCACCTACTCTTGTGGGTCTCTCTGTCTTCTCGGTTGTCTTTACCTCATGTCATTTTGGTCCTCGGTGAGCATCCATTCCTGCTGAGTTGGGACCATTTGCTGTGTCCTCGGATGTCCACATGTGTTTTTTGGCTGCCTGGATCTCCTCTTTAGTGAAGTGTCTGTCCATCTCCTTTGCCCATCGCTTAATTGGATGGGTTATCTTCTTCCTCTTGATATTTTGTAATATCTTATAGATTGTGGAGATCAGGCGTCGGTCTGACATAGAGTTGCCAAATATTTTTTCCCATTCTGTGGGTGTTCTTTTAATTCTATTAATAAAGTCTTTGGATGAGCAAAAGTGTTTGATTCTTAATAGTTCCCATTTATCTATTTTCTCTTCTGTTGATTGAGGTTTCTTTGACAGATTTTGGAGTCTGTCCTCGTTGTGTATTAAAACTTCCATTGTTCCTACCTTTTCTTGGATGAGCTTTATCGTTTTAGGTTTGATATTTAGGTCTTTTATCCAGTTCGCCATGAGTCGGATCCGACTCGCCGGCACTTGGCTTACTTGGCTATCCAGTTGGAGTTGGTTTTTGTATAAGGTGTAAGATATGGATTTTGATTCACTTTATTGCAGATGGATAACGAATTTTGCCAGCACCATTTGTTGAAGATACTGTTTTTACCACAGTTTAATGTCATAGGGCCTTTGTCGAATATCAACTGTTCATAGGCAGATGGTGTCCTCTCTGGGGTCTCAGTTCTGTTCCATTGATCGATCTGTCTGTTCTTGTGCCAATACCAGGCTGTTTTGACCACTGTGGCAGTGTAGTATGTTCTAAGGTCAGATAATGAGAGGCCTCCCAGTGTGTTCTTCTTCTTTAGTAGTATCTTACTTATCCGGGGCTTCTTCCCTTTCCAAACAAAATTGGTGATTGGTTTCTCCATCTCATTAAAAAATGTTGCTGGAACTTGTATTGGGATTGCATTATATAAATAAATTGCTTTGGGTAAAATCGACATTTTCACAATGTTAAGTCTTCCTATCCATGAGCAGGGTAGGTTTTTCCATTTATCTAAGCCTCTCTTAGTATCTTGTAGTAAGGGCTTGTAGTTCTCTTTGTAAAGGTCTGTTGTTTCTCTGGTTAGATTAATTCCTAGGTACTTTATCTTCTTAGGGGCTATTGTAAATGGTATTGATTTGATAATTTCTTCCTTAACAGTCTTGTTGTTGGTATAAAGGAATCCTACTGATTTACTTATGTTTTTCTTGTATCCTGAGACTTTGCTGAACTCTTCTATCAGTTTGAGTAGCTTACTTATAGATTCCTTGGGGTATACAATCATATCATCTACGAACAGGGAGATTTTAACTTCCTCTTTGCCGAGGCAGATGCCCTTTATTTCTTGGTCTTGTCTAATTGCTCTGGCTAGGACTTCTAGCACAATGTTGAATAGGATAGGTGACAGTGGGCATCCTTGTCTAGTTCATGATCTCAAGGGAAAGTCTTTCAGTCTCTCTCTATTCAGGATGATGTGGGCAATAATTGGCTTTGTATAAATGGCCCTTATTGTGTTGAGGAATTTGCCATCTATGCTCATTTTGCTAAGAGTTTTTAGCATGAATGGGTGTTGGACTTTATCAAATGCCTTTTCGGCATCAATGGACAAAATCAGGTGATCTTTGTCTTTTGTGTTATTTATGTGGTTAATCACATTAATTGTTTTCCTGATGTTGAACCAGCCTTGCATCCCTGGTATGAATCCCACTTGGTCATGATGGATTATTTTCTTGATATGTTGTTGTATTCTGTTGGTAAGATTTTTGTTGAAGATTTTTGCATCTAGGTTCATGAGTGATATCGGTCTGTAGTTCTCTGTCTTTGTTGGATCTTTCCCTGGCTTAGGTGTCAGGGTTATACTGGCTTCATAGATTGAGTTTGGGAGTACTCCATCCCTTTCTATACTGTGAAGTAGTCTCAGTAGTATTGGGGATAACTTTTCTCTAAATGCTTGGTAGAATTCTGTCGTGAAGCCATCTAGGCCCAGACTTTTTTGGTTGGCAGTGTTTTGATGACCTTTTCAATCTCTTCCTTTGTAATGCGTTTATTAAGTTGTTCTGCTTCACGTTGTGATAATTTGGGTAGGTAGTATGAGTGAAGGAATTTGTCCATTTCCCCTAGGTTTTCAAATTTGTTAGAGTACAGTATTTCATAGTATTGTGTTATGATATTTTTGATTTCTGTTGCGTCTGTGGTGACAACTCCCCTCTCATTTCTAATTTGGGTTATTTGTTTCCTTTCGTGCTTTTCTTTAGTAAGTTTAGCCAGTGGTTTGTCAATTTTGTTGATCTTTTCAAAAAACCCGCTTTTGGTCTTTTCAATTTTTTCAATTGTTTTTCTATTCTCGAATTCATTTAGCTCCAATTAATCGAAGGTTGTTCCTCTTAATAGAGTCCCACATGCTTCTTAATGTTTCTTCGTTTTTCTTGTTTCGTTTTTCCCATTTCTGCTCATAGACACTGGCATCAGTAGCTCTGTCTTCCAAGTCAGAAATTCTTTTTTCCATTTGTTCCATTCTGTTTTCTTGGCTTTGCATGGAAGTTTCTGTGTCTTTGATTTTCTTCTTGATCTGTTGGATTTCAGATTACTGATGTTCCATCAGATCAAACAACTTGCTTAATTTTTCATTTTGTTCTGCTGCATTTTGTGTAAGGTCTAGAAGGGCTCTGTACTGACTCGACAGCATTTGGCTTTTGGCATTCACTTCCTGATGCTTTCATAAAAGTTTCTTCGTCTGGAAAACTCCTTGGTTGCTTTGTTTGGGAGCCTTCTGAAGCCATGAGTGATTGCTTGTATGCCACAATTGTCTGTTACTTTTTGGGTTCCATGTGAGTATATAGAGGCTGGAAGAGGTACTGTGAGGATGGATTGCAAATGTTTCTCTAGGCTGTCTTCAAATGTAAAGCAAAAGGTATCTGACCAGTTCACAAGTCAGTTAGGTTTTCAGGTGTAGAGGTCCCTCTTCTCATCTGACAATGTAAGCGCCACTATATCCAACCCCAGATGATAACAAACTAGTTCTGAATACAGCAATGCTACTGCCCTGTTGGCCTCTGCTGACAGGGCCTAGCCTTAGCCAACACTGCGTCGAGTACTGGTTTTGTGATAGAAAAGTGCTCTCCTGTGGGCAGGCTCTGGCTCCCAAGCTAAGAATTAGGTCCAGCTGCGGCCACCGTACCCAAGATGGCGTCCTCCACACAGGCAGCAGACAGAGGGGCTAAAGGTGCCGAGAGGTAGTGATTCCTCTGCTTCTGTTGCAGGGCCCCCAACGTAGGCAGCACTGTGCAAAATCACTACTTTTCTGACGGAGAAGCGCTGTCCCGTTTGCAGGCGCTGGCTCCCAGGCTAAGAACGAGGTCCCTCTAAAATCTCGGTACCAACATGGCGTCCCACACCCTGACCACGGAGTTCCGCACAAACCGCGCTGAGGCAGCTACAAAACAAAAGGCTCAAAGTGGCTAGATTAACAGAGTCCCGGGCCTGGCTCTCAGAATATGGGAATTTCACCTGCCTATCCCCCCAGCAGCGCGTCTGAGTCCAGCCGCCGGGCAAGGCCCAGCTCCGCCCACCAGCCGAGACCGAGGAAAAAAAAGTCAAAACGGTGCGTTTATCTTCCGTCCGTGAGAGCCGGGGCTAGCCGGGAGTGGGAGTCAGCGAAAGAGAGGAGGTTTTTCACTGAGTGGTATGAAGTCCCAATTAACAGCTCTGTGCCATGTCCTGAGGCTGATTAGGTGCTCAGAAGGCTCTGTTTGATTGTCAATTCAGGTCTTGGTTTCCAGAGGGATACAAGGAGACGTAGGCTTAGTCCACCATCTTGACTCCAACCCCTGTATAATTCTAATTGTATATAATATACATTGTGTTATGTATGTATAAATATATATTGTATTATGTATATACATATTATATGTGTATATATACATATTACGTATGTATATATACAATTAAATTGTGTGTGTGTATATATGTGTGTTTGACTTAAGTATTCAAACTCACTCTCTCGCATTTCAAGAAGCCTGTATAAAAGTTAAGAAAGGCCTATGATGATCCCATGTTAGTCTGTCCTGAAAGCCTGCCATTATAAAAACAGTTTCTGCAGTTAATCACAAGAACATGATTGCAAATTATTGGAATCCTAAAGCACAAAAATAAAAAGGAAACATAGATTGCAATAACCTGAAATAGGTTACATTATTGCTTCTGTGAGTTGGAATCAACTTGGTGGTAATGAGTTTGGTTTACTTTTGGATGATTGTAAACCGTACAGATATTCAGATTTTTATTCTTAGCTTCACTCTTAATGCAGCAACTTTAGCTTAGTCATTGGAGTCCAAATAACCCCAAGTAATTTCTGGTAAATTGGAAACAATAGCATACATATGTTTGGCCTGCCACTAGTAGTTTTATTATGTATGGTAGTCTACAGACTTCAAAGGAGGGAAAATCTTTAGTGTTAGAAGTTTTTTTGTTCTTTTGAAATTTTCATTTGATATCATTAATTCTTAAATTTTATCTATACTTTAAAGCATATGATAAAGTACTTAAGTGTGTTTTAGGCAATTATAAACTAATTGCTTATTACAGTAAGCATCTTTAAAAGAATTATTGTGACTATATTCCTTCTCTGAAGAGTCTTGATGCCTTACAACTTTGCATTGTGAGCAGTTCATTCATCCATTTTTGCTCACTTGTTATGTTTTGATTTCACATTTGTGCCATGCTTTTGTGGTTAGTGTCATTTTACAGTTAGCAATATGAGTGACAACTCCTTTCTAACATGCCAGCTCAGATTTGAAAAATTTATCTATAGGTGGTTCAAACAACTTTAGTTCATATCAGTGATCTTCATCAATATATCTGATCACTGAATCAGAGTATAACACCAACATAACACAAAATATGTAAAGAAAGTGCAGTGTCATTAGTGAATTTCAAAATGCTTATGCTTCTGTTGCAGGCTTCAACCTTTTTTATGGTGGTGATGTTGCTCACTTTTTCCAGCATAACTTAGGTATTCTTACTCAACAGAACTGTGTCAATAAAATACATAACAAATAAACAGATAGATAAAAAACCTACTGTGGTCAAGTAGATTCTGACTCCCAAGGCCCTATATGACAGAGTAAAACTGTCCCATGTGGTTTCCCAGGAGCATCTGGTGGATTCACACTGTCAACCTTTTAGTTAACATCAGAGCTCTTAATAACTACACCGCAAGGACCATAGCATTCCTTTTATTCTCTATGATTAAATTCACCTTGGTAGGTTACTGTCTTAGTTTTGAAAACACAGAACGTTGCTCAGAACTTAGTAGAATTTTCTTTTGTAGCTCTTTTTACATGTAGGCAACAATGCATATATTTAAATTCAGAGTATGAAAAGTTCTGACATAGGCACATACAGTTGGAATTTACTCAATGGTTGTGGTGGTGGGTACGCCTATGAAAGCTGTCCTTTTTGATAAAATTTTACCATTTTTTTTTATTTTGAAAAGGATTTGTTGTCTATTGTCTCTTAATAATTCAAGTACCTAGATTTTTTTTAAATGAAATATTTTACATTTACCTAGGCATACTGAAATAATCAACATAGGATTTACACTCCTGAAAAGAAAAAAAAAAAGTACATAAACTGGAACATAGAACTCTGATAGAACTCAGGTATTTTTTATTCTGAAACAAGACAATAGATACTTAATATTACTGAATTTTGATAAAGGATTAACCTATTGCCTGAAATAAGATAGTTGTAGAAAGCACAAGATGCTCAGTGGTACACAGGACTTGCAGAGGCATGCAGAACATGTAAAACTTGCTTTCTAGCCTCCAGAATTTGAAACAGATCATGCATTTGACCCTCTCAACAAACTAGACTCACTATCCCCAGAGAACACTTTCACTGGCTGCTTAATCTCTGTCTGAGCAGTAACCTGTGTGTCGGTATAATAAAGATCAAGTTGGTTAAAGTATATCTGGTCTTAGTTTAATGCATAAATACTTCTGGCAATAAAGATAGAACCAGAAAATACCCAGAGGTTTCTAAGGAACAGCACATGGAAGATAAAATTATTCAACTTAGTGGAATTGCTGAATTTAAGGCCAACATAGAAATTTTATCAGTTTATCCTGGAAGAAATTGAAAAATGTAGTACTTCAAATAATGTACTGTGGAAGATGAAGTGCTTAACTTACTGTTATGGGTGTAACTGTATCTGTCAGCTTATTGCTGTATTGCTCCGTGAAAAGGGAAAGCAAATGATGAATCTTTCAGAGCTACAACTGCAGCTTTTCAAAAGCACTGTTAAAGAAAGTCACTGCTAACTGTATGTTTAGTGTTCAAGAGTATTTACAACTATAGGAATAGTAGCACAGGTGTAAAGTTGAAAATTAAGATTATTGAAATATAGATCGTTTGCAAAAGTAGACACCAATTTCCATGTTTATTCCAAGTGAGTCATTAGACCTTAATAATGTAAAGATAATTATTATCAAAAAGATAATTGTTTTAGTCTTATTTTTATGAATCTGTCTAATCGCTTTGGAGTAAATGGTAATGAAGAAATCAGAGATTTGATCTACGCATCTAATTAAAATAATTTCCCGTCAGTTTAGTCATGTTTTTCAGTCATTTGGTAAAGCATATAAGCCCATCATTACAACACAGACATGTTTCTGTTAAATCTATGTATAATAATGATGTATTTTTAGAGGTTTATAATGCTTATTACTTTTTTCAATAATATTATTTTCAAACAACTACATTTATATATACTATGTACAGTCATGTGAAATAGATATGAAGTATTTATCCTGAATTTGTAGATGAGAGCACAGAGAGCAATAAGAGATTACTGAGATACCACCAGGTTTCTAGATCTCCTTATTGACACAATAAGCTCACGATCTTGTCACTGTATTTCCAGTTAAAAGTATCTAACTGGAAAATTATTTAATCATGCAACAATATGTTTGCCTGTAAGAAGTATATTTTGATTAGAGAGATGGCATAGAATCTTCATGTTAGGTTGTTTTACACTTCTTCACAATTAATCAAAGAGTTAGCAACAGAAATACAGCATCTTTTCATTTAAATTGGAAAAATCTTTTGATATTAGTAAATTCTAGTTATTCTCTCCTTTTGGTTGTATTATAGCTACATAATTATCAGAAGTCAATGAGCTACTTATAAATATATTTGCATATTGTGTTGTCTTTGAACTTCATGAAATGATTCCCATACAAAACAGAATGTCAGGCATTTTTAACAAAAGCAAGGACATAAGTGAGGGAACTGTCAGTACTTGATGCAGACATCTTCAATGCCTTTTTCTTTTCTATGTTTCCCTTTTCTGGCGTAGAGATGCATGTACCTCCAATAGTGAATTCTTGTGGTTCATTTGGAGGACTGTCCTTGAGCCTTGAGTTCTTTACCCATAAATGTAAAGAGCTGGAATGGCCTGGGAGTTTCTGTCCCAGAGAGTGTATAAACCAGCTCTTTTGCCTTGGCACAGGGACATTAAAACGTAATGACCTTAAATAAACTCATACTGAAGCTATGATTTTTATCCACAGTCTGCACTGTAGTTTTGCTTCTCTCCCCATTCATGAAAGATTGTCCTTCTCGTCGTCAACTTGCTGTCTAGTTTCTCTTAATCAGTCACTTGCAGGCAGTCTCAGGAAATGCTTTGGGGCACTCAAGTAACAAATTCACAGCCACTCCAATGTGGACATGAAATTAAGGACTGATGTCTAAACTAGGGCCCACTGTCAGTATTTGTCTCTTTGCCTCTCCATTATCCTATGTTTCAAAAATGACCTAATCTGTTATAATAAGATTTAAAAAAAAAAGGAAAAGAAAAAAAAAATCCTTCTAAAGATGCTAATACACTCTTTAGAGTTTTACTGACCTGGCAGTCATTCTACTCTGGCTGTATTTCATACCTTGTCTTTTAAGCATGATATTATTTTCAAGTTATTTAGATAAGACTCTGTGGAACTTTATATACAAAAAAGTAAAAACTAATGGTATGGATATAATTTCATATAAATGAATAATCCTGTTCAGTGTTTCATTTAGTGATGTTTTATATAATAATCTGCTGCAAAGGATTTTTTTAAAGTATTGAAAAATAAAAATGTCACCTTGAAGACTAAAATGCTGTTGACCCAAGCCATGGTATTCTCAATTGCATCATATGCATGTGAAAGCTGGACAACGGAAAAAGAAGACAGAAGAATTGATGCCTTTAAATTGTGGTGTTGGAAAACAAATGTTAAATGTACCATAGACTGCCAAAAGAACAAACAGTATCTATTCTAAAAGAAGTACAACCAAAGTGCTCCTTGGAAACAGAAGTGGCAAGACTGCAACTTACATATTTTGAATATATTGTCAGGAAGGATCAGTCCCTGGAGAAGGACATCATGCTTGGTAGAGTGGGAGGTCAGTTTTCAAGAGGAAGACCCGAGATGATATGGTTTGACACAGTGGTTGCAAAATGGGCTTAAGCAAAAAACAACTGTGGACTTGGCACAAGGCCGGGCAGTCTTTCACTCTATTGTTCATAGGGTCAATATGTGTTGGAACCAACTCAGTGGTACCTAATAACAACAATAAAAAAACACATACTTCTGAGATACTTTTCCCAAATTGTTTACATCCTTGAGAATAAAAATATTACTCAGCAATGTCTTTAAGGAGATAATTAGCTTGCTGGCATATTCATTGCATGATGATTAATAGCTTTTGCTTAGACAATAAAGACACTTTTTTTTTAGTAGAGTGACTTACATTCTCAGTCAACTCATTTCTGAAAAACTGGACACTCTTGTCCATATATTTATAGAAATAACCAAGACTCAGAAGAATTTCATGTTTGCAAGTTACCATGTAACCTTAAATAACACCAAATTTATCAATTTTAAGACCCAGTGACATCTTAAAAACATAGATCTATTTTTTAAAAGTCCTTGTTTGCTTCCAAGGTACTAAAATTGAAAACAAAAATACTTACGTAAAAACACAATTAATAGAGTAATTTTATTCACAACATGGGAGGAAAAAAAAAATCTAAGAATTGTATTCCTTTCCAATAATCTGGTTGATTTTACCTTTGCAGCAGATATGCATCATAATGACAACCTGAAGTGTGCCAAACCAAACTCACTGCCATAGAGTAGATTCCAATTCATAGTGATCCCATAAAGTTTCTCAGGCTGTAATTTCAGTGCAAGCTGACCGCCACATCTTTCTCCCTGAGAGCTGCTGGTGGGTTTCAACTGCTAAACTTTGAGTTGTCAGTGGTTGACTGGTTTATCCTCTGCACCACCAGGACCAAGATAGATCATATTTTACAAGATTTATGTTTAAATTAAATTCAAATTCAAGCACTGAGAATCCATATGATTGTGAAGAAAATAATACATGAGGTCTGATGAGTCCACGAACTTAATTGCTCTAAGCTATGCATCTATGCCAGTGCCTAGTCCATCCTTCAGAGAAGTTCTGGAATGGCCATTGAGCAAGGTGGCAAGTTTGAAAACTTAATTATATAGTTGTCTATAAGGGAGTTTTTAGCCAGTAAGCAAATAACTGTGTCGAAACACCCTCCCTACTCACCTGGTCTGGCCCTCAATGACTTTTTTCTTTACCTGCAGCTAGTAAGTGAGATTTAGCACCTGAGTTTTCATGGTTTATATAAAGAATATATAACATATATTCTTAACTATGTAAAGAATAGATGGTGACTATACAAGAATACATATATATTTATAAACACCTATATAAGTTTGCCATTACAGTATCAAAAAGAAGAGCTTTACTGTCTTATATATGTTCTTAAAGACATCTACTTATCCAATAAATATAATACATATTTGTATATGGTGAATAAGAATATATGTAATCTACATTCTTAAATATATAAAGAATAGATGACAAAAAGCATATTTTAGTGTCTCAGAGCAAAATTTAATATTGGAGTGTAGTTATAGATTTCAGTGAAAAGATGTGGAGAGGCTATACCATGACAGTTCAGGTGCTAAATCTCATTTTACTAGCTGTGTGACCTTTATTATTTATTTACCCAGCTAGGATTCCATCACCTTTTTCTAATCTGTGGGTGGTAAAACATCACTTAAATGATCATCTATTCTATAAATATTCATTAAACCTCTATTCTGTGCCAAAAATTAAACTATCACAGTCAAGAACAAGACATACACACACACAAAAATCTATCTCTCAAGTAAGTTAATTTTAATTTTAATGAAAGGACAGAAGTCTTTAAGTACTTACTGGTGATGATAAAAGACTGCAGAATTAAGTATGTATTATGACTCATCATAAAGAAAATAAAAATCTTCACAACTGGACCAATAAGCAATGTAATCATGAATGAAGAAAGATTGAAATTGTCAAGGATTTGATTTTACTGAGATCTACCACCAACCCCCATGGAAGCAGCAGTCAAGAAATCAAATGATACCTACTTAGGGCAAATCTGCCACAAAAGATCTCCTTAAAATATTGAAAAGTGAAGATGTCACTTTGAGAAGTAATATATGCCTGAAACAAGCCATGACATTTTCTATCTCTTCGTATACATGTAAGAGTTGGCAAGCGAATAAGACCAAAGAACTGATGCCTTTACTTTACGGTGTTGGTGAAGAGTACTGAATATACCATGGACCAAAAAAAAAAAAAAAAATTGCTGCCTTCAAGTTGATTCCAACTCATGCTGACCCTATAGGACAGAGTAGAACTTCCCCATAGGGTCTTCAAGGAGTGCCTGGCAGATCAAACAGCAGCCCTTTTGGTTTGCAGCTGTAGCACTTAACTGCTTTGACACTACCAGAGTTTAACCAGTAAACAAATAACTGTATTGGAACACCCTCCCTAATAGCCACCAATGACTGTTTTCTTTACCTGAAGGTAAGGGAAATATTGAAAAGAAGACATTTGGATGACATTCAGGATGTCAAGGGTAATACATGAACAGCTCTGATGGTCATTCCACAAAATGAGTTCCAAAATGGCTCTGAAAGGTAGGCTAGGTGCTGGCCTCAGTGCATAGCTTCTTAAGGGGAGTCGCTTTGAAGATGACCATAGTAATATGCACCAATCAGATACATAGCACTTTTTCTAGGATGAGTTAGGGAACTTAATTGTCAGTCCTTATACAATGGATGTGTTATCAGGAGGAACTAGTCCCTGGAGAAGGACATCATGTTTGGTAGTGGGTCACCAAAATAAGCAAGCCCCTCAACGCGATCAACTAACGTGGTAGTTACAACAAATGGGCTGAAACCGAGTGATGATGACGGAGATAGTTCCAGGGAATGAACAGTGTTTTGTTTTATTGGACTTACAGTCAGTGTGAGTCAGAACCCAATTGATGGCGACTAACAACAGCAGACAAAATAAAATAAAACAAAATAATATATAATTACATTTTTTTAAAGTTTCTGTTGTTCAAATACTGGCGAGAACGTGGTGCATCAGGAATTTTCATTCATTGGTGGTAGTAATAAAAAATTGTATAAGCACTTTGGAAGAAAGTGTGGCAGTTTCATACAAAGCTAAATATACTTTCAACATAAGACACAGGAATCATGTTCCTAGTTCCTTATGCAAATGAGATTAAAATATGTCCATATAAAAACCCAAATATGAATGTTTGTATGAACCTTATTTATAATGACCCAAAATTGGAATAAGAAAAATGCTTTTCAGTAGCTGAATGTACAAACTGTGCTATACCTATGAAGTTATTGTTAAACAATAAAAACAAATTAATTAGCAAGTCATAAAAAGACATAGACAACAGCATACTCTTGCCGTTGAGTCAATTCCAGAAAAGACAGAAGAATCTTAAATTTATATTGCCAACTGACAGATGACAGTCTAGAAAACAATGACATATTGTTTGATTTCAATTATGCAGCAGTCTTTCAAAAGGATAACTGTAAAATCAGTGAAAAGATCAGTGGTTTTCCAGGTTAGAAGGAGGGGGAACCATTGCCATCAAGTTGATTCTGATACATAGCAACCCCAAATGACAGACTAGAACTGTCCTATAATAGTCGCTTCCAAGGAGTGCTTCATGGAGTTGAACTGCTGACCTTCTGGGTAGCAGCCATGGCTTTTAACCACTAGGCAAGTAGGATTTCCTAGAGGGAAAGAGGGAATGGATAAATAGATGTCTCTAAGGGCATGTCTAAGACAGTGAAGCTCTTCTGTAAGATACTGTAATGATAAACGTGTCAAAATCTGTAGGGTTCTACAACCCAAACTGTGAACACTAAAATGTATTATGGAATTGGGTTCACTTTAGTTCTTGTAAGGAGTCAAGGAAAGGTTGTGACAATTTTTCAGTAAACAGCAACAAGGACTGAAAATCAAGAAAATATGAGATTAAAATATTGATGTTGTTAGGAGTCATCGTGTTGGTTCCAGCAACCCTATTAACAACATAAAAATTAAAAATTAAAAATAAAACACTGCCTACTTTTATACTGTCCTCACAACCTATGTCCATCACTGCAGCCTTTGAGTCAATCTATCTCTTTGAGAGTCTTCCTCTGTTTTATTGTCCACCTACATTACCAAGCTGATCGTCTCATGGGACTGGTCCTTCTGGATAACATATCCAAAGTATGTGAGATGAAGTCCAAATAAGCTTTGTTATAAGGAGTATTCTGGCTGTACTGCTTCTAAAATAAATTTGTTCTTTCCTTTTACAGTCCATGGCATATTCAGTATTCTTCACCATCATCATAATTCAAAGGTACCAATTATTCTTTGTTCTTCTTTATTCATTGTGGCACTTTTGAATGAATAGGATGCTATTGAAAATACTATGGATTTGCATCAGGCACAATTAAGTACTCAGTGTGACATTTTTGTTTATTTTCAGACACTTTAAAGAGGTCTATTGCAACAGATTTTCTCATACCTCTCTTACATTTGTTACATCCCCTAATCAAATCTTGATTGCTGCTTCCATGGCTGTTGTGGACCCAAGTAAGATGAAATCACTGAAACTTCAGACTTGTCCCTTTTTAGCATTATGTTGCTTATTGGTTCACTTGTGAGGATGTTTCTTTTCCTGTTGTTTAGGTATAATGCTTATTGAAAGTTTGAGTCTTTCATCTTCATCAGTAAGTTTATCAAGTCCCCTAAACTTTCAGCAAGCAAGATTGTGTAATATGCTTATTGAAGATTGTTAATAAGTCTTTCCCCAACCTGGATGCTCCATTCTTCATGTACTCCAGCTTCTTGGATTATTTGCTCAGCATACACGTCGAATAAGTATGGTGGTGAAAGGATAAAACACTGAACCACATGCTTCTGGTTTTAAACCACAAACTGTCCTTCTGCTCTGTTTGAGTGCCTACCAAGATCTTGGTTTATGTACAGGTTCTCATGAACACAATTATGTGTTTGGAATTGCCATTGTTTCCAATATTATCTATAATTTGTTGTGATCCATATAGTTGAATGTCTGTGCATAGTTACTAAAATACTGGTAAGCATCTTCCTGGTATTTTCTGCTCCAGTCAAGATTCATTTGATATCAGCAATGATGCACTTCATTCTATGTATGTTCTTTTCTGAACCCAACTTGAATTTCTGTCAATTCTGTATCACTGTACTGCTGCAACTGATTTTGAATGATCTATGGCAAACATTTTTCTTGTGTGTTATATTAATGATATTGTTTCAGCAATTTCTTCACTCTACCTAATCACCTTTATTTGGAATGGGCACAAAAATAGATCTCTCCCAGTCAGTTGGCCAGATAGCTCTCTTCCAAGTTTGTGGAATATACAAGAGAAACATCTCAATTTTTCTTCCCACAATCCTAAAGTCTGTTTGCTTGCTTGTTTGTTGTTGTTTTTGCCAGTGCCTTCAGTGCAGCTTGGATTTTTTCCTCCAATCCATTGGTTTTTGATGATAGGCACCACCTCTTAAATGACTGAATCTTAACCTATTCTGTTTGGTACAGTAACTGGGCAGTCTATCTTATTTTGATGTTTCCTGCATTATTCATTTTTTTTTTTTTTTCTCATAGAACTCTTCCAAATTGCAACTGAGGCTTGAATTTTTTCTTCAAGTCTTTTGTATAGAGAAATAGCTAGTGTGTCCTTCTTTTTTCATTTTCTAACTCTGAGTCTTTTCACATGTCATTGTAATTCCTTACTTTGTGTCCTTGAGCTGTCATTTGGAATCTTCAGTTTATCTCTTTTACTTCACCTTTTCTTTGTTTTGCTTTACTTGCCTTAAGTTTAAGAGCAGATTTCTTTCTGTCTTGTCTTTTTGTTTAACTTTGGCTTCTTTCATTCAAAATGCTCTTAATGTCTTTGCACAACTTGTCTGGTCTTCAGTCATTAATTTTCAGTGTTTCAGAAGTGTTCTTGAAATGGCTTGTAAATTCAGGTGGGATATACTCAAAGTTGTATTTCAGCTCTCATGGAATTGTTTTAATTTTCTCCAACTTCAACTAGATTTTGCTTATGAGCATTAGATTGGTCTGTTCTACAGTTGGCCGCTGGCCATGTTCTGACTGATAATATTGAGCTTTTTTATCACCACAGATGTAGTCCATTTGATTCCTGTGTATTCTGTTCAGTGAGTCAAGTCCAGCATGTATAGTCACTGCTTACTAGGTTGAAAAAGATATTTGTAATAAATAAGTCATTAATATTACAAAATTCTGTCATCTGATCTCTGGTGTTTCTATCAACAAGCCCATGTTTTTCAACTACCAATCCTTCTTTGTTTCCAACATCACATTCCAATCACCAGTAATTATGAATTCACCTTTATTGTGTACCTGACCAATTTTAGACTGCAGGAAGTTGGTAAAACTCTTCAATCTCTTTGTCTTTGTCATTAGCAGGTAGGGCAAAAATTTGAATAGTAGTCATATTAATTAGTCTTCCTTGTAGACATATGGATATTATCACATTGGGTCTGACAAGTCCACAAACAATTGTTCTACGTGCTACATACCTCATTGCTGAATATCATTAAGGTCACCTTCAAAGTACACCCATTGGGAAGCTGCACTGATGCCAGTGTTTAGTCCAACCTTCAAAGCAATTTCGGAACTCCTTCTGGAATGACCATTGTGCATGGTAACAAGGTGGCAAGTTCACAAACTTAATTGTATAGTTGTTTGGGAAGGAGTTTTTAGCCAGTAAAAAAGTAACTGCACTAGAACACCCTCCCTACTCACCAGGTCTGACCTCCCAGTAACTTTTTTCTTTACCTGAAGATGAAGGAAATATTGAAAGGAAGACATTTGAATGACATTCAAGACATTAAGGGTAATACAACAACAGCTCCGATAGCTATTCCAGAAAAAGGGTTCCAAAATTGCTTTGAAGGTTAGTCTAGGTACCAGCATCAGTGGCTACCATAGTGATATTCATCAATGATGTGTGTAGCATGTTTTCTAGAGGAATTCATGAATGTGATTATCAGTCCTCATATCTCTAACAGAGTTATACTTCAGGATATTTGTCGGGGGCCATGAAAAACTTCAGGCCCCCAAAAAACAGAAAGTCTGGAAAGTCCCTGAAAACGCGCGTGCGTGAAAACTACCCGCATGTCACTGCCCAGCGTCACTGTCCAGGCATACCGCCTAACCAATCATAAAACACCAAGTGCCTCACACCAGATATCACCTGATTCCAAATCCCTCCCCTTCCCGCTGTATATATATATCCACTGCTGAAATAAAAAATTTTTGAGGCTTGATCAGAATCTTGTCTTGCCTCCATTTCTTCGCATCTCTTGCCCCGTTTTCCTTTTCACAGGTTCCTCCCCATCCTCCGTTGATTTGCCCCGCGGGCCGGGGCATTTTTTGGCACCCAGCGTGGGGCGCGGGGTGTGGAGCTGTTGGAGAGACTCACCTGGGAAATCCTGGCCAGGTACTTCTCGAGCCTCCACACAAGGTGTGAGTTAGGCTCGCCCTGAGTTGCCGCGAGGTATTGACCCGTGAGAAAGACTCGTTCCTGATCACCGCTGGATTAGCCGCCCTGCGAGACTGATCTGAGGAAGGCAGGTGAGTGACTATGGGGCAAGAATTGAGCTCCCACGAGCTCTTCCTTACAGGAATCAAGGATTCCTTCAAGATGCGAAGGATTAAGGCTAAGAAAAACGATTTAGCACATTTCTTTACATTTTTGTCTGATGTCTGTCCCTTATTTCCCCAAGAAGGAACAATAGACTCTAAGTGTTGGAAGAGGGTTGGGGATTGCTTAAATGATTATTATAGAACTTTTGGACCTGAGAAGGTCCCTGTAACTGCCTTTTCATATTGGAATTTGATTAATGATGTGTTGCAAAGCTCCCTTAAAGACCCAGATGTTCAAAAACTTGCTCACATTGGGGAGACGGTCCTTCGAAATAGCTCTCGCCCTCCCTCCACTTGCCCATCAGTTTCTATAAATATTTCAGAGGAGCCTCAGACAGGTGATATAAAAGAAATCCCTCAAACAAATCCTGACCCACCTAGCCTGATTTACCCATCTTTAAAACCCTTTAGGGACAATCCCGATGTGGGTCAATTGTCCTCCAAAGACCGGGAGATATTAGAAAACCAGGCTGCACAATACCAGGGTAGCGGCGACCGTTGGGCTTTCACTGCCCCTGCCTTCCGCGGTCCCCCTAATGAAACTCTAAAACCTCCTCCATATCCCCAGGGTCCCTCAGCTCCCCTCACCTCACCCCTTAACCTAGAGCACAGCACAATCATGGTTTCAAACCCCATTCGGCAGGCTAAAATCTCCCTCACTCAAGAAGTCTCCTCCTTAAGAGAACTGACTCAGAAACGTGAACACTTACAGCTTATTAAAGAAATCCGAGCCCTTGAGGCTGAGCTTGCTTCCACAACGCTCAGCCAGGTTTCAAAGAAAACCCCCAAGGGCTCAAGTCCCAAAGACTCCCTCTTCACCTTTCCTGTGACCCATAGTCAAAGGCCTCAACCTGAGGTTGAGGAAGAGGAGGTGGCCAGCGATCCTGATGAGGGCCCAGGCTCGGGGGGAGAGGCCTCTGATGAGGAAAATCCTACCCCAGATGAAAGTAGTTCAGACAAACAAAAATACCGCCGCCTAAACCTCAAACATTTAAAAGACTTAAAGGCGGCTGTTAATAACTATGGCCCTACTGCCCCCTACTGCCTGGCCATACTTGAAAGCCTAAGTGATCGATGGCTGACCCCTAATGATTGGCATTTTCTGGCACGGGCCACATTATCTGGGGGCGATTTTGTCCTCTGGCACACCGATTTTACAGAAAATTGCCGAGAAACCGCCCAGCGCAATAGTGAAAGCAAAACATCTCGCTCTTGGACGAGAGATAAACTCCTGGGGCGGACCCCCTGTGACACTAATGAGAATCAGGCAAATTTCCCCCCTGGTTTACTGGCACAAATACAAAATGCCGGCCTCAAGGCATGGAGGCGTCTTCCCCCAAAGGGCTCAGCCACTACCTCTTTGGCCAAAATCCGCCAGGACCCTGATGAGTCCTACAGTGACTTCGTCAGCCGCCTGACCGACGCTTCTGAGCGTCTGGTCGGAGAGGGAGAGACTGATAGTGCCTTCATCAAGCATCTCGCTTTTGAAAATGCTAATCCTTCTTGTCAAGAGGCTCTAAGACCCCACCGCAGTGGTAGCCTTTCTGATTATGTTAAACTTTGTTCGGGTATAGGAACCTCACATGCCATCGGAATAGCCATAGGAGCCGCTCTTAAAGGCTTTGATCAAAATAAACAACAAAAAAACCTGCTTTAATTGTAAACAGCTTGGACACTTCGCACGCGAGTGTCCCACAAATGAACAACATCGGGGGCCTCCTATTTCAGTATGCCCCCGATGCAAAAGAGGTAAACATTGGGCTGCTGACTGTTATTCTAAAACTGATATCAACGGTCAGCCCCTCCCCTCAAAGCAGGGAAACTCCCAGCGGGGCCAGCCCCTGGCCCCGCCTTCGGGACAGAACCTAGGGGCAGTCAGGTTCGTCCCCCAGAAGCAGACACAAAGACAAACATCAGCTCCCTCTGCCGTGCCACCCCCGGAAGCGCAGGATTGGACCTCTGTTCCGCCACCGATACAATATTAGTGCCCGATCAGGGTGTTCAGCTCATCCCTACAGGGGTTTATGGGCCACTGCCCCCGGGAATGTTTGGTTTAATCTTAGGACGTGGCAGCTCCTCGTTGGCCGGCCTTCATGTCACCCCTGGGGTCATTGATAATGACTACACAGGACAAATCACTCTTTTGGCCTCGGCTCCATTGGGTCCCCTGTCTGTTCCAAAAGGAAAAAGAATAGCACAACTTATATTGCTTCCCTTAGATTCCACACCCACCAAACACATACAGTCCACTAGATTGAATTCTGCCTTTGGGTCTTCCGACACCTATTGGGTACAACCAGTAACCCCTGATAGGCCCAGACTCACCCTCCAATTAGACGGTAAGGCCTTTGAAGGGATAGTGGATACAGGGGCAGATGCCACAGTAATATCAGCTAAATATTGGCCTTCCAGCTGGACCTGTGAGGCCTCAATAACTCATCTTGAAGGCATTGGCCAGTCTGTCAACCCTAAACAAAGCTCAAAAATTCTTACTTGGAAGGACTCTGAGGGTAACTCAGGACAGGTTCAACCTTTCATTGTTCCGGGTTTACCTGTCAACCTATGGGGTTGTGATGTCTTATCCCAACTAAGGGTCATCATGTGTAGTCCAAATGAAATAATTACCCAACAGATGCTTAACCTAGGTTTCCTACCGGGACAAGGACTGGGAAAAAATAATCAAGGTATAAGACAGCCTCTTCCTGTAACGCCTAAAAATAATCGTTCAGGCTTGGGAAGTGAAAATTTTCCTTAGCGGTCATTGACTCCCCTGCACCCCACACTGATAAGATTAAGTGGAAATCTGAGTCTCCAGTGTGGGTAGATCAATGGCCCTTGACTGATCAAAAACTCGCAGCTGCCACAGCGTTAGTGCAGGAACAGTTGGCTGCTGGACATTTAGAACCAACCACCTCTCCCTGGAAAACTCCTATATTTGTGATCAAAAAGAAAAATGGGTCATGGCGACTCCTTCAAGACCTCAGAGAAATTAATAAAACCATGTTTACAATGGGGGCTCTCCAACCTGGACTTCCCTCCCCCGTTGCCATTCCAGCTAACTATTTTAAAATCATTATTGATCTCAAAGATTGCTTCTTTACTATCCCTCTTCACCCACTCGATAGAGAGTGCTTCACGTTTAGCCTCCCAGTTATTAAATTTAAAGGACCAATGCAGCGCTATCAGTGGAAAGTTCTCCCTCAGGGCATGGCCAATAGTCCCACTCTGTGTCAAAAATTTGTTGCTCAGGCTTAGACCCTCTTAGGCGTCGGTGGTCTTCCATTTATATCATTCATTACATGGACGACATTCTGTTGGCAGGGGCCTCCAGCTCTGAGGTACTTAGGTGCAGCCAGGACCTAACTTGCCAACTAACTTCCCTCGGACTTCAGATTGCCCCAAACAAAATACAGCTTACCGACCCTTATTATTATCTCGGTTTTGAATTAAATAATAATCAAATCTCCACTCAAAAACTCAATCTAAAGACCTCATGGCTCACTAACTTGCTTCTCAGTTTTGCTGGCCCTATTCTAGGTATATTGCTAGCCCTGTCCTTCGGCCCTTGGGCATTCAAGAAACTAACGAGCTTCATCAAACAACAAATAGATTCAGCATTGGCTAAACCTATTCAAGTCCATTACCACCGCTTGCCAGTTGACGATGAGTACGTCGCTAAAAATGGGTACTCCGACTACCTCCCCGAGGGGACAGCATGAAAAGTAGAGGCATGCTTACCTCCTTGCCAGTATGGGAAGAGAGGTATGGGTACTGGGATGAGTGCGAAGCAAAGCATTGCAAGGGAAAGTTATCATTGACTCCTCTATGTTTCCCTGAAGCATACCTGGCTTGAAAAGAGGTTGATATCTATACAAATCTGCTAAAATGGCTCTGCCTCTCCTCCCCAAAAGATACCAAGAGCCAAATACTATAACAGGAGGAGCCAGGTCACTACTCCCTCTCCCGGTTAAAGCCCACCTCCCAAAAAAAAACAAAAAGGGAGGAGATGTCAGGGGCCTTGAAAAACTTCAGGCCCCCCAAAAACAGGAAGTCTGGAAAGTCCCTGAAAACGCACGCACGCGAAAACTACCCACACGTCACTGCCCAGGCATACCGCCTAACCAATCATAAAACGCCAAGTGCCTCACACCAGATATCACCCAATTCCAAATCCCTCCCCTTCCCGCTGTATATATATATTCACTGCTGAAATAAAAAAATTTTGAGGCTTGATCAGAATCTTGTCTTGCCTCCATTTCTTTGCATCTCTTGCCCCGTTTTCCTTTTCACAGGTTCCTCCCCGTCCTCCATTGATTTGCCCCGCGGGCTGGGGCAATTATTCCTCTTTGGCATTCCCTCTGTAATAGGCCATGTGGTTGCCTGATTCCAAGTGTCCCATACCAGTCTGTTTCAGCAGTGCTGAGGATGTCAATCTTTATGTGTTCAATTTCAGTTTTGATGATTTCCAGTTTTCCTAGACTCTTAACATTGGGCATACTACCTTCTGATTATTAATAGATATTTGCAGCTTTTGCTTCTAGTCTTCAGTCTTGCTACATCAGCACATGAAGGACCCAAAATCTTGACTACATCTGTGATATGAAGGTTAATTCTACTTTGAGGAGGCAGCTCTTTGCTGATTGTATTGTGAGTGCCTTCCAACATTAGGGGCTCACCTGGCACTATATCAGACAGTATTCCGCTGCCATTCACAAGGTTGTCATTGGCTTATCTTAGTATAATCAACATTATACCATTAAGTAAGATATTTCCTATTTAAGTTTAGAAGAATGTATTCCTTTTAAGTTTAAGCAAGTTTATATCCACTTCTTGTAGTTAACATCCTCTTATTCAGTAATGGATATTGAATTTTATTCATTTCTCTTTTAAAGTGATCCTGTCATTTTCCCCTATATATTTTATAGTGTTATACTAAATACTGCATTAATTGACGTTAACAAACTGAGGTAATTTCCAGCATTAAAAATTGTATGGTAGTAAATAGAACATATTTCACCCAGAGTTACCAATTGTTTTCCCACATTTTCAAGACTGCATTCTCTCTGTCTGGTTGCCCAGTGGTTAAAGTGTTCTACTGCTAAGTGAAAGGTCACCAGATTGAAACTAACAGTGGCTCTGTGGGAAAAAGATGTAGCAGTCTGTTTCCATATTTACATCTTTGAAAACTATGGAGTCTCTATGAGTTGGAATCCACCCAATGGCAATGAACATTTTGGAACCTGTGTGTGTGTGTATGTGTGTGTGTATGTGAATGTGTATATATGTGAATGTGTATTTATATATGTAAATGTGTTTTATATATGTAAATGTCCATATATATATATATTCACACACAGATATATTCACATACACAGTTAATTCTCATCATCCACAGTACTTGTGTTCTATAAAATAAACACAAACACTGAAATAACAAATAGAAAACTATTGATCCTAAGGTAAATAGGAAATACAGCGTTAGATTCCCATGAGGCTCTGGTCATGTTTTCTTCAACTGATCACTACACAAACACATTTTATATGTGCTCCTGTTTAAAGACCTGCTATTTAATATGTATTGTGTATCCATTAACATGGAACAACAGCACTATACCTCATACTTAAATGAAGCTTGCCGAGCCAGCCAAGTGCCATCGAGTCAGATCTAAATGAAGCATACGTAACATAAATATACAAGTATTTTCTCCATGAGGCACATCACGACTTTCTTACATGTAAAATCAATTAAGCACTATGCTTGTAGCCATTGAAAACAGTGAAATCACCAACAGAAAGGCACAAAATATTAAAAGTGTTGCACTAAATGGATTATAAAGAGGATAGTTATGTATGAGAGCTATAATAAGTCATAAACGCAAACCACCAAACCAGATCTGTTGCCATCAAGTCAATTCCAACTCATAATGACCCTATATGACAGATTACAACTGGCCCATAGAGTTTCCAAAGAGAACCACGTGGATTTCAATGGCTGATCTTTTGTTTAATGACAGTAACACTTAACCACTGCCACTGGGGTTTACCTTTTCCAGCCTCAGCTAGAAACATGTACATCAGGTGACTCAAATTTTTCACCATTCTATACATGTCTACAAATGATTCTGGAAGTGTCACAAGTATTGGCTTTGGATTACAAATACATTTTAATTGGAAAGCAAATTCACAAGTGCAAATAAACAATAACAAGGATGGTTTGAGTTTGTATATACACATACAATATACATTTGTATTTCTACATATATATTCATGATACATGTATATGCAGACATACATATATGTACACGTATACATGAGTATAAGCTGTTGTCAAGTCAATTCACACCCAGGGCAACCTCACGTACTTCAGAGTAGAACTGTGCTTCACAAGATTTTCTTTTTTCTTCTCTTGAACATTTGATTGTGCTTTAGGTGAATGGTCTCACAACAGATTAGTTTTCCATTCAATAATTC
This sequence comes from Heterohyrax brucei, assembly GCA_028571685.1. Lineage (NCBI taxonomy): Eukaryota > Metazoa > Chordata > Mammalia > Hyracoidea > Procaviidae > Heterohyrax > Heterohyrax brucei. Next base: position 51,043,070 of record CM053159.1, on the reverse strand, counting down.
ACACACAGATTATTCCATGGCACTGGTTGCAACCCCGTCATAGTGTCAGTACTCTCCCCACTTCCACCTTGGTTTATTTCTTTCCATTCATTCTACTTCCCGGCCCCTTCCTGCCTTGTCATCTTTGCTTTTTGGTCAGATACTACATTTTTGATGTCACATAGTTGATTATTCGAAGGAACAAATTGTTCACAGGTGTTATTGTTTACTTTATAGACCAGTCAACTATTTGACTGAAAGATGTTCTCTAGGAAAGGCTTCAATTCCGTGTCAGAAGGTTGTCATAAAGCAGTAGTGTCAAGGATTCTCCCAGTCTCTATTAGACCAGTAAGCCTGGTGTAATGGTTGTGTGTCAGCTTGGCTGGATCATGATTCTTAATGTTTTCAAAGCTGCATAAAGTGTCAGGGGAGGGGCCTGTGATGGCTCACCACCCGCTAAGCTTTTCTCTCTCCATCTTCAGCTGCCTACTTCCTGTTTTGGCTTGTTCTAGATCCAGCAGCTGCCACTCTCTTGTCTTTTTATGACTGGTTCTTGAAACTTAAACTAGCAGCTCTTGCAATTCATTGACCCTCACAGTCTGCAAGTAAGAGTCCCTTTCCCTGACCTGGTTTTGAATTTACTGGCCCCTGTAGCTGCGTGAATCAGTAGAAACCTTGCAGTCTTGGAAGCTGTCTTGAAATCTGTGGACCTTCACAGCTTGTGAGCTGGAACTCTAATCTCTAACCTGTCCACCTTGAGTTCACCAGCTTCAGCAGCTGTGTGAGGTTTGTATTCTGATGCAGGACTTGGGATATTTCAGCCTCTACAATTGCATGAGCTGTTTGTTTTATATCAATCTTTTTCTATACATAGCATACGTGTAATTGGCTTTACTTCTCTAGGGGTCCCAGCCCAAGACACCTGGTCTTTTTTTTTTTATTAATTTTAATTTTGTTCTACATTTTTCACTCATTCTAATCAAAGCCCTCTATTGGGCTCCTGATCACAGCAGTTGACAGTGGTAGCTGGGTCCAAACTACTTTGTGTGGTCTTAGGTTAGAGGAAATCCTGGTGATGTAGTAGTTAAGTGCTATATCTGCTAACTAGAAAGTCAGCAGTTTGAATCCACCAGGCATTCCTTGAAAAATCTGTGTGATCATTCTGCTCTGTCCTGTAGGGTTGCTATGAGTCAGAATTGACTCAATGGCACTGCATTTGTTTTGTTTTGTTTTTTTTTTTATAAGTTAGAGGAGGCTGTAGTTGACGTGAGTCATTAGTCCTTTGAGCCAATTACTTTCTTGAGTTTTCAATTTTCTTCATTCTCCTTTACTCCAGACACGAAGAGAACAACAGATCATGGTTGCTCATGATCTTTTAAGACCTCAGGTGCCACAAAACTATGATGTAAGACATTATCTTTATGAACTATGTTTTGCAAAATGACCTAGATGTACCTCAAAATTATGGTCTTTAAACTTCAAGCCTAGTAACTCAGTCCTAGAAGGTGTTTGGTCATGTCTAAGGAGTTTCCACAGCTATGCCTTTTGTATACTATATATATATGTATAAAATATATATACATATTAATATACTTGCAGTACCTACAGGTAAGTATATATAAAAACCACAATCATATTTATATATGCAGTCAGGTGTACTCCTGTTTGTCCTCCCATGCTTATTTAGCATGCATATATATCTATGTCCACTCACAAATCACTTGGTATTACTGTTGTTAAAGAAATGGGTGTGTTGTAGTGTTTACTTTTTTAAAAGACAGAAAAAAACAACAACAACATTGCCTTTGAGTCAATTCCAACTCATAACCATCCTATAGGGAAGAATAGAACTGCCCCTTCGAGTTTCCAAGGAGTGCCTGGTGGGTTTGAACTGCCACCCTTTTGGTTAGCAGCCACAGAACTTAACCACTATGCCACCAGGGCTTGTCATCCTTCATTCACGTGTATTTCTCAGTGTCTTCCTGTGCTTATGTCACATTGTACTCACTAACCTTGTGTTGTGCATTGCATTTCTCCCCACCATGGTTAGCACATGTCAATAATTTAGTTAGTGATCCACTCTTTCTCTCTGTCCTACCCCTGATAACCATCAAAGAATGTTTCTTTCTGTATATTCTTATATTTTTATAATAGTGGTTCCATAGAGTGTTTGTCATTCATGATTGACTTATTTCACTCAACACAATGCCTTTCAGAATCATCCATGTTACAAGATGTTTTGCAGTCTCCTTATTACAGCTGCTTAATATTCCACTGTATATATTTACCACAATTTGTTTTTTGGTTCATCTGTTGAAGGTCATTTAGATTGTTTTTCCACTTTTTTTTTTCTGTTGTGAGTAATGCTGCAGTGAACATGGGTGTGCACACATCTGTTCATGCTACAGCTCTTGAATTTCCAGTGTATACAATAGTTATATTTCTAACATTTTAAAGGAAGTAGCATACTGTTTCCCAAGGTTGTTGTACCATTTTAAAGTCCTCCCAACAGAGCATGAGTTCTCACCAGCATTTGTTGTTTAACGTATTTAGATCTGTGCCATTCTTACTAATATATTCTTACTGATGACTCATTGAAGCTTTGATTTGTACATCTAATGGCTAATGATCACAAACATCTCTTCATGTCAACTGAATGCCCTCTTTGATAAATCTTCCCACATACCTGTTAGGGATTCTTCACTCTTTATTCTTTTTTATGAGTATTCCTCAAACAAATTAGCATTATGTGATTTGTTCTATATCTCATATATATATATATGTGTATATACATATGTGTGTATACATATGTGTGTATACACATATATGTATATGTGTATACACATATATATATAGGCCACTATGTATAAAGATGTTTCACTGTTTTGTTTATTTCTGTGTTTTTTTTTTTCCTCTAAGGACACGGCCTAAGATGTTTTTATATATACGTTTATCATAAATTAAATTTTTAAAAATTTTCAATTTTTATCATTAAGCTGATTTCAACTCATAGCAACCCAACAGGACAGAGTGGAACTGCCTCTGACAGTTTCCAAGGAACAGCTGATGGATTTGGACTGCCAACTTTTTTGTTGCCAACCAAATGTTTACCCACTGGCACTGCCCCAGCTCCATAAAAGTTATAGCCTTGCAAATCCTATACAGCAGTTTTACTCTGTTTTAGAGGGTCCCAATGAGTCAGAATGGATCAACAGCAACAGTGTTTAACTTGAAGGATGGACGCTGTCACTCTTTTTCTTGTAGAAAGGCTGGTGGCTCAGATATACGGACCGTTTTTAAGCAGCCAGGTGTTTAACCACCTCCAGTGCTCCTTGAAAAGAGTATGCATGATCTAAATATATATTGAAGGGAGAAGAAAAAGCTTTGTATAAAAAGTGAATTTGCGACATAAAATAAACAAGTTAAGAATATAGTTGACATTATATAGAATTAAAAGTTTTGAAAGGAACAGGCTTATAGGAAAACAAGTAATTATTTGTAGACAGAAGTTTGATAGGACAATTTTACATCCAAGTGAAAGTGTCAAGCAGTTAGACATGAGTGTATAGTTCAAGAGAGAAGTCTGGTTTGAAAATATAAATACACTAGTTGTCAGTGTCTTGAAATATTTAAAACTATGATGCTGAAAGAGGTATTCAAGGGTGTGCATATAGTGTAAACAAAAGTGTTTAAAGACCAGGTTCTTCAGTATTTAGGGCAGAAACCTTAATAGTCTGGAAAGAGGTGGCAGAACTACAAATGCTGGTGAGAATGAGCATCAAGTTTGGTAAAACCAGAAGCAGAATATTATTCTGGAAAACAAGTGAAGAAACAGCTTTAAACAAGAAGAAAATAGTGTTAAATGAGTTAAATAATAAATATATAAGTATGTGTAGCTATTATATTAAACAGCATTTAAGTCTAGTTTTACCAGGAGGAGTTTCATTTGAGTGATGTAAGTAGAATAGAAAAAGTGAGGTTCATGATAACAAATAAACCCACAAGATAACAAGTATAAGCACCAGTTTTCCTTGATTTTTGATATAATGGGTAATGTAGAAAAGAGGTGGGATTGATGTCAATAGGAGTGAAGTTTACACATTACTGTCCTTGAAATCCAACAAATTAGCCTGCTGTAGTTTCATAAGTGCTGGTAGAATATCCAAGACTTCTGAGTAAGATATAAAAGATAATTTTATTACTCACAGCAATAGCAATAATCTTAATATCTGTATTTTTGAGTCTGTTATCTAAATCACAACTTCCACATGTAGTGAGTCAATCTATAGCAGGGAAGTTCAAGAATTTAAAATTTATTAAAAATTAAAAATTTAGGAAAAAATTTAAGAACAGAGAAAAGTGTAAGCATCTTGAATGTTTTACAGTGAAGAGCAACTGTGTTTTCCCTTTGCTACACCAGAAGATGACATTCCTGCTGCCCAAGATTGATTCCGACACAGTAGCAAAGAGTAAGCACTGCTTAATTTTACAAGATGTTTCGAAATGTGAAACGCTTGGTGAAGTGTCTCCCAACAGTAAGTAATAATTTTACTTAACAAGAAAACCAGCTGTTTTGGAGTATGTTAATGGAGTTCTTGAGTTGAGCAAAATGTTAAGCCCTAAGCTACTAATAAAAAGGATTGTGGTTCAAAGTTACCTGGAGACATGTGAGAAGAAATGCCTGGTGATCTGCTTCTGAAGGGTCATACCCTGGAAAAACTTAAGCAGTGTAGTTCTATTCTGCAGCAAGTGGGTACACCCTGAGTCTAAAATGACTTGTCTACAATTGTTTTCTTTTTACTTTAATAGGTATGACTTGGTAGGGAGAAAGTTGATGCAGGAAACAAGAGGGTACAATTTCTGGACACAGTTGAGAATACAAGAATAAGTTAAATCTAGTATACAAAATGAAGAATTTGGCTGTAGGTACTTATGCCAACAGACAACCCATGACCATAAGAAGGAAGGCAGCACACATATACTCTTGTGTTGGTAATGAGATACATACAGAAGTGGGAGCTGGGGATAATTCTCTTCTCATTTCTCATGCTTTCTCTTGAAATAGAAATCAAGATAAATAGTTGAGGATGAGAACTAGAAGCAAGACAGGAAAATATCATAGAGAAATTAATAGATGAAAAAACATTATCCGGGAAATGTAAGAATATAAACTCAGAGAGTTTGAAAACATTTAGAGAAGACATGGCTATAGCTTCTGTATGTGCATACTTCACTGTGATGGATCCCTTCTGTTTTACTCCTCTCCTCAAGATCCCCAGGTCTCATACTTTTTCAGCATAACCTCTACCTGTATAGGTTATATCCATCTCTTTAATCTTCCAGTTGGAGGCAGTCAACAGCAAGTCACTAAAAGATACTGAACAGTCAGAGTAAACTTAAGTCCAAGTGTTTATTCCTTAGAGCATGCTTTCCTCAGGAGTCCCATAAGACTTATCTCTTAAACGAATTTTTGTTGAGGCAATCTCTTGGGATTTAAAGATAGAAGTAACAGAGAGCTAGGGCTGTCACATCACCAAGGAGGCAGTGCCAGGAGCAGAAAGTGTCCTTTGGATTGGGAGCCCCCACTTGAAGAATTTCCTAGTCTGAGGAAAGAAGGCCAACTGAAGAAGTCGTCCCCTGGAGCTGACACCCTGAATCTGGGCTTCAGCTTACTTTTCTGTGAAGAGATAAATTTATCTTTGTTAAAGGCATCTGCTTGTGGTATTTCTGTTATAGCAGCATCAGACGATTAAGACAATTACTAATTAATTTAATCTTCATCTTTTCTGTTTGTTTAAATTCCATGTAATTTAAAGCTTAACATTATTTTAAAATAGAACTTTCTAGTGAGATTTGTATTTGCTTACCAATACAGCATAGTATCAAATTGTTAGCCAGAGATTGTTGAATTTTCTAGTGTGTATAAATCATTACATCTGCAAGTACGAGTAGATAAAGTTTTGGAACATCGAAGTCTCTTTCTTGCATAGAGAACTTAAAAGAAGAAAATGCAAAGCACTTGCTTAATTTCACAGGCTAGAACCACTTAAAAGTTTACAAATGAGGCAAAGCCTTAAACTCAAATTATTCAAGGAGATTATCTTAGTGAGTTAATACTTTAAAGCACAGAAGAGCAAAATATTCCTGAAATGCCTCTTAAAATATGCCCAAAGTCCCACAATTAAGTCAGAATTAAATATACAAAAATAAAACCAAGAGGATTAATTTGACCATATTAGTTTGAATCCAGGACTAATATGTTGGCTTAGCATGTTCCTTTGATGTAACTTCTCAGTTACAAAATCAAGCTGAGGAAGCTCACATTAAATACAGGCAAAAAAAAAGAGACAGAGAGAGAGAAACAGTGAGAATAAGAAAGAAAAACAAAGATCATGAGCAAAGGCAAGAGCAAGAGCAGGAACTGAGTAGACAGAGCAAAGAAATAAACTGACATTGAAAGGACTGTTATTGTCTGATACTCAAAACTGGACAACATTAACAAAATATATATATATATATATATTTGTTGAAGTTCTTGAGGAACTGTCTACCATAGAGGGGTTTTGATAGGGATGAAAAGAGTATCATAATCAGTCGTATTCTTGTTAGGAGAAATTTCTTTTTTTATCACTTTAATAGTCACCTCTGGGCAAAGACTGAGCATAAATACCAAAACGTAGCCCCAGACAGATAGATCTGTAATAGGGTGGGGACAGCGTTGTATGCTCGAGGAATATAATTTCCAGTGAGTTAACTGAACACAAGGATACATTTAAGATATCATGCCCTCCCTTTCAGTATCAACTGTAACAGCAGACGTTTGCAAGCACTTGAATGGCAAGCATTTGAATGACATTATCAGCACAAAACTGAATAGCAGATAGTATATATGTATATGTATATATATATAAAGATCTGAATGGCTGAAATGTGTGCTTTCTAGTTACTAGGTTCTGTCAAGTCAACTCCGACTCATCTTGACTCTACGACAAAAGGAAGCACAGCCCACTGCTGCACCATCCTCATAATCATTAGCTTGAAAGCACTGTTGCAGGCACTGGGTCAGTCCATCTAGTGGAAATCTTTCTCTTTTTTGCTGACCCTCTACTTTATGAAGCATGATGTCCTTCTTGATAATATATCCAAAATATGTAAGGCAAAAATCTACATAGCTGTTAGTGAAGCTAATGGTCTATTTTGGAAAAAATGAAAAAACAACTCTCTTTTATTTTAATAATGAGGATTATGTTAACTCCACATGGAATTTAAATAGAGAAGGGTTTACTGGCAATAGCAATAACAGTAATAATAACAATAAGGAACACTTTATTTTGCATTTAATCATTTGTTCAATCAAATATATATTCAGTTAAGCTCTGCATTTTTCACCATTAACTGTAAAAAAGCTAACACTATTGAGGAGCCATTTGAAATCACAGTATGTTAGGTGATGTTTTACAAGCAGATCCCATCCCTGATTTTTTTTATCTAGTCAAGGCACTGAAATTACTGAGCCCAAGTAAAAAGATTGTTTCACAGTTCTTCAGTTGTAAGCTTTCTTCTTCTTTTTTTTTTTTAAATCCATTCCAAGTTTCTGCTTAATTATGTTAAATGTTTAAATCTCTCTTTCCCTTTCCCTCATATCTCTCCTCTAATTACAACTGGTTTTTTTTTTTTTTTTTTGGTTTTTCTCTGTGCTGGAAAACAAATCCCCAAATACTTATTCAAAATTGCCTGGTGATTTGCTCTCTTTCTCTAGGAATGCTAGTTCTATTCTCTCTTTAATGGTGACTAAGCACTTTGGCTCAGTACTTTGCTTCTACCACAATCACTTCTTTAGTTGTAGCTTACGATCTCATATTTTCCTACAGTGCGTCAACAAAGACAATTTCTCATTCAAGCCTTTCTCATCTTACCCTGTATTTTTTGCCTTGTCTTTTGATAAAATGAAGAATGTGTTCACCACAATTGTTCTGTATCTTTCCCTTTCTCATTCCTATGGATAATCCTTCAGTTATCCCCACCTGGTTGATTATATTCATGATGTCTTTCTGAATTTATCATGCTAAAAAGTTGGCAGAAGGTGGTGGAACCAAGATTACTGATTAGTAATCCTGGACAATCTATTACAATCCTGAACACTCAAGACACAGGCATGGAGTCAGACAGAGCAACAAGGGGAGAGACAGTTCAGAAACAGATAGCATTTGCCAGACAGGACCTGGCCAGGGTCCTGCAGGCTAGATCAGCTGATGCACAGAGGCTGAGTAAGCAGTAGTGTTCCATGTGTGTTTTTCATACCAGGAGAAACTGAGTGATGAAGAGTGTACACAAGCCTCTGGAGCCAGGGGGAGGAGGCTCTGACTCTCTGAAAGTTAAATGCAAGCATCTAACCTATACTAAGGATCAAAAAACCCTTCCCCTGTGGGAAGTACCTGTCTCCTATTCACATACACCTTCCTCCCCTCTTCTCAGGTCCTGGTTCAGTTTCAGTGATTGCCATGCCTCCTAAACTGGAAGCAGAACACATGTTACCTCCAGAGCCATTCTCTCAGCTTTGAAGAAGGAATAAATTAACAAACAGGAAAAGTAATCTGTCAACTCCCCTAAGCCAGGACTTCAAAGCAGGCGCATCCTCTTTGCCTAGGCACAAGCATAAAGAGTTTATGAACTCTGAATACAGTTTATCCCTTCCTGGAACTGTGTGGGCCTATTTTAACAGCTTAGGATCTCCTTACCACTGCAACAGCTAAGGGGGATGATAAATTCATGACAGTTGATACTGTCCTACCCATTAAGCAGGATCCTCATCTACCCACACCATAGGCCTAAAGGCTGGTGACTCTACCCACTTCACCTGGCCACCTATTGCACAGGCTCAAGAATAAGTGTTGCCTACCAGTCCTTACAGCCAACATCACTGGAGGCCCAAAGTCTGACTGTAAAACCCACCTACAGACAAGCTCTAGGAAACAGGGACACACCTTCTACTCAGACCCTCCGAGGCAGCTGTCGGCCCCCTAACTTGCTGATCACATTACTTCTACTGTAGCCAGATACTTGTACTTGCTCCCATCCCCATATAGTCCTTCTTATCTAGGACTGTAGATGACAACCTGTACCACACACTTGGTGACTGACTACCTGGACACTTGAGCTGAAACCACACAAAAAAAAAGCAAAATAGACTCCTGAGCTCACATAGCCAGTAGCAGTTCTAATGACCTGGAGAGAGAACATTCATAGGTTTAAATATACCAATAAACAAAATAACTCACACAAGGAGCATATTCGGATATAACAAAGCAAAACAGACACTCATTCAATGAAGCAGCGTAAATTGATGCCAAAACAGATGAAGACACAACAACCAAAAAAGAAAAGAAAAGAAAATGAAAACAAAACAAAAAATTTACCCCTCAATATGTGTGAGGAACATAGATGCAAAACTGTTCAACAAATTATAAATTTCTAGCCAACAGAATTTAATAACATATAAAACAGAAAATTCACCATGACCAAGTGGAATTTTTGCCAGGGATATAGAATGGTTCAACATTAGAAAAACAATCAATGTAGTTAACCCCATTAAAAAAACAAAAGACAAGAACCACTTGATTTTATCAATTCATACAAAAAGCCATTTGACAAAGCCCAACATCTATTCATGATAAAAACTCAGTGAAAATAGAATTAAAATAGAAATTTTTCAACATAATGAAGGGAATTTATATAAAGCCCGTTGTCAACATCATCCTAAAGGGAGAGAGTCTGAAAGTACCCTTCTTGAGAATGAAACCACACAAAGATGCCCTTTATCACCACTCTTACTGAACATCTTGCCGAATGAAATAGCCAGAGCAATAAGACAAGAAAAAGAAAGTTTAAAAAGGCATCCAGATTAGTAAGGTATAAGTAAAATTATCTCTATTTGCAGATAATATGATTTTGGAATCACAAAACCCCAAAGAGTCCACAAGAAAACTGCTGGAACTAATAGAAGAATACAGTAAAGCATTAGAGTACAAGATAAATATACAAAAATCAGCCAGATTCCTCTATACCAATGACAGAAATTCAAAGGGGAAGTCACCAAATCAATATAATTTACAGTAGCCTCCAATAAGACAAAATATTTAGGAATAAATCTAACCATGAATATAAAACCTATATAAAACAAACTACAAAACACTACTGTGAAAAACAAAAAAGACCCATATAAATGCAAAACCCTACATGGCTCATAGATAGGAAGATTCAGCATTGTGAAAATGTATGTCTTACCCAAAGCAGTCTATAGACCCAATATAATCCCAATCCAAATTCCAACAGCTTTTTTTTTTTTTTTTTAATGAGATGGAGAAGCAAATAACCAGCTTCATATGGAATGGGAAATGACCCAAGGTAAGTAAAGGGTTACTAAAGAAAAACATAGTGGGAGGTGTTATATTACCTGATTTTACAACCTATTATTCCACAGCAGTAGCCAGAAGAGCCTGGTACTGGTACAACAGATATGCAGACAAATGAAACACAATTAAGAATCCAGACATAAAATCATCCAGCCATGAGCAACTAATATTTGACAAAGGCCCAAAGTGTTAAGTGGGAGGTGGGGGACAGTCTCTGTGACAGATGTGCTGGCATAACTGAATATCAATCTGCCAAAAAAATGAAACAAGATCCATTCCTCATACCATGTACAAAAACTAACTGAAAATGGATCACAGATCTACATTTAAAAAAAGTTGCTTACCTGTCAATTCCAACTCCTAGTTACCCTATGTCAGGAAGCAAAACTGCCCCATAGGATTTCCAAGGAGCACATGGTAGATTTGAATAGGCCTCTTGATTAGCTGCCATAGTTCTTAAAAACTATGCCACCAGGATTTCCAAGACCCAAATCTAAAATCTAAAATGATAACAATCATGGAAGAAAAAAATAAGGACGATACCCTGAGAGGTGATATAAACAAAATAGAAAACGTAGTTAAAAATGAACAAACACCGTAAGAGAAGCTAGATAACCAGGAACTGTTAGAGCACACTCATCCAAAAACTTCACTGAAAGAGTAAACAGAAGCACCATGCGAAGAAAAAAAAATATCTATCTATCTATCTGTATATCTGGCTGAAACAAAAAATCCAACCATTGTCTAATGTTTAAAATCTAGAAGATAATACAAAACCTCAACAAGAGAAAGACAACCTAACTAAAAATAAGCAAAGGAGAGGAATAGCATTTCAACAAAGAGGATACTCAGGCAGCTAACAGATACATTAAGAAATGCTCGCAATAGTTAGCCATTAGAGAAATGCAAATTAGAAGTGCAATGGAATGTCATTGTACCTCAGTTAGGCTAGAACTAATCCCAATGCATAAAATAATAAATGTTGGAGAGGTTGTGGATAAACTGTGGATAAACACTGATGCAAAGCTGGTGGGCAGGTAGAATGGTACAATGACGTCAGAAATCAATTTGGTGTTTCCTTAAAAAAACTAGACATAGAAATAACCATAGGGTTCAACAATCCTACTCCTTGTAATATACCTTAGAGAAATTAGAACGATCACACGAATAGATATGTGTGACCTGACAATTAAGTCTGCAAACTTAATTGTTCTTAGTGCTACATACCTCATTGCTGAATATCACTATGGTCGCCTTTGAAGTACTCCTCTGGGGAAGCTATGTGCTGACGACAGCACCTATTCCATGTTTCAAAGCAACTTGGAACTCTAGAATGGCCATTGTGCATAGTAACAAGTGGCAAGTTCTTGAACTTAACTGTACAGTTGTCTGTGAGGGAGTTTTTAGCCAGTAAACAAATAACTGTATTGGAACACTCTCCCTGCTCTGGTCCCCAGTGACTTTTTTCTTTACCTGAAGATAAAGAAAATACTGATAGAAAGACATTTTAATGACATTCAAGACATCAAGGATAATATGACAACAGCTCTGATGCCCATTCCAGAAAAAGAGTTCCAAAACTGCTTTGATGGACTAGGCTCTGGCATTGTGCATAGCTTCCCAAGGGAAGTTCTTAGAAGGTGATTGTAGTGATACTGAGCAATGAGGTACATAGCACTGTTTCTAGGACGAGTTCATGAACTTAACTGGCAGTCCTGGTGTGCATACTCATGTTCTTTACAGCACTGTTCACAGTAGCAGAAAAATTGCACACAACCTCAGAGCCCATCAATGTATGAGTGGATAAGCAAAATATGGTATACATATACAATAGAATGCTATGCATTGATGAAAGAACAATGATCAGTCTGTGAAACATCTCACATCATGGATGAATCTGGAAGACACACTGAGTGAAATTAGTCAGTAGCAGAAATGCAAATACTGTGTGAAGCCACTATTATAAGAATTCAAGAAAAGTTTTAATCACAGAAGAAAGCATTATTTGATGATTACAATGGTAGGGAGGTGAAGGGTGGGACAACACACGACTGAGGGGAAGCTGGCACAACTGGCCTAACCAAACACTTTGAGGGACAGACTACCTATGGCTGGGCCTGGAGACCATGAATTCAGGGAACATCTAGGTCATTTGTGATAAGAAAGTTTATTACGAAAATGTTTTGCATCTCACTTTGGTTAGTGGCATCTGAGGTCTTAAAACCTTTCAAAAGGCCATCTAAAAACCAAAAACTAAACCTACTTCAGTCGAGTTGGGTCTGACTGATAACAACCCAATAGGTTACAGTAGAACTGCCCCATAGAGTTTCCAAGGAGTGCCTGGTAGATTTGAACTGCTGACATAGCATTTAACCCACTAGACACTAGGAAGCATGAATTGGTCTCACCCCACCTGCATCAAAGAGTGAAGAACACCAAACAAACAAGAAAAATATTAGTCCAAGGAACAAAACAGCCACAAAAAACAGAGACTGGACCTCAGACCAGAAGAATTCGGTGGGGCCTGGCTACCACCAGTGATCACCTTGACAAGGATCAGAATGGAGACTCCCTGATGGAGCAGGAGAAAAGTGTGGTGCAGAATTCAAATTCAAGCAAATAGACCAGACTTAATGGTCTGTCTGAGACCTAAAGGAACCCTGAAAGACATGGCCTCCAGAATCTGCATTAACCCAGAACTAAAACCATTCCCATAGCCAATTTTTCAAAGACTAGACTAGGTTATAAAATGTAAAATACTATACATGAAGATTGTACATCTTAGTTGAAGCAGATGCATGAGACTATATGGCCAGCTTCTTTCTGTAGGTGAGATGAGAAGGTAGAAAAGGACAGGAGCTTGTTGAATACACACAAAAAATCCAGAGTGGACAGAAAGAATGCACTGTTACCTTGTTGGGATTGCAACTACTGTCACTTAACAATGTGCATAAACTTTTGTATGAGAAATTGTCTTAGTCATCCAGTGTTGCTATAATAGAAACACTGCAAGTGGATTGTTTTAACAAAGAGAAATTTATTCTGTCACAGGCTAATAAGCTGCAAGTTCAAATTCAGGGCACCAGCTCCGGGTAAAAGCTTGGTCACTGGAGGGGCTCTGGAGGAAGATCCTAGTCATCAGTCTTGTCTTGGTCTGGAAGCATCTCAGTGTAGGAACCTCAAGGTCTAAAAGACTTGCTCTTCTCTCAGCACTGCTTTCTTGGTGGTATGAGCTTTCCACATCTCTCTATTGATCTTTCTCTTTTATATCTCAAAAGACATTTGGCTTTAGACACTATCTAATCATGTAAACCTCATCAGTGTATCTACTGCTCTTCCCTCTTATTAAATCATATTGATAGAATTTATAACACATAGCAAAGTTCCATCAAATAACAGTCATACAATTCCAGGAGTCACGTCCCAGTCAAATCGACACACACACACACACACACACACACGTATATATATATATATATATTTTCCCCAGGGGGGTGCACAATTCAGTCCATGATATTAACTTGAACTGTACATTTTAAAGACTCTGCCCCCAACTAAAAAAGACAGAAGAGAAAAGAATATGGCAGCTGTGCTGAAAGTCATTAAGGTTTTATCCAGGCAACTGTCAAGGAGTTTCTGAGATTCTGATTCTACATGTACTTTTTCTCACTATTTTTCAAACTGACATTTTTCTGATTGGATCGCTGGCCTTTGACTGACTTCAATTCTGATTCTCCAGTTGTGAGAATCTGTTTCAGACTGAAAGGCCCCCTGTGATCAGTTCCGTTTTGTTAGGTCTCTGGGATAGTTTACATTCTCTTAGAAAAAATAATATTTTTGTCTTCTATTTTTGTCCTTCAAAAAGTAGCTTTTATCCCATAGCTTTCTTAGGTCAAGAACCTAATGTAACTAGCCCTCCTGAAAATAGTCTGTTTTCTTAATTTTATTTTTTATTTCCTTAGAACTTGCCTCTAGGATATAGGTCTCATTTTCATTGGTTCAACCTGGTCAGGCTCAGATTTTCTTGTAATAGCAATGAATCCTTGGAATGACCTTAAAACCCAGGCTCTAGTATAAACCCCGTCTTCTTTGGATATAAGATGGAATTTCCAGATTACTGAAATCTACAGAAATTACTAAAATTTAAGCTCTTATCACAAAGGCTTTGCAGCTCAATTTCTTTAAATTTATATACATGAAGTACTAAGTAGAATAATGCATTATTCATATAGTTGCTCATACATTTATTTTTTCTGTAGTTACAAAAGTAATATGTGCTCATTGAAATAAAGTAAAACACCACAGAAAATACAAACAAAAAAACATATCCTATTTCATAGTTTATTCATCTGCTTAGAAACAAGATCGTTATAGTTTAAAACAGAATATTCTTATAATGTTATAGATATTTCCATATAAATTTACCATTTTTTTAATTTAAAAAAGCTTTACAATTATTCTTATGATAGTACATAGTTTATCTACTAGATACGAAGGAAGAATTCAAATGATTGCTCTTTTAGGTGTTGGAAGATGTAAATCTTTTAAGGTGAGACGAAATGCTATATGTTGACTATTCCAGAGCAATCATGGTAATTGAGTATTGCTATTCATTTTTGAAGAACAGTGTCTCTCTAGGTGTGTTCATTCAAGGTGGTAGCTGGTATAATTTTTAAATGTCATAGTAGCATGTCAGATAGGTGTTTTTGAAGGACTTGTCCAAAAAGATCACTTCAAATGCTCTCTATGTGGTCAGGCAATCCACTGGTTTACTGCTTATTTTAAAATTTCAAATTAAACAATGGGATAAATCAAAGTAACTGTAAGTAGACTAAACAAATACTCTAAACTGGGCACCACCCAAATAAATTCAAATGGTCTGATTTGGAGACTCCTAATTTTTCCTTTGAAAATTCCTTAATTTCCTAGAAACAGCTACTGTTTTACTTTCTGTGCCTACCTCAAGCTCTCACGACTATTTATATTGGTGGTTATATTTTGAATTTTTTTTTTTTTTTTTTTGGTCAAATCTAAATGTCCTAGTAGACACAAGCTCTTAGGGAAATATCACATTTGTGTTTCAGATTTTATATCTGCAAATCCAACTCATGTTAATTGTGTATTTTCACAGTGCATCCCTTGCATTGTGCATTTTTTTTTTTTACCAAGAGTTTAACAAAACCTTCAAAAAAATCTTCCTGTTTTCAAATACTTTCCTCACCAAAAATGTGAACAAAATGAATGGATAAAAATTGTTGATGAGCAGCATGCCAAAATGAATTAAATTTATTGGAGACAATAATTGAAATACAAATAATTATTTACATGACTTAATTATTTGAGGTCCTAAAGATAATGTTACAGTGAAACAGTCAGCATACTGCTAACATCACTGTCTTAGCTGATACATTTACACTAGAATGAATGATATGGCATGTTATGGCAGTGCTAAGTGCTCCTCAGTGCATAATAGTATCCATTAAAACAAATGAGAATCCCATAAAATTACTGTTTGGGGCCATATATGTGAGATTTTATAGGGTCTTAGTGATATTTTTCACACTAAGATTTGGAAAGAAGACACATGCATCCTTTAATAGCTTGATATGCTAGAAAAATATTAGCAAGGATAATTCAAGTGGTTGATTATCCATGGCTTTGGCTTTATAGCAGCATTTGAGTGCTGGTATCAGGAAAATCAAACTGAGAAACTTGAGAATCAGGGGATTACTTTAAGCTTGACGATACGGCAGGCTGACATTTTCTTCTGTTTTACTCCATTTTAATCACACGTCACTCCTCAAAAAATAACATTGAAGTCACTAGTAAAACAATATATATATGCAAGTGCAAAACAATGGAGCATCAAACAATCTAAAGGAGCCCTGCTTGTGCATCGGTTAAGTGCTCAGCTGCTGTGGGAAAGGTCAGCGGTCAAACCACCAGGAGAAATGACCTAGCAATCTGTTGCTGCAAGGATTTGAAGCTAGGAAATCCTACTGGGCTGTTAAACTCTGTCCTGTAAGGTCACAGTGAGTGCGATTCAACTTAATGGAACACAACAACAAGGAAAACTAGATAAAGGAAAACATTCCTTGTAGGAAAGGAAAACATAAGCTACTTAGAGGTGGATATGTAAATTTATACGGGAATGGACATTTTCACTCAGTCATATTAAATAAATAAAGGAAAAGTCCTAGAGGTCTGAGAAAATGTCATGTCTAAATTGAGACCATAAAGTATTGGAATACAATACTTTTAAATCACAATGAAATATGCAATGAGTTGTGTTTAAAAATGTCCATAAAGATGACGATAAAAGCAAAATACTCATTCTCTCCTTTGACGGAATTCTGGATAAAAGATAAACATATGATAAATATACAGTTGGAAAATTTTTCTAGTTGTTATTTTAACAAATTACTATTTTTCAGACTGTTGTTTGAGAACTTTCTTTTAAGTCAAAAAACATTCCTCACTATTACATAAAACTAGGATGCTTTCCAAATGTATTTAACTCAGGATAATAAAATGAAGTATCTTTAGAATTATATTTCTACCTATGCCCCCTGTATGACTTGGCAAATTAACTGAAACAATGCTTTTAAGATTTTGAAAATACCATCTACAGTCATCCCATAAATTCACTTCTGTAAAGAGGACAGCAGTGATACAGTGTCCAGAATCTCTGTTTTAGTATAATTCCCACATGTAGCTCTTCAAAGATTGGATAGTAGACTTCTGTTTCAATGGATAACTGTAACATAAGTTATTATTTATGAATAATAACAGCTGTGGCTTCTGGCAATATTTGTAAAAATTAGCTCTTGCATTAACTTGCATTAATATTTATAATATTTTCATTTTAATCGTTATCTTAATTTAAAAAAAACACAGTATTAAGCAGATAATTGATTATCCATGGGCAGTTTGTTCTGTATCCATGTATTTGTTAATCAAACAGATTGACCATTTGGACTGAATACAGTATAGCTATAATGGAGATGATCTTCATGAGATTTTTGCCTCTTTTTTTTTCTTTTGCTCTGAATGGTTTCTCACTGTGGCCTTGGGCACAGGCAAACACAGACACTGCCTCATCAGATGTACAATAGTTTTTGTTTTAGCTTTAGTTGGGAACTGAATATTCAGGAATTTCCTGTTTTGGTCTTTGTTTAAGTCCTATTCTTATTCATCTCACAGGGAAACAAGCTGCCTCCTGGCAACTTATCCCTACTTTTCCTGGACATTGGTTTGCTCTGCTAGTACTAAGTCTGCACATTAATACAGCTGCTTGCACTTTAATCTCAGAACAATCTTGTTCGTTTTTAAGGTGGAGTAGTGTCCTGGAGTATTACAATCGAGAAGATGATTTTATGTGTATATATATATATATATATGTATATATACACATATATACATATATATATACCTGTGTGTATATATATATACACACATATATACATATATATATATACACAGGTATACCTATATATATATGTATATATATAGGTAATTGTAATTAATGTGTGTGCAACTCTATGCTTGAGTTTTCTCTACGGTCCTTAAATGGAGTCAATTACAAATGTCTTTTCTCTTGCTAATAGCTGTTCAGCATGGAACAGTTAAAGGTCTCTTAGTTTATTTCCTTGATTGGAAAAGTGAGATACCTTCTAGGTATAGTCTTAGAATTAAATAAGAAAACATATTAAAACAGGTCGCAAAATGTATCTGGTGCCTAAACAGTCTGTAAGTGTTATTTTCATCTCTCACACAAAATAGATTTCTTTTGTGCTTTCATTCAACATTCCCCTCTGTGCCAAACTAGCTTTTTTTGTGAAATATATGTTTTGCAAGTAATTGCAGGAAATTGCTTGGTAGGTAAAACAGGTCATATTCTTAGTAGTTCCCCCCCTTTATTTTTTTCTTTTAGTTTTCAATCAGTTTACATCTCAACTGTCATAGAACATTAGAGTCTAGCCATCTTTGAGGTTATAACATTTAAGACTTTGTCCAGAGGACAAAATAGATCCACTTAGCTAGAATATTAATGAGTTTCTTTTCCAGAACCCACCTCCCTTCTACCCTTCAAACTGTTTCTGCTCTCAGAAAACTTTACTGGAAGTGCTGTTATGTAATTATTCCCTGCAATAGTCCATTATGTCTACTATGGCAAGTCTACTACCTTTTTTTCTAAATATCTGGAAAATAAAATGAGTCTTCAAAACCTAGATCAAAGACAAAGGTACGTGTCAGGGCTGATACTCAGTATCTGTTCCAAGTATGGTATTCTGCCTCGGTCTGCAACCCATTAAACTTCATGCATTTCAGTTCAACTGTAAGTTCACCCAAAATGACAATAACAACTCAAAAAAGACCAAATAATAGAATAAAGTAAAGAAAATTACAAGTAGTGGGCATGTTGTTTAATTCTCAAATGGTGAAACTTTGTATGAAAGGTAAAATTAAGCCATAATGCAGAAATGCCACTGAAATGGATATGCTTGATCTAGTGTAACCTTGTATACTTATCATTAATATATCCTTACCTCTATCTTAAATTTTAAATAATATTACATTAGCCATATATTTCCTTATTTTGTTGTTGTTGTTTTGTTAGGCCATTAAGCACAACATGGAAATGACTAGGTAAGATATTTCACACATTATCAACCTTTATGCATCTCTCACTGAAGGGTAAGGTCAAAATGCATCGGTCCCTGTTGTACAGAATTAATTGAAATGAAATGAGAGCAATTTACCACAGAAAAATTACTTCTGAAGATCAAAGAGCATCAGGGCAATATTGATCTGATCTCTATAGCTTTACCAATGTACAGCAGAAATCTGAACACTCTGTAGTGAATGTAGACACTTTAGAAAGAGGCTAAAAAGAAAAACATATTTTTTTATGTCAGCCTCTGAAAACTCTGCCAACAGTGTAAAGTATGTCATTTGTGACTTCTTATTTTTCTAAATACCACTCTGTACCAAACCCAAACTACGTGTGTCCTCTTTAGCACATTCTTTATCTTAGCTAAGGTCCTGAATCAAAAAGAAAAAATAAAATAGGGTTAAAGAGAGGCTGATATAGTGACTGATGCACCTATTGTTCTTCAAATTTTCACCAGTGTTTCAGTGACACTCCACTAAATGATAGATAAATAGATGGACAAACAGACAAATAGCTTCCACTGAGTGAACTGTAACTCATGGTATCCTTGTATGTTTAACAGAACAAAACGCTGTCAGATCCTGCGTCATCCTGTTGATCATGAAATACTTAAAAAAAGAAATGTCATGGATTTGCTTGTTTATTGATTAATTGATGATTTGTGTCTAAATCATCATTGTTTAAGGGGAAAAAGAAAACTAGCAACAAGCTGAATTTATTAAAGTAGTTGTATAATGTGTTCCTAACAAGGAATATACATGCAAATGGATTGATCTGGTAATATGACCATGGCACATAACTGAATGAAAAGACTGTAATGAAATATAATGCTGCATTATCCAGTATTTGGAAAAGAAAATAAAAATATACATACATACATTTGTAAAACTTTGAGCAGATTTGTATAAAAAGTATCAAAAATATAGTAAGGGATAACCAAATTGCATCTTTGCTCAATATAGGGAAAGGGGATTAGAGGGGAGAAGAAAAATTTCTCCTTTACTGATTGACATCTTATAACAGGTAGGTGTCACCTTCATAATTAACAGCTGAGTCTCCCCCAAACCTCCTTCTAGCCCTGACCATTTGGCCGATTCCAGCCTGCTAAAAAAACAAACAAGAAGAAAAGAAAAACCCACTGCTGCCAAGTTGATTTTGACACGTAGCAACCCTGTAGAACAGAGTAGAACTGCTCCACAGTTTCCAAGGAACGCCTGGCAAATTTGAACTGCTAACATCTTGGTTAGTAGATGGAGCACTTATACACTACCGCACCAGGGTGTCCAGTCTGCTAGATGTGTTCAATTAACTAGTCTTACAGTCAGCAGCAGATCAAGCCTCAATTCACTGATAAGGTAGAGTGCAGTCACTCAACGCTCTTTTCTAACTGCCTCCAACGGTAGAGACAAATAACCCACAGGACAAGCCAGTTGGCATGTGTGTATTCAAATTTTCACACCTTTATACGTAATGTGAGTAATTTAATGGTTTCTATCATGAATACTTAGAATGGTCTAAGTATGAATCTTTGGAGTTTTGTTCAAGGTATTTAAACTTTCTGGGTGTCAAATTCTTTATATATAAAATAAAGGTAAAAACAGTGATACTAAGGGTCATTTCAATCAGAAATTAGCTAATGTTTATAAAGGGTTAATTTCTATTTGTGGTGCTTAGATGGGTATATCTCCCCCCTCTTTATTTCTCAGTGTCTAAGACAAACCAATGCCCAATACTAATTTATTGCAGCATTAAGTTTCTTCCACCTCTTAGATATTTTTGAGTTATTTGTCTTGCTTACCAGTACCACATGCTATAATAGAATTATTTCTGCTCTTCTTTCCTTTAGTTGATAATGATTTTATGCTCTTGTTTCGTTGATGGAAGGACAAGGTCTGGGAAGCCCTAAAGTGATGTAATATGCAAGCAAGGAAAGCTTTCTATGAAGTATGATTCGAAATACACTAAAGTCTCTCTTCTAAAAGATCTGGTGGCAAAATTCTGATGAATAACATTAAAAAATTATAGACTCTCTGAATTTAGTTAATATTTACTTTGGAAGAGTAATGAAAAAGCTAATATGAGGTCTGACAATGAAGTTCACACACTCATCCTCGAAAAAGTGCTATACACCTCATTGCTGAATATCACTACTGTCACATTTGAAGTACTCCCCTTGAGAAGTTATGTACCAGTACCAGCACCTAGCCCACCCTTCAAAGTAGTTTTGGAACTCTTTTTCTGGAATGGCCATTGGAGATGTCATCTTATTACCCTTGATGTTCTGAATGTCATCCAAATGTTTCCTTTCACTATTTCCTTTATCTTTGAGTAAAGAAAAAGGTCACTGGTGGGTCAGATCATGTGACTAGGGAAGAAGTTTCAATACACTGATTTGTTTACTGGCTAAAACTCCCTCTCAGACAACTATAGAATTAAGTTTGCAAGTTTACCACCTTGCCACTGTGTGCAATATCCATTCTAGAAAGAGTTCCAAAATTGCTTTGAAATGTGGCCTAGGCTTTGGCATCAGTGCATAGCTTTCCAAGGGTAGTACTTCAAAGGTGAAGGCAATGGTATTCAGCAGTGAGTTATGTATCACTTAGAACAATTAAGTTCATGGACTCATCAGACCACATATCTCTTTAGAGATTGGTAATTATGATTAAAATAGTAGCATCCTTTATCATGAAGTTGTAGATAAAATGCCATTGTTAGAGTTCTCAAATCTTTTAATTCCAACAATAAATTTTAATAATAATAATAATAATAATAATAGACCATGGTTTTCACTTTAAAATCCAGATATGAAAATCATAAATATAGTTTGCCTATGTATTTAATTTTTAAAAAGTTAATATAAATGCTATGACAGAGTTATGTTTTAACTTGAGTAGGTCATGATTCTCAATGGTTTGTAAGATACTATGCAATCATTATTTTGTGATCTGATGTATACATCCACTCAGTTGAAAGGTTTCCTTGGGAGTCTGGCCCACGTCTTATATTTATGGATGTTTGGGTAGAACGTGCACTCTCTGGTCCTGCATTGTATTCCTCTGGTTCTTGGGATATAAACAATACCACATTGCTAGAGGGAAGGCAAAGATTATTGCCACCAGTAAGGACTTGTAAGATGCATGGTTGGTGATTCCTGTCACATCCCTCCTCAACTTCCCTATTTAGCAGTTTCAAAAAAAGATGACTCTTAGAGAATGACTGTGAATTATCAAAAACTTAATCAGGTAGTGTGTTGGGAGCTGAAATCATCTTAAAGAAAATCTTAAAGAAATTTACTGGGCAAGGCTCACTTAAGAAAAATATTGTGCCAGCAAGGTCACGAGAACTGACTGCTTAGCAATATCCCAAGAAAGAATAACAACATGTGGCTGTCCTTGGATAGGGCTAATTATTAGATCAGAGGTTTTGAGAACTAGGGAACACAGGTGCGTGAGAAAGACCAGAGTTAAGAATAAACAAAGAAGTGTGTGCTGTATAAAAGTTTGCTCAGTAAAGAAATAAACGTCTCAGCTTGACTGGGTCCCTCCTGATGTGAGCATCTTTCTTTAAGCTCCCACGCCCTCCCTTCAGTCTTGTCCACCTGTAGACAGACGGCTGGCACCCATCAGTAGTGGCTCCAATTACAGCCACTGTTCCAGAATGACATAATTGCTTAAGCAAATTAATGTATCTCCTGGTACCTGGTGTACAGCTATTGATCTGGCTGTGTCTTTATCTCAACTCAGTTTTTTTTAAGAAACAGTAGAAGCAGTTTACCTTCAACAGGCAAGCCCAGCAATACACTTTCACTGATCTACCTCAAGGTTTATCAACTCTCCAGCCTTACATCACACTTTAGTTTGCAAGAATCTTGATGGTGTTTTCCTCCCACTAGAACATCACATCTATTCATACACTGATGACATTATGCTGACGGGACCTAGTAAGGAAGAATTAATTATCAAAGAGTCTCGACTTATTGATAAGACATTTGTGTGTTGCAAAAAAAACAAACTCATTACTGCCTGGTCATTTCTGACTCATAGTGACTGCACAGAACAAAGTAGAACTATCAACTAGAGTTTCCAAAGAGTGCCTGGTAGATTCAAATAGCCGACCTTTTGGTTAGCAGCTATAATTCTTAACTACTCGGCACTAGGGCATCCATTTGTGTGTTAGAAGATAGAAAATCAACATGACAAAAATTCAAGCACTTTCAGTGAAATTTTGAGAGGTCCATGGTGTGGATCATGTGTAGATATTCCTTCTACAGTGAAGGCTAACTTATTTTACCTGACCCTTCCTACAATTAAAAGCCAGCCAAGTGCTGTCGAGTCGGAGTAAGGAAGTACAATATTTGTTATGTCTTTTTGGATTTGGAGGAAACATATTCCTCTTGTGGGTGTTCCTGATTAGGGCCTAGAACAGGGGCTGCCATAGATTCAAGCTGTCATGCAAGCTTCTCTGCCCATTGAGCAGTATGATCCAGCTGATACAACAGTGCTAAAGTGTCACTAATAGAAAGAAATACTGTTTACAGCTTTTAGCAGATCCGTATTGGTGAATCACAGTGCAGACTTTTAGAATTTTCGAGAAAAATCCTGCCATGCTCTGATGATAGCTACCGTCCTTTTGAGAAATTCCTTTTGGTTTATTTATGGCCCTTAGTAGAGATTTAAGCCTCAACCATGGGCCACCAAGTTACCACGTGGCCTGACCTGCCATCATAAAATGGGTGTTGTCTGACTGACAGAGTTATGACATCGGATACGGCCAACAGTAGCCCATCGTTAAATGAAAGTTACATATACAATAGTGGACCCAACCATAACCTGAAGGCACAAGTAAATTACATGAAGATGTGGCCCAAATACCTGTTGTCTCCCTTCTGTCACGTTCCATCTCTCAGTCTATGCCTATGACCTCCTCAAAGTCCCTCCTGATTGGTTGACTGAGGAAGAGAAAATTAACCCAAGATTTACGGGTGGCTCTGCGCAGTACACAGGCAACACTAGAAACCTGACAGTGGCAGCACTACAGTCCTTTACTGGGGCCTCCCTGAAAGACAGTCATGAAGGGAAATCTTCCTAATGGCTAAAACTTCAAACAGCATACCTAGTTTTCACTGTGTTTGGAGCAAAAAATGACCAGATTTCTGATTGTATACTGATTTATCAGGTATGGTCATTGATTTGTCTGGATAGTTAGCAACTTAGAGAGAACATGTCTTGAAAATTGGAGACAAGAAATTACTGAGAAGGTATATGGCTAGACCTCTCTGAATGGGCCAAAAGAGTGAAGATATTTGTGTTTCAAGTGAATATTCACCAAAGTGTGACCTGGGTAGAAGATTTTAATAAACCAAGTTGACAGGATGACATGTTCCATGGAATCCAGTCAACTTTCCCAAACTCTGCTGTCATCACCCAATGGGCTCATGAACCCACTCCACCCACCAAGGATTACTTGATTACACCACTGCTGAGACCCAGCCTTTGAGCTATAGAAATAAACACTGAGACACTGACGTGGCACTGTTTATCAGGGTGATCAACCAGCAACCTAGTGGTAGTTGATTAGATTGCACCACTTCCATCTTGGAAAAGGCATCCTTGTGTTCTTATTAGGTAGATATTCTGGACACAGTAGTTCAGCCAAAACTATCATCTGTAAATGTATAGAATGCCTTACCCACCATCACTGTGTCCCACAACAGAATTGCCTTGTATCAAGGTACTCAGTTAACAGCAAATGAAGTATGGCAATGGGCCCATACTCATGAAATTCACTGGTCTTACTATGCTGCCTGTCATCCTGAAGCAACAGACTTGATAGAATGACAACAATGTTTAAAGACAACATTACAATATGGGTTATGTGGCAATGTCTTGCAGTACGAAATAACATTCTTCTGGAAGTTGTGTATGCTGTAAAACAGTGTTCAGTATATGGTGCTACCTTTTACATAGCCTGGCTTCATGGATCCAGGAATCAAGTGTTGGAAATTGGAATGGCACCGCTCACTATTACCACTGAATGTCACACCAGCAGTTTGTACTTTTTTTGTTTGTTTGTTTGCTTCTTAATTGTGTAACTCTATCTCTGTATACCTAGAAGTCATAGTTTGAGAGGGAGGAATGGTCCTGAAAGGAAACAAAACACTGATTCCATTGAGCTAGAAGGCAAGTGTGCTGGCCAGCCACTTAGGGTTCCTTGTGTCTTTTGTTCAATAGACAAATGAGGGAGTTACCGTATTGGTTGGCATGACTGATTCTGATTACTGAGGAAAAAAAGAACATGTCTGGAGTCCCAGAGATCCCTTAGAATGTCTTTTAGTACTACCATGCCTTGTGCTTAATTAAAACTAATGAAAAACTACAATAACCTCATTCTGACATGACAGAAAAGAAGGCTTGAGTCCCCCCAACAGTAAAAGAACTACGATCAGCTGAGGTGCTTGTGGGTTAGGTAAAGGGAATACAGACTGGGTGGTATAAGAAGGTAGTTCTAAATACTAGCTATGGCTTTGTGACTAGTGGAAGAATCAAGGACAATAATTGTTTCTTAATTCTTCCTTATTTCATTACACATGTATGTGTAAGTGTTTGTGTAAATAAACATGGATATATAATAGTTTTGTTCTGTTCTCTCTCTTATTCTGTTACTAAATAAATAAACAAGATGTAAATGAGGGTAATATGTTTCTGGTTGTATACATGTTAGTTAAGAACTCTAGAAGCACAGTGGTTAAGAGATCAGCTGCTAATCAAAAGGTCAGCAGTTCAAATCCACCAACCACTCCTTGGAATACTGTGAGCCACTTCTACTTTGCCCTATAGGGTCACTGTGAGTTGGAATCAACTTGAATTCAATGGGTTTTGTTTTTTGTGGTTTAGCAGATATTACACAATCATCCTCCGTTTTGTAATCTGATGTGAGTAATCAATCATTCAAAAAGGGAATTTCTTTAGAGGTGTGACCTGCATCCAGTACATATAGAGATGTTCTGTTAAGTCTCACCCTCTTTTGATCCTACATCCAAGTCATTATCCTTTGATCCCTGGTTCTTGGGATGTGAGCCAGCAGCCTGCCATCTGACCTGATAATTGTCGTTCTATCTGACTCTGCAACCATGGAAGGCAGGAGCTTTCAGCCTGACACCTGACTCACAGATCTGGAATTTCTCAGCCTTCACAGCTGTGTGAGTCATATCATGAAAAATAATTATCTATATATTTTATGTACATATACTTCACTGATTTTCCTCTTCTAGAAAACATATACTAAGACAGTGATCTAAGTGTATTGTAAAGTAGAAAGAAATGGAAAATAACTTAGAAAAATAATGTAATTTCAATATGGAAACTTTGGTCTTAACCACACTAGAAAATACAGTGAAGAAATCAAATGTGCATATTTCTGCATGGAATCACTGTGAATACTACATTTACAAGTGCAGACTGAAACAGAGAAGCTTAGTTGTTGTTTATCTCCAACAATTCAAATACCAGCTGCCATGTTGCCTTTGGTTATGAATTTTTTATAAAATAGTAATAAATTTTGATGAAGTTGTGAATGAAACAATGCATTGTTTTCTCTCAGTTAACACGGGAATGCTTTTTTGTGGACAATTTGTTGTATATAATAACTAAGGAACCCTGGTGGTACAGCAGTTAAGCACTTGACTGTTAATGAATTGGTGACTGGTTCAAAACCACCAGCCGTTCCAAGGCAGAAATATATGGGAGTCTAGCTGGCTTTATACAAAGACATACAGCCTTGGAAACCCTATGGGGCCATTGTTCTCTGCCCTATAGGATCGTTATAAGTCAGAATAGACTCAAAGTAAACTAGTTTGATTTTTCGGGTGGGTGGCTTGTATTTGCTCTAGTTGATCCATACAGAGACAGTTTGCCAAGGACATTTCAAGATGAGTTTTCTGGTCTCCAAGCAAACAGCATTTGTTTACTTACCAAAGGGTCTGATTTACAAGTAGATTAGATTTACACACTTGTCTTCTTTTTCTTTTCTCTGGGGACATGCTCCAGGCAAAGGAAGAAAATGGATCACAAGGCAGATAATTTAGTTCCTTTCTCCAGCAAGCACATGGCAATTTTCCTTTCTGTATTTGCAATTGAGGATGTAAAAACAAAGAGTGTAAAAACTGAAGACCTGAAAATAAGGCTTATGTCAAATTTGGAGTCATAAAGAAGCTATAAACATGGAAGTAAGGAAATGTGGTTTTCCATTTATGTAAAGTCAGAGTGTTCTTTATGCCTCATTACTCCCTTCCCCTTCTTTTCTTTTCTCAATTTTATCTACAGTGTCTGGTAAGAGAGCTTCAATTACTTCCCCAAAATAATATTGTTAGTTGTACTATTAAATAATTGGGCCAAGACAAAATCCAAGATATGTTAAATTAGAGAGTGTTCTTTTTTTCAGTCATCCCACTGCAGTGGACTACCTCTACATGTTGCTGATCTCAATCTGAAGACAATTTATTATAAGGTTGATTCAAATAAAAATATTCAAAATCAATTTGAGCCAATCACCATGTTAGATTATAAAGACACAATGTTTAGCAAATGGTATCCTTGCCATCACGTGAATAGCTATCTAGTGAGATTAAGAGGTAAAAACACATAATAGTAGTTAAAAATAATATTAATAATAATGTAGGGTTGCATAGAAGAGGATTGTACCCCAATCTTTAAGTTAAGGTAGTTTTCCAGAGACTTGAAGGCAGTCAAGGTGCAGACAGAGAGAATACTCCATGCAGTTGTAACAATAAATAATATAGGGTTAGAAGTAAAGGTTGAGAGATCAAAATAACAACTTTTGTTCAATACAGATGAAGAATGTGAAGTAAGAAGAAGTCTTAAATGAGACTTGAAAAGTAACATAATACTAAGAAACCTGAGTAAAACACCCAAAAGTATGAATTTATTCCATGATCTACTGGTAGTCTTTGAGCTGTTATATGTATCACAGTTTTATGATTAAATCATTTTTAAAGGCAAGGAATGATATTAGTATTTCTGTTTTCTGCAATATAGAGCACAAGTTTGTGTATCATATTTAGAAAGGATTTGTTGAGAAAATAAATGAAACTATAAATAAAGTCATTGATTTCTCAGATACTTGAGGTTTTGATGTGAGGTCAGCATTAATCTTCTGATGAAGAAATTGGAGTTCACATAGGCAGGGTAAGCAGCACAACCTCACAGAATCAGTGAATGTCTAATGCAGGCTGCTGTTCAAGTATGTGGTCTGGATCCAAATCTATCTACTGCAGAACATTACCCTTTCCTGGTTGGAAAGCTTTCATTTATTCCTAATGTATGATTCCATACTGAGAATGGATTGGAGAACATTTTTTCCATAGTAGCAACCAAAGCTTCTACTCAAGATCATCCAGTCGAAAACCAAGATGAAGGTAGTTGCTCAGTGAGTTACAAGATTGTCTATGGGAAGTCTTACAGCATGCCCAGTGGAAGGTAGATCATGTTACATTTAGACTTGACCACCTTTTGTATTTGCTTTCTAGGACTGTCAGAACAAAGCACCACAGACTGAGTGGCTTAGAAAACAAGACATGTTTTCTCTAACAATTTTAGAAGTCTAAAATCAAGCCCTTAGCAAGGCCATCTCCCTCAGAAGCCTGTAGTTGAGGATCCTTCCTTCCCCACTTCTAATTTCTGGTAGTTTCAGGGGTTCCTCAATTTGTGGCTGCCTAACTCCAACCTCTGCCTCTGTCTTTGCACAGTCATCTTCCCACTATGTCTCTCTAAGTATTGATTTTGTAGTGCATAAAGCTAAACTGTCATTGAATACAGAAATGAGCCACTGAGTTAGATGTAATTAAATGACATTCTTTAAAATATAATATCATGATGTCATTGATATGTTGAGATTCATTACCAGTGTTGCGGAGGAAGATTTAGTATACAGTGTTCTCCAGACTGGTTTGACCATGATTTTTTTCCCCTTTTCTCTTCTCTTTCAACACAAATTATCTCCCAAGATTATAGTTGCAAAGAATTAATGTTTTCTAGTCTATCCTTTGATAAAAGTTTTGCTGTGTTGTAGACAGTATTAAAGCATAACTAGAATTAAATTTAAAAAAAATCCAATTGAAAGATTTTAAAGGACTAGGCTAAGCTATTGTGGAAATTTAAATGTGTATGAAAGATAAGTACTTGGAGTTTAGAAGAACAGAGAAATCTTCAAAGTGAGTCGGCGTAGGTTATTTGAAAAACCTTCCTAGACAATTTGATAACCCTTCCCTAACGTTGCCAAGAATTGCTTTTCATGGTCTAATCCAATTTTTCAGGTACAGGTTAGGATGCTGACTTCTTATCTCATGACCCACCTCTAGATAAAAAGCAACATCCAATAACCCAGTCACGTCTAGACACATGAACACTCTCAAAGAAAGGCTTATTCTCATTCTGTCACCCATCTCTGTTTTCCAATTGCTGTCCCTTATCAGAGAGGTGTAACTCTTCCCTCCATCCTCAAGAGAAATGGATTTGGCTTTAACCTTGTAAAACCATCCCGTTTGCAGTAATACAGTACAGTAACTATAGAGCAGCTATGAGTCAGAATCAACTGGACAGCATTTTTTTGTTTTTCAGACCATAGAACCGTGGCAGCCAGATAACAAGCAGTAATAATGGAAAGGTATTCACTGTGTACTATATTCTGTCACTTAAAACAAATTATTTTTGCTGGTTTTACCGTCAAAAGGAATTTAGAGAGAGAGGTTGCTGATGTTGTTAAATTAAATAATTCCTTAAATGTTTTATCACAGATTATATCAAAGAAAAGTGTCCTGAGTTGTTGAGTTGCTGACCAAAGAAATCAGACAAAAGAATTAGTGATCAGTAGGGTGGATAAGCAAGAACAAATTGTGAAATTGTTTGACAACCGCTGAATTCACAATTTTGACTTTCTTTCTTGCCATGAATGACATTGCTTAAGCTACAGAAAATTTGGGAGAAAAAAGATACTTTTCATGCCACTAAATATTTAAAAACCTCGGTTGAGGTAAATGTGTTATCACTGGTATTTATAGTATAAAACATGGTATGTTTTAAAAAAGGTAATGAAGATTCTAAAAGAGTAAAAAGAAGTGCCTGAATTTTTATGGTGAGCACAAAAGAAAAGAAACAGATCCATTTTGTAGCAAAACTGTAATAATAGTTTCAAAATTTTAGAAAGGATCACTGCCAGTTTGGAAGAGTTAGGTCATGTTTGAGACAGGGAGAGAAAACAGCTTCTAAGCATTTTTTTTTTTTTTTTTATAGATACCTTCATTTTACAACTGCGTTTCATTTTAAAGTGCTCTTCAGAGTAATATTCCCCAGGAGAAATTATTCATAAATGGCACTAATGAGTGTCAAGCTGCATTTCAAGGCATTTTGAAAATTGTCCTATTAATTAATGGTGTAATTAAGCTTTTGTCAGTGACATATCATATTTCTGACAGGAATAGATGGCCTGTGTAAGTCACTGCCAGGCAGCTATCCAGGCAGCCACGGTGTATAATGGATGGCAGCAATTTAGGCCAGGTTTACAGTGATGAGACCACCTACGTGAGAGATGCTGGCAACTTGCGTATACAAACAGGGCTTTCCACTGTATTTCAGGAAATAACTGTACCCGAGATTGATTTGACCCCCTTCCTGGGATGACATATTAGCCTTTTTATCGTTAAAACCATAAATAGTGTTTCTCTGTGCTTTTGTGACAAAAATATCAATTAGTTTCCACATTTCATTTTCATTTAACTTTGTATTCTAATTTCATTTACATATTAATGTGAACGTGGTGCAGAATTGTTAGATTAGACTACCTCAGTAAGGCTAATAAGATGTAATACACACTTACTGAGGATAATACTTTTACGCGTTTAAATACACCTCCCCCGACACACACAATCCATCTATTGGTGTGAAGGGTACACCGCTGTTTAATGTTTCTTGAATATCATTGTGTCACCCACAGCAAGATTTAAACTTGGATAGAAAAAAAGAAAAGGAGTACAGTTAAAAGAGTGGAAAGATCTGAGTATACTCACATGAACACAATTAGATATAAATCATTTTATTCTGGTCCTCTCTCTGCACCAGATCTCGATTAATTCTAGTGTTAATAATTTACATTCTGGCTCTAGCTATCAAGGTCATAAAAGTTGAATAAGAATCAAATATAAAGAAGGAATTTCCTTGGTTAGAACCATTTCATATCAGTGAAGCTTCTAGGCTAAGGATGACTTTATGAAAGAACTATTCTTTCTCTTAAATATTTTTCTGTCTTCTGGTTTATAACAGTAAATATTTTTAAATTTTAAAAAATATATTTTCATCACAGAAGTTTATTTAAATATACCTGATCTATACTCTTGTCCTAGTTTTTCAAATAGCTCCCAAGGTTTAAGTAGAATTACAAATTGCTAATTGGCACTGGTTCAGAAATCACTGTTACCATACTTAGACTCAGATTGTTAAAGCTGGAAAAGGACATTAAAGATCACTTAGGTCAGCCCACTTCATTTTACAGATGAAGAACCTGATGCCTGGGAGATTATATAACCTGCCCAAGGTCACGCAGCTAGTAAGTGGCTGAGTGAGGGCTAGGCGCTGACAGATTCAACTTCTTTTTTTTCAGAGGTGGTTTTCAAAGTCACTTTTTTTATGATAGTTAGGATTTAAATGAAAACAGATAGATGAGATAAATAACAGGGAGAAACAGTGAGAGGAATAAAAAGAAAGATACTGAAAGGGGAAAGAGAGGAAGGGAGTAAAGTAGAAAGGAGAAAAGGAAGAAGGAACTGAGGAAGGGAGGAAGGGAAGGGAGGAAGGGAGGACGGGGATAGAGGAGAAGGGGTGGGAGGGAAGCAAAGAAAAATATATATGATATTGTGAGAATCTTATTAAAATCCTTGAAGATGCCTCAGTAATTTGATAAAGTGCGCTGTTCATCTTTTGAGACATGTATTGATCACATTACATTGTACAGTAACCACCCCCATCCAACTTACAAAAGAGGCTTGTGCCAGAATTCTATTTTACAATTTTTTTTTTTTTTTAAACCACTTTGGTCATAAGAACAAGGGCATTCCAGGGTTATTTCCCATGAGAATTTATTTAACCAGTAGTGAACCTTAATTATTTGAAGTTAGAATTACTGAAGTTGTTGGCATAAGAACCACCTTAAGCAGGGGTTCTGGGAAGGCAAAGCAAGGTGGATGCATAGGCAAGTTGATAGGTTAGGAGTCCCTCAAGAAATATTCTTTAATATTTCTTTTCATGTTCACTTAGAGAAGGGATCGAGTATTCTGTGAGAAAAGACAGAGAAGATCCTTTCAGCTTGTCCAACTATATCTGTCAATTTATTCTTGAAATGTGTATATCCCACTAGGCAAATTAAAGCTATTCTTTTAACCCATCTTGCCTACTCTAGAAGTCAATTGAAATTCGCTGTTGTTACATAAGCTTTCCTACTTTGGTGGATCTTATCCCCTATCCAGTACAGCTGTGCAAATTATTCCTTTCAATCACATAGTAATTTTTCCCTGAAAGAAGTGTCCAGTGATGACTTTAACATTTCTTCTAACTGTAGCTACTGTACTGTGTTGAGTAGAGTACTAAATTCTTTTGCATTTGATTTCTTTAATTCTTACAACTACTCTATTCTTTAGACATGATGTCAGGAGGGATCAGTTCCTGGAGAAGGACATCATCTTGGTAGAATGGAGGGGCAGCAAAAAAGAGGAAGACCCTCAATGAGATGAGTTGACACAGTGGCTGCAATGATGGACTTAAGCATAAAAACAACTGTTGAGTGTGACACAAGACTGGGCATTGTTTCACTCTGCTGTGCATAGTGTCAACACTGAACTGGTGGCACCTACCAGCAGCAACTCTGTGGGATGAGTATCATTATCATTGCCTTACTAATGAGGAAACTAAGGCACAGATGTTAATTAAGTTACTAAAATCATACAGCTAGTAGGTATCACAGCTGCAGTTCGAACCTTTCTAGGATGTCACTACAATTGCAACAGCAATGCTTTCTTGAAAATGAGAAAATTGCAAGAGGTTTTCTTTCTCTTACTTTGGAGAGAATCAAAAATATATATGTTGGGAGAATGGGAAGAAATCAACATTCTGAGAAGGTTTTTCTGTCACTTGCTGGTGATAGCTGTTAGGCCCCAGTTCTGAGCAGCACAGATATAGGAAACCCAGGCCAGAGAATGTTCGTTCAGGCCTGAAATAAAGGAGATACAAGAGAAAGAGTAATACCTCCTGATGCAGAAGACAAGAGCATTTTATATCGTCACTGAATTAGAAAAGTTGTATTATGACAGGGAAAATCCTATTCCTCTGAAGTCTTAAAATCTACTCACTCATTTGCCTGATTTTATCACTCTTAACTCCAATTTTACGTGGTGTTCTTTAGCATAAACTTTCAATGAAATTCACACCCAGGTATTCTAAGTATAACTTCTGGTATATATATTTAGGAGAGTGGTAAAGATCAGAGCTCTTTAGTTTAAAAAAAGCAATTTAACTCAGACTCAAGGCCTACCCAAAATAAATGACACTGTACTGGGGTGAAGTTTTAGAGATAGAAGCTCCTTTCCCTGGGCTCACAAGAGTATGCGATGTTCATTTGGAAGGGAAGGAAGACCTCCTGCTTTAGTACCTGAAAACTAGCTTCAAAGCCCAAAACAATTATTTAAAATCAGACAGTTAAAAAGCTTACCTGCCACAGATGAGCAAATCAAATTTTGCTGAATTAGAGAGAAAAGATATCCACTTCTGTTGCCGTTAGGTGCTATCGAGTTGCCTCTGACTCACAATGATCTTAGGTACAACAGAGCAAAAGACTACCTGCTCCTGCAACAGGCCCACAATCACTGTGTTTGAGCCCATTTCTGCAGCCACTATGTCAAGTCATCACATTTCGGGTCTTCCTTTTTTCCACTGACCCTCTACTTTTTTAAGCATGATACCCTTCTCCAGGGACTGATCCCTCTGACAACATGTCCAGAGTATGTAAGGCATAGTCTCCCCATCCTTGCTTCTAAGTAGCATTCTGATTGTACTTCTCCCAAGAAAGATCATTCTTTTGGCAGTCCATAGTATATTTAATATTCTTCTTCAACATTGTAATTCAGTGATGTCAGTGCACCTTATGTCTTTCTTATTCCTTGTCCAACTTTCACATACATATGATGTAACTGAAAACACCATGGCTTGGCTCAGACACAATTTAGTTTTCAAGATGATAGCTTTGCTTTTAAACACTTTAAAGAAGTCTTGTAGCAGATTTTCCCAATACATTGCATCTTTTCATGTCTCAACTGCTGTTTCCATGGGCGTTGATTGTGGATCTAAGTAAAATGAAATCTGTGGCAACCTCTAACTTTTCTCTCTTTATCGTGATGTTACTTATTGGTCTAGTTGTGAGGATTTTTGCATTCTTTATGTTGAGCTGTAATCCATGCTGAAGACTGTGATCTCTGGTCTTCGTTATTTCAAGTAATCTTCACCCTCAGCAAGCAAGGTTGTGTCATTTGCATAATGCAGGTTGGTAATGAGTCTTTCTTCAATGGTGATGTCCCATTCTTCTTCATATAGTCTAGTTTCTGTAATTATTTGTTTACTTTACAGATTATGCGTATTGAAAGGACACAACCTTGACACATACCTTCCCTGACTTTAAACCATGAAGTGTCCCTTTGTTCTGTTTGTGTAACTACCTCTTGCTTCATGTACAGGTTCCTCAGAAGCTCAATTAGTGGTTCCCGCATTCTCAGTCTCTGCAGTGGTACCCGTAATTTGTTATGACCCATGTGGTAGAATCCCTTTGCATAATCAATGGAACACAGGTCATCATGTTTCTGGAATTTTCTGCTTTCAGCTAAGTTCCATTTGACATTAACAATTGTATCTCTGATTCTAGCTGCCTTGAAATTCATTGCCACTGAGTTAGTTGATTCTGACTCATAGCAACTCTATGGGACAGAATAGAATGGCCCTATAAGATTTCTAAGGCTGAAATGTTTACAGAAACAGCCTGCTACATCTTTCTGTGGTGGAGTGGCTAGTGGGTTCCAATTGCTGACATTTTGCTTATCAGGTGGGCACTTAATCGCTGTGTAACCAAGACTATAATCTAGCCTCCTTAAAACTCACTGCCTTCAAGTTGATTCTGACTCATAGCAACTCTGTAAGACAAAGTAGAACTGCCCCAGAGGGTACCCAAGAAGCTCCTGATGAATTTGAACTGCCAACCTTTTGGCTAGCAGCCACAGTTCTTAACCACTAAGCCTTGATTACACAAAGAATTATTACTCTCTGATGAAACTCTATTGGCTACCGTTAATCACCGAAGGATCAAGAGTTAGAATCCACCAAGTCTTCCTTGGAAACCCTATGGGGCAGTTTTACTCTATCCTGTAAAGTCACTGTGAGTCAGAATTGAGAGCAGTGTTTTGTTGGTTTGTTTGTTTTGGAAGGATGTCTTGCTAGCTTCCACAATAATACCAGATGAAACACCAGCATTAAGATCTGGAATTATCAGGCCTCTGACTCCTACTTTTTAATGATCCCTATTTCTTTTGACTGCTTCTGTGAAACCCAGCTTTCCCTTCACATAATTCCCTGACAGAAACACCTCTGCTTTAGACTCTGACAGAAATTTCTCCTGAAACAAGAGAATAATGTGGCCAGGAGGGAGTTTTTCAATAAGGTATAAAGTGACATCACAAATAAAATATTCTGTCCTATATGTCTTATTGTCCTTTGGATATGCACTCCTAAAATCTGTCTGTCCTTTTATCTCATCATAACCTAAAATAGCACTATATCAGTCCTGACCGACTGACCAACGCCATACCAATTTGATCTCATCTCACTGTAGGCACTGTGATGCACTCAGTTATCTAATGAAGAAACCCACTCATTATCCTTGGTTCTTGCTTCATCTGTGTCATACATTCAAGCAGTAGTCAAATACTTAGTGATACATCATTCTTGATAGAATCTTGTGTTATCTGAACAATAACCACTCAACTGCTTGTAACTGTCTCCTAATTGGCTTCCATACTTTAAATGTTATCGCTCCAATCCATCTTGACATTTTTTTTTTCATTTAAAATATCAAATTTTGACAGAAAATTATTTGCTTAGGACCTGTCGGTGGCTGTGAGGAGTTTCAGGGTGAAATCCAATTCCCCTACGGTTTCATACAAGGCCCTTCATTATATGGCCCTGGTTGCTTCTATGTCTGTCTCATCACTGTTTGTTTGTTTGTTTGTTTTCTTTTTCCCCATCATATTTACAAGGAGTTCCCAGGTAGTGAAAATGACTAAGTGCTTAACTACCAGCTGAAAGGTTAATAGTGGGAACCCACCTACAAGTGTCCTATAGGACAGGCCTGGAGATATGAAAGGTCACAGCAAAAAAATCCTATGAAGAAGTTCCACTTTGTAACACATCGGGTCAACATGAGTTAGAATAAACTCAATAATCACTAAAATTAACAACAAGCATATGCACATCCTGCAGAAATCATGCCTTACACTTACTGAACTATTTTTGTTATAAACCTTTTGTAAAATTTCTCTTGCCTCTGATCTTTTGAAATTAATCTATATACTTTTTTTTTTCTTTTGAGAGTTCGTCACTACCTCCACTTATGTCTCCACTTAACTTCTTCCCCTTGCTAGTTAATCTGTGTCATCCTTCCAAAATCAATGGATGCATCATCTCTTCTGGAAATTTTCCCTGAACTTCTAACACTCTGAGTTAAAAACCTCTTATGTGCTCACATAGCCCCATGGCTTCTCATTACAGCATCACATTGTGTTATAATTATCTGTTCAGTTGTCTGTCTTACTCAGTTAGGTTATAAAACCCTTCTAGAAAAGTGATGATGTCTTATTAATCATTATATCCCTAGTGCCTTATAAAATCTTGTCATTTAGCAAGTGCGAAGTGTTGAACAAATGAACAAATACCCCAAGGACAAATACAGGTAATTGCACAGGTAATTCAGAATTTGCTTGTTAAACTCACTTTAATAGCAAAATCTTATTTCTTTATAAGAATTTTAATACCATTCTCTTGTTCTCTTACTAAAAACGGTTGATATAGACAACCAATGCCTTCCCCGCCCCCAAGAATTAAAATAAAAAGGGAAGGAAGGCAACACAGTATAATGTATAAAGTGTTTATTTTTATTAACTTTGTTTCCTTCTTAAGGTTTAGAATCCCAAATAACTTTATCATGCTGAAAGTAGTGCAGGATGATTTTGGGTATTCAGTAATGATCGGTTCTGTACTAAATGCATAAGAAGAGCTCAGTACCTATTTGGTGAATATCTAACATATTTAAATTAAATTGGCAACTCATTATAGTGACTAAGACATAGAATTACTTTGTCATAAATTATAGGTAATCTGTATTTTCACATTAACTCTATTACCAGTAATAGAGTTTTAATGTGGTACTTACACTTTGATAAAAGAGAAATCGTGTTACCACTAGAAATATGTAAGATGTAGGTAGAGAAAAAAAAGGGCAAGTCCGGGGGAGGAGGGTAAAAGAATGTGGGGGAGGATGTGGGGAAGAATTAAGAATGTATGAAGACCTGGAATGAATAAGAAAATATCAACAAAGTGAAGAAAGAAGACAGGAAAAGATGGATGAGGAAAATAGTAACGGGATGAGATGGGAAAAGCTGTAAGAGAGGAAACAATATTAGGAAGAGGAAAAATAGAAAGTCAGAGAAAGAAAAGAAAACATAACAATGTGAAATGCACGTGTATCATCACTATATTGAGGAAAGAAAGTGATGCAAATAGATGATATGCTATCTACATACACTATACAGAGGAAGTTTTTATATAACTAGCAAACAGAAAGATAAATTTTGCAAAGATACCATCTTAGATGATAAATAATATAGTTTTGAAAAATTTGATAATTATTGTCTAAGTTTATTATATAGGCTAAAATTCAAAACCACCCACATTACTCTGCAAACCAGTTACATTGGTTGTGCAATGGGAGAAATAGCTTTCCTACTCTCCAGGCTGTGCAAAAGCAAAGCAACACAGGTAATGCTATGAAATCTACATTTACTCAAGTGAATTCCATGTACCTTTCTTAGGCTATGGTAGGTTCCACAGTACATAGATTCAGCAAGATATATCCAGGGGCATCATCTGGCATATGTGCAATACAGTCATTAGTTCAGACATTAATAGAAAAAGATATGTGCAGTAATCCCGTTTTATTTATTTTTCTTCCCAAGAGTACAGTATTCTGTTTCCCCAGTAGATTTTGTTTAAATGCATTTCATCTACCTGCTGTAATACCTTTGGAATTCACTGTTTGACACATTGTTAGAGAATAAAGAAAAATTTTCATAGTGGATTTTAGGAATCAAACATTTCAGAGACTAATATTGACGATAATACAGAAAAAGAGATTGTCCGACTCTCTTCCTGTCTTTTCCATATGACTAATTTTAATTCTGTAATAGAGAAAAGTAGAAAAAGAGACAATGTAAGGAATATACAGAATGAATCACTATATTGGGAGAAGAAAGCATTTTAGAGAAATAAGGGGGACACTAATGAAACACCCTAATATAGCACAAATTTAGATGCCAGCCAAGTGCTGTGTGTCGAGATCCGTGTCTGAAATTGGATTTCCATAATACAGGTATTGGTTCAAGACATTTTGAGCATCAATTTGATTTTAACCCCTGACTTTTCAGTTAGCAGCTGAGTGTTTTGACTATTCCACCAGAGCTCCTATAAATTTCAGAGAAGATTAACATATCCTATATTGTCAACTTTTTTTCTGTTAGCCATAGCCTACATTTACTTTAAACATATGTGGTCCCACAATTAAATCAGTGAACTTAGTTGTTCTAGGTACTACATAACTCACTGTTGAATATCACTATTGTCACCTTTCAGCTACTTCCCTTGGAAGACTGTGCACCAAATCCAGCACCTAGTTGGCCTTCAAAGCAATTTTGGAACTCTTTCTGGAATGGCCATTGCACACAGTGGCAAGATGGCAATTTGCCCTAATTCATGTTTTCATCTTTTATTCGGAGACTTCACACAGTACCTTTTATGTAGTCTTTGCACAGAGTACACAGTCTCACATCCATCCTTCCAACATTTGCTGCCCCTTTGGAAAAGAACACTTATCTCAACAGTGCTTACTCAAGTTAAGGGGGAATATATATTGGATATATATATTGGATGCAATATATAACTGGATGCAATATATAATGCAATATATAACTGTTGGTGTTAATTGTCTTAGACATAAATAATTATTGTGAGAAAAGGAAACTTCATAGAATATTGTGCAGACATGGTAATGAGTGTTCTTAGTATGGTAGGTAAAATTTTCTATATATTACCTCACTTATCTAACTCAAATTTGTCCTCTTATACATACAAGATCTGACAAACTCATTCTAAGAAAAAGTGCTATATACATGATTGATGAATATCACTATGGTCACCTTCAAAGTACTCCCCTTGGGAAGCTGTGCACCAATGCCAGTGCCTAGTTCACTCTTCAAAGCAGTTTTGGAACTCTTTTTCTCAAATGGCCATCAGACCTGTCATTGTATTAGACTTGATGTCCTGAATGTCATCAAACCGTCTTCCTTTCAATATTTCCTTGATTGTTGGGTAAAGAAAAAAGTCACTGGGGCCAGACCAAGTGAGTAGGTAGGGTGTTCCAGCATGGTTATTTGACTGCTGGCTAAAAACTCCCTTACTGACAACTATCCATTAAAACCAGATAGGCCTATTTTACACGGTAAAAATCCCCTATATTGCATTATATGTAAGCACAATAAATTGGTAAGTATTTATTGCACAAAGACTATATAAAAGGTACTGTATGAGGTATCTGAATAAAAGATGAAAACATAAAAAAAATGAGTAAGTGATAAATAAGTAAGAAATGTTAGCAATATTCACAAAATTCATCATGTAGTAAAGTAGGCAAATGTGTTTATAACTAATGACAATATGGGTTAGGATAGCAGTGGATGAGAGAGAAAGTGTGAAGAAGAGGTAAGAAAAGTATAAGATAGCTATAGATATGATGAATGTAATGTCTCCCCCAAGAAGCTCTAAGTATGTAAGAAGATTAGGTTTCTAAGATTAGATTTCAGTGGAATGCCTTAATGACATGACATGTTAAAAGTTAAAAGTTGATGTGGTTGGAGGAAAGTCTTTAGAAAGCATACCTGTTCGATATCATGATATATTTATTCCCTCAATTAAGAGCCTTAATTAAGGAAGCTATGACAAATAGGTGAATAGTCAGAGAATTAATCCTGAACTGAATATTTATGACCACAAGAGTCTCCCAAACTAATTGTCTGCTGATGTGTTATTGCTCACACTTCTTCAAGTGGGCAGAATAACTTTAAAAAAAAACAGTTAGACTGTTCTAATATAATCCTTCCCTTAGAATGTGAAAGAGTAGGTATCTTAAACATTTGGAATGGAGAGACCGTTTTATGCAGTATTTAGGTGTTTTGTTAGAAATTTTGCTTATATCAAATCTCTTTCAGAAGGAAAGGATTATGGAAGAAAGATCAATCAGAATAATTTTATTAAATTATTGAATGTTATTCTGAAGATACTAATTTTTAATAAAATCCAATTTATTTTGTCAACCATAAACTTTACACACAAATTAGGTCAACTTATGTTTCCAAGAACTGTATTTATAAATTTTTAATGGAAAATATGAACTGTTTTAAAATATAGCTCATTTTTGTAAAGATAAAGTGACAGGTTGCCATAATTCCCTACAACGTCCCTGAAGCCAGAAGTAATATAGGGGGCAGAGTCAAGATGGCGGACAGGCACACATCTCCCTCAATCCCTCTGGAAATCAAAACCTGAAATTAAGAAGAGCCTTCTGGTCACCTAATGAGCCCTAGGACATGACATAGGGCTGTTAATTTGGACTTCATATCACTGAACACAAAACCTCATCTCTTTTGCTAACCTGACTGTCAGCAAGCATGAGCTTGCATGGACTGA
This sequence comes from Heterohyrax brucei, assembly GCA_028571685.1. Classification (NCBI taxonomy): domain Eukaryota; kingdom Metazoa; phylum Chordata; class Mammalia; order Hyracoidea; family Procaviidae; genus Heterohyrax; species Heterohyrax brucei. Next base: position 51,001,893 of record CM053159.1, on the reverse strand, counting down.
AGGTAACTCACAATTCTGATTTTTTTCCTCTGTCTTCGCCGGCAGAGCTGGGTCTTGACTAGTGGTTAGTCTCAGATGTACTGCTGGTGGGATCAGCAGGCAAAATTGCTATATTTTGAGAGCCCAGCTTATGATTCTGTGCATCTCACCACATTTGGCTTCTCTTTCCGCCTCTGCCATACTGTAGTTTGTACAGAAGTGGTGGCGAGCTTGTGCAAGATGCCACCTTCGTTGCAGAGGCCTCAGCTGGACCTAATTCTTAGCTGGGGAAGCAACACCTGCCCATAGGAGAGTGCTTCTCTGGCAGAAAAGCAGTAGCTTACACAGTGTCACCTGCGGCAGGGGCCTAGCAACAGAGGCTGTGGACTCTGCACATCTAGGCACCTTTGGCCTCTCTCTCTACCTCTGCCATGGTGTAGTTTGTATGCAAACAGTCGCAGGCATATGCAGGATGCCATCCTGGATATGGAAGCCTCAAGCCAAATGGCCAAGTGCCGTCAGTGAGACCTAATTCCTAGGCTGGGAGACAATGCCTCCCCACAGGAGAATGCTTTGCTGGCAGAGAAGCAGTATTTTGCAGAGACTCACCTATAGCTGGGGACTGTCAGTGGAGGCCAACAGGGCAGTGCCGAGCCAAGCCAAGTGCTGTCATGTTGGACAGGGCAGTAGCCTTGCTGTATTTTGAACTAGTTCATAACATCTGGGGTTTGATATAAAGGTGCTTACTTTGCCAGTTGGGAGGAGGGACCAGTACACCTGAAGGTCTGTCTGACTTGGGAAGTGGTCACATAACTTTTACTTTTCATTTTAAGGTGGCCTAGAGAAACAACTGCAGTCCATCCTCACAGCATCCTTCCTGGGCTTTATTGACTCACATGAAGCCGAAAAAGTAACAGACTCTGGAGAAATCCATAGCCAGGAAATCACCCATGGCTTCAGAAGGCCCCCAAACGAAACAACCAAAGAGCTTTCTGGACAAAGAAACTTTTCTGAAATTATTGGAAAGTGAATACAAAAGGATTATGTAGAGAGACCTCCTAGACCTTACACAAAATGCAGCACAACAAAATGAAAAATTAAGCAAGCTATTCGATCTGATGGAACACCAGTACGTGAAATCCAACAGATCGAGAACAAAATCAAAGACATAGAAATTTCAATTCAAAGCCAAGAAAACAGGATGGAACAAATGGAAAAAAAAAAATTTCTGACTTGGAAGACAGAGCTACTGACTCCAGCATCTATGAGGAGAAATCAGAAAAAAGAAACAAGAAAAATGAAGAAGCATTAAGAAGCATGTGGGACTCTATTAAGAGAAACAATCTGTGATTAATTAGAGTCCCTGAACTGGGCAAGACACCTGAAAACACAGAGAGTATTGTTGTTGAGCTACTGACAGAGAACTTCCAGAAATCATGAAGGAAGAGACTGTAGATATCCAACATGCATATCAAATGCCACTCAATATAGATCTCAAAAGAAAGACTCTAAGACATATGATAATCAGGGTTCACAAAATGAAACATAAACAGAAACTCTTAAAAGCAATAAGACTCAAAGCAAAGCTAACATTCAGAGGGAAAATCTGTAGGCTTTCATTGGATTTCTCAGCAGAAACAATGAGGGCATGGAGACGTGGCACAACACCTTCAAAGCCTTGAAGGAGAAAAACTTCCAGCCAAGAATTATATATCCTGCAAAAGTGTCTTTCACATATGAAAAAGAAATTAAGACATTCGCAGATAAACAGAAACTTAGAGACTTTGTAAAAACAAAACCAAAGCTACAAGAAATACTGACAGAATCTCTTGGCTTGGCTTAGAAGAACAAAACCACTAACATTATGTTTTAGGAGGACACGTCATCCAGAACCTACTTAGTTAGGAAGGCTCCAAACCCAATCAAAGCTATAATAGTAAATGAAATAATCCAGTGACCATATCATGAAAACTATGATGTCATCATATTAAAAAGAGGGATGTACTATAGTTGTTATAGTCCTCCCAGATGGAAATGAACTGATAGTACTTAAAATTGAGTTTATACATAGTTTGTTAAGAGGGATCGTAGGGGCAGCTGTAAGGCACAATAAAGATGCAACATACCACATCAAGAAATGTAATACAGGAGTCTCAACAACTACAAAACCAACTCTGAAAAGGGAGAAAAATCAACCCACAAAGAAGAAAGTCCCAGAACAGATTAAAAAGAACCACATAGAAAATGTCAACACAAAAATAAACATATGACAATGGCAGCACTGAACACATACCTATCAATAATTACATTGAATGTGAATGGACTGAATGTTTCGGTTAAGAGACATCGAGTGACATCTTGGATCAAAAGACATGACCCATCCATAGGTTGCCTACAAGAAACTCACTTTAGATTTCCAGATATGAGCAAACTGAAAATTAAAGGATGGAAGAATATATATCAAGCTAACATGAAGAAAGAAGAGCAGGTGTAATAATTCTAATCTCATATAAAATCGATTTTAATGCAAAAACCACCATCGTGGACAAGGATGGACACTATTTATTACTGAAAGGTTCAATTCACAATCAAGGTTTAGCAATATTAAAATGTGTGCACTTAATAGAGCACCTGAATACGTTAAAGAAACACTGACTACTCTCAAAAAGGAGATAGATCACTCGACATTAATAGTAGGAGACTTCAACACTCCACTCTCAATACTGGACAGATTGTCTAGAAAAAAAGCTCAATAAAGACACAGAAGACCTTACTGCCACTGTTAACCAATTATATGTCATCGACATATACAGAACTTTCTATCCATCAGCAGATAATGACATCTTCTTCTCCAGTGCACATGGAACATTCTCCAGAATAGACCTTGTGTTAGGACAGAAAGCCATTGTCAACAAAATCCTTACCATTGAATTAATGCAAAGCATCTTCTCAGATCATAAAGCCTTAAAAGTCAAAATCAATAGCAGAAAAAAAACATAGAAAGTGGAACTCATGGAAAATGTACAACAACTTGCTCAAAAAACCGTGGGTTATAGAAGAAATCAAGGATGAAGTAAAGAAATTTATGGATTCTAATGAGAATGAAAACACTTCCTACCAGAACCTGTGGGATACAGCCAAAGCAGTGCTCAGAGGTCAGCTTATCTCCACTAATGCACACATCTGGATGGAAGAAAGAAACCAAATCAAAGAACTAACCCTACAGCTTGAACAAGTAGAGAGAGAACAACAGAGGAACACTGCAGGCACCAGAAGAAAACAGATCAGAAAGATTAGAGCAGAACTAAATGAATTAGAGGACAGAAGAACAATTGAAAAAATTGAAAAGACCAAAAGCTGACTTTTTGCAAAGATCAACAAAACTGACAAAACATTGGCTAAACTTACTACAGAAGTAATATGGGTGGGAACAGTGATTGCAATAATTAACACACACACAAACACACACTTATGGATTGTGACTATATTCCACTCAATGAAATAAAAAAAATAAAAACTATACTTTGCGATTATTGGCTAACTGGTAAGAAAGCATGTGATTTTATGGTTTTCAGGAAACCAAGACAAGATGGGTCTAATGTACAATGATTTCATTATGTAAAAAACTGTTAGGGAAAATTGGGTGGAAGCCAGAGAAGGCTGGGAGAGCTGTCAGACAGTAATACAGAGCTGACCTTGTAAAGAAAAGGGAGAGAAAAAGATTTGGGGGAAATATTTTCCTAGACTGGAGTGTACTCCTAAAGAATACCACATACCAAATGGGAATTCCTAGAGTCAAAGTCACCCATAGATGATTCCCACTCTCCCAGGAAAAAGTATGCCTTTGTACATTTGCTAAGCTCAGCCATTGACAGAGAGCAGCAATGAAAATTAGAAACCAGGCTATGACTATAAGAAAACAGTAGTAGGGATGTTTGGCCAATTTTCATACCTACCATTGGTAGATCTGAGAGGGGATTTTACTTGGCTGTCCCAGAAAGAAAGGAGATAATGACTGTGATTAATTGACAATATATATTTTTTAATTTGTAGTGCAAAGATGGAAAATAATAACAACAGTGATTGATGAAAAGAAAGATACTGGAATAATTTTACAGTCTAAGTCCGCCTATATCAGTGTTTCGGGCACAGGCTCTGAAACAAAACATCTTGGATTTAAGTCCTAGCATCAAACTTCCTAGCTATGTCCATGAACAAATTATTCAAGCTTCTTTTTGTTGTTGTTAGGGGCCATCAAGTTGGCTCTGACTCATAGCGACCCTATCTACAATAGAATGAAACACTACTGAGTCCTGCACCGGCCATATAATCATTGCTAAGCTTAAGCCCACTGTTGCAGCCACTGTGACATTCCATCTCTTTCAAAAGTCTTAATCTATTTCACTGTCCCTCTACCCATCACAATGTCCTTCTTCAAGGACTGATCCCTCCTGAAAACATGTCCAAAGTATGTGACATGTAGTTTTGTTGTCTTACTTCTAAGGAGAGTTCTAATTGAACTTCTTCCAAGACAGATGTGTCTTTCTTTTGGCACTCCACATTATATTCAATATTCTTTGCCAACATCACAATTCAAAGGCCTCATCATTTTTTCTTCAGTCTTCCTTATTCATTTTCCAGCTTTTGCATGCATATGAGGTGATTGAAAACACCAGAGCTTGGGCAGGTGCAGCTTAGTCTTCAAGATGACATCTTTTCTTTTTACAGAAATATTTTGCAGCAGATTTTCCCAATTAAATGTGTCTTTTGATTTGTTAACCTCTGCTTCCCTCCCAGGAAACCCTGGTGATGTAGTGGTAAAGTGCTGTATCTGCTAACCAAAAGTCCGACAGTTCAAATCCACCAGGTACTCCTTGGAAAATCTGTGAGGCAGTACTACCCTGACCCATAGGGTGACTGTAAGTCAGAATCAATGAGACAGCAGTTGTTTTTTTGGAGGAGTGGTGGTGTTGGTTTGGTGCTTCCTTTTCATGAGTGTTGATTATGAGGGTGTTGACTATGGAACCAAGTAAAATGAAATCCTGGATAACTTTATTCGTTTCTCCATTTATTATGATGCTGCTTATTGGTCTAGTTGTGAGAATTTTGTTTTCTTGGTATTGAGGTGTAATCCATACTGTAGGCTCTGATGTTTGATCTTCACCAGAAATTACTTGAATCCTCTTCACTTTCACGCAAGAAAAGCTGTATCATCTGAATAAGGCAGGTTGTTAATGAGTCTTCTTAAAATGCTGATGCATTGTACTGCTTTTGTATAATTCAGCTCCTCAGATTATTTCTTAAACATGCAGACTGAAGAGGTGTGGTGAAAGGATTCAACCATGACAACCTTTCCTGACTTTAAACCATACAGTATCCCCTTCTGTTTGAATGACTGCTTCTTCATCTGCATACAAGTTCCTCACGAGCACAATTAAATATTCTTGAAATTCCCAATCTTCACAATGTTACCCATAACTTGTTACAATCCACAGAGTTGAATGTGTTTGCATAGTCAATAAATCACAGGTGAACCCAGCCAAGTGACAAGTGCTGTCGAGTCGTGAACACCTTCCTTATATTCTCTGCTTTGAGTCAGAGTCTACCAAACATCAACAATGACATCCCTGTTTCCATATCCTTTTCTAAATCAGGCTTGAATTTCTGTAAGGTCCCTGCTGATGTACCACTGCAGCTGCTTTTTAATGATCTTCAGCAATAGTTAACTTGTATATGACATTAATAATATTGTTTTCATAATTTCCACATTCTGTTGGATCACCTTTCTTAGGAATAGGCATAAATATGGATGTCTTCCAGTCACTTGGTGATATAGCTGTCTTCTAAATTTGGGGGCATAGATGAATGAGCATTTCCAGCACTACATCTGTTTAATGAAACATCTTAAGTTGGTATTCCACAAAGTCCTGGAGCCATGTTTTTCACCGATGACTTCATTGCAGCTTGGATTTTTTCCTTCAGTATTAAAAGTTCCTTGTTATATGCTACCACCTGATACTGTTGAACATTAACCAATTCTTTCTGGTATAGTGTGTCTGTATTCCTTCTATCTTCTTTTGAGGTTTCTTGCACCATTTTTTTTTTTGTTGAATCCTTCCGTATTACAAATTAAGACTTGAGTTTTGTTCTTTTCTTCTTTCAACTCAAGAAATGACAAGTGTGTTCTTACCTTTTGGTTTTATATCTCCAGGTCTTTTCAGATGTCTGTATAATAATTTGCTTTGTCTTCTGGAGATACCATTTGAAATTTTCTGTTCAACTGTTTTACTTCATCATTGTTTCTGTTGTATTTAGCTACTCAATCTTCAAAATCAAGTTTTAGAGTAACTTCTGACATTCGTATTGATCTTTCTTTCCTGCCTTTTTAATGACCTCTTTCTTCATGTATAATGTATAATATTCACCAGTCATCTGATCTTTGGTCTTTAGTGTTAAAAGCATCAAATCTATTCTTAAGGTAGTGTGTTAGTTCAGGTGGAAAGTACGCAAGATAATACTTTGGCTTTCATGGATTTGTTTAAATTTTCTTCAGTTTAAACTTGAACTTGAATATGAACAATTGATGGTCTACTCTGAAGTTGGTGTCTGGCCTTGATCTGACAGATGATAATGAGCATTTTCATTATCTCTTTCAATAAACATAGTCAGTTTGATTACTGCACATGGCATCTAGCAAGGTCAATATTTAGTCATTGTTTATGCTGTTGAAAAGTGATAACTGCAATGAAGATATCATTTGTCTTCCAAAATTCTGTCTGGCATTATTTCTGTCACTGAGGCTGTGTTTTCCAGTTAGTAGTCCCTCCTTGTTTCCAATGTTCACATTCATATTACCGGTAATTTTGAATGTATTCTGATTTTGTAGGTAAAAATCTTCAAGTTCTGCTTTTTTTTCTTTAATTGTTGGTCCATAATTTGAATAACAATCATACTAACTGATCTTCCTTCTAAGTGTGTGAATAGTATCTGTCTTAGTCATGTAGTGCTGCTATAATAGAAATACTACAAGTGTATGGCTTTAACAAAGAAGAAACTAGTCTCTTACAATTTAGTAAGCCAGAAGTTCAATTTCAGGGCACTAGCTCCAGAAGAAGGCATTCTTCTCTGTATTGACTCTGGGGACAGGTTCTTGTCATCAATCTTTCTTTGGTCTGGGAGCAACTCAGCACAGGAACTTTGGGTCAAAGGAAGTACTCAGCTCCTGGAACATCTTTTTTTTTTTTTGGTAATAGGAGGTTTCCAGCTCTCTGCTGGCTTCCCTTCCGTTCCCTTTTATCTCTTGACAGATGAAAGACAACATAGGCCACACCCATAGTAAACTTCATTAACATTGGATGAGGAATGTAACCTTAGCAAAGGTGTTTGCTTTTTTTTTTTTCACTCTGATCCTCTTTAACATAATTCAATCTTGCCTCATTAACCACAGGCAGAGATTAGAATTTACGACACAGGAAAATCAATCATTAAATAGAGGACAGTTACACAATACTGGCGATCGTGATCCAGCCAAACTGATACACAGATAAGTTCCTGGAGGTATTCCAATCCCCAGGAAGTCCCTGCACAGAGGCCCTCAGCTCTCCAGTTCCTGTGTGTTGACTCCCCTGCTGTGATTGATCTCTTGGTTCTGTTGCTGGGTTTGCTGCTGCTGTTGGTCCTCTGTTGCTCTTTCTCACCATCTGTGCCTTCTCTCATGTTAACGGATTTCCTCAGTTCCTTCTGAGTCTTCTATCCATTCACAGTTTCAAAATCACTTCTGTGTTTTAGGTATCTGTTAGAACAGCACCTAATTTCAGTACCACGTATTCTGTCTTGGTCATCTAGTGCTGCTATAACAGAAATACAACAAGCCATGGCTTTAACAAAGAGAAGTTTATTGTCTCAAAGGAATCTCAGGTTCAATGGACTTGCCATGCTCCAGGCAGTTGTTTCTTGGTTGTATGAAATATCTGTCCTGAGATGTTCCCAGACCAAGGGAAGACTGTTAAATAATACTTTCTTCAAGGACCAATAGAGAGAGAGTCCTCCCCTAGAGCTAATGCCCTGAATTTGGACTTGCAGCCTACTGAACTGTGAGAGAATAAACTTTTTGTAAAAGCCATCCTCTTGTGGTATTTGTGTTGTAGCAGCACTAGATGACTGAGACAGTATCCTATGACTGGCAGTGTAGTACTTCAGAGTAGATCATAAAGTATTCTATTTGATGATGAATGCAATGCCTCTTGTCTTTAATTTCTCATGCCCATCATAGTAGACTATATCATTATCCAATTCAAAATGGCCACTGTCTATTTCATCTCAATAATTCCTGTGATAATCTTTGTGAGTACTATTTCACTTGTGATGGTTGCCCATTTTCCTAGATTCATACCTTATATATTCTACATTTAGACCATTAATGGATGTTTGCAGCTATTTTCTTCTCATTTTGAGGCAAGACCATATCAGCAAATGAAGGTCTAAAAAGCTTCGTTCCATCCACATTAATAAGATCAACTCTATTTTGAGGAGGGAGCCCTTCCTCATCCCTGTTTTGAGTGGCTTTCAACCAGAGGTACTCATCTTCTAACATTATGTTAGACAATGTTCCTCTGCTATTCAGAAGTTTTTAACTGGCTAATTGTTTTCAGAAGAAAAGTATACTGCTAATTCCTTCTTTCTAGACTGTCTCAGTCTAGAAGCTTAGCTGAAATTGGTTCATCATGAGTGATACTACTGATATTTGAGTATCTGTGGCATAGCTTCTAACATCAACAACAAAGTGGCTGACTCATGGAGCTATTTAAACTTAGTTTTCCTTATCTGTAAAATGGGAGTTAGTATAGTATTATTATAGAAAGCATTGTTGTTTTATTAGACTGTTAGCAATGGGAGGCATCTTAAGGTCATACCACTCAATAGCATAATGATTAAGTCCACAAATTTAATGCTCTAAGTGCTACATATCTCATTGTTGAATATCACTGTGATCACCTTCGAAGTACTCCGCTTGGGACACTATGCACCAATGCCAGTTCCTAGTCCACCCTTCAAAGAATTTTTGAAAATCTTTCTGGAATCGCCATCACACAAGATGGCAAGGTGGATAGTTTTCTATGAGGAATTTTAGCTAGTAAACAAGTAACTATATTGGAACACTCTCCCTACTCACCTAATCTGGCTCCCAATAGCTTTTTTCTTTACCCAAAGATAAAGGAAATATTGAAAGAAAGACATTTTGATGATATTCAGGACATTAACAGCAATATGACAACAGCTCTAATAGCCTTCCCAGATAAAGAGTTCCAGGATTACTTTGAAGAGTGGATTAGGTGCTGGCACTGCTGCATATCTTCCCAAAGAGAATACTTCGAAGTTGACGGTAGTGATATTCAGCAATGAGGTATATAGCACTTTTTCTAGGATGAGTAGATAACCTTAATTGACAGTCCTTCTATTCCCATGGCCTAAGCACATTTCTGTAGGAGATTTTCAAGTAGTGTATTTATCTGTGCATTGGAAAACAGTGAAGTGTTAGAAAATCATTTTTTTCTTTATGAGAGTGGCAAAGTATCAAAGAGAAATTTCTCCATTACATTTTGCCTCAAAATATATTTGGGCCCACTGACAAGTTAGTATTCATTTGGTCTTATTTGTATGTGAATGTATATATTCAACTAAGAATAAAACAAACAAAAGCACAATAATTGATCAAGACAAATAATTTGGGGGCATCAGTAAAAATACTGACGTGTTCAGGAAAAATGTAACTTAAATGAAACTCTTCAAACACAAATTTATTAGTGAAAGTATTAAATCATCATACTAAAATGTTAATAATTTGCTGAAAGAAAGATAGTACACACACATGAATGTGTATGGTCATTTTGTAATTTATATTGGAAAAAAACACTGTGTATATTTTATACAGTTTCTTAATCATGTAGAATGATTTTCACTGGGTAGACCTCTCTCTGAATTGCAGGACGTTACTGTTGCATTATTGTCCTCAGACATTTTAAGAAGTCTACAAGAAAGGCCTTGCCCTTAACTGAGAAAAGAACAAGGCATGACTTATCAGAGAGAAGAGAACATTTTGTCTTCCAGTAATTACAAAACTTCGAGTTTCTCCTTGAGAAAAAGAATTTTAAAAAGTTTATAATGGGTATTGATTTGCAGTAAGAAAACATATCACAAAAAGTTGTAAGTTCTAAAAAAACTAACAAACACCACAAAAATAAAAGAAAAAATATTTTGATAATGGTTTCACATTGTTATAATATTTTACCACTCACTAGCTTCTATCTTCATATGTGCATTTTAAAGTATGACTACGTTCCACTATTCAATAAGAAAGTTTCTCTTTTGCAATACGGCTTCTCATGCCACAGCATCAATTATAATCCTTCATGTCACAGTAAATGATCAATAAATACCTGGAAGTCATTCTTACAGCAGAGAAGGTGACAAAATCCTAATAATACACGGACTTGACTGTAAGCAACTTCAGTATACGCCATTGTACACTTTACTAAGAAAACATTATGTGACTCATCTTCCAATTCGAAAGAGCCACAAAATACCTAAGGTGGATTTGTGATGGAAGGAGAATTCAATAGAAAGGAACAATAGTTCTAATTAACTGTGGCAAAAAAGTATCTTTTGTAAATTTTACAAAAATGTGTGGTTATATAAACATGGTTTTAGGCAATGCAAGACCCTGAAGATTAAGCTATTTAGGATTCTTGATCAACCTATTCCATTAAAAAAGAGTACTTTATCGAGAAATGCTAATTGCACGATTATAAATGCATTAAAAACACAGATGTTGCTCATATAGTAAAAGGTCCCGGTGACCATCAGTTTCAATTTTCCTGGTGACTATAGTATTTCACTTGTTCTTTTTGTTTTCATTCTTCTGCCTTTTTAATCATTCTAAGTCATACTGCCAGATACTTTCCCAGTCTCTTATTAAACTGTAGACTTTCAGTTATTAAGCAATGCAATTGTTTTGCCAACAAAGATGTTGATGTTTAAGGTACCTTCAAGAAACGATAATATTTGAACCAGGAAACAATATTGTATTAATCTACGTGCTTTTTCCTCAAAAACAATTGATCCTCTTAGAAATCGTGCATGTACAATCTTCTTGTAACTGGGTACAATGATTTTTTTTTTTTTTAGTTTCTGGTTCCATTTCAAATAATTTATTCATCATGCAGTTGTTTCTATAAAAGAAATTTAAGAAATGTGATACAATTGTTCTGCACTGTTTTGTTGTCATTTAAAATGAAAGTGCTGGAATATACAGATGAATGTTGAATATAGTATGAAATACATCTGTTTGGAAACATACTACTCTGGTAAAACATCTACTAATAATGCTGTTTCTTTCTGGGTAAACTTAAAACAACTAATCATATAGAAATAAAGCTATTTTGAGGGTTAGACTAGCTCATGTTTTTCCTTCTTCAAATGGGGAAAAGAGTGGAATTGTTTTATATGTTTTACAGGGCCTTGAGTTGCAAACATTTGTACTTCAGCAAATACCACATCTAAAAAATTAGACTGACAAAAAAACACTTATCCTATCAACACCTTGTTATATGTGTGAAAGACAGCTAATTTAATCTAGAAAGTGCTTCCTTATTATGCTTCAGAACCTTATAGATTAATCAAAGTTAAGCTATATTCCACATCACTGACAGATCTTATGTAGCTGCAGAACAGCTGCTTTTGTCATGAAGGAGTAGGTGCCAAGATTTCAGCATATTTACAGCTTTAAAATGAGCATTTTAACACATGCTTAAATGGGTAATTTGACTTATAAAAATATTTGAGGGAATGCTGCAATAGTGATAAATGTACTTATGGGACATAAGCAATAGTCACTTTGCCACAGTTTCTTGGCAATGAAGGAAACACAGTACAGGCAGTTTCTGGATTACAAACAAATTCTATTCCTACATCTAGTTTTCTATGTAAGCCAGAACTTTTCTGTATAATTCATATCTAACATCAATTAATCAAACATTTGCCTTAGTATATACAGTATATCATGTACCTTTCTATACATAAAATACTCTTAAACACTTCTAGATACTGGAGAGGCTGTGGAGAAAGTGGAACCCTCCTACACTGTTGGTGGGGTTGCAAAATGGTCCAGCCTCTTTGGAAGGCAATCTGGCGCTTCCTTAAAAAAATGGATATTGATATACCATTCGACCCAGTAATTCCACTACTTGGAATATATCCTACAGATTCAAGGCCTTTCACACCAACAGACACATGCACCAGAATGTTTATCGTGGCACAGTCCACAATAGCAAAAAGGTGGAATCAACCCAGATGCCCAACAATAGAAGAATGGATAGGTAAACTATGGTACATATACTCAATGGAGCACTACACAATGATAAAGAATAACGATGATTCCAGGAAACACCTCATAACCTGGTTTCAACTGGAAGACATTATGTTGAGTGAGTGTAGTCAGCGACAAAAGGACAAATACTGTATGAGACCTCTACGATAAGATTTCAAAAACAGACTTGAGTATAGAAGAAAAGACTCTTTGACAGCTGCAAGGGAGGGGAGGGAGGGAGGGAGAGCAAGGGGGGGAGGGCTTAGTTTAGGTAGTTACTAGAAATCTAGTTGGGAGAAAGCAGTGACAGCACACATTAGGAACAAGAACAACATTAAGTGGACTTCAGCATAATTTGAGTACTCCTTCCATCTTAACTCAGTACTGCAAGGATAGAGTAGCTGGGGCGGGGGGCGGGGGACCATGCTCTTAGGCGAATTCCAGGCCAACTGGCACAACTAGTGTTTTGCTAAGAGAGCTCTCTGCACCCCACATTGGTGAGTGGCGTCTGGGGCCTTAAAAGCTGCCAAGCTGCCATCCGATGACACAGCAAATGGTCCCAACTCAGCAGGAACGGATGCTCACCGAGGGCCAAAATGGCATGTGGTAAAGACAACCGAGAAGACAGAGAGACCCACAAGAGTGGGTGCCTACATCGACCTGGGACCGGAAGAACCAGATGGTGCCTGGCCACCACCAGTGATAGCCATGACGGAGCTCACAGAGAGGAGCCTCACTGGCAACACAAGAATAAAAAGAGGTGCATGATGAGATCTCCACTAAAAGACCTCAAATGATGGTCCAGCGGTTTTGGGGTTCCTCTGAGAGCATGGCCCCCGGCCCTGATGCTGCCCGTTCCCATAAATTATAACAAAGGTCCACTCTTTGGACAGGAATGGAATGGTCTTGGCAATGCAGAGTAACCATATGTTGGAAGCACTTTATGGTTCTATACATCTATAGGATATCATCTTGCTGACCTCTGGCTGGAGGAAGGGGAGTGGACGGAGAAGAGGGGAAAGGAGACTGTTGGGAGGATGAGACATGTATGGAGCAGAGAGGAATACTGTGCTGTCATTGGACAGGGAGAGCAGTGGAAGCTGCATATAGGGGGGCATGTAAATTTTCATATGAATGTACATTTTCACTCAGTTATGTTAAATAAAAAAAAAAAATTAAAAAAAAAAAACACTTCTAGATACATGAAAACATCTTGAATGTAATAAATAGAGTAATAATGTTTTCATGCATGATGCAAAGCAGTACTTTTTTGGTACTATGAACTGTTGTGTATACCTTCTCTACAGTTGAAGAGATAATGCAAGGCAAACATTACCCACTTTGGATGTGTTCTCAGGAAGGATCAATCTCTGGAGAACCACATCATGTTTGGCAAAGTGCAGGGTCAGTAAAAAAGAGAAAGACTTCATCAAAATGGATTGACACAGTGCCTGCAACAACTGGCTTAAGTATAGCAGTGATTACAGGCATGACCAGAACTGGGCACTGTCTCCTCCTGTTGTACTTACAGGGTCACTGTGAGTCAGAATCCACTCGATGGTACCTAAAAACAACAAGACAAACAATGAAAAATACTCAGAAGATTCTGTTCTTTAAAATCTTTGAGACCAATTAAATACTTTTTTTATAGGCTATGAATGAAAAAAAATCAAGATTGTAGCACTGGACTGCATTTCTACTAGTTTTGAACTCTCCTCACCTGATGCACTGGTGTTCGTTGGCTAGCAGCTTGGCTCTCCGAACCCAACACTTCTTGGAAACATGTGACAGTTCTATTCTACTCTATAGTGTTACTATGAATCCAAATCAACTTAAAGGCAACTGATTTGTTTGTGTTATTAGCTTAGGCAGGGAGATTGGGAGCTTAGGGTAAGATGGTGCTGGGGTCAGAGGGATCAGCCTCCCATCACACCTGTCAGACCTGTCAACACAGACCTGTCAACACAGACCTGTCAACACAGACCTGTCAACACAGACCTGTCAACACAGACCTGTCAACACAAGGCACTAAATGTGAGGCCCCACCCTCTGGGTTCAAGGAAGAAAGTGCCACTGAGAATGTTCTAAGGCTGAAGGGTTGGGAAAAGGACACTTAGGAAATCCCAAGTCAGATGCCAGAACCTAAATAAGAAAGAGAGGTGGGGGATCTAAGACTGCTCCCACCCCTTCCAGCCAACGAAAGACCAAGACCCTCTGCAACAGTTACCACCTCTCTTATGTAACATTAGGGAAACAGAGGCAGAAAGAGATGCCACAGTGATCTGGAGCTACACAGAAAGGAGAGCCCAGTGAGGAGGTGTCAGCCAAGATGGATAAGGGGATGCCACAGACGTCCAGCAGTGTGCTCAGCACCACTAACTGACCAGTCTACTTGTTGAACACAGGGAACACATAGAGCCCACCACTGGCAACTGGCTGTAACCATCCAGCAGGAGCAAGTGAAGACAAATCAGGTGGTAGGCTTTGAGCATGCCAACAGTGGGGCTGGCCCCTGAGAGCTCTGAGAGGGGCAGATCTAAGTGGACTCTCAGCAGCTCGTGGGCCATATTGAAGGGACCCATCCACTGCCTGCAACTACCCAAGAACCTGCTGTTTCACTGGCGCACGAGGCAGAAAGAGGGGCCCACTGTGGTAGCCAAGGCTGAACACTTAAGTCAGTTTTACCCTGATAGGCCTTGTGGGGGTATTGGTTCATCACCACAGATTGTGTATGGATCCTAAGTAGCCCAGAGCACTGCTTGTACTAGATTTGACCTGTGAGATTAAAACAAGAGTGTCAGGATTCAGACACAGCTATATAAGACCACCTGAAAAAATTGGCTAGTGCTGCTGTGTCTGTCCACAACCCCAGCACGGTGATTCAGCAGAGGAAAAAAAAAAAAAGATTGAAATACATAAATAAAAATTCTGTAATTAGACAAGGTTACTGAAAGGGGGAGAAAAGAGATACACTCACAGTAATGGTCTTCAAAAGTGATGTATGGACATACCAGTTTGATGAAGTACAAGAAGAAAATATTGCTAATACTATTAGTATTTGTTAGTCTTTTAGTCTATGTTTTTGAATAAGTTTTATAATGTTTAAAAGACTGTTATGTTACCAACTGGATCAAATTTATCTAGAAATGTACAAAAATATTTGGTATAAGCCTTTTTGAATGATTTTTAGTAGTAGAGTGGCGAAATTAAAGTGTTTGGATACTATACACCTAGATAAGGTGTTAATGCATTGAATTGTGTGACTGCTGAAACATGGGTCATGAATACAGACCCTTATACTTGTGGAACTCATTCTTAGTGGCACATTGGTCAAGTGCTTGGCTGCTAATTGAAAGGTTAGAGGTTCAACCCACCAGCTGCTCAAGGAGGAAAGGTGTGTCAGTCTGTTTCTGCAGAAGACTTACGGCTTTGGAAATCCTATGACAGTTCTACTCTGTCCTGTTGTTGCAAATCAGAATAGATTCAGTGGCAATGAACTTATACTTTGGATATAATCCCATTTGGAAGTAAGATTTTCTTTGTTATGTTAATGAGGTCATGCCATTGAGGTTGTGCCTTATCCCAAGCGCTTTGACACGTGAAAACAGTAGATTCGGCTCAGAAACTGGCAAGCACACCCTGAGGTACTCAGCAGACACATGCTACGTGGAGATTGCAAGAAAAGCTGAAAGGAACGCTACAGAAGCTGAGGCAATAATTTTACCTCAGAGCAGAGAGAAGCTTTCCCTACAGCCGGCATACTAAACTCATAATTCTAACTCCTTAAGTAGTGAGAAAATTGAATTCAGTTTGTTAAAGTCCTCCTCTGTTGGTATATTTGTTATAGCCAAACCAAGCCAAACAAACAGACTTATTGTGGTTGCATCTATTCTGACTCACAGTGACCCTATAGACAGGGTAGAACAACCCCTTGACATTTCCAAGGACCACTTGGCCGATTTGAACTGCCAGTCTTCTGCTTGGAAGCCACAGCATTTTAACCACTATGCCGCAAGGATTTCATTACTATAGCAAACCAAACAAACCAAACCCACTGACACTGAGTGGTCTCTGACTCATAGCGACCCTAGAGGTCATAGTAAAACTGCCCCATAGAGTTTCTAAGGAGTGCCTGGCAGATCTGAACTGCTGACCTTTTGGTAACAGATGTAGCACTCAACCCTCCACACCACGAGGGTTTCCCTTACTATAGCAGTACCACATAAATAAGACACAAGAATATATACCAACCTTACTCTGCTCAGGGGTTTAAAGTGTCTTAGCCTTACTCTGTCCAGGAGTTTAAAGAGCTTGGATCCCATAAGGAATGCCATCCTCACTGTGAAATGGGTGGTTGTAACCTGATATTATGCCATTTCATACAGCTTAACTATAGTTCTTTATTATAAACTTTGAAATAAACAGTTTAGTTTGATTAGCTAGTTCTGTGTTGTCAGTAAATGTACAAAAACCAGGAAACATGGACCCTAACTCAGTCAGTGTTTCACTGTTTTCACAGTAGTGTTTGTTACAAGAACCTCACAAGGATGGTTTTAGACCTTGTTAAATTCTCCAAGTAAAGAACTGCCACTTGCTACCTATAGGGACAACAAGTTAAAGTCTGGGGATCTCCTGCTTAGTGGACTCACCTACAATACCCATGTGAATATACAAATGCATTATGGGAAACTGATACGCTAACAGCCTCCAAAAGACAAGGTCTCTTTGTAACCAAGTCCTTGTGTAGTCATCCGTCATACTAACTCTTGAGTTAGCCGTGTTATTTCTTTGACCAGTGAGACATAGGCAAACAGAATGCAAATGGAGGCTAGAAACACACTTTTATCTTGGGGCTACTCCTCTTATGCTGGTGGCTGGAATTCTTCTATAATACATGAAAAAGTTTGTGCTGGCCTGTTACAGAACATGGAGGAGTCGACTGCCAGAACCAATACCAGCTCTGTGAAGTAGTTGTTGCTAGGTCTCATTGAGTCAGTTTTGACTCATAATGACCTTACGCACAACAGAATGAAACAGTGCCTGGTCCGGCACCATGTCCACAGTTGTTTTTATATTTCAGCCCATCATTGCAGCCATCTCGTCAGTCTGTCTTATTAAGGGTCTTCCTCTTTTTGCTGACCTTTTCTCTACCAAGCGTGATGTCCTTCTCTAGGGATCAGTCCCTCCTGACAACATGTCCAAAATATATGAGACACAGTCTTGCAATCTTTGCTTGAAGGAACAGTCTGGTTGTACTTCTTGCCGAACAGCTTTGCTTGTTCTTTCAGCAGTTCGTGGTACTTTCAGTATTCTTCTCCAGCACCACAACTCGAAGGCATCGATTCTTCTTGTGTCTTCCTTATTTATTGCCCAGTATTTGCATGCATATGATGTGATTGAAATTACCATGGCTTAGGTCAGGTGCACCTTAATCTGCAATGTGAAATCTTTACTTTTCAGTACTTTAAAGAGGTGTGTCATGGATTGAATTGTGCCCCACCCTCCTCCCACCCAAAATATGTGTAGCCGTGTGTCTGGACCATGATTCCCAGTATCTTGTGACTGTCTTTCATTTTGTGATTTTCCTATGCTGTATGTTAAAGGATTAGGGTCGGGCTGTAAATCCCTTCATCAGATCACCTCCCTGCTCCACTGTAAAGGGAGTTTCCCTGGAGTATGGCTTGCACAACCCTTAATCCTTTCATCCTATACAAGAGGAAAAAGGAAAGAGAAGTAAGCAGAGAACTGGAACCTCACACCAGGAGAAGAGTGGATCCTTCAGTTCCTGTACCAAGATGCTCCCAGGACAAAGACTGGTGCAATACCAGACTTTCCTCCAGAGCCAATAAGGGGAGAAGCCTTCCTCTGGAGCAGATGTCCTGAATTTAGACTTGTAGCCTACTGCACTGTGTAAGAATAAACCTTCCTTTGTTAAAGCCATCCACTCTGTGGCATTTCTGTTAGAGTAGCACTAGCTGACTAAAACAAGATCCTTTGCAGCAGGTTTTCCCAATGCAATGCATCTTTTGATTTCTTGCTGCTGCTTCTAGGGGCATTGATTGTGGACCCAAGTAAAATGAAATCTTTGAAAACATCCATCTTTTCGTCATTTATCATGATGTTGTTTACTGATCCAGTTGTGAGGGTGTTTGTTTCCTTGACATTGAGAAAATCCATACTGAAGGCTGTGGTCTCTGATCTCCATCAGTATCTCAAATCCTCTTCACTTTCAGCAAGCAGGGTTGTGTTACCCACATAACTCAGGTTGTTAATGAGTCTTCCTGTGATCTTGATATCTCATTCTCTTCTTCATATACCCCAGCTTCTTGGATTATTTGCTCAGTATACAGAGTGAAAAGGCATGGTGTACAGATACAACCCTGAAGCACACCACCTTTCCTGACTTTAAACCATACAGTGTCTCCTCGTTCTGTTTGTATGACTGCCTCTTGATCCATATACAGATTTCTCATGAGCACAATAATTGTACTAAAATTCCCATTCTCTGCAGTATTAACCATAATTCGTCATGAAACATTCAGATGAATGCCTTTGCATAGTCAGTGAAACACAGAACATCTTTCTGGTATTACCTGCTTTCAGTGAAGATCCTTCTGACATCAGCAATGATATCCCTGGCTCCACATCCTCTTCTAATCCTACTGGAATTTCTGACAGTTTTCTGTCAGTGTACTGTTGGAGTCACTTTTGAATAATCTTGAGCAAAATTTTATTTGCATGGGATATTAATGATATTGTTTGGTGATTTCCACATTTGATTGGATCACCTTTCTTGGGAATAGGTATAAATAGGAATCTCTTCCAGTCAGTTGGCCAGATGGCTGTCCTCCAGATTTCTTGGCATAGATGAGTGAACACTTCCAGTGCTACAGCCAGTGCTGCTGAAGTCACAGCTATTTTTTTTAACTTTAGTGATTAAAATATCATTTTTCTTTTTGTTAAACTTGTAGAATGTGTGTCTCACTTACATACAGATATTTAACAAATCATCCCAAAGGTTTAAAACATAATCATTTTATTGCTTATAATCTCATAAATCTTGTGCAACAGCAATTTGGAATTCATACATGAGGAAAGTCATATTAATTCCTTCAAACACCAGTTAATCCACCAGAAAAGCAAAGTTACATAAATTAATCCAAGAGTGACCAGCAGAAGAATCACCAGATTCAGTCAATTCAAAATTGCTGATCCATAGGATTTACAAGATTATGAGCAATAAAATGACTGCGTTTTAAACCTTTGGGATGATTTGTTAATTATCTGTATATAACTGAGACATTCTACAAGTTTAACAAAAAGAGAAAAAAATGATGATTTTTTTCATTTGCAGATGAGTTATATAGTTATTGTTTTGTTGTACCAGATACTCTGTAAGGAAATTATCACAGAACTATCCGAAATAACCATGTAATTTTAATAATATACATGAACTAATATCCAAGTGGCACATCTTGTGTCAATTTGCATTTTACCATAATTTCAAGTGTTAATGTTAAGTAATTTTAGCTCTAATTTCAGGTAATGGGAAGTAACATGTAGTTAAAAGGATAGTAGGGTGATTTTTTTATTTTTCTAATGTGATCTTTATAATCAAAGCAGATATTTCTTCTACTTTAAACGAGTTTTATGAACAGAAAGAGGACTTGAACTGTTGTGCTCGAAGTCTTGAACTTGAAAATGGTTCATTGCTAGCTCCATAAGAGACACTAATTTTAAATAAAAGTTGTACTATATTCTGGCACTCAGAACATCATTCATAAAATATTAATAATCTTAATCTACTTAATTTCGCTGATGATAAAACTCATAGACTATAACTAGACGTATTTTAATAGCTGTATTTTGAGGTAGCATATACTGAAATTTAGTAAAACTACATTATCCACTCTGATGATATTAAAACAAATCAAATCAAGTTAAAAAAAATCTCTGGGTCTGTTGAACAAGAGAAAAGCATAAATGTGAGAAAACTGAAATGAGAAATAAAATGTAAAAGGACTCTTCCTTGGAGGATAACTTTTGGACTTCTTCAGATGAATTTAGTTTCTCTAGTTTGATCAAAGGGAAGCTATCTTAGTTACCTAGCACTTCTGTGATACATATATCCCAAGTGACTGGCTTTCACAAACCAACATTTGTGACTCAGATTAGGAGGCTAGAAGCATTAATTCAAGATGCTAGCTCTAGAGGAAAAGCTTTTTCTCTCTGTAGGCTCTGAAGGAAGGTCTTGATCAGTTTTGAACTTCTCCTCCTAGCTGATCTGCACGTGGTTTTGCATCTTTCTTTCCTCATCTCATCTGGCCTAATCAGTACCTTTTATCCCTTGTAAGAGATTGACTCAAGACACAAGCTACACTAATTCTACGTCATCAACATAACACAAAACTCATTCCTAAATGGCGCTCTAATCACAGACATAAAGGTTTGGACTTATAACACATATTTTGGGAGAACACAGTTAAGTTCATAAGAGAAACGTTGAATCCAGAGTCTATGTTCAAATTTTCTTTTGCAAAACAAATGCCTCGGGACTGCTAGAATGAGCCAGGTGGCACTGGAAAACTCTATGGGACAGTTCTACTCTGATCTGTAGGGTTGCTATGAGTTGGAACTGGTTCAACAGCACCTAACAATAACAACATATATGGTATGTATGTATGTAGACAAGTCAGGGATAAGGAGATGGATGAGTGGATGAATGGAGGGAGGGAGGGGTGCCAGGATGGATGGATGGATAGATGAATGAATAAATACATATATAAATAAGTGAATTAATAGAAAAGAAGAATAAATGAATGAATAAATTAAATAGATGCATATATGCATGAGTGAATGAATAGAGATAGATGATAGATGATAGATGGATAGATGATAGATAGATGGTAGATAGATAGATGATAGATAGATAGATAGATTGATAGATTGATAGATAGATGAAAGATAGATAGAAAATAACCTCTTGCCATCCAGTCAATTCTGACTAATAGTTACCTTATAGGATACAGTTGCACTCCCCACATGGTGTTTCCAAGGAGTAGTGGCTGGATTCAAACTGGTAACCTTTTGGTTAGCAACCATGGCTCCTAACCATTATGCCACAAGGGCTCTGAGCAAGGCAAAGATACCACAAAAAAAGAAAATTGCAAATCAATATCTTTCATGAATGGAGATACAAAAAAACTGGAAAAAAATTTTACCCAGTAGAATTCAGCATCATGTCAAAAAAAGAATTCATTATTACCAACTGAGATTCATATCAAGTATGTAAGAATGTTTTTCCGTTGTCTCTTTCCACAGATGTAGTCAGTTTGATTCCTGTGTATTCCATTGGGTGAGGTCACCATGTATAGTCACTATTTCTATTGGTGAAAAGATACTTGAAATCAAGAAATCATTGGTCTTGCACAATTCTATCAGGCGATCTCTAGCTTTACTTCTATCACCAAGGCTGTATTTTCCAACTACTGCTCCTTTTTTGTTTCCAACTTTTGCATTCCAATCCCCAGTAATTAGCAGTGCATACTGAATACATTTTCAATCAATTTCAGATTACAGAAGCTGGTAGAAGTCTTCAGTTTCTTTACCTTTGTGCTTTTTCATTGGTGCATAAATTTGAATGATTCTCATATTAACTGGCCTTCCTTGTAGACGTATGAATATTGTCCTATCACTGACAGCTGTGTACTTCGGGACAGATTTTGAAATGTTCTCTTTGATGATGAATGCAACACCATTCGTCTTTAAGTTGTCTTTCCCAGCATAGTAGATCATATGATTGTCCAATTCAAGACGGCCTATATCAATCTATTTCAGCTTGTCAGTGCCTAGGATATCGAAGTTTATGCATTCCATTTTATTTTTGATGATTTCCCATTTCCCATGATTCATAATTTGTGACTACTAATGGATACTTTCAACTGTGTCTTCTCAATTTAAGTTGTGTCACATCTGCAAATGAAGGTCCCCAAAACTTTACTCCATCCACATCATTAAGGTTGACTATTTTGAGGAGGCAGTTCTTCCCTAGTCGTCTTCTGAGTACCTTCAAACATGGGAGTTCATTTTCCAACACTATATCTGACAATGTTCTACTGCTATTCAGAAGGTTTCCACCAGCTAAGTCTTTTCAGAATTAGACTGCTGGGTCCTTCTTTTAATTTGTTTTAGTCTGGAAGCTCAGATGAAGCCTGTCTGCCATGGATAACTCTACAGTTGTTCGAATACCTGTGGCATAGCTTCCAACATCAGGGAAACACAAAAGCCCCCACAGTATGACAAACTGACAGGCAAGTGGTCAAAAAGCGAAAGACATATTGCATTGGGAAAGTCTGCTGCAAAAGACGTCTTTAAAATATTGAAAAGTAAAGATGTAACCTTGCAGTCTAACCTGTGCCTGACACAAGCCACGGTGTTTCAGTGGCATCATATATGCATGCTAAAGCTGAACAGTGAATAAGGCAGATAGAAGAAGAATTGGTGTCTTTGAAGTATGTTGTTGGAAAAGAGCATTAAAGTGTCGTAGACTGCAAAAAGAACAAACAAGTCTGTTCTGGAAGAAGTACAACTGGACTACTCCTTGGAAACAAAGATGGTAAAAATGCATCTTACGTATTTTGAACATGTTGTCTGGAGGGCTCATTCCCTAGAGAAGAACATCATGTTTAGCAGAGGGTCAATGAAAAACAGGAAGATTGTCAACTAGGTAAATTGACACAGTGGCTACAACAATGGGTTTAAGCATGAAAACAGTTGTGGGCACGGCGAGGACCTGGCAGTGTTTCGTTCTGTTGTGCATAGGGTCTGTGTGAGTTGGAACTTACTGGAAGGCACCTAACAACAACAAAAACAACATTTAAGAATGATTCAGTATTAGAAAATCAATCAGTGTAAATAATACAAAAGAAATCACATGATCATTTCAATCATACTGGAAAAGGCATTTCATAAGATCCAACATATATTCTTCATTAAGAAATAAAATGAAAAAAAAACTCAGCAAAATAGGAATAGAAGGAAATCTCTCAGGACAATAAAGAGTATCTGTTAATAATAATAATAGCCAGCATCATTCTCAATGGAGAGAAGCTGACACGATTCCCTTTGAGAGCAGGAGTAAGACAAGAATGACCTTTGTACCACTCCTATTTAACATGGTACTAGAAGTCCTAGTTATAGCAATAAGGCATGCAAAAGAAATACCAGACATCCAAATTGAACAAAAAGAAGTAAAAATATTCCTATTCATAGAAGATAAGATCCTGTACACAGAGAGCTCTAAAGATTTCACAAGAAAAATATTGGAACTAATGGAAAAAAATTCAGAAGAGTAGCCAGATGCAAGATCAACATAAAAGAATCAGTTGGACTCCTACACACCAACGAAGAGAACTTGACAAGGAAATCCAGAAAAGAACACCATTTGTAGTAGACCCTAAAAAGATAAAATATTTTGGAATAAATATAACCAGGGCATTAAAGGACTATACAAAGAAAAGTGCAAAACACTATTGCAAGAAATCCAAAAAAGACCAGTGTAAGTGAAAAAACATACCATGCTCATAGTTAGCAATGCTTGCATTGAGTAAATATCAGTTCTACCCAAAGTAATCTACAGAGATAATGAAATTTCAATCCAAAATACTAGCAACATTTTCTTAAGAAACTGACAAACTAATGGCAAAATCTATATGGAAAAGAAAGAGGTCACAGATAAGCAAAGCATTACTGAAGAAAAAGAACAAAATAGGAGTCATCAAACTACTTGATCTTGGAACCTACTGTACAGCCACAGTAATCAAAATACCCTGGTACTGTTACAAAGACAGACACAGACCAATGAAGCACAACCAAGAACTCAGAATTATATCCATCTAATTAAGGACAGCTGATCTTTAACAAAGATCAAAGCCCATTAATTGAGGAAGGAACACTCTTTCTAACAAATGATGTGGAAAAAAATTGAATGTCACTTTTAAAAATTGAAACAAGACCCATACCTCACAACATACACAAAACTAACTCAAAATGGATCAATGATCTATCTCTAGAACCAAAATATGATAAAAATCATGGAAGAAAAAAATAGAGACAGTGTTAAAAACACTAATGCCAAGCCAAGCCAAGCCAGTGCTGGGAACACTAATACATAGTGTAAATAGAAAATAAACTATAACTAATAATGCACGAACATCAGGAACTCCTAAATGCTAAATGCTTATGCTTATAACAAGATTCACCAAAAGAGGAAAAGGAGAACCTACAGAATAGGAAAAAATTGTTGACTACATAGTACCCTTCAAGTATCTAATCTCTAAAATCTATAGAATAATTCAATATTGCAACAAGAAAAAGACAAGTAACCCAGTGAAACTACGGCAAAGGATATGAGTAAGCACTTCACCAAAGAAGATGCTCAGGAGGCTAAAAGACATGTTTGAAAATGCCCTTGATCATTAAACCCCAAAACAAAACTCATGACCACTAAGTCGATTCTAGCTCAAAGTGACCCTATAGACAGAGTAGAACTGTCTCATAGAGTTTTCAAGGAGCACCTGGTAGATTTGAACTGCCAACCTTTTGTTTAACTGCTATAACACTTAACCACTACACCACTAGGGTTTCCTCTTGATGGTTAACCCTTAGAAAATACAAACTACATCCTAAGTTTTATAAGAAAATAAAAATATCTGATACACAAATACAAGGCAGAAACTCATAACAATCTTTGTCTCTACAACTGGTCATGTGATTGTAACTATACATAGAACTACCTTCGTCCAACACTCACTCTGTATTCCCTTAGATCTCAGCAAGCACCTCAGGAAGTTGTTTTTAGCCTGATGGGGTGACCCAAAACTTCATTCCTAAAGGGTCTGGGCCATTAATTGTCATATTAGATTTGGGTTGATGTAGTTTTCCATTGACTTAATACAGGATGTATCAGTACTAAGAAATGCTCTAAGCTGTCTTCTACATTCCGGACATACTCTTCTTTGTTTCCATCTTGTAATATACCAATTTCCTCCTGGTAACCAGGATTAATGTCAGCTAATATGGGAACTCCCTTATTTGCTTGTTGATCAAGAGCCATAAAGAGTGCAGAGTGGTCAGGTAGCATTCTTAACTTCCAGTTCAATGAAATCATGTTTGTGTATATGAATATACCTAGATGGTTTATAAATTTTACTTTTATAGAGAACTTGGCTTAATATACTACATAATGATAATTTTCCACATTCTACTTTAATGAGTAGGGTCTGAGGTCTTAAAGGCTTGCACAGCTTATTGGACACATTTATTAGTCCAATCATGTTCAGAGTAAATGAGAATGATTAATGTCAAAAGCATATGGAAAACATTCATCCAAAAGACTAACGAACCACATCCTCCATCAGTGTGAGCCCAGAAGATCTAGATGGTGTCAAGCTAACACCACTGACTGCTCTGACAGAGATCACAATAGAGTCCCACAGACAATGGAAGAAAAAATGCAAAACAAGAAAAAAACTCACTAAAAAGACCAGCCTTAGTACTCTGGTGGAGATAGGAGGAATACGTGAGACTATGGCTCCCAAACACCCTGCTAATGCAGAAATGAAGCCCCTCCTGAAGTCTACTTTTCAGCCAAAGATTAGATAGATCTATAAAATTAATAATAACACTAAGTATGTGTTTCTTAGTTCGGTCAACTATGAGGCCCTGCCTCAAAGCAAAGAGAAGAAAACAGGAAGAGACAGAAAAATGGACAAATGGATGTGGACTAGCCAGAGTGGAAAAGAGGAAAGTGTTGATACATTGTGGGGATTGCAAATAATGTCATAAAACAATTTGTGTGTAAAATTTTTTAATGAGAAACTACTTTTCACTGTTAACTTTCACCTAAAACACAAGAAAAAATGAAAGAGGAACCTGGAAATATGTGAGTGAGACACATGGTATTGTCTGGGACATGATGAAACTATAAAACATTAGAGAGCTTGGTTTTTATGTTAGAACCACAAACAAGCTAGCATACTAAGTCAAAACAAACAAACAAACAAAAAACAGTGGATACTGTGGGTAATCTAGAGCAAAAGATTTCACAACCTGAAAAATCGAAAAAGTCTGTGAGTGTCCCTGCCTTGCCAGTACTCATTCATCTCTGCTCCTGACCCAGACAGGAACTGGCTGACTGCTGATTCTTTCCCATTCCTCACGTCAACTTCAATGTTGTACACTTAAGACCCATAGTCTGGCTGACAAGTGGTCTTCCTCTTAATTTGTTTGGACAAGCAATGCTTTCCACACTGTTGCCTCCTACTTCTCTCCTATGAGCCTTAGAGATTCTCACACTCATTTGGTGCAAAACCAAACTCCATTTGATCATCCAAATAAGCCAGCACTTCCTCCATCCCCAGTCGTAGTGATTTGAACCACTAAACACCCAGTGGTCCAAGTGAGAAACGAAAGTCCAGTTGGTGAACTTGTCCTAATGATCCCATTGTTCTAGCTTGTCTCTTTCTATCCAGTCTTGCTTCAGTTCTCCCCAGGCCTACAGGAGACTTTTTATTTTTTTCTGAAGCACAGATCAGATCACATCACTCCTCTACTTAAAAATGTGCACTGTAATAACTCTAATCTCAAGATGCTTCTAAGCTCCCACATCCAAAAACTTTTGACACATTTCTCATTCACTCTTACGTTGTAGCCACACTATACTATTTTCAGTTTACTGATTTCATAAGGTTATTTCTTTGCATGTTTAGTTAGAAATACTTTTTTTTTTTCACTCTCCTTTCTTTTCTTCCACCACAGACTGACTCCTCTGTACTTGTCCAGCTTTATTTAAATAAATCTTCTTCAGGGAAATTCCTTAGTCACCCCATCCTATGATCTGCCTTAACTCCTTACAATCTTCAAACATGTTATATTTGACTCTATACTTTTCAGTCATCAAAACCAAACTATGAAACAATTAAGGGCAGAGAAAATGATTAGTAATTATGTGTTGGTACTCAATATAGTACCTGTCACACAGTACATCTCAGTGACTGTTCGAATAGAATTGAGTGAATTAACAAATGCATAAAATATTTCCCCTAATTTTACTTACCTATAAATTTACGTGCAGAAGTCTTTAAAAAGTCTTCTTTTATCTTTTTCTTCAGCCTTCATTAATGATAGCTCCTGGGGTAATCGACTGCCACTGAATAACCATAAATTTATTTCTGTTATCAACCTCTGCCTAGAGTAGAATAACTTATTTTAAAAATGCCATGAAGGATCATAACAGAGTTGAACACTTTTCTGGATAGTTAACAGCTTGAAAGGCATTTGTTGTAAACAACAGGAATCACTTCTGTGCTCATAATTACTTTAAAAACACATCAAATAATAAAATTGTCCAATGATATGAGCTAATGCAAATGACAATAAGAAAGTCCTTATATTAATTCTTGGATGTTTATAAAACTGCAAAAACTGTTGATAGATGATTTTTCTTGCTATTGTAAATGATTCTTCTATCACTATACACAGAAATTCTTTCAAAACAAACCAAAGATAGATAGGTAGATAGATGGATATAATCATGCATTCATACAAATAGAGGAGAGATGTATAAGTTAATATATTGACAGATGAGAGAGAGATACATAGATATAAATACTGAACAGGGGTCTCTACTCGTCTCATGCAGGATGACAATGAGTTATCATGTGGCTGTCCTCTAATTGTTCCTCCCAACTTCCCCCTTCTCCAAACATGCTTTATACACACACACACATACACACACACACAGACATCCCATGCAATAATATCCTCTGTGTAACATCATGCTGCCATGTGAAACTATAGAGCTTACAAAACTTACTTTGAAATATAAATTTTTTTTCTTGTTTAGTTAAAAAAAGAAAAGAATATGCCAAGTAGCACTGGGTAAACGCGCTTCAGCATTACAAACTGTTGTTTCCTGTTCAAGTTCTCTTTTCCTGGTGGTGTCAGAGCTCCACCACATAAAGACTCCGTGTACCTGAAGGAGGAAATAGTTTGCCTGATCACCAGATTTTAGCAAACTTCCTGCAGAGAAACTGGATCTTTGATCTCAGTTAAGGCTGGCCTAGCACCAATTTTAGTCACTAATGCTATCAGGAAACAGAAGCACTGCCATGCTGTAGCCATACTACGCATTCATACATTTGGAAGCACATCTTCAGATCTTATGTCAGGATAGTTTCAAATTTAAGCTTAAGAAGTTGGTTTTTTTGTCTGAGAAGTTCAGGTATTATTACATTATTTCAAGATCTCTTCCCCACCCTCCAAAGAGATCCCTTTTGAAAACAGTTTTCAGGAGCATGGAGGGATTTAGGAGAAGTTCATATACCACATGTTTCATGTTCTGATATATCACTAACTTGCCCAGCACCCACATCTGATTCAAACATGATCAAGCCTAGGGAGTTACAATTTTGCTTTTTGGCTGCTTCCTGCTATCTTATAATGTTGTCATTCAATACTAATGTTGTGTTCTTGCTATGACTAGCTCCAGATGAAGAAGACAGTCATAATACTTTCCTCTGTCAATGATGAAACCCTGGCCACTTGGTAGTCACACACTATGTCTGCTAATCAAAAAGTCAGCAATTCAAACTCTCCTGGGAAACTATGGGGCACTTCTACTCTGACTGTTCTAGGGTCGCTGTGAGGCAGAATCCACTCAATGGCAGTGGCTTTGGCTTTTTTGCTTGTCAGTGAACTTATTGCTTCCCAAAGATCCAAGGAACGCAAAAAGCACTCCCTCAATATCCCTTACCCACTTCTGCCATCACTAGGAATGGGAACACAGACAGAATTGTGGTGACATGCTTTCTTTCTTTTTTCTTTTCTTTTTATTTCAATTTCTTAAGGTAAGATAGAGAGCATAGATCAAAGAAGAACAGAAACATTTTGATATCTAGATTTCTGTTAATAATAATAAAGATTAAATTTTAGAGCAATAAAAATGTTACTTTATTACAAAGCAGGCTAGCTATTTGTTAAGTAGCAGAAACTATTATACTGTGTGAACTCAGTATTAATAGTTCAGATATATTCAGATTGGTTAAAATTTGAATATAATGCTGAGTTTTGTTCTCATTTTTCGCAGTGTTTAAAGATTTGTATTATGAAATTATCCATTATTCATTATCAAAATATGCAATCAAAAGTCTTATATTTACCCTCATAGCTTTTTTCTTAGTGAGAATCAAAGTGTAAATAGTAGACCCAAGCCCCTGTACTAAGTTTCTTGACATTCTAATGTATTTGGGAATTTGGTTTACCTTAGAATTCAAAGTACCAGAATACATGAAAATACACAAGCTAGAAATCAGTTTGGATTATGTTCTAGGACAGAGAACAGAGAGTTCTGAAATCCATATAGAGAAATATAAGCAAAAACTCTCTCTAGAGGTCATGTTTTATTTAATTAGCAATATTTCAGTAGGAAGAGATATGGTTCTATAAGTTACTTCCCATCAGTATAAACATTTTATTTTGTCAGTTCAACATGACATAAATGCTGAAAATAAACTTTATCCTCATCATATTTAGTGCAAAATTTCCACTTGTTCAAGAACACACCTTCAGAAAGTACACAATTTCTTAAAGTACTAGTTAACAATTTTCTTTTATCCCATTTGTTCAAAAATCATTCTCAGGGATTAGATCACATACTTGAATTTTCAAAACAGAACAGTAGAAATGTATTGGGCATAGAGAAAAGTGACACTGAAAAGAATAAGTTTTAGCAACAGTCATATGAAAAAATGATTTTATATTTGTATGAATGTTCTCAAAAAGTCACCCTACTGATTCCTTTTTTATTGTAAATGTAGTTGAATGAAAGGTAAGAAGCCTGAGTGACATAGTGTCTCTTGTCTATCTTATAGCTGCAAACTCTGAAGTCCAGTGCATTGAGTCAAGTTACTGAAGGTCATACAATTCATAATTGACAAAGCTTACATCCTAATGTAGGCTCAGTGAAGTCTACTTGGCTGTATTTTCAATGCTCTGGTGGAAATCTTTGTTGATTACAAGTGTTCTTTGGGGTACTGCTTAAAAAAAAGAAAAAGAAAAGCTCCTTCCCTTGAGGTACTGATTCAGTTTGCTGAAAAATGTACTGAGGTATTTTTTTCTCTGCTAACTCATAAGATTAACTTGAAATATAGAGTGCAAGTAATATTTCTGACTCTTTTAATGTTAGGCTAGCTGCCCTTATTAAGCCAAGTCAGGAAAACATTTTCTCAGCACTACAATCGTCAGAGCCAGATCTGAGACAATCACAGCAAAGATGAGGAGTGGCATGTGGACACACCTTACCAACACTGGGAAGCTCTCTAGCCTACCTCTAATTCAAATTCAATTTTTCAAGCTACAGTAAGAAAAATAACACAGAAAGGAAATAAATGAAAAGCATATGTCTTACTTTTTCAATACAGACCTGACATTGGAAAATTTTCTCATCAAAATTGAAAGTGAGACAGTATGTAAAATGCAAAGTGGTAATTTTAAAATATGAGAAATAAAATGTGCCAGTGTGAATTACAAATCCATTAAATACTTTGTCAAAGGTACACTTAAGTGATGGGAGTTTCAGGAAAAAGATATCATTAGAAATAATAAGCTTGCAAGATTTTGAGCAAGTGAGTATTATGAAATATTTGCAGTTCTGCAGGATGTGGTCATACAAATAAAATTATACCTTACGTTCAACAGCATAAACTGTGTTTAGAAACATCCTTGTTTTCCTTAGTTATTGTATAATGGGAATTGGAGATACTTTCACTCGTGGTGCAAGTGGAAAATTTACATGGTATAAGGGAATCTAGGTCAGTATTAAAAACTCCAAAACTGTTTATGTTGGGTCAGTTCTGACTCATAGCAATCCTGTAGGACAGGGCAGAGCTGCCTCGTAGTTTCCAAGGAGCATCTTGTGGATTTGAACCACCAACCTTTTGTTGAGCAGCCATAGCACTGATTCACTATGTGTTTATCCCAATGATAATGATAAACTTGCCAATATTGTGTTTCATTTGAAATGTTTTCTTCCTGACGCCCATAAAATGTACAGAAAATAAAAAAGCATAAGCTGAAAGTAGTAAATACTATGAATTGTAGTAAAAATAAATTATCACTTAATGTTTATCAAAATTTAACCTGGTGCTCTCATAATTATGTTTAATGTAACTTTTTATTTTCCAGCTAGAGGCATAGGAAAATTGAAAGGGATTTCCCTTGACTCTCTTTCAAGTTACTGATCATCTTGCTGGTAACAACAGCCTGAATGGTACTAAATATTGACAATAAAACAAAATAAAACTCTTCACTTTAAGTTACTTGGGAGAAACATAAGTTTAGAAAGTAACAGAATTAACATCCACACTTATGGCTACCCTGTAGTACAAACTATAGACATAACCATTCACTTTGTTCATTTCAATATAGCATTTAGAGCTTTCCATAAGAAGAAGGTACTATGCTGAAAATACACAGGAAGCCAGAGACCTAGATTCTCAGATCAACTATAATTTTTAAATTCTATCTTCTTCAATAAGCTCGTGATGCTTTTTAGGTAAAAGTGAGCCTTCTCGTCTGTAACATCAGAGGAAGGTACTGGGAGAATAACATTGCAATTAATAGAACATGTTTTTTATATTATTTTACTTAAATTTTGAATAACGGTATGTCATGGATTGAACTGTGTTCCCTCAAAGCATGTGTATCAATTTGTCTAGGTCATGATTCCCTGTGTTGTGTGACTGTCCATCTGATGTGATTTTTCTGACTGTTGTAAACCCTGTCCCTATAATGTTAATGAGACAGGATTAGTGGCAATTAGGTTAATGAGGCAAGACTCAACATATAGGATTAGTTTGTGGTTTAAGCCAATCTCTGTTGAGATATAAAAGGTAAAAGTGATCAAACAGACATGGGAGGAGACCACATACCACAAAAAAAATAATGCTAGGAGAAGAGTGAGTCCTTTGGGCACAGAGTCCCTGTTCTGGGAAGCCCCTAGTCCAGGGGAAGACTGATAACAAGGACCTTCCCCGAGAGCCAACAGAAGGCCTTCCCCTGGAATTGACACCCTAAATTTGGATTTCTAAGCTACCAGACTGTGAGAGAATAACCTTCTGTTTGTTGAATCAATCCTTGTGGTATTTCTATTATAGCAGCACTAGAAGACTAAAACATCACATGATGATAGATTTATTCCAAATAGAACTACAATTCTCCATTGCTTCTTTGCAAAGAGCACATCTGGTCCTTCCTTAGAGTGAAGTCTGTGCCCCATGCCTTGATTCCAGATGACTTGGGGTCTTGCATTAGCCAGGAGACCCATGGGTGTGATAGTATGACAGATTCGACTCTAGGCCTCAAAGGACTCTACTTTCTGAAGAGTCTTATTTCGGGATCAGACAAATGAAAAACAAAGATGAAAGGTCCCAGCTAAGGACATTCCAGAAGAGTCACACTCCATTTGAGCTGTCAGTTGCAGATATGTGAATAAAACCATCTAAGATAAGTCAAGCTCAGTCCAGATCAGAATCCTTACTTTAATGATTCAGCAGTCTCCTGAGCAATTGTTATTGTTGTTTACCATCAAGTCAGTTCAGACCCAAGGTGATCATGGGTGTCCAGAGTAGAACTGTTCTACAGGGTTTTCAAGTCTGTGATATTGTGAATGTAGATCATCGTGTCTGTCACCAGAGACACCTCTGGGTGAACTTGAACCACCAACCTTTTGCGTAGTAATTAGGTAGCGGTGGGCTGGACCACCCAGGGAATCCTTCCTGAGCAGTAATGAATGGTAATCGTTTTAAGCTTCTTGAGTTACACAGCATTATTGTGATGCTATGTAACTGATATAATGAATGTGTCATTATTCCTTCTTACTTCTGTCAACTGACAGATTGAACAAAGTAAACTGTCTTGTTCAAGATCAATTAATAGAAAACATTGGGATTCTCAACTCGTGTACTTTCTACTTAGAACAGTACATAGCCACATCATTATTTATTTTTTTTTTATGGTACTCTTGGTCATCTCTGCCCATCAATTTATTGCAAGGTATTAATGATTTTAAAAAATGCTGATAAGTTATCTTATTCCTATTATTACTTGATGTCATACTCCATTAAATACATATTCTTGTTAAGTGTTTTTAAAAGCTGAGGAGCATTGTTTGGTACATGTTTTCATTTCCAAAAGTCAAAAGCCATGTATAAATCTCCTTTTAGTTACTTTCTGCTGAAAACGTGCTTTAATTTGACTGCGGGCTATAAGAAAGAAACTAGTAGTGAAATGAGAAAACTGCAGAGACTTAACCCATGCTGAGTTGCATAGTTACATAAATAAGAATCCAAGCCCCTGCGCTCTAACAGGTAAAAAAAAGATTGTGTCTTCAACATCTACCTATTCTCTGTAGCTCTTCACCCAAAAAGGTTGCATACATATGTCGTGTATATATATGTCAAAACGTAGGCTAATGAAAATTTGGAGGTAGAAAAAGAGATTAATAATCAAATAATTTCTTCAAGAAGATTTGTGTTCTTTAACCTTGTCACAGTGTGTACATCAGGCTTCCTGTAAATTGCGGGAACATTCCTACTCCACAATGCTGTGTACTCAAATATGGGATGACAGACTTCATTCTATGTATCCCTGGCGATTCACTTGAATAAATTTTTGGTGGATTAGGGATATTATTCTGTTTTCCCTGATGCCTGTAGGGTCACTATGATTCAGAATGAACTCAGTGTTAGTAGCTTTGGGCAAGCAGTAGAAAAGAAGTTTGAGAACCTGAATTAGAAAGAAATATCCTTTTTTTCCTAACTTTTTTAATCTTCTGAGATCAGAAGGACAGTCGCGAAGGCCCTTGCTGTTAAACCACTTCTGACTTATACCAACTCCGTAGAACAAAGTGAAACTGCTCTAGAGGGCTTCCAAAGAGACTCTGATGTATTTGAACTGCCAATCTTTTGGTCAGCTGTGTAGCTCTTCACCACTACAGTAAATAATAAAGCCAGATTAAAAGTCAGGAAATTTGGATCTATTTATCATTATTCTAACTAGATTTTGCTCTATTATCATAACCAGGTTAAAATTCAAATGTATGTATACACGGTATAACAAGTGAGAGTGTAATGATATGGTGTAAATGAAAGACAGTTGTTAAATATTATGCAATATAAAATATATTCTTCTGTCTTCAGAAAATATACTGTAAAATACCCAACTCTGCTCAGAATTGTATCAGATAAATTCAGATCTAAAATTTGTTTCTTCTCTTTGAAAAGCAATTTGATGTTTCCTTAAAAAACTATAAATACCATATGATACAGCAGTCCCTCTACTTGTAATGCATGCTACAGAAATAAAGGGATTCATGTGAACAGATGCATGTACATGAATGTTTATTGCAATACTGTCCACAATAGCAAAAAGATGGAATCAACCTAGGTGCCCACCAACAGATAATGGATAAACAAACTATGGTACATATACAAAATGGAATGCTATGCAATGATAAAGAACAAAGATTATTTTAGAAAGCATCTCATAACCTGGTTTCAACTAGAAGACATTATGCTGAGTGGAGTCAGTCAGTGGCAAAAGGCCAAGTATCATATGCGACCTCCTCTATGAGGACTTAAAAATGGTCTCAAGTACAGAAGAAAAGACTCTTTGATGGCTTCAAGGGTGGAAGGGAGAGAGAGGGATGTTCATAAATTAGATGGTTGATAGGAATTTGGTTAGGTGAAAGGAGTGACAGCACACAGTAGAGAGCAGATCAGCGTAACTGGGTTATACCAGAAACTGAAAGGTTTTCTAAACTCAACCCAGTATTTCAAAGGATAGAGTAGCAGAGATGGGGGTCTAAGTATCATGTTTTCAGGGGATGCTGAGGTCATTGGCATAGCTAGTCTTTAGCTAAGAGAGTCTTCTGCACCTCATATTGGTGAGTGGCATCTGGGGTATTAAAAGCTAGCCAACTGCCATCTGAAGTACACCAAATGGTCTAAATCCATCTGGAAGAGACGATGACATAAAACATCAAAGACACAAGGAAAAATGAACCTATGAGACGGAAGGAGCCATATGAATGGGAGACTGCATCAGCCTTAGACCATAAGATCCAGGTGGTGCTTGGCTACCACCAAAGGCAGCCATGACAGGGGACACAATGTAGAGTCCCTGAGGCAACACAAGGAAAAGGGATGTGCTGTTCAAGAACTCTTCTAAAAGACCAGAATTGATGGTCCAATTTCCTGGACGGTCTGCTGGTAACATGGCCCCTAGACTTGCTACTGGCTGTGATCTAAAGCCAGTACTGAGGTTAACTCCTCAACAGGATCAGACTGGACTCAGAGACACAGGTGAGCATATGGTATGTGTACTTTATGGTTATATATGTTTGTAGGAGGCTATCCTACTGGTTTCTTTCTAGATAGGAGAGAAGAGGGTGGAGAGGAGGGAACAGGTGGTTGTGCTGTCACAGGGTGAGAAGAGCAGACAGAGCTGCAGATAGGAGGGCATGTGGAATTGATTTGGATCGTATACTTTCACTTAATCATAATAAAAAAAAAACTTCAAAAAATTGTGTTCCCTATTAAAAATAGTTGTTTTATCCTAAAAGATCCTTTCTATTAGGAAATTATCCAGTTGACTATATGCGGTAGAATGTCATTTATTCCTATAGTCCAGCCAGGGGTAGTTTGTTTCTTCTGTTGTTCTCATGTGGAAAAAATAGTAGTGAAAGTTAAATTTTCTCCTTCCCTGGGTAAATCCACAGGTGGAAGTCATCCACAACTTTTTAGAGACTTGATCCCTATAAATCGTGGAAGTAGATATCATATATTTCCAAGGCCAATATACAGGGCATGTTTTTCTCATAACATTTGGTGTTGTGAAAAATAACTCCTCTACTTAGCACTTACCTTCTCACATTTGTGACAGCCTCATCATCAGTGACATGACAAAGGTGTTCAATGTGTCCATCATGGAAAAAGGCATTATTCATTTACATTATGAATAAACTTCTAAAAGAAGAGTGTCATAGATAGTCTGCAGGAACTGGAGGAAATATATATGGTTAGACAAGGAAACAATGACATATATAATGCCACCTTTCACATTCTTCTTACATAATTCATTAGTTATGGTAGTATTACATGTGCGTTTTTGTTTTAAGGCAACCATCTTTTAATACAATGGATAAGGCAGGGGCTCATGCACACACACAGACACACAGATCAATGAACATTTCCATACACAGGCTACTTATTAATAATAGTGTCTTCTAAAGAGATTTTACTAATGAAAACAGAGAGCATCAGAAGGACATAGATCTTAATTTTACACAACTTGCTTGAATGTTACCTCTCCATCTTAATAGTTAAAATTAACTTTGAGAAGCCAACTTTCCAACTGAGATTGGAGTATTTCTAAGATGTAATAGAATTCTTCTGATAAGAATACTTCATGCTACAAGAATACAGAACTCAACTGTTCTTGTAGAAATCATCTAATTATCAATCTTTTTCTCACCCAAACTTTTTGCTCTCATTTTAAAAAAGAAATGTGTTATGATGCAAATCTTATAATGAATGCATACATTTTTATCAGATATCTATCTAAAGCATATATAATAAACATGTACTTTATTTAATGATTATGTTAGCAAAATTTACTTCCATGTGTCACTACCAGATGAAGAATTACAACCAAAGCAGTCAGAATTAGAGGGCAATGGCTAACACAGGAATGAACCCTTAAATAGATTTTAAGAGAAAGAAAACGGGAGCCATGGATCTCTGAATGCTATTTATTTTGACTAGATTTTGTTTGATAAAATAATAGCTATATCTTATTTTTTCCATTTTATTGACTTTCAAGTTTTTTGAATATTTGTTAAACATTCTTACATATTTAAAGATTGCTTTGGATTTAAAAAATAATATAAACTTGATTAGCTGAATGATAACAGAAGTGGTGAGTGTTGGTCTTTGCTCTTTCTACCCCAGTGCAGATTAGATGGAGAGCAGGGTGTCACCAATTACAAAAGACAAACCAAGTTAGTTCAGAAATCCAAGGGCAAACACTGAGGACTAGTTGTAGAGTCTGCTCTTTCTGCTGGGACAGCCAGTGCCCGTGGCCTTGGCCATATGTCTTTGTCTTCTTTATGCTAAATTTACACTCTTAAGATTGTATCCTCTGTAAAGTTGAGTTTTATCATCCTTGTCAGGAACTATTAGTTCCTGGACATGCAGGATGGGGTTTAATTCATCCTGGTGCCTTCTCTGTCTGTTCCTTTATAATTGTTCATTTGCTGGCTGGAGAGATTTTATATATATATGGAATCCTACAGTTGAGATTTTTAGCTTCTCAGGCATACTCAGAATATTTTGGTGCTGTTATATATATACGTATATATATATATATATCTGTTTGCTATTTCTCTCTGCCACTACACTGAGAGTTTTGTGGGAATACCAGCTGCATTGTTTTTATCAGCACTGTATATCTAACATGTAATATGTATCTAACATGTAATATACCATCTGCTTTATAAACAGAAATCAATAAATATAATATTTGTGGATTAGCTTACAAGAGTCAAGGAAGAGAAAGAGAGTCACAATTAAAGAGCAACAAACCAAAAAAAAAAAAAAAAAAAAAATCACAAGACTTGGCTGCTGTCAAGTGATTCCTAATTCATAGCAAATACAGGACAGAGAATAACTACCCTGTTTGCTTTCCAAGGACAGCTGGTAGATTTGAACTGATAAGCTTTTGCTTACCAGCCAAGCCCTTAACAACTGTGCCATCAGGGCTGTACAGATTAAAATACATAGTGAGAAAGATTGGTAAGAAATGTGTGTGTATCCCTTCCCAACCATATCCAATTTCTTTTCAGGTAGGTAGGTAAGTCCATTGCAATTCTTTCATTAAAGGATCTTCTTCCAAATGCTAGAAATTTTAAAAAATTTTTACCTTGCCAGTCAAAGTGCTTCCCATGAAATTTTTTTTTGTTTTAAAATATTTCTTTTAAAAACTTCCAGTGACATATGTGTTCTTACAGTAGTATGATTATTCTTTGACCTTTGATTTGGGTTCTAGCTTTTTTAATTTAACCTTTAACAGAAATTGCAAAGATATTTTGTGTGCTTTGGATATACCAGTTTCTCCTCGGACATACCTAGAGAGACCTTATATGAACTATGCAACTTAAAAAAATCACTATTAAAATAAAATCTCTGCTTGAAAAATCAGCCCCAATCAGTTCAATTTTCTTGTCTCTGGATGATTTATTTGACTCAATATATGTGTGTGTGTGTGTGTGTGTGTGTGTGTGTGTGTGTGTGTATGTATAGATATAATCATTTTATTGTTAAAGTTTATCTGTTAAGCTGTGAACAGCTTCTGTAGTAGACAGCCTTTCTTTGCCCTTCAGAATCCCCTCTCCTAACTTTGTGACCCTGAGGTTGTTTCTCTGCATGCTTTTTTTATGAATCATCTGGGAAATTTTCCAAGAGTACTGAAGTGCAGCCAGGAAGCGGAGGAAATGTTGAAGAGAACTAGAGAAAAACTCCTGGGGGGGTCAGAAGAATGTCAAAGAAGGTCAGGGAACATCAAACCTAGGAAGGCCACAACACATAGCCTGGGGTCAGTATCATCCTTCAACCAAATCCTCAAAAATATTGAAGTTAGAATAGCCTCTATGTGTCACTTTTTCTATTCTTCTTTATTAATCTAGTTTTTCTTAGAGCTTACAATTAGACAGATAAATCATATATTAGTATAAATATATTAGCAACAATATTATTGCTGAGTAATAATACCTGCTTAGTCAATAGCACACCATTCACTTGCCATGAAGTGACTTCTGACTTGTGGTGTCCCTGTGTATGTCACAGTAGAACTGTACTCCATTGGTTTTCAATGGCAAGGTTTTCAGAAGTAGATGGGCTGGCTGTGTCTTCTAAGGCAATTCTAGATGGACTCAAACCACCCACCTTGCATCTGGCAGCTAAAATTGTTAAGCATTGTCACCATTCAAGCATCCATTAATTATTGACAGTCTTCTGTCTCAGATGTTGTACTGAATACTGCACAAACTTCTCATTTGTTCCCCACAACAACCTTGTTGGTTTGAATATATGTGTATAGCACATAGCTGTTAAGGTAACTCAACTCATAGTCACACTGTAGGACAGAGTAGAACTACCCCATAGAGTTTTCCAAGGAGCTGATGGTGAATTTGAACTGCCAGCATTTTGGTTAGCAGCTGGACTCTTAACCACTGCACTATCAGTGTCCTCTCTCTTTCTTTCTCTTTAAATACATACATATATATGTTAATTACTCAGGTGATTTAGCCAAAAGATGCAGTTCAGAACCGGGTCTACATGAGACCAGAACAAAGTAAAAAATAAAATAAAATTGCTGTGGTCAAGTCAGTTCCCTCTCGTGGCAACCCTATAGAACAGTTTAGGACTGCCCCCATAGAGCTTCCAAAGACTGCCTGTTGGGTTTGAACTGCTAATCTTTTAGTTAGCAGCTATAACAAATTGGCACCAAAGTTTCTTTAATTATGCTATGGTTGTGCCACCTTTTAGATCATCAGTGTTGTGGCTGTGTGTAGTTACTAACAATTGTAGGTGTAATTCTACTTTTATTTACACATAGGAAGTGATTTTTAAGACAAACTATTCAGCTTATTTTGATTTACAAAAGTTTTAGCACATTGAATACTTTTGATTCAATAATTTTTAGCAGGTAAAGACGTCTTTGTATTCTCTATTTTAATTTTTTTGTTAAGATTTTATTAAGATGAAACAACTTAACCTTAGAAAAGAATTTTTAATTTTACCATTTAGAATTATTTTCAAATTGGAGATTTTATGTTTTGCTATACTTACACAAAAGAAAAAAATTTTCAGGTAATCTTGTTAGCAACTAACAAGTAGAATCTATGAGATTCAAATGATAGAACAAGTTTTTTAATCAACTATAGATTCATGAATAGTGTATTATAAAACCTTGTATAACCTAAGATAGGGTTGTGCCTTTTGATGTAAGAGATTACCCAATATTCTGATCTGTGAGACTAACATACCTACCTACACTGCTGAATAAGTATGGATCATATGTGTGTAGTTGCACTTGGGTTGCTATTGAAGCATATTTTATAGAGTTGTAGACCATTTATCAGCCTCATTAGTACCATTTCATAAGTTTACATACCGAAGTATAGTGAAATAGCATAAGCCTATAATAAATGAATTTTTCATCAATATAATCTTTATATTTTATTTCAATTTAACTTAGTTAAAAATATCCACTTTGTACTATATTTCATATTCTGTGAAATTTCTAGGATAAATAAATAATGAATGAGTTTTTTTTTTTTAACTCCAAAACCTTTTATCTAAAATGAAAGCCAGATGTTGAGCAAATAGACTCGATATAATGAATTAGGTGATTGATCAAAATGTGACTACAAGCTAGAGTCTTGGGATTTAATCCTAGGGATTTGGATTCCTCACTGCCTTTCAATACAAAGTGACAACATGAACTTATGTCTTTTCTCATATTCTGTGTACAACTAGCTTTGCTGATAATGTCATTTACATTCACAATATTTTTGCCCATAGGACATGAATGATATAACTATTTAATCTTTTCACTACAGTAGTAGGTAATTTTATGAATCCCGACTCGAAGGCACTTGGTGCACTTGGCTGGCTATATATAGGTATATGTAGTGTATGTATATATATATATATATATATATACACACACACACATGCCTGTGAAAGGAATATATCTATCATATCTATCACTAAAACCTCAGTACCAATCATACTACCTAGACAAAGACAGTGATTAGGAGATACTTTCTGAATGAGTGAAAGAAGACATGAGTTGAAACAGGCAAAAAAATAGTATTATCCACAAATGCCTTGGGAAGAATTTTGATCATGAAACAATTTTGATATATAGAGTTGTTGGCTTTTGGCTTTATTTCCATTGACTATTTTGAAAAATGTTAATATTTTTTACTATTTTCAAAAAATGCTAATATTGATATGATATTAATATGTGAAACAAATCTC
This sequence comes from Heterohyrax brucei, assembly GCA_028571685.1. Classification (NCBI taxonomy): domain Eukaryota; kingdom Metazoa; phylum Chordata; class Mammalia; order Hyracoidea; family Procaviidae; genus Heterohyrax; species Heterohyrax brucei. Next base: position 50,960,388 of record CM053159.1, on the reverse strand, counting down.
TGTAGAGAGAAAAAATCACTAACCATATGTATGTACACTAAACAAAAATATTAGAAAACCTATCAAATTCTGTAAAAAATAAAGATTTTACTTACAAGTTGCTTGAAAAATCCTGATAAATAGCCAAAGAAAAGCAATGCTTTTTGTAAATATTCAAGCAAATAGTTTTACAGTATCAAAACAACAAACTTATCACCATCAAGTTGCCTCTGAATCATAGAGACCCTATAGGACAGATTAGAATTTCCCCACAGAGTTTCCAAGTAGTAGTTGGTAGATATGAAAGGACAACCTTTTGTTTAGCAGCCACAGTGCTTAACCATTGCACCACCAGAGGTCCTTTTAGTGTCAAGATCCCTCCCCTCTAAAAATAATAATAACAGTAATAAAGTCTAGAAGGTAGGATCTATTCTTAGAAGTGGTGGAGAGAGTGTTTAACTCAAATTTTCTTCCATGTTTTACATTTAATATCAGATTGTTAGAGTATTCTAGGATCATCGATGGTGGCTTGCAAAATTACAACACTCTTTATGCTCCATCCACACTGGTCATCTTTCCTTCAATTCTCTTGCTTTCCATACCTGCTAATCCTTGTATGCTGTTCTATGAGAAAACTCTCCTTTGTTCCCTTCACTAACAAAACTGTACCTTTTCTCCAGATCTCAAGAAAATGTAATCAGTTTACTAAGGAAAAAGTTTCCTAACCTAGATGCACTCTCCTTTAGATAGGCCGTCACAATACTACAAAATATTCACAGGGTGCGTCTCAGTTTGTGAATACATATTTACTTGTTATTTGTTTAATCAATAGCTCACTTCCACAAGCTTTAATCAATATATAAACAAAGATAGAGAGTTCGGCAGAATTAATGATTCACAGAAAAGTCTGTATTTTAATCCCTGGAAGCTGTGAATTTGAAGTTGCATGGAAAGTGCAAGTTAAGATTGCAGATGCTGTTATGCTTGCTGAATATTGACCTAAGAAGAGGGAGACTATTCTGGGTTATTCAGGTGGGAATAATGCAAACAAAAGAGTTCTCATAAGTGAGAGAGGGACACAGGAGCATCAGTGTCTCAACGACGCCAAGTGAGGAAGATTCAGCTGGCCATTGCTGGCTGGAAGACCTAAGGGCGCTACAATCCAAGGAAGGCAAGCATCTTCTGTTATTGCTAAGCTCAACGGAGTGAGTTCTAGTTCATAGGGACCCTATGTAAAATAGAACTGAACACTTTCTGGTCTTGCACTTTTCTCACAGTCACTGCTATGTTTCGGCCCATTATTGCAGCCACTATTTTAGTCTGTCTTATAGGGTGTGTTCTTCATTTTTGTCAACCCTCCACTTAACCAAGCAGAACATCCTTCACCAGGGACTTGTCACTACTGATAACATGCCCCAACTATGTGACACAAAATTCTGGTCTCACTCATTTCTAAGTAGCATTTTGAATTTACTTCCTCCAAAAAGGATTTGTTCCTTTTCTGACAATCCAAATCCCTGGTGGCATAGTGGTTAAGTGCTATATCTGCTGAACAAAAAGGTCAGCAGTTTGAATCTGCTAGTTAGAAACTCTATGGGACAGTTCTATTGAACCTACAGGATTGCTATGAGTCAGAATGAACATGATAGTAGTGTGTTTTGCAACACCGTAATTCAAAGGCATCAATTCTCCATTGCTCTTCCTTATTCATTGTTCAGTTTTCACATGCATATGAGGTAATTAAAAATAACCATGGTTTGGGTCAGGTAGACCTTGCCTTCAAGAGACATCTTTAATTTTTAACATTTTAAAATGGTCTTTAGAGCAGATTTGCCCAATTCAATACATAATATGGTTTCTTGACTGCTCCTTCCATAGATATTGTGTATTGAGTAAAATGAAATCTTTGACAACTTTTAGATTTTCACCATTTATCAAAATGTTTCTTATAGGTCCAGTTGTGACTGTTTCATTCTTTAATCTTCATCAGTAAGTGCTTTAAGTCCTCTTCACTTTTAGCAAGCAAGTTGGTATCATCTGCAGGTTACAGGTTGTTAATACTTCCTCCCATCTTGATATACAGTAATTATCCATAAAGTCTGGCTTGTCATATTATTTTCTCAGCTTAAATGTCAAATAAGTACAATGGAAGGACAAAGCTCTGACATGCACTTTTTCTGACTTTAGGCCACTCAGCCACAATCCCCTTATTCTGTGTGAACAATGTCCCTTGTCTGTGTACAAATTCTTCATGAGCATAATTAAATATTCTGGAGTTCCTGTTCTTCCCAATTTTATCCATAATTTCTTATGATCCACATTTGTCAATAAAACAGAAGTAAATATTTTCCTGGAATGCTCTATTTTCAGCCAGGATCCATCTGGTTTCAACAACGATATTCCTGATTCCACATCCTCATCTGAATCTGGCTTGAATTTCTGGCAGTTTGCTATTACTGTACTGCTGTAGCTGTTACTGAATTATCTTCAGCAATACTTCTGTGTGATGTGAATGATATTGTTAGGTATCATTTGCAATGATATCAAACATCCTGTGAAATACCCTGTCTTTGGAATAGTCATAAATATAAACCTCTTCCAGTTGGTTATTCAGCTAGCTGTCTTAAATATTTCTTGGCATAGATGAATAAGTATTTTTAGCTTTGCATCCATTTGTTGAATCATCTCAATTGGCATTCTGTCAATTGGTGGAGCCTTGTTTTTAACTAATGCTTTCAATACAGCTTGAACATCCTTCAGTACTATCAATTCTTAATCATATGCTACCCCCTGAAGGGGGGAAGTGTCAATCAATTCTATTTGATATAGTGGCTCTGTGTATTCTTTCCATCATCATTTGATGATTCCTGCATCCCTCAGAATCTTGCCACAGAATCTTTCAATATTGCAACTTGAGGACTGGATGATTCTTCAATTCTTTCAGTTTGAGAAATGCTGAGAATATTCTTCCTTTTTGTTTTTTAACTCTAGGTTTTTGAACATTTAATTATAATATTCTTCTTCAGCAGCCATTTGAAGCTGCTCAGATTTTTGTATCATTTTTTTCTCCTTTTCCTTTAGCTACTCTATGTTAAAAGCAAGTTTCAGGGTCTCTTCTGGCTTTCATTTTGGCCTTATCTTTTCCGTGGTTTTAGCAAACTTTGAGATTTTTCGTATACGATGTCTTTGATGTTATTCTACCATTCCTCAGGTCTTTGGTCATTAGTCTTCAATGCATCACATGTATTCTTGAGATAGTTTACAGATTCACTTGGAATCCATTCTAGGTTGTATTTTGGCTCTTGAGGTTTTAATTTTCTTCTGCTTCAACTTGAACTTCCATGAACAATTGATGGTTGTTTCCTTAGTCAGCTCCTGGCCCTTTTCTGATTGACAATATTGAATTTCTCCATTGTCTCATTCCACAAATGTAGTTGATTTGATTCTTGTGTTCTAGCAAGTCCTAGGACAGTTTTAGTTTATACTCGTGTAAAAAGCTAATTTCAATGAATAAGTCATTGGACTTGTATAATTCTATTATGCAATCTCCAGCATTGTTTCTATCTCTAAGACCATATCTTACAACTACTGATGCTTTATCCTTGTATCCAGTTTTCACATTTCATTGACTAGTCATTATTATTTCTTGATTGCATGTTTAGCCAGTTTCATAAGGTTTGGTAAAAATGTATTCAATTTCTTCATCTTTGGTCTTAATGATTGTTGACTGAATTTGAATAATAGTCAAATTAACTGGTGTTCCTTGTAGGTGTTTTGATATTATTCTATTACTGACAGCATTGTACTTCAGGGTAAATCTTAATTATTGTCATTATTATTTTTTTGGCACTGAATGTGATGTCATTCCTTTTTAATTTGTAATTTCCATCATAGTAGACCACATGATTGCACTATTCGTAATGGCCAGTACCAATCGTTTCAGCTCACAAATGCCTAAGAATATCAACACTTTGGGGCTCCATTTCATTGTTGAAGACTTTTAATTTTCCTGGAATCATACTCCATGCATTTCCCATTCCACATACTGATAGATATTTGAAGCTGTTTCTTCTAGGTAATTTAGGTTGACTTTACTTAGAGGAGGAAACCATGGTGGTATAGTGATTAACTGCGATGGCTGCTAACTGAAAGGTCGGCAGTGTGAATCCTGCAGGTACTCCATGAAAATTCTGTGGAGCAGTTCTTCTCTGCCCTACAGGGTCACTAGGAGTAAGAATCAACTGGATGGCAGTGGGTTAGGTTTTGGTTTTTACTTTGAGGATGCAGCTCTTCCCAAGTTTAAGTGCTTTCCAATGTGAAGGGCACATTTTCCAGCACTGTGTCAGACAGTACTCTGTTACTATTCATAAGGTTTTCACTAGTCTGCTAATTTTTTTTAGATATATATTGCCAGGTCCTTCTTCCTCTGTCTTTTTGTCAGGAAGGTTTTCTGGAACCTGTCTACCAGGGTTGACCCAGCTGACGTCTGAAATACCAGTGGTGTAGCTTCTAGCATCACAGCAACATGCAAGCAACCTTAGTAAGATTAAATAACAGAAAGTTGTATGAGCATCCTCTAGAAGCTGGAAAATGAAATAGGATATATAGATTTTCTCCTTGATATTCCAGAAAAGAATTCAGGGCAACTGACACCTTGATTTTAGCTCAGAGATACTCATGATAGATTTCTGAGATATAGAACTATTAAAAGTATATAGTTTAGTTGTTGTCAGTCACTAAGTGTATTGTAATTTTTTATAGTAATCACAGAAAAAAAATGAAAATAGTACCCTAACATCTACTACAGTAGCAGTCACGTAGTTGGTACCTGATGCTACTTGATTAATAAATGTATAGATAATGAGTGCTATATCCCTTCTGTAGTACTGAGTTTCACACTATTCTCTTTTCCTTCCTTTCCCATTCTATCAAAGCAAAACAAAAAACCAATAATAAAATGTTAATCAATTAAGCTGAATCCAGAAAACAGTGAAAAAAATGTCTCTAAAAATCATTATTTTGGGATTTGAAAATTACAGGTCATTTTTTTGCTACATGTGCCTGGGCAGAAAGTGTAGAATGAGCGCCAACACCACTGTCACCATACTTCTGTTTGCTTGCTTTTAAACTTCGTTAAGACTCTGGGAAAAGAGGCAATGAAATGACGTTGAGAAGCCATACGTAGCTGATGGAGCATGATTAAGAAACCACAAGTGTATGCAAATTCTGCCTCAAATTAATGCATCCTATTATTTTGTAGTGATTGTATCACAATGGCTTATTTTACTAATCCTATCTCATTTATAGCAGTCCTTTAGTTGCCTGTAACTGTCTTTACATTATTAACTGAGAAACAATCTAGCGAGAATTTGTCTTGACAATAGCACACGAAACAAGGGGGTTAAAGTTGGTGGGAGAGTTCCCACTTGATAGAGAAGAATATTTTGTCTGGGTCAGAAATGCCTGAACATAATGAGTATAAAAAGTATACTGACTTTTGGTTAATTTGTGTGATAGTTAAGGATGTGTGGCCACTTGGCTGCACAATGATTCTCAGAGGTTTAACAGCTATAATGTATTTTCAGTTGTAGAGTGATGCAATTGCCTTCATGATGAGATCTGCTATCAGCAGTCCATCAGCTGAAAAATTTCCTTGTGTGTGTGTCTTGTATCAAATATATGTAACCTTTCCGGCAAAACTTGGTTGCTTTTTTTCACTCTGAGTCATACATTAGCCTTGTGGATATCTGATCTCTGTTTCTTGGGACTTGAGCCTGCTGTCTTGCCTGAAGCTACATGAGTTGGAAGCTTCCAGGTTGAAGCCTGATACACAGACTTAGGAGGTTCCTGCCTCTACAACTGAGTGAGACACTTCTTGAGATAAAACTCTCTTTCTCTCTCTATCTCTCTCTGTGTGTATATATATATATATATATATATATATTTATACGTATGTGTAAATATACATGTGTGTGTACATATGTATGGAAACCCTGGTGGCATAGTGGGTTAAATGCTACATCTGCTAACAAAAAGGACAGCAGTTCAAATCTACCAGGCACTCCTTGGAAACTCTATGGGGCAGTTCTGTTCTGACATCTAGGGTTGCCATGAATCAGAACAGACTCGATGGCAGCTGACTTTTTAATATATGTATGTGTGTAAATATATATATTTGTTGGTGTTGTTTGGTGCTGTTGAATTGGTTTCAACTCACAGCAACCTTATCCAGAACAGAATGAAACACTGCCTGGTCTTGTGCCGTGTCCACAATCGTTTTTATGTTTAATCGTATTGTTGCTGCTACTGTGTCAATCCATCTTGTCAAGGGTCTTCTCCTCTTTGGCTGAACCACCACTGTACCAAGCATGATGTTCTTCTCCAGGGACTGAGCTTTTCTGACAACATGTCTAAAGTATGTAAGAAGCAGTCTCACTATCTTTGCTTCCAAAGAGCACTCTGGTTGGACTTTTTCTAGACCAGATTTGTTTGTTCTTTTGGCAGTCCATGGTACCTTCAGCATTCTTCTCCAACACCACAATCCAAAGGCATCAATTCTTCCTTTATCTTCTTTGTTCATTGTCCAGGTTTCATATGCATATGATGCCATTGAAAATACCATTGCTTGGGTCAGGATCACTTTAGTTGTCAAGTTGACATCTTTGCTTCTGAACATTTTAAAGATATTCTTTGCACAGATTTTCCCAATGTAATACATCTTTTGATTTCTTAACTGCTGCTTCTATGGGTATTGATTGAGGGCCCACATAAAATTAAATCCTTGACAACCTCAGTCCTTTCTCCATTTATCAAAATGTTGCCTACTGGTCCATTTGTGAGGATTTGTGTTTTCTTGATGTTAAGGTGCAATCCATACCGAAGGCAATGGTCTTTGACGTTCATCAGTATTTCACATCTTCTGTACCTCCAGCAAGTAAGATGGTGTCTTCTGAGCAATGCAGGTTTTTAATGAGTCATCCTCCAGTCCCGATGTCTCATTCTTCTTTGCATAATCTAGCTTCTCAGATTATTTGCTTGGCACACACATTGAAAAGGTATAGTGAAGGATACAACTGTGATGCACACCTTTCCTGACTTTAAATCAGGCGGTGATTTTGTGTTCACATGACTGCCTCTTGATCCATATACAGATTCCTTAACAGCACGATTAGATGTTTTAGAATTTCCATTCTATGTGATGTTAGCCATAATTTGTTATGACCCACACAGCCAAATGCCTTTGCATAGTCAGTAAAACTCAGGTAAACATCGTTCTGGTAGTCTCTGCTTTCAGCTAGGCTCCATCTGACATCAGCAGTGATATTCCTGGTTCAACATCCTCTTTTGAATCCAGCTTGAATTTCTGGCATTTCCTCGTCAATATACTGTTGCAGTCACCTTTGAAGGATATTGAGAAAAATTTTAGTTGAGTGTGATATTAATGATATTGTTTGTTAATTTCCACATTCAGTTGAATCATCTTTCTTTGGAATGGGTGTAAATGTGGATCACTTCCAGTGAGTTGGCCACGTAGCTGTCCTCCAAATTTTTTGGCATACATGTGTGAGCACGTCCAGCACTGCATCTGTTTTTTGAAATATCTCAATTGATATTCCATCAATTCCTAGAGCCTTGTTTTTTGTCAATGCCTTCAATGCAGCTTCAACTTATTTCTCTAGTAAGATTGGTTCCTGATCATATGCTATCTCTTGAAGTGGCTGAACATCAACCAACTCTTTCTGGTTGAATGACTCTGTGTATTCTATCCATCTTCGTTTGAGTCTTCATGAGTCATTTAATATTTTCCACATAGAATCCTTATAATTCGAGGCTTTAAATTTTTCTTCAGTTCCTTCAGCTTGAAAACTGCAGAATGTGTTCTTCCCTTCTAGTTTTCCATTTCCAGGTCTTTGCACATGTCATTATACTATTTCACTTTTGTCTTCTTGAGCTGCCCTTTGAAATCTGTGTAAGTCTTTTACTTCACCTTTCCTTCCTTTTGCTTTAGCTACTCAATGTTTGAGAGCTAGTTTCAGAGTCTCTTCTAACATCCAATTTGATCTTTTCTTTCTTTGCTTTCTTTTTAATGACCCCTGGTCTCTTTATGGATGATGTCTTTGATTTCATTCCACAATTTGTCTGGTCTTTGGTCATCAGTGCTCAACACATCAAATCTGTTCTTGAACTGGTCTTTAAACTCAGGAAGGATATACTCAAGGATATACTTTGGCTCTCGTGGACTTGTTCTAATTCTCTTCAGTTTGAATTTAAATTTGCATATGAGCAATTGATTATCTGTGCCTCAGTCAGCACTGGCCTTCTTCTGACTGTTGATATGGAGCTTTCTATCATTTTTTTTCCACAGATGTAGGCGATTTGGTTCGATCTGTATTCTGTGTATTCCATATGGTGAGGTCTATGTGTAGAATGGTCATTTGTGTTGGTTAAAGAAGATATTTGCAATGAAGAAGTCATTAGTCTTGCAAAAATTCTATCACGTGATCTCCAGCATTACTGTGATCACCAAGGCCTGTGTTTTCCAGCTACTGACACTTCTTTGTTTCCAACTTTTGCATTGCAGTCAACAGTAATTATAAATGCATCCTGATGACATAGTTGATCAGTTTCAGACTGCAGAAGCTGGTAAAAATTTTCAATCTCTTCATCTTTGGCCTTAGTGGTTGGTGTGTAAACTTGAGTACTAGTTGTATTAACTGGCCTTCCTTGTAGGCGTATGGGTATTATCCTATCATTCATAGCATTGTACTTCAGGACAGATATTGAAATATTCTCTTGGATGATGAATACAATACCACCATTCCTCTTCAGGTTTTCATTTCAAGCATAGTAGACCATGTGATTGTCGGATTTGAAATGGCAAATACCAGTCCATTTTAGGTCACTAATGCCCAGGATATTGATGTTTATGCATTCCATTTCATTTTTGATGATTTCGAATTTTCCTGGATTCATACTTCATACATTTCATGTACCAAGTATTAATGGACGTGTGTAGCTCTTTCTTCTTATTTTGAGTCATGTCACATCAGAGAACTAAGATCTTGAAGGCTTTACTCCATCCATGTCATAAAGGTCAACTCTACTTTGAGGAGCTACCTCTTTACCCGTAATCTTATGAGTGCTTTCTTATCTGGGGCTCACTTTCTGGCACCATATATAACAGCATTCCACTCCTATTCATAAGGGTTTCCTTGGCTAATTCTTTTCAGAAGTAAACTACTGGGTCCTTCTTCCTGTCTGTTTCAGCATGGAAGCTCACCTGAAACCTGCCCACCATGGGTGACCCTGCTGGTACCTAAATACTGGTGGCATAGCTTCCAGCATCACAGCAACAAGCCACTCTCCAATGATAGACAAGTGGGATCTACTCACTCTATGTTTAGCCTCCTTACCTGATGCTGTTACTGAAAATTCAGTGACTTCAACCTACCCAGAGGCACATCACAAGAAAAGCCTGGCAGTCTGTTGTGAAAGGTCACAACTTTGAAAACACATGGATTGTCAAAGTAGTGATTTGTTTGGTGTGGGGCTGAGTTAGGATACCTGTATGTCTTTGCAGGTGCTACTTGACTCCAGGTGTTGACTTCCTGGCTGTGTACAACGAATAAATCAGCCTTAGTTCCATTCAAACCCCAGCATAGAGGACTCCAGCACTAATGTCTGCCTCCACCATCTCTTTTGTACCCCTAGGACCACCTGGGGAACTTGCCTACCTCCCTGCCCTGGACAGTCAGAGGGTCCTGGCCCCACAGGAGCCTGAATGGCTGGGCTAGCCTGGGATGTATGAGCCAGACCTTGGGAGCAGCAGAAGCATTACCCTATTAATTTGTTGATTAGTATATTCTTATTCCAGGACAAACTGATTTGTTCAAGCCTATATATATATATATATATATGTACATGTATGTATGTATATGTAAAATGATATTCTTGTTAAAATAGCAAAGTTAAGACTATGGCTTTGGAAACTATGTTAAGCCTTTTTTTCTGGTATAGGAAAATAACTTTCAACAAGCTAAGTGGTATGCTTTTGTTTCCTGTCACACATTCTAAATGGCCTTTAAAAGTCAGTGGCTATTACTCAAGAATAATGAGGTATATTATTCTCTCAATTCACATGCAAATCCCTAATTAACACTAATGGGATTTATGGCAGTGAAACTAAGAAAAAATGTACTTTAGTGTCTCAAAATAAAGAATCTATTTTTTGATACTTACATTTTTACCATCTAAGTGCAATCAGGCACAAGTAAACAAATTGGTTTAAGCATCAGTTTGACTCTTCCATTCATGCTGACATGCTGAAATACTGTCCTTAAACAGTAATGTGTATTAAACCAGAAAAAGGTTTTAGATACCACTTTCCCTCTTCTATCATTAATTTTAAGACTATAAAGAGTACGCCTGAACAATTCTAGTAGAGTTTGAACAATACAGAAAGATGGATTTTTGAAAAATGTATACCAAATTATTTCAAGAACAGCATTCCACAAGATTATCTCTTTGATGTATACATATTCACATACACAAACACACAGAACTTATTATCTTATTTGGACTCAGTTATATACTCCTCTTTAGTAAATATCTCTTTCTTTCATTTCTATAATTTTAGTTTTATCTATATAATGAGATCTCTTTAGAAAACAATTTTTAAGGGGGCAGAGTCAAGATGGCAAACTAAGCACACATCTCCTTATATCCCTCTGGAAACCAAGATCTGAACTGATAATCAAACAGAGCCTTCTGGTCACCTAGTAAGCCCCTAGGACACAGCACAGGGCTGTTAATTTGGACTTCATACTACTGAACGAAAATCCTCCTCTTTTTCACTGACTTCTGCTCCTGGCTAACCCTAGTTCTCACAAACTGAAGGTAAACGCACCATTTTGACTTTTTTTTCTGTCTAGGCTGGTGGTTGGAGCTGAGTCTTGCCTAGCGGCTAGAGTCAGATGCACTGCTGGTGGGATAGGCAGGTGAAATTGCCATATTTTGAGAGCCAGGCTTAGGACTCTGTTCATCTAGCCATTTTGAGTCTGACGTTTCATCACTGCCACAGTGTGGTTTGTATGGAATCGCAGTGCCTGTGTGCGGGATGTTGTGTTGGATATGGAGATCATAACAGGATCTAATTCCTAGCCTGGGAGCCAGCGCCTGCATCAGGACAGCACTTCTCCAACACAAAAGCAGTAGTATATGCAGTTTCACCTATCGTGGGGGTGTGGCATCAGAGGTGGAGGACTCATTACCTCTCAGCACCTTTAGCCCCTCTATCTGCCGACTGTGTGGAAGGCACCATCTTAGATACAGCGGCCACAGCTGGACCCATTTCTTAGCTTGGGAGCCACACCCTGCCACAGGAGAGAGCTTTTCTACCAGAAAAGCAGTAGTTTACACAGTGTCGCCTAAGGCTGGGCGTTGTCAGCAGGGGCGAACAGAGCAGTGACACTGCTTTATTTTGAAGTAGTTTGTATCATCTGGGGTTGGATAAAGAGGTGCTTACTTTGCCAATTGGGAAAAGGAACCTCTACACCTGAAAACCTGACCAACTTGGAAAGTTGTCAGATACCTTTTGTTTTACATTTTAAGACAGCCTAGAGAAACATCTGTGGTCTATCCTCACAGTATCTCTCCCAGCCTCCACTTACTCACATGGGGCCCCAAAAGTAACAGACACTTGAGGCATACAATAAATCACCCATGGCTTCAGACAGCTCCCAAACAAAACAACCAAGGAGTTTTCCGATGAGTAAACTTTTCTGAAATCATCAGAAGGTGAATACAAAAGGATTATATACAGAGCCCTTCTAAACCTTATACAAAATGCAGGAGAACAAAAGGAAAAATTAAGCATGCTGTTCAATCTGATGGAACACCAGTACTCTGAAATGCTACAGATCAAGAACAAAATCAAAGACATAGAAATTTCCATTCAAAGCCAAAAAAAAAAGAATGCAACAAATGGAAAAAAGAATTTCTGACCTGGAAGACAGAGCTACTGACACCAGCATCTATGAGCAGAAATCATAAAAAAGAAACAAGAAAAATGAAGAAGCATTAAGAAGCATGTGGGACTCTATTAAGGGGAACAACCTTCTATTAATTGGAGTCCCTGAACAGGATGAGACACCTGAGAACACAGAGAGTATTGTTGCTGAGCCGCTGAAAGAAAACTTCCCAGAAATCATGAAGGAAGAGAATATAGAAATCCCAGATGCGTATTGTATGCCACCCAATATAGGTCTCAAAAGAGACCTATCTCAAAAGAGACCATCATAATCAAGCTTAACAAAATGAAACATAAGCAGAGACTCTTAAAGGCAGCAAGACTCAAAGTAAAACTAACATTCAGAGGGAAACTCTGTAGGCTTTTGTCAGATTTCTCAGCAGAAACCATGCTGGCACAGAGACAGTGACATGATGCATTCAAAGCCTTGAAGGAGAAGAACTTCCAACCAAGAATAATATATCCTGTAAAACTATCTTTCAAATATGAAAATGAAATTAAGACATTCCCAGATAAACAGAAACACAGAGACTTTGTAAAAACCAAACCAAAACTACAAGAAATACTGAAAGAAGTTCTTGGCTTCGGCTTAGAAGAACAACCACTAACTTTATATTTTACAGCAACACATTATTCAGAACTCTACTCAGTTAGGGAAGGCTCCAATCACAGCTTTAATACTAAAAGAAACAATCCAGTGACTATCATGAAAACTATGGTGCCGCCATATTAAAAAGAGGGACATACTACAGTCATTATAGTCCTTCCAGATGGAGATGAAGATGACAAGACTGGTAGTAATTAAAATTGGTTTTATATATAGTTTATTAAGGGGGATCATAGGGGCAGCTGTAAAGCACAACAGAAATGTCATATACCATTTCAAGAAATGTAACACAAGAATCTCAACAACTACAAAAACAGCTCTGAAAAAGGTGAAAAATCAACTCACAAAAAAGAATGTCCTAGAACAGACTAATAAGAACAACAGAGAAAACATCAACATAAAAATAAACATATCACAATGGCAGCAGTGAACACATACCTATCAATAATTACATTGAATGTGAATGGACAGAATGCTCCAGTAAAAAGACATCAAGTAACACCTTGAATCAAAAGACATGACCCATCCGTATGTTGTCTACAAGAAACTCACTTGAGACCTAAAGATAGGAACAAACTGAAAATTAAAGGATGGAAGAATATATATCAAGTTAACAATGAACAAAGAGGAGCAGATGTGGCAATTCTAATCTCAGACAAAATCAATTTTAATGTAAAATCCACCATCGTGGACAAAGATGGACACTGTTTATTGCTGAAAGGTTCGGTACACAAGGAAGTCTTAAGTATATTAAATATTTATGCACCTAATATCAGAGCACATAAATATGTTGAAGAGACACTGACTACACTCAAAAACGAGTTAGATTACTCCACAGTAATAGTGGGAGACTTCAACACTCCACTCTCAATACTGGACAGATCATCTAGAAAAAAGCTAGGTAGAAATACAGAAAAATTTATTGCTACAATTAACCAATTAAACCTCATCGATATACACAAAACTTTCTACTCATCAACGGACAATTACACCTTCTTCTCCAGTGCACATGGAACTTTCTCCAGAATTGACCATGTGTTAGGACATAATGCAATTCTCAACAAAATCCATACCATTGAATTACTGCAAAATATCTTCTCAGATCATAAAGCCATGAAAGTTGAAATCAATAGCAGAAAAAAACACAGAAAGTGGAACTCTTGGGAACTGAACATCTTGCTCAAAAAACCATGAGTTATAGAAGAAATCAAGGATGAAATAAGGACATTCATGTATTGCAATGAGAATAATAACACTTCCTACCAGAACCTATGGGACACAGCCAAAGCAGTGCTCAGAGGTCTGTTTATCTCCATAAAATGCGCACATCTGGAAGGAAGAAAGAAACCAAAGCAAACAACAAACCCTACAGCTTGAATAAGTAGAGAGAGAACAACAGAGGAATCCCTCAGACACCAGAAGAAACTAGATCATAAAAATTAGAGCAGAGCTAAATGAATTAGAGAATAAAAAAACAGTTGGAAAAATTGAAAAGACCAAAAGCTGGTTTTTTGAAAAGATCGCAAAACTGACAAACCACTGGCTAAACTTACTAAAGGAAAACAGGAAAAGAAACAAATAACCCAGATTAGAAATGAGAGGGGAGTTGTCATGACAGATCCAACAGAAATCAAAAATATCATAACAGAATTCTATGAAAGGCTGTACTCTAACAAATTTGAAAACCTAGAGGAAACGGGCAAATGCATACCACCTACCCAAATTATCACGTGAAGCAGAACACCTTAATAAACCCATCAGTAAGGAAGAGATTGAAAAAGTCATCCAAAAACTGCCAACCAAAAAGAGCCCAGGCCCAGATGGCTTCACGACAGAATTCTACCAAGCTTTTAGAGAAGAGTTATTTCCCATACTACTGAGACTATTTCACAGTATAGAAAGGGATAAAGTACTCTCAAACTCGTTCTATGAAGCCAGCATAACCCTGATACCAAAACCAGGGAAAGACCCAACCAAAAAGGAGAACTACAGACTGATATCACTCATGAATCTAGATGCAAAAATCTTCAACAAAATTCTTGCCAATAGAATACAACAACATTTCAAAAAAAATAATCCATCATGACCAAGTTGGATTCATACCAGGGATGCAAGCCTGGTTCAGCATCGGAAAAACAGTTAATTTGATTAACCACTGATACAAAAAAGGCATTTGATAAAGTCCAACACTCATTCATACTAAAAACTCTTAGCAAAATAGGCATAGATGGAAAATTCCTCAATGCAGTAAGGGCCTTTTATATGAAGCCAACTGCCTACAGTATCCTGAATGAAGAGAGACCGAAAGACATTCCCTTGAGAACAGGAACTAGACAAGGATGCCCGCTCTCACCTCTCCTATTCAACATTGTGCTAGAAGTTCTAGCCAGAGTAATTAGACAAGACCAAGAAATAAAGGGCATCTGCATCAGCAAAGAAGAAGTCAAAATCTTCTTTTTTGCAGATGATATGATTGTATATGCAGAGAATCACAAAGAATCTATAAGTAAGCTACTCAAACTGATAGAAGAGTTCAGCAAAGTCTCAGGATACAAGATAGACGTAATTAAATCAGTAGGATTCCTTTATACCAGCAACGAAACTGTTGACGAAGAAATCATCACATGAATACCCTTATTATAGCCCCTAAGAAGATAAAGTACATAGTAATTAATCTAATCAGAGAAATAACAGACCTTTACAAAGAGAATTACAAGCCCTTACTACAAGAAACTAAGAGAGACTTAGATGAATGGAAAAACCTACCCTGCTCATAGATAGGAAGACTTAACATTGTGAAAATGTCTATTTTACCCAAAGCAATCGGCTTACATAATGCTATCCCAGTACAAGTTCCAGTGTCATTTTTTATGAGATGGAGAACCAAATCACCAATTTTGTTTGGAAGGGGAAGAAGCCCCAGATAAGTGAGGTATTACTGAAGAAGAAGAACACACTGGGAGGCCTCTCATTACCAGACCTTAGAATATACTACACTGCCACAGTGGTCAGAACAACCTTGTACTGGTGCAAGAACAGACAGATCGACCAATGGAACAGAATTGAGAACCCAGAGATGACACCATCAACCTATGAATAGCTGATATTCTACAAAGGCCCTAAGACATTAAACGGGGGTAAAAACAGTATCTTCAACAAATGGTGCTGGCAAAATTGAATATCCATCTGCAATACATTGAAACAAGATCCGTATCTTACACCTTATACAAAAACCAACTCAAACTGGATAAAAGACCTAAATATCAAACCTAAAATGATAAAGCTCATCCAAGAAAAGGTAGGAACAACAATGAAGTTTTAATACACAGCACAGACAGACTTCAAAATCTGTGAAACAAACCACAAGCAACAGATAAATGGGAACTATTAAGAATCAAACACATTTGCTCATCCAAAGACTTTATTCGTAGAATTAAAAGGTGAACTACAGAATGGCAAAACATATTTGGCAACTCTATATCAGACCTGGCTGGCTATATCAGACCAATTCCTGATCTCCGTAATCTATAAGATACTACAAAATGTCAATAAGAAGAAGATAAATCATCCAATTAAGCGATGAGCAAAGGAGATGGGTAGACATTTCTCTAAAGAGGAGATCCAGGCAGCCAAAAAACACATGTGGTCATGTTCAGGATCTTTAGTTATTAAAGAAATTTAAATCAAGACTACAATGTGATACCATCTCACCCCAACAAGGTTGGCCATGAGCCAAAAAACACAAAACAACAAATGCTGGAGAGGCTGTGGAGAAAGTGGAACTCTTCTACCCTTTTGATGGCGTTGCAAAATCGTCCAGCCTCTTTGGAAAGCAATCTGGCGCTTCCTTAAAAAAATAGATATAGATATACCATTTGACCCAGTAATTCCACTACTTGGAATATATCCTACGGAATCAAGGGCTTTCACATCAATGGACACGTGCACAAGAATGTTTATCACAGCACAGTCCATGATAGCAAAAAGATGGAATCAACCTAAATGCCCAACAACAGAGGAATGGATAGGTAAACTATGG
This sequence comes from Heterohyrax brucei, assembly GCA_028571685.1. Lineage (NCBI taxonomy): Eukaryota > Metazoa > Chordata > Mammalia > Hyracoidea > Procaviidae > Heterohyrax > Heterohyrax brucei. Next base: position 50,943,735 of record CM053159.1, on the reverse strand, counting down.
TATATATACTCAATGGAGCACTATGCAATGATAAAGAATAATGATGATTCCAGGAAACATCTCATAACGTGGTTTCAATTGGAAGACATTATGTTGAGTCAAAGTAGTCGGTGACAAAAGGACAAATATTGTATGAGACTTCTATGATAAGATCTCAGAAACAGACTTATTTACAGAGGAATAGACTCTTTGATGGCTGCAAGGGAGGGGAGGGTGGGAGGGCAAGGGGGAGGGCTTAGATTAGATAATTGGTAGAAATTTGTTTGGGTGAAATCAGTGATAGCATACATTAGAAACAAGAACAATATCAAGTGGACTTCAGCATAACTTGAATACTCCTTCCATCTTAACCCAATATTGCAAGGACAGGGTAGCTGGGGCTAGGGGCAGGAGACCATGCTCTTAGGCGAAATTGAGGCCAATTGGTACGACTAGCATTTTGCTAAGAGGGCTCTCTGCACCCCACATTAGTGAGTGGCATCTTAAAAGCTGCCAGGCTTTCATCCAGGGGCACAGCAAATGGTCCCAACTCAGCAGGAATGGATGATCACCAGGGACCAAAATCACATGGGGTAAAGACAACCCAGAAGATAGAAAGATCCATGTGAGTGGGGGCCTACATAGACTTGGGACTAGAAGAACTGGATGGTGCCAGGCCACCACCAGTGATAGCTGCGATGGAGCTCACTAACTTGAGTCTCACTGGCAACACAAGAATAAAGAGGGGTGCACCCTGAGATCTCCACTAAAAGACTGCAAGTGATGGCCTGGTGGCTTCATGGTTCCCCTGGGAGCATGGCCCCTGGCCCTGATGCTGCCCTTGCCCATAAATCATAACGAAGGTCCACTCTTCGGAGGCAAATGAGTTGGACTTGGCGATGCAGAGTGACCATATATTGGATGCACTCTATGATTCTATGCATCTATAGGATATCATCCTGCTGACCTCTGGCTGGAGTAAAGGGAGTGGGTGGAGAGGAGGGGAAAGGAGACTGTTGGGAGGATGAGACATGTATGGAGCAGAATGGAATAGTGTGCTGTCACCGGACAGGGAGAGCAGTGGAAGCTGTATATAGGTGGACATGTAAATTTATATGGGAATGTATATTTTCACTCAGTCATAATAAAAAAAAATAAACCTAAAAACAAAAACAAGAAAACAATTTTTAAATACATATGTAAGAACAATGAAAATACTGCTTCACTGAAATTATGTGTTGTTGTTAAAAGTGCCCTTGAATAGGTTCTGACTCACAGAGACCCCAGGTACAGTGTGACAAAAGACTTCCTGGTACAATGTCAGCCTCATAATCATTGCTATAATTCAGCCCATCTTTGCAGTCACTACTTTGCAATGTCTACGCATCTCATTGAGACTCTTCCTCTGTTAGCTTGACCCTCTGTGTACCAAGTGTGATGTCCTTCTTTGGTGACTGTTTCCTCCTGATAATATGTCTGAAGCACATAAGACAAAGTCTCTTCATCATGACTTCTGAGAAGCATCCTGGCTGTATTTTCTAAGCACATTTGTTCATCATTCTATGATTCCATGGTGTATTTAATATTCTTGTCAACACTGAAATGTAAAGGCTTCAATTCTTCTTCAGTAGTCCTTATTACTGCCCAAGTTTTACTTACATTGGGGCAACTGAGAATACTGTATCTTGGGTAATATTAGTCCTGTGTAAAGGATTATATTTTTAAAATATAGGATAACCATCTGACAGAGAAGTTACAGGAAAACAATTGAAATTTTCATTTTTGTTAGTCTAGTATAGAATGATCAGAGGAAGTCCTGGATGTAGGTCTTTGGTGGAATTCAGTATTTTTAGAAAATTCTGTCGTGTTAGAGATACACTATGTAATGAAGGTGTACATCTCTCTGTACACTGAACAAAAGGAGAGATGAAGCCTGGTTTAATCTATTCAATTAAAAATAATAAATATAGAAAAATAATATTTTAATACAGCTGAGGACTGTTAATTTGTTATTTAGCAAATTTATATATTTCTGGCTGCCTGAATAAATAAAACATCCAGGAAAATAACTTAAAACAACTATAGTAAGTCAATTACTTAGCAAAACATAGAAAAACACAGTTTCTGACTTATATAAAAAGAATATTTCCCTTAAAAATCTTGTCTGATAAATTAAAATGGTCTTCTAGCTAAGGGAATTTACCTAACACCAACTCATGTAGGATCTAATCAAGTCTAAACAAGGGTGATAGCTCTTTTTCAGAAAAAGAGAAGCTGACATGTTATAAAATTATTAAAACATGATGCAGATTTTATTTTACATGTTTACTCAATAATCAGAAACAATGGAAACAATCAATAAAACCAGAAGTTATTTCTTTGAAAAGACCTGTAAAATTGACAGATTTTTAGACATACTGACAAAAAAAAAAAAAAAAAAGTGGAGAAAGATGTAAATAAGGAAATGAAAGAGGAATCATTACAAGAAACTCAACAGCAATAGAATTATGACAGAGTATTAGGAAAAACTGTATGGCAACAAACTAGATAGCATAGATGAAACTGACAAATTCTTAGACTTACACAAACTATTCAAATTAAAATAAGAAGAAAGTATCAGCAGACCATAACAAATGAAGAGACTGAATCTGGACAAAAATATGTCTCCACCCCAGAAAAAGTCCTGGAACTAGTTGACTTCACTGTAGAATTTTATCAACATTTAGAGAAGAGTTGACACCAATACTATCTGAACTCTTCCGAAAGGTTAAACACGAACAAACAAACAATGCCATCACGTAGATTCCTACAGGACAGAATAGAACTACCCTATAGAGTTTCCAAGGAGCACCTGGCAGATTTGAACCGCCAACCTTCTGGGTAGCAGCTACAGTACTTAACCACTATGCCCCCAGGGACAGAGAAGGGAAAAAAAAAGGCAAAAAAAGCTAATAGATGCTTTTTTCCTTCAATTCTCACAATAAGACAAATGACTCTATTTAGATATTGCAATGGTTTAAAGATAAATAAATTTTAATGATTTTTTAAAAAAATCTGATCATACTATTTTGAACATATTTTGTGTCAAAATGTTTTGAGTAATTTACTGAGACGAGAAATCAGAGTTTATTCCAAATCATGTAAACTCAACTTGTCTTTTGGGGGTAAGCAGTAAGTAGTAAAAGAAGATACACTAGACAATAGCAGATATTGAGGCTTTTATTTTTTAATACATAATAGATTTATTTACTTGTGCTATTTTGTGTGAGATTTGTTTGCAGGACTCCCCTAGGTCACTTAACTTTGCTTGTGCTAATGTTGACTAAAACCAAAGTTAACACTTTGCTGTCTAATTGATTCTGACTTATAGTAACTCTGTAGGAAAGAGAACTGTCACATAGAGCTTCCAAGGAAAGCCTGGTGAATTAGAACTGCTGATCTTTTAGTTAGCAGCAGTAGGTCTAACCACTGTACACCAGGACTTCCATATTCACTAAACACTCATATAATTAATTTTAAGATTCTGTCTTTTCTGCTAAATCAAAATATCATGAGAGAAAAGAAGCCTTATATGTCTTGGTTATGTTCGTATTCAATAAATATTAATTAAATGAAAAAGTGGATAGGTAAGTAAATAAAGATAATATTTTTATATTTAAGTTTACAATTTTGTGTTTGATTAATTCTAAGGCTGTTTCTGGAGCATATTTTTTTATAATATGAATAAACCTACTTTCTGACAGAGTTACAAAACAGAAAATTATATTTTTCTTTTTTCTAGTCTTTTTTGCTATTTATTTCTCTGCAGTGTGACCACAGTCAGTCACCTATCACTTGATACACATGGTAGTTTCTTGCCATGAGAAGAGTAGTATCTTTAATGCCCAGAGTTCCTGGATTCAAACTCTGCTTCATCTAACTACAGTGCTGTAATCATGTAATCGTCAGGTTTTATATAGCACAAATGCTATTCTTCTACCTTTGAACCCTCTCCCCTCAAATCATATGCATTCACTAGGAATCTTAATAGATATATAACTCATTCTCATTGAAAGAATGAAAAAGTATAGGCAAAATGAGAACCAGTTTTCAATACAACTACATGGAACAGCCAAGGAAATAATGTTAAAGGCAGTTTCCTAGTCAATGCTTTACTCACTTAAATTAGGTTTCTAATTAAGTTATTGTTGTTATTTTTACTTTCAAACCCAGAACTAAATATTCTAAGTGAATGAGGTTAAGCTGTGGAAAAATATCTGAAAATTTAGTTTATTCATTTGCCCATAGCAATTATAAATATACCCCAATCTTTTCCTTGAAAGCAATCTAAGACATCTCTCACACCTTATTCTTGTTCCCTAATGCAAGTGCCTAATGCCCTCCATGTCTGATTTGGGGCATTAAAGACAAGTTACTTGACTGAAGCAAATCCACAGCTATGCTAATTTCTCTGGAGAAAAAAAAAAAGTCTGTTAAAGAAGATAAACTCTTTGCTACGTTTTCTTTCACAGATCAAAGTAAAATTTATCTTTATATTTTTAAAAGCTTGTGTAAAAAAGAAAAGCTATAACTGTGTATTGTAAACTTGATATTGAATCATAGAGTCTATGGAAGAAAACAAGCAAACCTTCACTACTGGCATTAACATTTCTACTGCTGCTACTTGAATGTTTTTGCTGATTGGTCAGAAAATAGTGTGAGTTGTGTATAGCTGGACATCAAAGGAAAAAATGGATGGGACAAAATGAGAATTTTTAGAAAAACTGGAAGAAAATAGTGGCAAGAATTATGAGAGGAGCAAACATTTTAGTATAGATGAAACATGTTCTCAGTCTTCATTTTAACATCATTCTATATATTCTCAAGGTGACTTAAAATCACAATGTGATTAATTATCACAAAATGTGTATGGTTCTAATAGATGTAGCTGTTGTTTCTTAGCAATGACATGATGAGAGAAATGACCTTTGTGTTTCCTATTTACCTCTCACGTAAAAATTAGGACTTAAACATGCAAATGTATATTCTCTCAAACAGGCTCTAGTGACAGGCACCTGGAAAAAAACAGACAAACAGAGCCACCTATTACTAGGTATCAACAACTTACATTTGTTTTGGAATTACTAATCTTACAGATATTTACAAAACTTCATGCTAGGTGAAGAATAAAATGCAGCATAGTGTAATCTGAAGTCTGTTCTAATGAAGCTTACGTCAGATTCAAAAGAACAAAAGGAATTTACAGATAGAAAAATAATGTTATAGTTGTACTTATTTAAGTAAATAAAATTATATTCCCTGTTCAGTGTATCACAGTTGTTGACAGGGCAATGTGATTTGTGCTTTTGTAATGAAAGAATATAGAGGAAAATGTGATACTTTGTAATTTAAAATTGAAATAGTTGATATCGTGGAAAAGATTAAAAATGTTTTGTATGAGTTGGAACTCAATTCTAAGTAAAAAAGGAACAAATGAGTGATGAGTGCCTAAATCGCATACTAGCTTCTCAATACGTGTTTGGGAAAGGAATGACAAAATAGAGAGAGAAAGAAAAAAAAAGGAATGAGATATGGAGGGGAGGATGTTCAGGTCGAAGGAAGAAGAGAAGTGTGAAAACAGCGATTAAATAAAGGGACATTAAGAGAACCAATGCTTGAAAGTGTATGTAGCATAAAATAGCTACACATTAGTGACATTTTGAAGATGCCTGTGCATAGGTATTAGTGATTTAACCCCCTGTCATGGATTGTATTGTGTCCCCCCCAAAATGTATGTATTGATTGGCTTGGCTATAAGTCCAGTATGGTGCCATTCTTCTGATGTGTTGTAAATCCTGCCTCTGTGATACTGATGACAGAAAACAGGCAGCAGTTGTGCTGGTGAGGGAGGACTCAGATTACCAGCTGTGGGACATAAGGGAGAGAAGTGAGCAGAGGGAACAGGGAATCTCCCCCAATCCAGAAGCAGCACCAAGAGCAGAGCACGTCCTTTGGACCTGAGTTTCCTGTACCAAGACGCTCTCAGTGGATTTGGGCTCAGCCTACTGGACTGTGACAATTTCTCCTACTGAATGAACTTATAACTCATAAACGATTTGCAACTTACTGGACTGTGTCAATAAAGTTTTTCTTCATGAAACCATCTGCTCATGGTAATTTCTGTTAGAGCTGCACTAGCTGACTAAAATAACCCCAGACTTAAAAAATTCTTTGAAAATGTGTAACATATCTCATGCCATTGGAGATAGGGTAGACCAACAGGAACTCAGAACACAAAGATAAATCCAAGCCAAAAAGCTCATAGCTGAAATTAAAAATAAAAAGCCATGCAAATAAACACATTGAATAGAAAAGACTTTTTGAGTATTAGATATCATGTGCTATAAATTCATGATACAAAATATGTCTACAATCACAAGATATAGGTTATAACATAATCTAACCAAATTTCTCTAGGAAAACAAAATTTAGTGTTGTACAATATCATGATATGTCTATAAGAGTTTTAATTAATCAATTTTTTCCTTAAAAAAAATCACCCCTTCACGTTACATAACCTGAGTCCCCATCACACTCCTAAAGATATTTATGATGAAAAAATAATTTTGATGTATTAATTTCTCTGTTTCACTGGAAAATTGAAAAACATGTATGCAACAATATTGAAGTGGTTGAAATCAGGAATATCAAATTATAAAGTGCTATAACTTTTGATGTTTACTTATTGCATAAATATTATGATGCAATATAAATATTAATAAATGCAGTTCAGGAATGAAATCACATATGGTTTCTCTGTATCTATAAATGTAACCGAAAGCTTAGTAGTATAGTGGTTAAGTGCCACATCTGCTGACCAAGAAGTCAGCAGTTCGTATCTACCAGGTGCTCCCTGGAAACTCTATGGGACAATTCTACTCTGTCCTATAGGGTCACTATGAGTTGTAAACAACTCAATGGTTATTGCTCCCATACTCAGTAATAATCATATTCTTTCTATATTCATTCCATTACTCCCTAGACCACATCACGAAGAAGCTGACATTCACAGTGGTTAGCTTGTCCAATACATTTATATGTAAATAACTATTAATGTAAATACATTGTGAAAGTCAGTTTTGACATCGGGTTAGAAATTTAAAGAATGTAGTGATGGTTATGCCACAGACAGGAAAAGAAGGTAAATTTTGCTGTGGATGGAAAAGAGGAGAAAGAGAGCAAACTTCAGTTGTTTTTAAAAATGTTTCGTTTCATGGATTACAATGAGAATGAAAACTCTTCCTACTGGAACTTATGGGATACAGCCAAAGCAGTGCTCAGAGGTATGTTTATCTCCAAAAATGCACACATCTGGAAGGAAGAAAGAAACCAAATCCAGGAACTAACTCTACAGCTTGAACAAGTAGAAAGAAAACAATAGAGGAACCCCTCGGGCACCAAAAGAAATGAGATCATAAAGATTAGAGCAGAGCTAAATGAATTAGAGAATAGAAAAACAATTGAAAAAATTGAAAAGACCAAAGCTGGTTTTTTGAAAAGATCAACACACTTGATAAACCACTGGCTAAACTTACTAAAGAAAAGCAGGAAAGGAAACAAATAACCCAAATTAGAAATGAGAGGGGAGTTGTCACCACAGATGCAACAGAAATCAAAAATATCATAACACAATACTATGAAAGACTGTACTCTAACAAATTTGAAAACCTAGGGGAAATGGACCAATTCCTTGACTCATACCACCTACCCAAATTATCACAACGTGAAGCAGAACAACTTAATAAACCCGTCACAAAGGAAGAGATTGAAAAGGTCATCAAAACACTGCCAACCCAAAAAAGTCCGGGCCCAGATGGCTTCACAGCAGAATTCTACCAAGCATTTAGAGAAGAGTTATCCCCAATACTACTGAGACTATTTCACAGTATAGAAAGGGATGGAGTACTCCCAAACTCATTCTATGAAGCCAACATAACCCTGACACCTAAGCCAGGGAAAGATCCAACAAAGACAGAGAACTACAGACCGATATCGCTTATGAACCTAGATGCAAAAATCTTCAACAAAATTCTTGCCAACAGAATACAACAACATATCAAGACAATAATCCATCATGACCAAGTGGGATTCATGCCAGGGATGCAAGGCTGGTTCAACATCAGGAAAACAATTAATGTGATTAACCACATAAATAACACAAAAGACAAGGATCACCTGATTTTGTCCATTGATGTCGAAAAGGCATTTGATAAAGTCCAACACCCATTCATGCTAAAAACTCTTAGCAAAATGGGCATAGACGGCAAATTCCTCAACACAATAAGGGCCATTTATACAAAGCCAATTGCCCACATCATCCTGAATGGAGAGAGACTGAAAGACTTTCCCTTGAGATCAGGAACAAGACAAGGATGCCCACTCTCACCTCTTCTATTCAACATTGTGCTAGAAGTTCTAGCCAGAGCAATTAGACAAGACCAAGAAATAAAGGGCATCTGCATCGGCAAAGAGGAAGTTAAAATCTCCCTGTTCGCAGATGATATGACTGTATATGCAGAGAACCCCAAGGAATCTATAAGTAAGCTACTCAAACTGATAGAAGAGTTCAGCAAAGTCTTGGGATACAAGATAAACATAAGTAAATCAGTAGGATTCCTTTATACCAACAACGAGACTGTTAAGGAGGAAATTATCAAATCAGTACCATTTATGATAGCCCCTAAGAAGATAAAGTACCTAGGAATTAATCTAACCAGAGAAACAACAGACCTTTACAGAGAGAACTACAAGCCCTTACTACAAGAAACTAAGAGAGACTTAGATAAATGAAAAAACCTACGCTGCTCATGGATAGGAAGATTTAACATTGTGAAAATGTCGATTTTACCCAAAGCAATTTATTTATATAATACAATCCCAATACAAGTTCCAGCATCATTTTTTAATGAGATGGAGAAACAAATCACCAATTTTGTTTGGAAAGGGAAGAAGCCCCGGAAAAGTAAGGTACTACTAAAGAAGAAGAACACACTGGGAGTCCTCTCATTACCTGACCTTGGAACATACTGTACTGCCACAGTGGTCAAAACAGCCTGGTACTGGTACAAGAACAGACAGATGGATCAATGGAACAGAACTGAGACCCCAGAGATGACACCATCTGCCTATGAACAGTTGATATTCGACAAAGGCCCTAAGACATTAAATGAGGGTAAAAACAGTATCTTCAACAAATGGTGCTGGCAAAATTGGTTATCCATCTGCAATAAACTGAATCAAGATCCATATCTTACACCCTATACAAAAACCAACTCCAACTGGATAAAAGACCTAAATATCAAACCTAAAACGATAAAGCTCATCCAAGAAAAGGTAGGAACAACAATGGAAGTTTTAATACACAATGAGGACAGACTCTAAATCTGTCAAAGAAACCTCAATCAACAGAAGACAAAATAGATAATTGGGAACTATTAAGAATCAAACACTTTTGTTCATTCAAAGATTTTATTAATAGAATTAAAAGAACACCCACAGAAAGGGAAAAAATATTTGGCAACTCTATGTCAGACCGACGCCTGATCTCCATAATCTATAAGATACTACAAAATATCAATAAGAAGAAGATAAACCATCCAATTAAGTGATGGGCAAAGGAGATGGACAGACACTTCACTAAAGAGGAGATCCAGGCAGCCAAAAAACACGTGCGGACATGTTCACAATCTTTAGTAATTAAAGAAATTCAAATCAAGACAACAATGAGATACCATCTCACCCCAACAAGATTGCCCATAATTCAGAAAACACAAAACAACAAATTCTGGAGAGGCTGTGGAGAAAGTGGGACCCTCCTACACTGTTGGTGGGATTGCAAAATGGTCCAGCCTCTTTGGAAGGCAATCTGGCACTTCCTTAAAAAAGTGGATATCGATATACCATTTGACCCAGTAATTCCACTACTTGGAATATATCCTACAGAATCAAGGCCTTTCACACCAATGGACACATGCACCAGAATGTTTACCGCAGCACAGTCCACGATAGCAAAAAGATGGAATCAACCCAGATGCCCAACAATAGAAGAATGGATAGGAAAACTTTGGTACATATATTCAATGGAGCACTACACAATGATAAAGAATAATGATGATTCCAGGAAACATCTCCTAACGTGGTTTGAACTAGAAGACATTATGTTGAGTGAAAGTAGTCAGCGACAAAGGGACAAATACTGAATGAGACCTCTACGATAAGATCTCAAAAACAGACTTGTGTATAGAAGAAAAGACTCTTTGACAGCTGCAAGGGATGGGAGGGAGGGAGGGTGGGGGAGGAGGGTTTAGTTTAGATAGTTACTAGAAATCTAGTTGGGAGAAAGCGGTGATAGCACACATTAGAAACAAGAACAACATTAAGTGAACTTCAGCATAACTTGAGTACTCCTTCCAGCTTAACTCAATACTGCAAGGATAGAGTAGCTGGGGCGGGGGGCAGGGGACCACGCTCTTAGGCGAATTCCAGGCCATTTGGCACAACTAGCGTTTTGCTAAGACAGCTGTCTGCACCCCACATTGGTGAGTGGCATCTGGGGTCTTAAAAGCTGCCAAGCTGCCATCCGAGGACACAGCAAATGGTCCCAATTCAGCAGGATCGGATGCTCACCGAGGACCAAAATGACATGCAGTAAAGACAACCGAGAAGACAGAGAGACCCTCAAGAGTGGGTGCCTACATCGACTTGGGACTGGAAGAACCGGATGGTGCCCGGCTGCCACCAGTGATAGCCACGATGGAGCTCACAGAGAGGAGTCTCACTGGCAACACAAGAATAAAAAGGGGTGCATCATGAGATCTCTACTGAAAGACCTCAATTGATAGTCCAGCGGTTTGGGGGTTCCTCTGAGAGCATGGCCCCCGGCCCTGATGCTGCCCTTTTCCATAAATTATAACAAAGTTCTACTCTTTGGACAGGAATGGATTGGACTTGGCAATGCTGAGTGACCATATATTGGAAGCATTTTATGGTTCTATACATCTATAGGATATCATCTTGCTGACCTCTGGCTAGACGAAGGGGAGTGGACGGAGAGGAGGAGAAAGGAGGCTGTTGGGAGGATGAGACATGTATGGAGCAGAGAGGAATAGTATGCAGTCACCGGACAGGGAGAGCAGTGGAAGCTGCTTATAGGTGGGCATGTAAATTTATACGTGAATGTACATTTTCACTCAGTCATGTTAAATAAACATAAAAAAAATAAAAAATAAAAAAAAATGTTTCATTTCATGTGCATCTAGTCTGTAGTTGTTCCTTTTTATCTTTGGTACTCTTTAAACCTTGCATCATACTGCTTAAAATACTGTATCCACAAAACTAAAATATTCCAAATCACATGGCCACAATCTGTCAGGTTTGTCTTCCTGCTTTAGGTTTCAACCTGACAACTATCACTGAATTAAGTGGAAAGTGAAACTACTTATTTGTATTATGATATATTTGTACAAATGTTCAACATCACTAAGAAACATCACTTTCCATATTTTCTGCTGTACAAAGAATTTGTGATTTCAAAAAGGAAAAATGTCAAAATTGTGGTGATATAATACAGAGAAATATTATTTTCTTGTTGCATGTCTTTGTATTTGCTTACTAGTTTTTTTTTTAAAGAGAATTATTATTGTTATTGAATGAGTGCAAAATAAGTAATGGCTTCCAAACCTGTCAAGTGACCATTAAAGATGAGGTTCTGAGGGGATCAGTTGAAAGGACAGAACAACAAGGGAGAGGCAGACAACCTTGCTTTGCACACTTTAGTTGAAGGTCTTCTGTCCGCTATAGAAGAAGAGAAATTTGATGCCAAGTGAGGAGGAATGGAATATCTAGGAGACAATGTAAAGAGTAAAATCTGCACCAAAGAAACGAACAGAATGGGCATTGACTCTCTCTTTCTATGTATGTGTGTGTGTATACTTGGCTTGGCATATATATATAAACACCGGTTGGATGATCATTGAATATCCAGAATTAGTATTGCAATAGGCACAAAAACAACAGCAAAACAAACAAACAAAAAAAAAAGCCATTTGTGCCCTGGAAGTTATTCTAGTCCCTTTGTATAGAAACTGTGACAGCTTGTCTCCAGCACGCTACCTCTTATTCTTACCCTTCCAGTAGGCACATATCATTCCTTCACGTTTTAGTTGTCTATTGCTGTGTTAATAGAAATACCACAAGTGGGTGACTTTAAAATCAAAAATTTTATTTTGTCACAATCCCGTAGGCTGGAAGTCTGAATTTAGGGTGTCAGTTCCATGAGAAGGCTTTCTCTGCTGGCTCTGGAGAAAGGCCATTGTTACCAGTCTTCCCCTGGGCTGGAATCTTCTGAAGTATAGGGAATCCAGTCATTTCAGAAGGATTCTGTCTTCTCCTGGCAGTGTTTCTTGGTGGTGTGAGATCCCCAAATCATTACTTGTTTCCCTTGCCTTTATATTAAGTGACTTTCCAAGGCAAAATACAATCTAACTCACTGAATCCTGCCCCACCACCGAACTGGCAAAATCCTCCCTCATTAACATCATAGAGGCAGAATTTACAACATAAAGAAACATCATACAATACCTGGAATCATGGCTTAGCCAAATGATTACCTAGCCAAATGATGGCCTAGCCAAATGTGTGATGACACACATTTTGAGGGGAACATAATTTAGTGTGTCACACCTCATTAAAGGATAACAGTTATTTCTCCACCTTCTCGATCTGGTCTGGCATGTGATTGCTATGATGAATACAGTGTGCTGGAAGGGACCCTAGTGCATACTAAATCTAGTCATTTAGAAGACTAATATCTGTCTCCAGATTCTGTTGTGATGCGTGTCTCTGGAAGTCAGTCAGCACGTCAAATATCACTATGCTGAAGCCGTAGATTTGTGTTATTATGAGAAAAACAAAGAAAGAAACATTGGTGTTGAGTGAATTTCAACTCATAGTAACCATATAGGTCATGATAGAACTGTCCCATTGGGTTTCCAAGGATGGGCTGGTGGATTTGAACTGCTGATTTTCTATCTAGCAGCCAGCACTTAACTACTGCATCAGCAGGGCTCTAAGTGCTGTTAGGAACAGTACTTCATTTGGACGTCAGCAAATACAGATATTTAATAAGTATCTTGCCCACAAAACTTTAACAGTGTTCAGATTTCAAGCAAGTGACCTAACTCCAGGCTGTACCTCCTATTTATTAAAATATACTAGGTGTAAGAATTAATAGTAGGCCTTGACAGACATCATTGACTACTCTTCTGGAAATTTGAAACCTCCTTGCTATGAGTCGGATCCGACGCGACGGCGCTTGACTGGCCAAAAAATAAACTATTTATCCTGTAAAGACATGTAAGAGTGTGTGATTCTGCAAGCATGTGTAGCCTTTATCAAGTTTACAAGACATAAATAAATAAATACAGGAAGAAGCAGATGGACAAATGAAAAGGGAAGAAAGGAGGTTACTACTTAATGTAGCTAGATTTAACATGTACATTTCAATGATTATGTTTAATACTGCATTCAATTAATGCTAGGATGCATTTTGCACAATCTAACAACAACAACAATAACATTAGGAAAACCTGGTACTGTAGTGGTTAAGTGTTATGGCTGCTAACCAAAATGTCGGCAGTTCAAATCTACCAGGTACTCCTTGGAAACTATGGGACGGTTCTGGTTTGTCTATTGGGTTGCTATGAGTCAGAATCAACTTGATGGCAGTGGGTTTAGTTTTTTATTTACATTTTAATATTCATATAAACCAGGTACTTCTTTTACTAAATTTTATGATTAAGACCCCCCCATACCTGAAAGTCTGTTTTAAATTTGATAGCACACCTCAAATTTGATGTTACAGCTTAGCTTTTATCACATCTCTGAAACCTAGAACTATAGTTTGGGCCAGCTTCAAGGATGTGCAAATGCTCCTTCACAAAGGATCCCATGCCCAGAAAGGCCCTTTTCTTTGTTTAATGCTCTGATGTCACCACATTAAAATAGTCCATCATTTTTTATCAAGGAACCTGCATTTTCATTTTGGAAGGAGCTCCACAAGTTATGCCGTCAGTTCTGACTCCAGTAAACACTCAGCACAATTCTGTATATGTAACTTAAAAACTCGGAAACTCTGGTGTCGTAGTGGGTTAAGTGCTACCGCTGCTAACCAAATTGTCGCCAGTTCAAATCTACAAGGTGTACTTTGGAAACTCTATGGGGCAGTTCTATTCAAACCTGTAGGGTCACTATGAGTTGGAACTGACTCAGTGGCAGTGAGTATGATTTGGTTAATTTAAAAATTCAGAATCTGGACTCAAATTTTGCAATTTTTGATATATTTTACTTGTGTCTTGATTGTCACTTTGCATTCATCTCTTGTATTCAGTGACCCGGAAGCTATAGGGAAAAAAAGAAAGCCGTTTATTAGATCCCAGAATCTTCACAAATCATATTACATCTTCAGTTGAAATTGACAACTAGTTAAACAGATGGAACTACTAAATTGAAAGTAAGGAACATACGGTATCTCTCAGTGTCCCTCATTATAGGAGACGTACCTCTTTTTAGATCCAAGTGTAACTCTATCCCACACAGACCCGATGTTGTTTGACATTTATTATGGTAAACTATTTACATCAGAAATGCTACATTATGAAAATAAGGGAACAGAATATCTTATTTATGCTTAGACATTAATCATACAACTTTAAACCTCCTACATCACATTTTCCATGTGTTCTTCATTCTGTGTCTTTACTTTTTATACTTCCTGCCCTTTAGTCTTGGACATCTGAGAAATTTAGAGTAACATGTTACGTTTGTGTTTGAGATAGCATTTTGCCAACATTATATGATAACCTGTAACAGAAGGAATAGCACACATTCTGAAAAGAAGTTATATTTTTAAACCAGCAGTGGCATACCTCTGATAAAACTCATTAAATGAGCCCTTAAAACTTTGAATTTCCAGTTTACATTTTTCAGTAGTTTGTTCTGGAACAGAAACTGGCACTTCTGGGAAATAATCTATATAGTGTAGCTACGATATTTACAACTGTTATCTATATACCTGTCTCTTGAGGCATAAATATAATTGTAAACATATACACACATATACGACTGCATACATGTATATATACACACATATGTGCATACGTACATGAAAACCAAAAAAACCCAGTGCAGTGGCATCAATGCCAACTCATAGTGACCCTATAGGACAGAATGGAACTTCCCCATAGAGTTTCTCAAAGGGCACCCGCCAGATTTGAACTACTGACCTTTTGGTTAGTAGCTGTAGCACTTAACCACTGCACCACCACGGTTTCCACATATGTGCATACACACATATATATACATGTACAGTAAAACCTACAAATTTGGATACTATGTGATGTGGAAATCTGTCAGAGAAGGAAAACTGAGATATTTTCCACCAAAGCAAGCAACAGAAATACTGTAGTACTGCACTGTCAAAGGTGGAAACTTATGACACCCGGGAAAACAAGGCAGACTCACTGAGTTCCAGCTCTCATAGATTTCACTTTATATCTCAACAATATTTTTGTTTCTATGCTTTAGAGAAAAATGGAGTGATTTCGAAAGGGTGGGACTAAAAGAGCTTCCTGCCTCTTCATCGTTTCAGTGATATCCCTCTCTTAGTAAAAGGCACTTCATGGGTTAGGTAACCATCCCATGAAAAAAGCTGTGAAACAAGAAGGCAAGATAAAAAAATTAACTCATATTCCTTTAGAAAGAAAAAATTATTAAATAAATCAGACAAGGAAGAATGATTATTAAATAAGAGTGACAAGAACTAAAGGTTTATTTTTTAATTATTAAAGGATAAGAGTATAAATAATTTAAAGACAATAATTTAGAAGTCATACTTGCTTGTGTAATTATCCAAATTTTATCTGATACATTTTTATTTTGTAATTCATTAATTTTATTAATTTTATTAATTTCAGATGCAAAATATGCATCTGAAATATTTATTTGCATGAAACAAATAAGTATATCCTGTAACTCTGTTTACACATAAAGTGGTCATTTTTAATATACACTCCCTATCAGTTGAATTCTCCAAAGAAGCAGAACTGATAGCTAGTACAGTGGCTTCTTTCTTTCCCTATTTATTCAGAGGCATGAGGAATACAAAGTGGATGGATGGCAGTCTTAACATTCAGCTGAACTGAATCATTGTTTTTCTCTTGACAGAAATATTGAAACTAAAACCTCTACACCAGCAGAACATAAGCTTATAGGAACAGAAGGCAAAACATTTTGCTACTGAATCACTAGAGATAATAGTGAACGGTTCCACTCTTTTTTTCATGCTTTGATTCCTGGAGAGGTAAATCTGGACCTGGGAGAAGCAGCACTGTACATACTTGCTGATTCAGAGCGCACATTGCCTCCTGGAAAACATTACCCAGCACTGCTAAGTATTGCCCCCTAGACAGTGCAGCAATCCTTTCTTCAAAAGATCTTACTACAGTTCTATTAAGCCGGTTGCTTCAGGGTAGTGGAGAAAATGTTAAAACCTGTGAATTTTATAAGCATGGGACCATTGCTGCACTTTATTTGCTGTGAAGTGATTTTCTTGATCTGATGCAATACTATGTGAAATCCTATTAAGGCATTCCAGAAGCATCTGGATGGCATTTTGTCAGAAGCATTGCATACTGGAAAGCCAACTGTGTGTCCAGACAGAGTCTGTGTTGCAGTAAGAGTAAAACATTGCTCATTCCATGATGGAAGTGGTTCAAAGAAACCAACCTGCCATCAGGTTGCTGACTGATTGCCCCCAGGCATGGTGCCATATCAAGGACTCGGTGTTGGTCTGTGCTTCCAGCAGAGTGAGTTCTCAGTGCAGTGGCTGTAGCAAATTTGTCTTTGTGAGTGGAAGACTAGGTTATTGCATCCATGGATATAACCTCCACCCATCCTTGCTATCATGACACTTTGTTCATGAGCCCACTGGACTATGACAGGACTAGCTGATATTAAGGAATTGCCCATGACATTGCACATGGGGTATCTGAGAATAAAGACAATGTAGTCGGAGTGCAGACCAAGGGACTTAGGCCATGTCCTTATTTAACTTACTAGTGCCTGAAGTTAGAGTCGCTTCATAGCACCAGCTTCACTGCTTCTTTCAGGTCCACTTAAGCCTTATCTCATCTATGCCACTTCTGTCTAATGATGACTACTGCTGTTCGTGTCCACCTTTATGACTTCTTAAATCAAGCAAGATCCAATTCAGGGTGGGCAGCTTGGATCACTTGGAAATTTGTTGGCTTATGTATGAGTATTCAGATTCTACTAGGTCCCATAGCAAGCCAGAATTATTTCTCAGTGGGAGAGTAATTATCCACAGATGGTGGTAGAGTTTTACTCCAGAATTCTCAAAGTCTTCCTTGTGATTTACCTGAAAGAGTCTGCTAAAAGATACAAACAGCATCTCTATCTATCACAGATACTTCAATCATCGTTTCATCTGCTGATGTAAATAACCCAAGGAACAGAGCAGCTTTCTTGGCAGTCTGAACACGTTGCGGTGCCTTGTTTTGTTATAAGTTCCACTTAGAACTTTCACATTACTCAATGAACGTGCCAAAGTAGCACACACCAATGGGGAACACATGGCATCTAAAGTCCAAAATGGTTCAGTAGGTGTTGTGCCACTTTTTTGGGCTGTAGATAGGACCTATTGCAACAATTTATTCTTTATCTTAGTCAATATTAGAAGGGATATTTCTAAATGTCTCATACCAATGGACCTTAAATTTGCATCAGTTTATTCCCCACCCTCTGACATATGAATGTGTTCCAAATAAATCAGGTTAGTGGTGATTTCTTGCTCACTGAATCCAGTTAGCATGGTGTCAAAATGTCATGAGCCATTGTGATACTGTACGTAGTGGAAAGACAACCAAGGTTCTCACAGACTAAGTGATGACATATGGCTAGAGAACTGATAAACTCCTAAGGTAGACCTTAAAGTATATGAATAGCCCTTGTATCTGAAAAGAACACTGCTTCTGGTGGTCTTTATTAACAGATATTGAGGAAAAAAAAATTTGGCCACATTAATTGGTATATACCAGGTATCAAGAAATGTCTAAATTTCCTCAAGCAGTGAAACCATACCTAGAACACTGAGTCACCACTTGGTTAATTTTATAATAATCTACTTAGTTGTGTTCTTAAGGAATCTGTTCATGGATCAAGGGAACACTGCATGGTTTAAACTCAGGAAAGGTGTACATCAGAGTTGTATCCTTTCACCATACCTTTTAAACTGTGTGCTGAGCAAATAATCTGAGAAATTGGATTCTACAAAGTAGAAGGAGGCACCAGGATTGGAGGACAATTCATTAACAACCTATGTTACTCAGATGACAGCACCTTACTTGCTGGAAGTGAAGAAGATTTGAAATACTTACTGATGAAGATCAAGGACCACAGCCTTCTGTATGGTTTGTACCTCAACATCAAGAAAACAAAAATCCTTGCAACTGGACTAGTAAGCAACATCATCATAAATGGAGAAAGGATTGAGGTTGTCAAGGATTTTGTTTTATTTAGGTCCACAATAAATGCCCATGGAAGCAGTTATCAAGAAATCAAAAATCTCATTGCCTTGGGAAAGTCTTCTGCAAAGGATCTCTTTAAAGTATTCAGAAGTAAAGATGTCACCTTCAACACCAAGTTGCTCCTAACCTAAGCCATGGTATTTTCACTGGCATCATATGCTTGCAAAAGCTGGATCAGGTACAAAGAAGACAGAAGAAGAATTGATGCCTTTGAATTGTGGTGTTGGAGAAGAATGTTAAATGTACCATGGATTGTCAAAAGAACAAACATCTGTTCTGGAAGAAGTCCAACCAGAGTGCATCTTGGAAGCAAAGATGACAAGACTGCATCTCACATACTTTGGACATGTTGTCAGGAAGGATCAGTCCCTGGAGAAGGACATCATGCTTGATAGGTGAGGATCAGGTAAAAAAAGAAAGACTCTAGATGAGACGGATTGAGACAGCGTCTGTAACAATGGGCTTAAGCATAAAAACAATTCTGGACGTGGCACAAGAGCAGGCAGTGTTTCATTCTGTTGTTCATAGGATCAATATGAGTCAGAACCAACTCAATGGCAGCTAGCAACAACACAATATCCTCTAAAATCTATTTGTTTTCTCCCCAGACCAAATAATTGAGTTGGATGTAGGAGTACTAGGAATAGCATGACCTGCTTCTTTCATGATAGTAGCACTAATTTGTGAAATGATTAAGGAAGACTACTTTTGGTTTACTATTTCCAATTTAGTGACGGTTACAGTGACTTCTATTTGACCTTTCCTACCATAATAGCTCTTACTTCACAGGAGAGAAACCAACATGGGTTTTCTGCTGATTGTTGTATCTATGTCTGATCTCTATTAGTATTTTAGATTTGGAGAAATAAGCACCAGATGCATTCGGGAACACGGTGAATCTATTACGAGGTGTACCTGAACTACATCTTCATGGTTCACCAGACTTCCCAAAACCCCTATTCTAGCAGGTGGATGACAGTGAAATAGTGCATGTTCAGAGCCATGTCCAGTAATCCCTGAAATGTCTGATTATTTCCTGTCCTCAGCACATAGTCACTTTGACACTTGAGCTGGGAACTTCAGTCCATGTATTAGTTGTGCCCTCTTTGTTACTGGAAACAAGGATCATAAGGTCTTTAAATCTAGTTAGGTTATACAACCATTTTCAGAAATCCCAAAATGAATTCATAAAATTTATCTGTAAGATTCTGTTCCTCTAGAACCATTCTTATTATGAATTTGCATCACTCCAGATTCTCCAGAGAACTAAAACCAATAGGATTTAACCATCTATTTATCATCTATCATCTATCATCTATCTATCTACCTACCTACCTACCTCCCTCCCTCCCTATCTATCATCCGTCCGTCTGTCCATCATCTGTCGATCTGTCTGTCTGTCTATCTGTCTATCTATCTGTCTTTCTATCATCCATCCGTCCATCCATCCAACCATCATCTAGTGGCTTCTCATTAAAGTCACATGAGGAAATTTAAAAACTCACGCGGCTGCCCAATTAAATCATAATACACTGGAAGAGGAAGAGACCCAGTAATCCTTAGTGTTTAAAGTTACACAGATAATTCCCATGTGCAAATAAATAAAATAATTAATTCTCTAAACGAAGATATCATTGGTCTGCTACAAATTTAGTTTTGTAAGCAGCAAAGTAGATTTAATAACAAATTATTAACAATTATAAAAAAGGAAAACATATTACAGTGTCAACTTTTAAAATTAATTTTATTCATAAATAACTTACATGCAATAAAGTGCTCCCATTACAAGCATACACACATGTGTTTTCATAAAAACCTATACTCATATAAACATCACTGCAGTAAGGATGTAGAGTATCTCAATCAATCAAAAAGTTATAACACTTGAAGTCTGCACTAGGCCCATTGCCAAGGGATTTGGGGAGACACCTGATTTATGAGCACTGTTGGTTGATTTGGCCTGTTCTAGAAGTTAATATAAATTGAATCTAACACGATGTTTTTTGAGATTCACTTATGCTGTGACTTCTAACAATAATTATTTTTATTGCTGACTAATATAAACACATGAGAATTTGTTTACTGGCTCATCCACTAATGGGCATTTGCATTAGTTCCATGTTTAGAACCAAGCTGTTATAAGATTCATATAAATATTTTTTTTTATGTTCACATAGATTTTCATTTCTTTTAGGTAACTATCTACAAGAAGAGTTTCAGGGTCATATCATACATATATGTTTAATTTTATACAAACCTGCCAAATTACTTTTCAGAATTTAAGTGTCATTTCATGTCCCTGCCAGCACTATATGAGAGGTCCAATTACTCCACACCCTCACCAACAAGGTTTATGATTATTATCATTTAATTTTAGCAATTCTGTTACATTAAATAGAATCTCATTATGTTTTTGCACAAATTTTCCTGATGGCTAATGATACTGACTGTATTTCTGTTTGCTTGTTCATCAGCTGTATAGTTTCTTTGGTGAAGTTACCTCATTAAATTTTTCCTATTCTTTAAAAAAAAAAAAAATGATTTGTCTTCTTAAAAACATATGCTTTCCCCACTAATTATTTTGGCATTTTTTTCAGTTAAAATAATTGTTGACTATATATGTATGCATCTTATTTGGTCAGTTTATTCTCCTACATTCAAAAATGTATTACATCTTACTGGTGGTGTAGTGGTTAAGTTCCACAGAAGATAACCAAAGTATCTTCTGTTCAAATCCACCATGTGCTTCTTGTAAACTCTGTAGGGCAGCTCTACCTGACTTTATAGGGTTGCTGTGAGTCAGAATCAACGTTATGGCAGCAGGTTTGATTTTTTTATATCATTACCACACTGTCTTAATGCCTGCAACACTGTTTTTGTCGTCGTTAGGTGCCACCTCCAACATGTAAGAACTTTACATATAACAGAACAACAATACATTGTCCAGTCCTGTGCCATACTCACATTCGTTGCCATGCTTGGGCCCACTACTGTAGCTGTTGTGTCAACTCATCTCATTTTAATAATATAATGAAAGTCTTCTAGCTTTATTCTTTTCATCTTCCAAAACTATTTTGACTACCCTGTCTTCTTGCATTTTCATATATGTTTTAGAATTAGCTTGTCACTTTCTAAAAAGAAAACTTCATGAAACTGTGATTGAGATTGTGTAAGATCTGTAGACCTGTTTGTTGGAGAGTTCAGAATAATGAGTTTTCCTATCTTTTTTGGCCACCTGGTACTGCTGTAACAAAAGTACCACAAAGTGGATGGTTTTAACAAAGAAATGTTTATTCTTCAACAGTCCAAGAGGTTCCAAATCCACATTCAAGGTGTCTGCTCCAGGGGAAGGACTGTCCGTCCATCAGCTCTGGAGGAAAGTCTTTGTGTAGCATCAGTCTTTAGCCAGGGAGCATCAGGAACCTCAGGGCTGAAAGATGTGCTCTTCCCCTGGTGTTGTTTTCTTGATAGTATAAGGTTCCTAAGTCTCTGCTTCCTTCCTTTCATTTTATCTCTTGTAGGATGGAAGGATAAAGGATGGTGCAGGCCATACTCCAGGGAAACTCACTTTACAATGGAGCAAGGAGGTGATCTTACAAAGGGATTTACAGTCCCATCCTAATCCTAACATAATCTACTCTGTTAACTACAGACAGAGATTAGGATTTACAGCATCAGAAAAATCACAAAATGGAAGGCAATCATAAATTATTGTGAATTATGGCTCAAACAACTACACACATTTTAGGGGGACACATTCAATCCATGACACTATCTATGAACATTATGTATCTTTTCACTTACTTACATCTTCCAAGATGTGTGATTCCAAATATGCATAATTTATACGTATTTCATTAAATTTATCTACGAGCTATCCTATGTTTTCAGTTATATTCTAAAACTTTGTTATTTTTGTTCCAAATTACTTTTGCTACTGTGTAGAAATACAGTTACTTTTTCTATCAGCCTTGTATCTTCAAACTCTGGTAATCAATTTCCTTTGTAGTTTCTAAAGAATTTTTTACATGCAAAATCATTGTTGTCAATTGAGTTATGTCCCTCCAAAACTGTGTGTAGCCATTTGGCTGGGCCATTATTATCAGCATTGAATGATTATCCACCATTTTGTTATTTGATGGAATTTTCATATGTGTTATAACTATTTTATCACTATTATTTGATTTAATATGATGGATTAGTGGCAGTTATATTGATGAGATCTACAAGATTGGATAGTGTCTTCAGGAAATCTTTTTGAGGTGTAAAAGAGAGAAGCAAGCAGAGAGCCACAAAGACCTCATACCACTAAGGAAGCAATGCCAGAGCACAACATATGCTTTGGACCTGAAGTTCATGTGCTGAGACGCTCCAAGGGTAGGGGAAAACAGATGACAAGATCCTTCCTCTGGAGCCAACAGAGAAAGAAAGGCTCCCTTTGGAGCTGGCACCCTGAATTTGAACTTCTAGCCTTCTAGATTGTGAAAAAATAAAGCTGTTTCTTGAAAATGTCCACTAGTTGTACTTCTGTTATAGGAGCATCAGATGACTAAGACAATTACAGAATCTGCAAATGAAGTTTCTTCTTTATTTTTTTTTTTTGACTTTTATGTATTTTGATTCCTTCATTATACTGTGTAAATCATTCAGCAAAACCTTGGAAGGCATGTCAAAGAGTGGTAAGAACAAGTGTTCTTGCTTTTTCTTCATGTTAGTTTAATACTTTAACCGTTAAGTATACTGCCAATTGTATGTTTGTTTTATAGATGTTATTTTTCATGCCTGGTGTAGTGTCATGAGATGAGTCCTTCAGGTTAAAAGTCACGCAAAATATAGCAGATGAAGATTTGACCTTAATGGCATTGATGAAGTCAAGCTTTTGGAACCTTCATTTGATGAAATGTGACAAGACAAAATGAGAAGAGACAGCTGAAACTTTAATACTCAGTGTGAATGTAGGGTAACTGGAAGTTGTCAAAAACGGAATGGGACACATAACAATTGATATTCTAGGCATTACTGAGCTGAAATACACTAGCATTGACCATTTTGAATCAGACAATCATATGTTCTACAAAGCAGGAAAGGAAGAAATGAAAGGAATGAGGCTGCATACATAGTAAAAAAAAAAAAATTTCAAGATCTATCCTGAAGTACAATGCTGTTTGTGACAGCATATTATCTTTACACTGAAAGGAAGGCCAGTTAATACAACTACTACTCAAACTTCCACAAAACTACTAATGCCAAAGATGAAGAAATTGAAGAATTTTTATCAACTTCTGCAGTTTAAAATTGATTTTAAGGAAATGCAATCCAAATATATTGATAGTTACTGATGATTGGAATACAAAAATTTGGTAAAAAGAAGAACAATTGGTAGTTAGAAAATATGACTTTGATGATAAAAATGATGCCAGAAATTTTGTGTTAAAATTTTGCAAGACAAATGACTTCTTCATTGCAAATACCTTTTTTTTTGGCAACATAAAGGGCAATTATACATGTGATATTCTCCAAATGGAACACATAGGAATCACATTGACTACATCTGTGGAAAGAGACAATGGGTAGCAGATCATCAGCATTCTGGGAACAAGGCCAGGGGCTGACTTCAGAACAGACCAGCAATTTCTCATATGCATGTTTAAGCTGAAGGTGAAGAAAATTCAAACCAGTCTACAAGAGCCAAAGTATTCCCTTGAGTATACCTCACCTGAATTTGTAGACCATCTCAAGAATATAACTGACACAGTGAGCACTATGACTGAAGACCAGACAAATTATGAGATGACATCAAGGACATCATATGTGGGGAAAAAAAGTCATTAACAAGACAGGAGAACAAAAAACCAAAAAACAAAAAACAAAACACACACACACACACACAAAAAAAAGGATGTCAGAAGAAACTGAAATTTTCTCTTGAATGTAAAGTAGCTAAAAAAAATATAATAAAATGAAAGCATAGAACAAAAGTTTTCAAAGGCTGATTTGATAAAAAAGAAAGCGTTAAAATGTAATGTGCACAGAGATGGAATTAGAAAACAGAATATGTATTTCTCGATATGAATAAAATGAATAAAAAAATCAAGCCTCAAGCTGCAATATTGAAGTGTTCTATAAGTAAGATATTGAACACACAGAAACTACCAATAAAAGATGGAAAGAATATACAGAGTAACTGTTGCAAAAAAAAAGGTTGATATTCAACCATTTCAATATATTGCATATGATCAAGTGCAGACATAATGAAGGAAGAAGTCTAAGTTGTGCTGAAGTCACTGGCAAAAAGACGTGGCTCCAAGAACAGACTGAATAACAGTTTTGTCAACAAATGAATGCAATGCTGGAAGTGCTCACTTGCCTATGCAAAGAAATTTAGAGAACAGTTACCTAGACAACTGACTGGAAGACATCCATATGTGTGCCAATTTTCAAGAAATATGATCCAACAGAATGTGGAAGTTACTGAATAATAGCGTTAAAATCATGTACAAGTAAAATTTTCCTGAAGATAATTCCAAATGTTTGCAACAGTACATTGACAAGCAACTGCCGGAAATTCAAATCAGATTCAGAAGAGGATGCAGAACAAGAGATATTATTGCTTATATCAGATGAATCCTGGCTAAATGGAAAGACATTCAGTTTTGTGGATCATAAGAAGTTGTGTATAACATTGCAGAGAATGGAAATTCCAGAGCACTTAATTGTGTTAATGAAGAACCCATAAGTAAACCAAGAGGCAGTCATTTGAAAAGAACTATGGGATGCTGTGTACTTCAAAATTAAGAAAAGTGTGTCAGCCTTGTATTCTTTCACCATACTTATTCAGTCTCCATGCTGAGCAAATAATCTCAGAAGCTGAACTGTATAAAGACAGAGGCATCGCAATTGGAGGAAAACTCATTAACAACCTGTGATATGCAGATGACACAACATTCTTGCTGAAAATGAAGTACTTACGTATTCAGCATGGATTATATCTCAACATGAAGAAAATCTAAATCCTCGCAACTGGACCAATAAGCAACAACATGATAAATGGAGAAAAGACTTAAGCTGTCAAGGATTTCATTTCCACAAGCCAAACCCATTGAAGCAGCATTCAAGAAATCAAAAGAGAGTAATTAGATAAGATAAAGAAATAAAAGGCATCTGCATTGGCAAAGAAGAAGTAAAAATTTCCCTACCTGCAGACGATATGACTGTATATATGGAGAATCCTAAAGTATCCATAAGTAAACTACTGGAACTAGCAGAAGAGTTCAGCAATATTTTTTATAACTCAACTCCACATTTAGTTTTTGTATATCTCAAAAAAAGAGATTGACTAAAGATATATCCTACGTTACATTGTCTCATTAACATACAAAGACTATCCA
Source organism: Heterohyrax brucei (assembly GCA_028571685.1). Taxonomy (NCBI): domain Eukaryota; kingdom Metazoa; phylum Chordata; class Mammalia; order Hyracoidea; family Procaviidae; genus Heterohyrax; species Heterohyrax brucei. Next base: position 50,917,727 of record CM053159.1, on the reverse strand, counting down.
TTCCCAAACTAGAGTTTAACCACAGACATACAGGTTAGGATTGACAACACAATGTTTTTGGAGGATGTAATTCAGTCCATAATACTCAATGGCACTTCCAATTCAATCCATAATAAGGAGCACGCCTCTTGTCCCACAATAAAAGGATCACATCTGAAATAAACATAACTGTTGGAAGGAGAACTGGAAAGAGATTTGCCTTGGTTGCAAAGGGTAGGATCACAACTTTAAATTTCAAAGGATGGGGCCAACAGCTTTGGAGTTTCACAGAGTGCAGCCAAGACCTGCTAGCTTTGTAAGAGTCAGATCTACAACTTTTTTCCAAAATGTGAAGCTATCGTTTAATTTGTCCAAGAGGATGGGGCCTCTTGTCCAAAGCTGAGGGAACATGGGTTCTATGTTTAAGAGACATCAGAATGGTGCACAGTGGTGTCAAGGAGTGGGGCCATTTAAATGGACCAGGAGAATGGGGCAATCCAAAGCAAAAGAAAAAAAGTTACAAGACTGAGCTGAAGCCCATGACTTGGAGGCCTCCACCCAGAATCCAAAGAGCATGGCCAACATCCAGAGTATCAGGGACAGGGTTGTTGCTTAGATGGTCTGAGAGTACAGAGAATTGTATTCAATCCTTTATAATCATATAATTCTACCTATTGAGCTGATAATTTAAATATAATGAAGTTCATGACTAGTTATAAGGTTATAAATGTGAATGTGTCTCAAATGTGAAATTGATTCTCTTCTCAAAACCGTTTCCTTCACGTTGGATTTATGTACTGTTTTGGCTTCTCGTAGCATTCTACTCATACTCTTAGATATTACTAGTTGAGGTGTTCTCAGATAATCGTCTGTATATTTTTACTTCATTCTTTTCATGTGCCTTTACAATTCTATCTATGGCAAATTTATCTGGTGAGCATTATTCTGGGAAGCTTGAAGTACTACGGTTGTACATATTTTACATCAGTCCTGATTGTAGGTGATGGAGATTAGTGATGAAAGAAGTGTGGGAAATGAAATAGAATTCTCAAAGGCCTTTCTATGTCGTTCGCCCAGATACCTCAAGAACACTGAATTTAAAAACAATGAAAACCAATTACCATATTCTGGTATTCTAAAATCTTATATATGTAGTAGAAAAAGTGGTAAAAAATGATATGTAGAAAATTTCCAGATAATTATTGTGAAGAAACGTGCATGAATTTCAGAGCAGTAAATGGATGCTATTTTTGTTCCATAGAAGGCGGCAAAATAGATTTACTAAATGCTACATGACAAAAAAAACTGAGGGATATTTTTGAGTGAATTTAAAATGGAGAAAATATTGGGAAAGTGGTACTTGAAAGAAAGTGGTATTAAGAAAGATTATGACTACACTCTTAGCCGCACAGCTTTTAAGTATCTCTTCGCATAATTGCCTTTTCGTGTCTCAGTAGGTACATGAATATAACATTATTCTTTCTTACCTGTCTTAATCACTGTGTTTCCAGAAGCTTTCTCCTAGTAATCCAATTGCCTCTTTGTTAGATCTCCTTCATTTGTGTTTCACTGTTTGGAACAGAATAAAGGTGTTTATGGCCTTTATAATCTCTGCCCACATTTCAATCTCTGTCAGTAATTCTCCTCATTTCATCAGCAGTTTTGAAAATAATTATTTGAACTTCTTGGAAAAGAATCTTGAATGTTTCATAAATCTCTTACCTGGAAAAAAACAACCTAAATATATGTTATTTTTAATTTTGGGTGGAGAGTGCAAGCACTTTGGGGAAGAGTTTAACTACTGACAAAATATTGTACATCAGTAACCTTATGAGATACTAAATCAGCAAAACAGGTGGTCTGCCCTGTATTTAAAAATTTATCACCTGACTAATCTATTATGAATCATGTCACAAAATGACCTTGTCTCTTAATATTGTTAATATACTTTAATACATGTAATAAATTTAATATCAATAACAATTTGTTCTAGTTAAACCATGTACTTTTCACTGTCAGTTCAGTTATCTCTTTGAAAATATTGACTTATTTAATTAATTGGCTAATTAATTAAGTGCCCAGCCTTGCTTCATAAAGTGTTTGAAGCACTGTATAGTCTATATTATGGTCATAAAGTTTCATTATTGAAGGAGGCTTGTAGATCATCTTGCTTCATGTCTCATTTATGAAAATAAGAAAGCATTGTTCCAGAGATACTTTTTTAGTCTTACACAGCTAGTTAGTAACTCACTGCTGCTGGGTCGATTCCGAGTCATAGTGGCCCTATAGCTAGTTAGTAGTGGATATTAATTAGAGTTTATTTTTCTAGCTTCCAATTCTATGCTGTTTCAACAAGCTCAGTGAATGGAACAGTTAAATTTTAAACACTTGACTGTCATCTAATTGCTGTGAAAAGAGAGATTTTAAGAAATATTTTTTGAAGATGATGATGTTTAGTAGTTTTTCAGGTCCCTAATGTCATCTCAAACCCAACTTAATGCTGTTGTCACTTCCAATTCATAATGACGCTGTAAAACAAAGTACCATTACCCCTGTAGAGTTTGTAGGGAACAGCTGGTAGATTTGAAATTTCATCCTTTTAGTTAACAGTGGACCTCTTAACCACCGTATCACCAGGGCTTCTCTGATGTTGTAGCCACAAAATATTTTTTCCTCTCTTTTTTTTCCATTGTGATTGAGTGCAAGTGTACAATCCAATTTAAATTTGCATGCCTGCAACTTTAAATCTGCAACTCCTTCTGCTGTCTTTACCCATTGATAGCATACTCTTCCTTTCCATTCTATGCATGTTATATCCTCTAAACAATCTCCTGTCCGTTCCTCTCCACTCCCCTCTAGTTAAGTGGCCAGTGGGACGATATCCTCTAGATGCATAGAACCATAAAGTGCACACACATTATGGTCACTCTGTGTCCCCAAGTCCAATCCATTCCTGTCCAAAGAGTTGAACTCAGTGATGATTTATCATCAGGGACAGCATCAGGTCTAGACCTATGCTCTCAGTTGTGGTCTTTTAGTGGAGTTCTTAGGGGGCACCCTTTTTTTTCTCATGTTGCCACTTGGACTTGACCTTGTGAGCCCCATCACAGCTGTCATTGGTGATGGCCAGGCACCACCTGGTTCTTCTGGTCATACATTGATATACTCACCCATTCAGTGGGTCCTTCTGTCTTCTGGGCTCTTTCTCCCTCATGTAATTGTCCTTGGTGATCATCTGTTACAGCTGAGTTAGTACCACTTGGTATACCTCCAGTGGCTGATTGCTAGTTTAACACCTCAGATGCCACTCATCAATATCAAGTACAGAAGAATCTCTTAGCAACAGGCTAGTTATGCCAGTTGGGCTCAATGTCCTCTGAAAGCATGATCCCTGGATCCCAGCCCCTGATACTCTATCCTTGCGATATTGAGTTAAGATTAGAAAAAGTTTTCAGTTTATGTTGAAGCCCAGTTAAGTTGATCTTTTTTCCAGTGTGTGCTGTCACAGCTTTCACCCAAACAAATTTCTGTCAACTATCTAATGTATAACCAGCCATTTTCCTCCTTCCCCTTCCTTGCAGCCGTCAAAGAGTCTTTTCTTCTGTACATGAGTCTGTTTTTAAGTCTTTACAGTAGGGGTCTCATACAATATTTGTCCTTGTGTCTCTGACTGATTTCACTCAACATAATGTCTTCCACTTGAAACCAGGTTATGAAATGCTTCCTAAAATCGTCATTGTTCTTTTACCATTGCATAGTGTTCCATTGAGTATATATACCACAGTTAGTATATCCATTCATCTGTTGTTGGGCATCTGCGTTGATTATATCTCTTTGCTATTGTGGACTGTGCTGCAATAAACATTAATGTGCATGTATCTTTTCATGTGACTACCCCTGATTCCGTAGGTTATACTCCAAGCAGTTGGATTACTGGATCAAATGTACATCTATTTCCAGGATTTTTTTTTTAAAAAAAAAAAAAACAGATTGCTTTCAAAAGAGGTTGTACCATTTTGCACTCCCAACAGCAGCGTAGGATGGTTCCAGTTTCTCCAGAGCCTCTCCAGCATTTGTTGTTTTGCATTTTTTGGATCATGGCCAACCTTGTTGGACTGAGATAGTGTCTCGTCATTGTTTTGATTTGGAATTCTTTGAAAGCTAATGATCGTGGGCATTACTGCATGTCTTTTGGCTGTCTGGCTATCCTCCTTTGCCCAATGCTTAATTGGGTTATTTATCTTTTTCTTGTTGCTATTTTTCAGTACCTTGTAGATTTTGGAGATCAGACATTGATCTGTCACATAGTTGCCATTTTTTTTTCCCATTCTGTAGGTGATCTTTTAATTGTTTGGATAAAGTCCTTGATTGAGCAAAAGTGTTTGATTCTTAGTAATTCCCACTTACCTGTTTTCTGTTGATCGTGCTCTGTTTGTCAGATTTTGAAGTCTGAGTTGTGTATTAGAACTTCCATTGTTGATGCTATTTTATTTTGCATGATTGTAATCTTTTTAGATTTGGTATTTAGGTCTTTTATCTAGTTAGAGTTGCTTGTTGTGTAAGATATGACATATGTATCTTGTTTCAGTGTTTTTGCAGATGAATACCCAATTTTGCCAGTATCGTTTGTTAAAGAGACTGTTTTGACCCCAGTTTACAATCTTAGGGTTTTGTCGAAGATCAACTGTTCATAGGAGGATGGTGGCATCTCTGGGGTCTTAATTCTGTTCCATTGGTATATATATATATCTTTTTCTAAGAGTACCAAGCTGTTTTAACTACGTGGCATTGTAATAGGTTCTAAAGCCGGGTGGCAAGAGGCCTCCTACTGTGTTCTTCTTCAGTAGTGCTTTGCTTATCTAGAGTTTCTTTCCTTTCCAAACAAAGTTGGTGATTTGTTTCTCCATCTCATTAAAAATGTCTCTGGAATTTGTATTGGGATAGCATTGAATATGTAGATTGCATTAGGTAAGATAGATGTTTTCACACTGTCAAGTCTTTGTATCCCTGAGCAGGGTAGGTTTCCCCTTTTATGTAAATCTCTCTTATTTTCTTGCAGTGAGGCCTTGTAGTTCTCTGTGTAGGTCTCTAATTTCTCTAATTAGATTTATTCCTAGGTATTTTATCTTCTTGGGGACTATAGTAAGTGGTATTGATTTTATGATTTCTTCTTGAATGATCTCTTTGTTGGTGTAAAAGAATATCCCATCCCTTCCTATGCTGTGAAATAGTCTCAGCAGTATTGGAGTTACCTCTTCTCTAATAGCTTGGTAGAATTCTGCAGTGAAGCCATCTGGGCCAGGACTTTTTTTGGTTGGTAGTTTCTTGATGACTTTTTCAATCTCCTGCTTTGTGATGGTTTATTAAGTTGTCTTACTTCTCCTTGTGATAATTTTGGTAGGTAACGGAATCTAGGAATTTGTCCATTTCCTCTAGGTTTTCAAATCTGGTAGAGTACATTCTTTTGTCATAGTCTATTATGATGTCTTTGATTTCTGATGGATTTATTGTGATGTCTCCCATCTTATTTCTTATTCAGGGTATTTTTTTTGTTTCGTTTCCTGTTTTTCTTTAGTAAGTTTAGCCAATGGTTTGTCAATTTTGTTGATCTTTTCAGTAAACCATCTTTTGGTCTTAGCATTTTTTCAATTGCACTTCTGTTCTCTAATTCATTTAGTTCTGCTCTAATCTCTATGAGCGGTTTTCTTCTGGTGCCTGAGGGGTTCCTCTGTTGTTCTGTTTCTACTTATTCAAGCTGTAGGGTTAATTCTTTGGTTTGGGTCCCTTTTTCCTTCCAGATGTGCACATTTACAGAGATAATTGACCTCTGAACACTGCTTTGGCTGTATCCCATAGGTTCTGGTAGGATATGTTTTCATTTTCACTTAAATCCCTAAATTTATTTATTTCATCTTTGATTTCTTCTATAACCCATGGCTTTTTGAGTAACATGCTGTTCAGTTTCCATGAGTTCCAATTTCTATTTATGATTTTTCTGCTATTGATTTTGACTTTTATGGCTTTATGTTCTGAGAATACACTTTGCAACAATTCAGTGGTTTGGATTTTGTTTAGATCTGCTTTATGTCCTAACACATGGTCTATTCTAGAAAAATGTTCCATATGCACTGGAGAAGAAGGTGTAGTTATCTGTTGATGGATAAAAAGTTCTGCACATGTCAATGAGGTCTAGTTGGTTAATTGTCACAATAAGATCATCTGTGTCTTTACTGAGTGTTTTTTCTGGAAAATCTGTCCAGCATTGTAAGTGGAGTGTTGAAGTCTCCCACTATTGTCGTGGAGTGATCTAACTCATTTGTCAATATAGTAAGTGTTTCTTTGATGTATTTAGATGCTCTAGTATTGGGTGCATAAATATTTAATATTGTTAAGTCCTGCTTGTGTATTGAATCTTTCAGCAGTAAACAGTGACAATTCATGATGATGGGTTTGATGCGGAAATCTATTTTATCTGAGATTAGTATTGCCACATCTGCTCTTCTTTGCATATTGTTAGCTTGGTGTATACTATTCCACCCTTTACTTTTCAGTTTGCTCATATCTTTAAGTCTAAGGTGAGTTTCTTGCAAGCAACATACAAGTAGGTTGTGTCTTCTGATCCAAGATTTCACTTGTTTTCTATTTACTGAAGTGTTCAGTCCATTTACATCCAGTGTAATTATTGATAGGTACGTATTTAGTGCTGTCAGTTTGATGTATTTATTTTTGTGTTGGTATATTTTCTGTTGCTCTTAATTTTCTGTTCTGTGTAGTTCTTCCTTATGGGTTGATTTTTCATCCTTTTCAGTGTTAGTTTTGTGTTTTCTGAGACCCCTGTGTTACATATCTTGTTTTCAAATACTACGTCTTTATTGTGCTTTGTGGCTCCCCCATGGTACCCCTTGATAACCTAAGTTTAAACCCAATTTTAACTTCTGCATATCTTGTTAACTTTCTCTCCATCTGGAAGAACTGTAACTACCATAGTATATCCCTCTTTTTAATGTGATGATATCTTAGTTTTCATGATATGACCACTGGATTCCTTCTTTTAGCATTATAGCTTTGACTGAGTTTTTTGCCTTCCCTAACTGAGAAGGCTTCTGTGTGTTGTGTCCTGCATTGCCTCCTTAAATATACACCTAATGGTTTTCTTTTTCTAATCAAAGAGCTCCTTTCAGTAGTTCTGCAGTTTTGGCTTAGTTTTTACAGTCTCTAAGATTCTGTTTATCTGCAAATAATCTTAATTTTGTTTTCATATTTCAAAAATAGTTTAGCAGAATATATAATTCTTAGTTGAAAGTTTTTCTCCTTCAAGACTTCTATTGTGTCATCCCATTGACTCTATGCCAGCATTGTTTCTGCTGAGAAATCAGACAAAAGCCTACTGAATGTTAGCTTTGCTTTGAGTCTCACTGCCTTTAAGAGTTTCTGCTTACTTTTCATTTTGTTAAGCTTGATTATCATATGTCTTGGTGTCTTCCTTTTGGAAGTACACACCTTGGATATCTATGTTCTCTTCTTTCATAATTTCAGGGACATTTTCTGTCAGCAACTCAACAACAATACTATCTGTGTTTTCAGGTGTCCCTTCCTGTTCAGAAACTCCAATTAATCTTAGATTGTTCCTCTTGATAGAGTCCCACATGTTTCTTAATGCTTCATTTTTGTTTCTTTTCTCTAAATTTTTCTCATAAATGCTGGTGTCAGTAGCTCTATCTTCAAGGTCAGTAAGTCTAGTTTCCAGTTGTTCCATTCTTCTCTTTGGGCTTTGAATTGAATTTTCTAATTCTGTAATTTTGTTATTGATCTGTCAGATTTCAGAATGCTGCTTTTCCATCACATCAAACAGCTTACTTAATTTTTTTTTTTTTTTCATTTTATGCTGCTGCATTCTGTATAATGTCTAGGAAGGCTGTCTATATAATTCTTTTGTACTCGACTTCTGATAATTTCACAAAGGCTTCTTCATCTGGGAAATTCTTTGATTCTTTATTTGGGGAGTTTTCTGGATCCATGGTTGGATGTTTCCTTAAATGTTTGGTTAGGATTTGTTGCTTTTGAGACATCTAGAGGCTGCTTAGTTTCCCTCGTTTTACTTCAACAGGAACTGAGGTGCAGTTCTGAGAAGGAAGTTGGTCACCAGCACTCTTTATGTACTCCAGTGCGTGTTCCCTGTGGACTCTCTGAAGTAGCAACTTCTGCCCCCTGGCTGGCAAAGACATAGCCCCACTGATGGAGTCTCAGGGTTGCCATCAATCACCCCTATCATGTGGATCAGTATAGGCTGGAAGAGGTGACACCAGACTGCACTGCAGTTATTTCTCTAGGCAGTCTTATTTTAAAATGTAAAAGCTATCTGACAGCTTCCCAAATCAGTAAGAAGGTCAGGTGTGGCTAATCCCTCCTTCTGGCTGACAGCAGGGACATCTCTTCTGTTTCCCCAGATGATGCAATGTATTTCAATGTAGGAAGAAGTTACTGACCTTCAGTCACCCCCTGCGGGGTCGCACTTGTAAGGCTACACTGTTCAAATCCAGCTTTTTTGCTGGAAAAGCACTCCCTGGGCTAGCACTGCCTCCTAGCCTGGGAATTAGCCCCTACTGAGGCCTCTGATTGAGAAACTCCACCTCCCAGTTCAACAAGATGTTGTCCCAGTAGAGTTGTCCCACTCAGGCAAAATAACCAAATCTATGGAAGAGGTCTGAAAAGAGAGGGTAGAGTGACTATGGTGCTCTGAGTCTGGATCTGCACTCAAAATGTGGCTATTCCACCCATCGATCATTTCAGCACTACAGATTAGCCCAGCAGCCAGTTAAGCCCATCCCCCACCTACCAGCCAACAAAAAGACAAAAAAGTTAAAAATGCCAGTTACCTTCCATCTGTGGAAGCTGGCCAATTCAATCAATGTGGGTGGGACTCAGCAAAAGACAAGAAGTTTCCCATTCAGTAGCATGTAGTCCAAACTGAGAGCCCCATGGCCATGTCCTAAGGCTCCTGTGTGTCCAGAAACCTCCTTTTAATTATCAACACAGGCCTTAGTTTTCAGACGGAATTAAGGAGATGTGTCTAGTCCAACACCTGGACTCCACCCCACAAAATATTTTTACTCACTTTATAGTTGTGCTGTCTTTACTTGTGTCCTTGAATGTCATCCCATGTACATTTTAATATATACCTGCACTGTTACTGTTGAGTTGATTCCAACACATAACAACCCTATAAAACAGAATAGAACTGCCCCATAAGGTTTTCAAAGAGTGACTAGTGGATTTGAATTGCTGATCTTTTATTTAGCAGCTGAGCCGTTAACCAGTACACCACCAGGATTTCATTTTAACATAGAGGAGTTATGAATTTTTGGCTTTAAATTCAGGTTTCTAAGGCATTTATTTAGCTTTTCTCATTTTTATTTGTTTCAAGTTATTATTTATGTATTTGTTTTATATTAAGTACATATTTTAATTTTTGGAGACAATCATCATTATTCAGTTAAAAAATGTCTATAAATTACATTCTTCCAAGGCTTTTGCTATGCTGTAGGGCTGCTGCTATGTTCTTGGGATACTTATGGCCAAAAGTGGAAATACATGCAGAGTTTTTTGTTTTTTATTTTACTGTTCATACTAACACATTTGGTGATATTCTCTGAGTCACCTAATTTCAGCTGAATTTCTTTTGAAGCACCTACCCATGCTACATCCATCCCATGACACCTACCCATGACATTATTGGGCATCACTTTTGAGTGGCCCATATAGGCCTAAGGTTTGTGGAGATTTTCAGATTAGGCTACAGGGCTCTCTCGCTACTTGCATCCCATATTTATTTTTACACGTCCATTTGATCACTGGATTGTTTAGGACATTTGTTGGTTTTGCTGTATTGAGTTTTCTTAGATCATTTTTTTCTGCTAGTCTCTTCCATTTCCCCACCAATCCACAATCTGCAAGGTCTCCTGGAAATTGAGGCAATAAGGAGCTATTTCTCAAGGAATCTGAAGACTGACTAGCTTTATTGCTTGCATCTCTGGCTTTCCTTCTTCATCTTGACCTACTGAAATCTCAACTTTTGAAAAAACAAGTTTGTGATACTCAAAGCACTTCTATATCAAAACATAGTCTCTAAAATGAATTATTATGCACATGGCTTATAGTCCCCCCATCTTACAGTGTCATTGAAGTATAGTTTACATAGCATAAAACTTATCCATTCAAAGTGTGCATGTTAGTGGCTTTTAGTGAATATATAGGTTTGCATGCAATACCATAGTATAAAGTTTAAATATTTACTTCTGTCCAACACACACCTGTATCCTCATCTCCAGTAAACTACTGTTTTGGTTCTCAGTATCAGACAACTACTGACTTGCTTTCTGAATCTATAGATTTGTTGACTGCAGACACAATATAAATGGACACAAAATATATGGTCTTTTGTACCTGACATCCTTCACTGAGCATATTTTTTTGAGACTCATCTATGTTGTAGCATATTTCAGCAGTCTACAGTTTTTTAGAGCTAAGAAGTGTGCAGGTACATTCTATGTCTCATTTGTCAGTACCCCAGTTGATGGACCATTGAATTGTTTCTATTACTTAGCTATTATAAACAATTTTGCAAACGATTATCATGCACAAGACTTTGCTTGAACACATGCTTATGTTTCTCTTGAGTAAGTATTCAGGAGGAGAATTGAGAACTTGGCTGCTGTCCAAAAGGTCAGCAGTTTGAATCTAACAGACACTCCTTAGAAACTCAATGAAACAAGTCTAGTCTTTCCTATGTGGTCATTATGAGTCAGAATTGACTCAGTCATAATACTTATTATTATTAGAAATTCATAACTGAATTCTTTAGAACTGCCAGACTTTTTTTTCCCAAGTGGCTGTACCATTTTACAAGCCCAACGATAAGGTGTTTTTCCATATCATCACTAATAGTGACTATATGTCTCAGTATTTGTCTAAATGTACATTGTTTTGTGATTCCCCTACTTGAGATTCCTAAATTTTCTTGATCTGTGACTTGTTTTTCATGATATTTAGGAAGTTTTCCTTTGTAACTTCTTCAAATATATGCATAAAATCCATTGTCATCTAGTGGTTTCTGACCTATAGCAACCCTAGAGGACAGAGTAGAGCTATCCCATTGGGTTTCCAAGGAGTGCTGGTAGATTCCAACAGCCAGAAGTTTGGTTAGCAGCAGGAAACATGTGTCTTATTTCTCTGAAGCCCCTCTTCCTGGCAATTTATACATGTGTCAACAGAATCACAGACTCTCATTTGAATACATTCTGCTATATAAAAATACATAAAGCATTTTCTCGTCTTTGTTTTTCAGGTAAAGTCTTTTGATCTATCTTCAAATATACCAAATCTTTTTTATATCAACACAGATTTACTGTTTAGTACCTCTAGTGAATTTTTAAGATTGGTTCTCAATTGCAAAATATCCACGTGACTAGTTTTATAATTTCTGTCCCATTAATGAGATTCACTATTTGTTGTATCATTATGTCATATTTTTTTAACGATTCAAACACAATTTTTTTTTTAGTTTCTTAAATGTATTTACAATGACTACTTCTAAAATCTTTGTCTACTAAGGTCAACATTCATGTCCCTGTTAACCAACAAAACGAAAACAAGCGTGTTGTCTCTGAGTTGATTTCAATACATAATGATGTTATAGGACAGAGTAGAAATGCTCCACAATGTTTGCAAAGAATGGCAGGTGGTTCAAACTGCTCACCTTTCAGTTAGCTGGTGTCTTAACCACTGTACCACCAAGGTTCCTGTCCATTATGAGACAGTAGCTTTGACTGATTTTTGCTGTTGCTGTTTATAGGTGACAGTTTCTTATTTGTATGAATAAAATTTTATTTTTGCTGAACACTAGAAATTTCAGTTATATAGCAAATCTGGCTTTGTTGCTGATACCATGAGTATTATTATTGTTGCTTTTTGTTGTATTTAGTAAGTTCGCTGACCTTAATCTGTGGAATCTGTTCTTCCTAAACTATGTGGCCACTGGTACCTCTGCTGGGGTTTTGTTTTGTATTTTTAAAGTCTTGCCTCTCAGGAATTGCCACTGTGGATGCATAACTTGGTGATTCACAAATGCTTTGTGTCTGGTTTTGATAAAATTCCTGAAACCAGAAGGGTTTTTATGGCCTGCTGATGGATGTGTGTGTGTTAGGATGTCTACTCAAAGTCCAGACAGTTTTTAATCTTCCCCAGCTTTCATTTTCTGGGATGCTATCTTAAATCTCTTTTGTTTACTTATTCATATTTAAGAACTTAGCTGCTAATCAAAAGATCTGCAGTTGGAATCAATCATCTGCTCCTTAGAAACCTGTAGGGTAGTTCTGTCTTAAAGGATCTCTGTCTTATAGGGTCTCTAAGAATTAAAAATGGCTAGAAAACAACAGGTAAATCTTGATCTCCTTTCACTTATTCATATTCACAGTAACCCAGGAATGCAAGCAATGTTTTTCAAGATCTCTGTGTCTTTCTCATTTTCAAGACCTCATTGTTAAATTTCTACTCCATTGTCAGCGTGTATTAGTATCCCCAAAGAAGCCCCAAAAGATGGATTGACACAGTGGCTGCAACAATGGGCTTAAGCATAAAAATGATTGTGACCATTGCTCAGGACCCAGCAGTGTTTGTTCTGTTATTCACAGTGTTGCTGTGAGTTGCAACAGATTTGGCCCCTAACAACAACAAAAACAACATTGGTAGAGCAGCCAAAGGCTAAGGCGTCTGTTTATTAGCCTCTGAGATCACTACTGTCACTGATTAGACACAGGGTTTTTGCTTTGTTTCCTCTGATACAAATCACGTTAAACCCTTCCAGTAGCATGTTTTCTAGTTTTATTGGCTTGTCTTATCAAACTTGAAGGTTGGGACAATGTTCAAGCAGAAACATTACAGACTTCTTCTGCTCAGTAGATTCTCAAGAATAACACTTCTCAATTACCGTAATTTTTTTAGCAGTTTCTACAGCTATAAGATTATTATTATTTTATCTCATCTTGTAGTTGCTTTTTAGAGAGAAGTTGTGCTTAACCACCTGCTTTGTCATACCTACCTGGGAAATTTTTTCTAAGAATCTGTTTTGAAACTTAAAATATAGACTTATTTATTTGTCTGCTCTGAAATTGTACAATTTTTTTTTTTCCCTTTTTTGGTTTAGACATGATCTAAAATATCCTAGGTTTTACCTGGATGAGACAGGGGAATTGACAAATAGAGAATTAAAAAAAAAAAAAAATGGAGTTAAAGGTAGAATTCTGCCACTGAGGTAACACTGCCGTCACTGACACTTCTTCAGCTGTAGTGGTTCCTTTTCTCCTTGCATTCAGTTGTCTGTGAACTTCATCAGTTAGTACCAACACACACTGGCAATAAGATTCTTAACCAACATGGCTAGGTTTCTTGCTAGATTATAACGTTCCCAGAAATAAGGCCACACCCTCTGCACCTTTCAGTGTGCTCGTAACACAGAAGTAACTCAGTAAATATTAATGAGGAAAAAAGTTGTTTACAATTTGAGTAGAAAATTTTAGAAAGGAAGATAGAGACATAAATAGCCCTGATCAAATTTGAAATATGTGAAAATTGGTTAAATTAAAAAAACAAAAGCCTTATCTTTAAATGACATTTCTACATATCATCTTATTAAAATACACCTAAAAATTGCATTTTAACAAAATATGTTTTAACAACAACAACAACAAAACGGCATTAAAGGGAAGAAACACATAATCTAAGTGATTTCACGAATTAGACAATCTTTAAATTCATTTTTTAGTTTTGTATTTTGTCTAGGGCTGAAATGTATGCTCCAAGTAATGAACAGTAATATGGCTAGGATGTGATTCCTGGTATTGTGTGATGTTCCTACATGGAAATCCTGCTTCTGTGATGTTAATGAAGGAGGATGGGTAGAGATGTCCCAGTAGAGCAGGATCAGTGTGTAGGATTATACTGTGTCTTCAGGTTATCTCTTGCGATATAAATGAAAGAAGGTAGCAGAGAGAGTTGAGGACCTCATATCACCAACAAAGCAATGAGGGAAGCAGAGCATATCCTTTGGACCCAGAGTCCCTGTGCCTCAGACGTTTTCAGTCCCGGAGAAGATTGATGACAAGGATCTTCCTCCAGAGCTAGCAGAGAAGACCTTCCCTTGAGCTGATGCCGTAAACTTGAACTCTTAAGCCCACTCTACTGTGAAGAAGTAAGTTTCTCTTTGTTAAAGCCATCGAAGTGTGCTAGTTCTGTTACAGCAGTACTAGATGACTAAGACCATAGTTCAATGAATTTGAACTTTCAGAAAGAATTTCCAAGACACATTTTTGATGGAAACATTCATTATAGAGTGATTTTTTTTTTTTTTTTTTTTTTGCGTAGTGATATGTCTGGTAACAGAAAGGTTGACAATTCAAATCCACCAGGTGCTACTTGGAAACTCTATGGGGCAGTTCTGCTCTGACCTCTACAGTTGCTATGAGTCTGGTCCGACTTGACCGCAGTCGATTTTTTAGCACATAAGTATATGAAAGTCTATAGAGGTATGTTTTCACTTAGTCTAGTGAAAAATTTAATATTCATATGGCACTAAATATTTTTAAGGACTGAAAAAGGTTAAATTTTATCCCATTTTAGACATTAGGTTATAGAATCTCCTGAAACTCTCTGGTTTCCAAATACACAGAAACAATATTCTCCAAAATCTAAATAGTAAGTGGTGCAGGTTTAGAAAACCCTGTTGTATAATATCTTTCAAAGCCTACCAGGGCAATCTAGGGCTTCACAAAAATCTTTACCTCATTCATTTTGAGTAATTTTGGATTAAGAAGTTCTATCAAAAAGCCCATGCTATTTTTAGTTATAGCTCACAGGAAAAAGAAAAAGAAGAAGGAAGAAAGAAAACTTGATTTTACAATTGGTTTACTGTTTGTATAACAATATTCTATTTCTTCTTACACCTTGTTTTCAGAAATCACAGTGAATTCCTGAAGACATCAATAGCTTCTTTCACTAAGTTGTTTCCTTGCATTTTGACTGTCTAAGTATGAAGCAGGTAGCACTGCACAAGGGGAAGGAATATACTTCTTAGAGTTCATGTATTAGAGAAACAGTCACTTGCACGTACTCAATTCAAAGAACAATTTAGGTCCAGTAAAAACCATTAAGTGTTTTGCTCTGACATTTAGTTAAATATAATAAGCAAACATCATCTTTCCAAATGAGAAACATCTTGGGCTGCTTTTTAAAAATTACTTGAGAAAAATTCACAGAAACTGAATTATCTAAACTACACTAAAATAACTTCATTATTTTATTTTTCTAATAAAAATAAAAGGTGATTCAACAGTTGCTCTACAACAGCAATGAACATCTCTAAGGTGCTGATATACTTTTGTTCTGAGAGGCCAACTATGTTTGTCTGCAACTGTATAGAAATGTGCAATATCTATCATGTGTATATGTATGTGCATGTATGTGTACACATGCGTACTCGTAGATTGTATTTAGGTGCCATGAAATCAGTCTTAACTTATAGCAACCTCATATGAAAACTTAGAACTGCTCCACAGGGTTTTTTAGGCTGTAATCTTTATAGAGCTGATTTCTACTTCTTTCTCCTACAGAACCACTGGGTGGATTCAAACTACCATTTTAGTGAACAGCTGAGTATTTAACCACTGGGATAGAAGGATTCCTTATTCATATGTACGTTTTATGTTATAGACAGATAGATAGGTATACATATAGCTCTAGGTGATAGGTATGTTGCCTATAATGAATGATCTGGGAATGCCTAGGTGGCACCACTTGTTTAAGTGCTGAACTACCCCAAAAGTTGGCTGCTCAAATTCATTGTCTTAGTAATGTAGTGCTATTACAACAGAAATATCACAAGTGGATGGCTTTGAGAAACAAAAATTTGTTCTCTCACAGTGTAGGAGGCTAGAAATCTGAATTCAGCATTCATGCTCCAGGGGAAGTCGTTCTCAGTCCATCCGTTCTGGGGGAAGGCCTGTGGCATCAACATTTCCCTGATCTAGGAGAGCCTCACCACATGGGCCTTTGGTCTAATGCACATGCTTTGCTGTCAGCTCTGCTTTCTTGGTGGTGAAAGGTCTCTCTCTTTCTTCTCACTTCTCTTTTTTATATCTCAAAAAAGATTGATTTAGAATATAATATAATCTTTTAGATTGAATCCTGCCTTATTAACATAACTGTTTCTGCCCCTGCTTTATTAACATTATATATATATATATATTTTTTTAAAAAGCCGCTAGAGGTAGGATTTTTAACAAATAAGAAATTTACATCAGATGTCAAAATGATGGACATTCATGCAATACTGGGAATCATGGCCTAGCAAAATTGACACACGTTTTGGGTGTCCACAGTTCAATCCATAACACTCACCCAAAGATGCCTTGGAAGATAATGCTCAGAGATTTGCTTCCAAAAGCCTTTTGCACAACCTGAAGATCCTGTGAACCAGTTCCACTCTGCATCCGTGGGAGTAACCATGAATTGGAACAGACCTGATGACAACTAACAACAATAACCATAGATTAGTAATCTATTTACATTGTAGTATTTTCACTAGCAGTGGGACTATATGGACATGGGATTGTTAGGTTTGATTGTTACTGGATGAGAAAGTATTTATATTTTAATCATAGTAAACAGGTCCCATTTCTACAGATTTGATTTCAGTTGGTCTATGGTACATTACAGTCATTCATATTTTTTTTTTTAAATCTCTTGGTTTGAATTTATTGCCAGGTTGTAGACCACTGTTCTGGTTAATTGGTAATCCTGCTGAAATTCCATATATATTTAATAAGAGAAATGTTATCTAAGGAACATTTGATGGCTATTTTCAGCTTCATCCTAGAAGCACTATTTGTTTTCCTAACCTAAAATTATTTTGAACAATGAATGATTTGTAGAGATAGCAAAACTTGTGAACTTTTTTATTAACTTAATATAAATCAAAAACTGGAACATTTACACAAAGCCTGATCTTTCACTTTTCCTTTCTCATACTTCTAGTGCTGGTGCCATATGCTTCTCTTGAGCTGATGATTTCTCAGGCAAAAAAACTAACCCAAAAAATTCTAATGGAACACAGTGAAGAGCAAGACAAAATTGCACTGTGTCATTTCATATCAACTATAAAAAATTCAGAAGCCCTGGTGTCAAAGAAGTTACACATCCAACTCTAGACCAAAAATTAGACAGTTCAAACCCACAAGCAGCTCCATGGGACAAAGATATGGCAGTCTGCTTCCTTAAAGATTACAGACTTGAATCCTCTATGTTACAGTTCTACTTTATCCTGTAGGATCTTTGTGAAACAAAATCAATTAGACAGGAGTGTATTTTTATAGAAGATGTAAATCCTTCAGTCAAAAGAAAGTGTTATTATTCTCACTGGAATCCATGAATGCCTTTATTTCATCCTTGATTTCTTCCATAACTCACAGTTTTTTGAGCAAGATGTTGTTCAGTTTCCAAGAGTTCCACTTTCTATCTATGTTTTCTCTGCTATTGATTTCAACTTTTATGTCTTTATAATCTGAGAAGATACTTTGCAGTAATTCAATGGTATGGATTTTGTTGAGAATTGCATTATGTCGTAACACGTGGTCAATTCTGAAGAATGTTCAATGTGCACTGGAGAAGAAGGTGTAATTGTCATATTTAGAGGCAATAATACAATTTTATTTTATACATCAGAAAAAAAGAAAGATCCTACCAAACAGGGAACTGCATAACTTATTTATTTATTCATTATCACAGTGAAAATAAGTTAGCAACACACAAAAGAATGGGATTAAGAGTAATATGGTGAGGTAGGGCCAAGATAGAGGATTAGTCAGTATTTCATGTTATCCATCTTAAAACAAAAATCTGGAAAAAAGCAAGTGCATCAGATACAGAAAACAGGGAAACCCTGCTGGCATACTAACCCAAAAGTCTACCAGGCAGTCCTTGGAAACTCTATGGGGGCAGTTCTAATCTCTCTGTAAGGTAACTGTAAGTCAGAATCCACAGTGATCGATCTGGTTTGGTGAGCATGAAAGACAAAACTGAAGCATAATACTGATGGATAGGTGGAAGGAGGGACAATTCAAAAACAGTGGAAATGGGGAATTATTGTTGTTGGATCACAATGGGTTGTTGGATCACAATGGATTGTTGGATCACAATGGATTGTTGGATCACAAGTATCCTGTTAGCTGAACGCACAGTGCAGACATACTAAGGCAAACAACAGCACCACAAGTTGAAAGTCAACACATTTGGTAAAGCTAAGCAATATTAACTCTGTACACACTTCCAGGACTAAACAGGAACAACAATAGAATTGTGAAAGCTAAGTTCAGACTCCAAACCTACAGTGTGCAGCATACCCCCTCTAACACTAGAACTCCATGAGAGAGAAGCACTCTCTTATCCTCATTTACCCCCTGCCCACCATGAAACCAGTCCAGTGTCATTCCATGTCATCACATACCCTAAACTGGAAACTCAGGGCTCAGTCTGAAGGCACCTAGAATTTCACCTAACCAATGGTATAAGGGGTCCATGGACTTACATTGCACTTCATCCCTGATGATCACCCACATCAGTGCCTTGCTGGTCAATTTTGCATGGCACACCTTCATTAGTACAAAGCCCACATGAGCTGAAATCAACTATGTTTCAATAAGTTAGTTTTTTTTTTTTTTGCCAACAAGTGCAAGCTGCAGATTTATAATATTTGACACAGCCCCACTCCCTAATGAGAGCCTCAACCAACTATACCAGGACCATGAGGGCTGGTGATACCACTGGCTCCACCTAGCAGTCCATGATCAGGACCTGAGAACTAGTGGCACCCACTAATCTCTTTATCCAATGGCATTGTGTACTCAAGGACTGGCTATACTACCTGTCCCCTCACTACTTTCTGGAATGGACAGGAACATGCCCTCCATTGGGCCTCTCAGGTGCAGCCAACAGCTCTTTGTATTACCCGCCACCAGAACCAGAACACTGCACTTGCTCTGAGCAGCCTCACACAGCCCTACCCAAGCAGTGCTATAGGTTAAACACAGTGAGAGTTTCTCTAGCACACACTCAGTGACCAATAACCTGGGAACCTGTGCTCCAATCAAGTGGTAAGCAGCAGAGCACACATATAACACCCAACCCAGTGACTAGGCAGAACATCCTCTGCACCCATGGCCAGGTGACTAGACTGACATATTCAGTACCTTACCAAAAATGCTACCCTACAAGAACAGTGAACAAGCCTCAGGTGCAGACACTTAGTAGCTGTTCCAACTCCTGGGAGACAGGAGGTGAGAGTGTCAGTAAGGCCAGATTAGTGACCAGAGTAGTACGCATGCCCAGCCTAGTGGGACACATCAGAACAAAATAAAACAAAAATTCAAGATACACTAAACAAAAACATGACAAACAAATATAACTTACTGATGCCTTGGCAAAAACAATCAATATCAAATCACGTAAAGAAGTAGGACAAGATGACTCTAGCAAGTGAACAAAGGAAGAACTGGAAAACTTTCCAGAGGAAATAAATGAAACTACCTGATAAAAAATTCAAAAGGCAAATATACAGACCTCTTCAAGAGATCAAAAAGGATATCAGGCAAAACCAAGGTACACACCAACAAAGCAATGAAAGAACTCAGGAGAACAATATGAGGACAAAACAGCAAAATCAACAGGCTGCTAGAAACCATATAAGCACACACTTCGAAATCCAAAAGAACAACAATGAAATTCCAGAATTAGCACAATAGAAAGTCACAGCATCAGAACTGAGACAATGGAAGTCCAAATCAGTGAGATCGAAGTTAACTCCCATGAGGACAATTTCTTTGAGGAGAAATCAACAACAACAACAACAAGAAAGATGAAAAATAAAGCTTTAGAATTATGTGAGTACTATGAAGATGAATAACCTGCTAGCAACTGAAGTATCGGAAGGGGGAAACATGCAAGTTAAACAGAAAACACAGAGAAAATAGACCAAGAAGTGCTGGCAGCAAACTTTCAGAAGTTCAACAAACTAAACAAGACAAGCCTCAAGACAAAACAAAAACTATCAAGTCGTATCATTATCAAACTTGCCAAAGCTAAAGACAAAGGAAGGATTCTGAGACTGTCTTGCTACACCTTTAGCATCAAGTCAATTTTCACTGGTAGGAATAAATGAAAAGTTACCTGTAAAGAGAGAGTGAATAAAACTGTTCTGATTACTCAGCTGAAACCATGCAATCAAGACAAGATGATGAGATACATAATACCTTGAAGAAAGAAAGTTGCTAGCTAAGAATTCTATGTCAAGCAAAATTGATTTCCATATATGATGGTGAAATTTAGATCATTTCTAAGTAAACACAAATAAGGAAGTATGTAAAAGCCAGACAGAGTTACAAGAAATATTAAATGGGGTCCTCTGGTTAAAGAACCAATATTGGACAACAAACCAAAGCTAGAACATAGAGTGGATCAATCAGATATCAGCCCAGATAAAGAATTCACAAAAACAAAACAAAATTAAAAGACTAAAAATAAAGAACTAGAGATAGAAATATGTAAATGATGAAAACAGAAAAGAGAATAACTAGTGTAGTCATAGAACTTGTAATGGAGAGGAAGACAAGTCAGTATCAAGAAATATAAGATGAATTTATACTTTATAACAATAAAGGTAAATTCTGAGTAACTACAAAGGAAAGTAACAAACTAACCTTCACAATAAAGAAGAAAAACATAAAGCCTTCGCAAGCACAGAATTAGCAATAATCAAAGATTGGAGAAAGAAATCCATAACCAAAAAGAACTAGGAACATAAAGCTAAGCTGAATAAAGAAATTATCAACACCACAAATATACATATATATTTAAAAAAAAAAAAAAAACTGCTACCACATCAAATCGATTCCAACTCAGCAACTCTACAGATGCAGCAGAGCTGCACAATAGAGTTTCCAATTAACACCTGGTGGACTTCAAATAAATACACACACACGTACATGCACACATGCGCATGCACATATATGTACATGTACAACAAAACAGCACTGGACTTCATTCTGTCCATAATTACACTGAAAATAAATGACCTAAATGCACCAGTAAAGAGAAAGATAGTGGCACAATGGATAAAAAAACGACCCATGTCATGGATTGAATTGTGTTCCCCAAAAAACATGTGCAGCAATTTCGCTGAGATTGCCTCCACTTTATGATTTTCCTATGCTGTAAATCCCAATCTCTGCCTGTGGTTAACAGGCAGGATTATGTTAAAAGAGGATTAGGGTGGGATGGCAAGATCTTTACTAAGGGCATTTCCCTATGGCTTGTACCACTTTTTAGCCTACAAGATAAAAAAGGAAAAGGAAGCAAGCAGAGAGCTGGGAACTTCATATCATCAGGAAAGCAGCACAGGAAGCAGAGCACGTTCTCTAGACCTGAAGTTCCTGCATCAAGATGCTCTCAGGAAAAAGAAAGACTGATGCAACATAAGGACCTCCCTCCAGAGCTGACAGAGTACTTTCCAGTAGAGCCAGCACCCTGAATTTGGACATGTAATCCACGGGAGTATGTGAGAACAAACTTTTTTTTTTGTTAAAGCCATCCACTTGCAGTAAATCTGTTAGAGCACTACCACATGACTCAAACAATACATCTGTGTCTGTGAGAAAAACTTCAGACACCAAGATATAAACAAATAAAAACTCAAAAGTTGGAAGAAATATATGTATCAAGCACACAATAACCAAGAGAGTAGGAGTGGGTATATTAACCTTTTATAAAATAGATTTTAAAGCAAAATCCACTGTAAATAATAATGATACTATATAAAAAATATAGAATCTGTATCTCAGGATGACATAACTATAATAAATATGTACACACTTGATGACAGTCTTCCAAAATACATTTTGAAAACCTCTAATAGCATTGAAAAGAGAGATAATTCCACAACTGTTGTAGTAGACCTCAGTTGACCACTTCTGGTGAAGGATAGAACATCTAGAAAGAAATGTAGCAACGATACAAGTGATCTAAATGTCACAATAAACCAACCAGACCCCAATGATATATACAGAACAACCCACTCAACAGCAGCAAAATATACATTCTTTTCCAAGGCACTTGGATCATTCTTCAGAACAGACTACATTTTAGGTCATAAAATAAGCCTTAAGAAAATCCAAGACATCAAAATAATAAAAAGTATCTTCTCTAACCACAAGGTAAAAGTAGAAATGAATAACAAAAATATCAGGAAAAAATCAAATACATGAGAACTGAACTACAACTTGCTTAGAAAACTCCTGATTAATAGAAGAAATTAAGGCTAGAAAAAAAAAAATCTCACCGTGGCAAATGGGAATGAAAGCACAGTTTACCAAAATCTCTGAGGCACAGCAAAAGTAGTACTTACGGCTCAGTTTACAGCAACAAACACACACACTGAAACAGAAGAAAGGACCAAAATCAAAGCATTGCTTGTGTATCTTAAGCAAATGGAAAGAGAGCAGCAAAGGCAGCCTCAGGCATCAGGCATCAGAAGAAAGGAAATAATAAAGATTAGAGCAGAAATAAATGAAATAGAAAACAGAGCATGGAAAGTATCAACAAAACCCAAAGTTGGTTCTTTGCAAAGATCAATGAATTTGACAGACGGTTGGCCAAAGTTACGAAAGAAAACAGGAGAGGAAGGAAATAACTCAAGTAAGAAATGAAATGTTTGATATCACAAAAAACCCAAATAAAATATAAAGGATCATAACAAAATACTATGAAAAATTGTAATCCAACAAACTTGAAACCTAGAGGAAATAAACACATTTTTTAGAAACACACTACCTACCTGAACTAACACAAACTGAGTCAGAAAATTGAAACAGGTATCAAAAGAAGAGCTTGAAAAGGTAATAAAGAAACACTTAGAATGTGGAGAGAAACTGGTTGTGAAAACCTGGGAAGATCCTGTTACAAAATTGTACAAGTCACAATGACAGTCTAGTGTTTTTTTTCAGCTTGAATGGCAAGATGTGATTTTGATCAAGTTATGTTTTAGAACCAAAACCAAAAGTATTTGCTTATGGGGGTGGATCCTGAGAAAAAGAGAGGAAATGAGCATCACTTTTGGATTTTTGTGTCAGCAGCATGGGAAATGAGGTACTCTTCATAGAGAAGGGAACTATTAGTAGAAGAATGTCTGGCAGGACTGGAAGTTGGTCATTTTTAGCTATATTTAATATGAGCTGTGTGGTTTGTACCCTCCTGGACATGTTGAGAGGAGAGTTAGATATAAAAGAACAGAGCTCAAAGGCGAGGTTAAAGACATGTGCCTTAGATGGTATTTAATATTACTGACAAATGAGAAGTAGCAGCTGCCAAACCCTCCCCCATCAAAAAAAAAAAAAAAATTCCATTAATCTTCAGTCAATTCTGATTCATGGTGACCCTATAGGAAACAGAAGAATTGTCCCACAGGGTTTCCCAGGAGTGGCTGGTGATTCAAACTGTCTTCTGGTTAGCAGCCGCAGCTGTTAACCACTGTGCCACCACATCCTCAGAAACAGCTGCAAAAATCCATTGATAATAGAAATGTAGAATCAGAAAGCATCAAAAATGAAATGGAACACATAAACGTCCAGAGCCTAGGCATTAATGAGCTAAAATGGACTGATGTTGGTCATTTTGAATAGGGCATTCGTATGGTCTACTCTGGAGGAAATAAGCAATTCAGGAGAGATGGCAGTGCATTCAACACCATTGAAGACAGCACAGCTCTCTGAGAGATATAATAATATACGCATGCCTAGAAGGAAGACCAGTTAATAGGAATATTAATGAAATTTATGCACTAAACACCAATGGCAAACATGCAGAAACTGAGGATTTTTACCAACTTTTACAGTCAGAAATTGATGACATATTCAGTAAAGATGCAATGATAATTACTGGTGATTGATCTGTGAAAGTTAAAAACAAAGATGAAAGAAGCATAGCTGGAAAATAGGGCTTTGGTGACAGAAACAAAATCAAATATAGAATAATAAAATGTTGCAAGACTGACTTCACTGAGAATACCTTTTTTTCAACAATATAAATGGCGACTATGCACATGGACGTTACTGGATGAAATACACAGTTAAAAATTGACTGCATCTGTGGAAAGACACTATGGAAATGTTCAATATCATCAGTCAGAACAAGGCCAGGGTCTACCTGTGGGACAGACTATCCTATGTAAGTTCAAGTTGAAGCAGCAGAAAATCAGAACAAGTCCATGAAAGCCCGAGTCTGATGCTGAGTATATCCCACTTTAGAGACAATCTCAGGAATATGTTTGATGCATTGAAAACTAGTGACTGCAAACAAGACAAGTTGTGGAATGACATCAAGGACAGTATACATCAGGAAAGCAAGACTTTATTAAGAAAATGAGAAGAAAGAAAAGATCAAAATTGATGTCAGAAGAGACTCAAAATCTGCTGCTGCTAATAGAACAGGTAAAACAAAAGGAACAAATGATAAGGTAAATGAGTTGAGTAATGGATTTCGAATAACAGCTTGAGAAGAACAAGTAAAGTTTTATAAAGAAATATGCAAAGACCTGGAGTAAGAAAATCAAAAGGGATAAACACCATCCACATTTCTCAAACTGAAGGAATTAACGAAAAATTCAAGCTTTTAGTTGCAATACTGAAGCATCCTAAGGACAAAGTATTTAAGGACTCAGGAAATGCCAGAAGAAGTTGCAAGGAATACATAGAGTCACTGTACCAAACATGGTCCGTTTCAGGAGGGACCATATGATCAAGAACTTTTTACACTAAAGGAAGATTTCCAAGCTGCCTGAGTCCACTGGTGAATAAGCAAGGCTCCAAGAGCTGGTACAACACAAACTGAGATATTTCGGTAGCATAGTCACTTGCAGCACTGGAGAAGGTGCTCAATTGCCAATGCCAAGAATTTTGGCCAAACAACTGGAAGAGATCCATATTTGTACCCATTCTGAGGAAAGTTGATCCAACAGAATGCAATAGTTGATAATTATTGAGTAATATTATTATTATCGCAAGCAAGTGAAATCTGAATGGGGGTTATTCAAAGTGGTTGCAATAGTGCATAGCCAACCAGTCAGGGAATTATCAGAAACTCAAATGAGATTCAGAAGAGGTTATGGAACACTGCTGATGTCAGAAGAATCTTGGCTGAAAGCAGAGAATACCAGAAAGATGTTTACCTGTGTTTTATTAACTATGAACAGGAATTCAACTGTGTGTATCATAAAAAAAAGGAGGGGGGAGAGATAATTTTTGGAAGAGTAAAAATTCCAAGATACTTAATTGTGCTCAGGCAATTATACATAGAACAAGAGGTAGTTCTTGAGACAGAACAAGAGGATACTGTGACATTTAAATTCATGAAAAGAGTGCATCATGGTTGTGCCCTTTCATTGTACTTATTTAGTCTACATTCTGATCAAATAATCCCAGGAGCTAAACTATATGAAGAACGAAGCACAAGGTTTGGAGGAATACTGAAATTAACAACCTGCTATTTTCCGGTAATACAACCTTACCTGCTAAAAAGTGAAGAGGACTTGAAGCACTAACTGATGAAGACCAACATCACAGCATTCAGGATAGATTATACCTCAATATAAAGAAAACAAAAAGTCCTCATAACTCAAACTATAAGCAACATCATGATAAATAAATTAAAAAGCAAACATTGCTATTAAGTAAACATCATGATAATAAACACAAACTACTGAAGTTCTCAACATTTTAGTGTATTTGTATCTATAATCAATGAGCATGGAAGCAGAAGTCAAGAAATCAAATGACACATCACTTTGAGAAAATATTGCAAAAAAGGACCTCTTTAAAGTGTTAAAAGCAAAAGATGTCACTTTAAGGACTAAAGTGCACCTAATCCAAGTCGTAGTGTTTTCCATTGACTCACATGCATGGGAAAGTTAGACAATCAATAAGGAACATCTAAGGACTGATACCTTTGAATTATGGTGTTGGTGAAGAATGTTGAACATAGCATAGACTGCCAGAAGAAAGAACAAATCTGTCTTTGAACAAGTACAGTTAAAACTCCTTAGACGGAAGGAGAGCAAGATTTTCTTTCACATTCTTTGGACATGTTATCAGAAGGAACTAGTTCCTAGAGAAGAACATCACACTTGGCAAATTAGAGAACCATCAAAAAAGAACAAGACCTTCAATGAGACAGATTGGCACAGTAGCTGCTACAAAGGTATCAAGCGTCACAATCATTGTGAAGATTGTATAGATTCAGACAATGTTTCCTTCCGTTATACATTATGTTGCTATAAGTTAGCACTGACTAGATGGCACCTAGCAATAACAAAAATGATTATAGACGTTTATCATGTACGTCTTCTTGGTGCCTGTCTCTGTGCAAGATGTTTTATACACAGTATCTCATTTTTTTCTCAAAATTACTGCAAGAAATAAGTGCTATTTAGTGTCCATTATAAAGATGAGAAAAGTAAAACTGAGAGTGCACAGAATGATAAATAATAAGCAGAGGAGGTATGGTTTGAACAAACATCAGTCTAGGGGAAAAACTTTCTCTTCCAATTTTTAAGTTGTTTTAACATCAATCACTTTCTTAAGCCAGATAATTAACAACTTACTTTTAATGGTATGTGCAGACACATCTCCAAAGCAGACATCCAGACAACCGAAAGACACATGAGGAAATGCCTGCAATCATTAGCCGTTACAGAAACCCAAGTCAAAACTACAACCAGATACCATCTCATCCCACCAAGATTGGCATTAATCCAAAAACCATAAAACCACCAATGTTAGAAAGGCTATCGTGACACTGGAACTCTCCTACACTGCTGTTGGGAAAGTAAAATGGTACAGTCTCTTTGGAAAGCGATTTGGCACTTCCTTTAAAAAAAAAAAAAAAACAACTAGAAATAGAAATACCATATGATCCAGCAATCCCGCATCTTGGAATAAATCCTACAGAAATAAGAGCTGCCACATGAACACATACATGCACATGAATGTTTATTGCAGTTCCATCCACAACAGCAAAAAGATGAAATCAACCTAGGTGCCCATCAACAGATGAATGTGTAAACTATGGTATGTATACACAATGGAACACTATGCAATGATAAAGAATGATGATGATTTTATGAAACCTGGAATCAACTGGAAGACATCATGCTAAGTGAAATCAGGCAGCTGCAAAACGACAAATATTGTATGAGACCACTATCATAAGGGCATAAGAAAAGACTTACGCAGAGAAGAAAATACCCTTTGATGGCTACAAGGGTAGGAAGGGAGGGAAAGAGTCATTCATTGACTAGTTGGTAAGATTTCAGTTATGTGAAGGGAGTGACAGCACACGATAAAAGGCAGGTCAGCATAACTGGACTACACTATAAGTTAAAAGGTTTCCTGAATTCAATCCAGCATTTCAAAGGACAATGTAGTGCAGACAGGGGTCCAGGAACTATGTTTTCGGAGAACATCAAGGTCAATTGTTGTAACTAGTCTTTTTCTAAGAGAGAGCTCTGCATCCCATATTGGTGAGTGGCACCTTGGGTCTTAAAAGCTAGCGAGTTGCCATCTAAGGAAGATCAATTGGTCCCAGCCAACCCAGAGAACATCAATGACACAAGGAAAAATGAACCCAAGATACAGAAAGACCCATCAGACTTGGAGACTACATCAGAATGATACCAGAAGAACTAGATAGAGTCTGGCCACCACCAAAGACAGCCATGGCAGAGAACACAACGTAGAGTCCCTGACATAATGTGAGAGAAAGGGCTGTGCAGATCCAGAGCTCTCTTAAAACACCAGATGTGGTGGTCCAACACTCTCGAGAGTCCCCTGAGAACATGACCCTAGACTTGCTGCTAGCCCAGTGTAGCCAACACTTCAGACCAAGGATGGACTGGTCTGGCGGACACAGAGAGATTTAGCTAGTGTATGTACTTTACCGTTTTATATATATATAAGGCTGTCTTAGTGGTTTCTTTTTAGAGGGGAGAGGAGAGTGTGCAGAAGAGGGGATAAATGTTGGCTGAGTGGATACTGCAAGTAAGGAGTGGAAAAGAAGAGCGTGCTGTCATCGGGTGAGGAGAGCAGATAGAGATGCAGAAGGCGGGTACTCAGGATTTTATGCCACAGATTGTTTTGGATTGTGAACTTTCACTTAATCACAATAAAAAAAAAGAATTTTTTTAATGTTGCTTTTTAACAGCATAGAGCTATTTTAGTTTTCACTGCAGTATTTTCCAAAACATTTTAACTTACGATGCAATGTGGTTATAGCACTTTGCAGAACATTTTAACTTGCCATGTGCAAAAAAGCAAGGCCTTGCTTTTAAAAATTTGTAGTAAGAGAACATTTCTTCACATTTATAATCATATTGCAACATTAAATGGATATTTTAAAACTATATATGACCTCAGAGTCTTTGCAAAAACTTAGAAATACAAATTAGGACTACATTTCTGATTAAGGAGTCTAAAGAAATGAATGGCACCACCAAAGACGGATAAAATCACTTATACACTACACATTTTTCTTCCCAGATAAGGAAACAGTAAAGTTGTACCAAATGTGCAATGAATACATCTTCCCTACCTCCTCTCCTTGTGGATTTCCTCTGTGGTCTCTCAGGCACAATCTTTACTTCAGTTGAATCTCTCCCTTGATTTTTTTTCCCTTCTCTGCATAACATTATCTCAACTCTGTAATTAAATCAATACCTGACTTTATATTTTGCACCCAAAATATTGACCCATCCTGACAGGCAGCTGCATGTTTAGGGAAAAATACACTTCACAAAGCACAGCAGTGAAACTGAAGACATTTCCTTCTTTTTCAGCTTTTCTACCTCTCATTGTCTCCTCACTCTGTTCTACCTCTTACCCCTCCCTGCCTTTTTTTTTTCCTTTTCCTAACAGCTCAGTCAAAGAGAGTTTATCTGTGTCTTGACAGTGATAGGATGTAGCCAGAACAAGGCCAGGTGAATAATCAGCATCCAGCCAGGGTTTTCCTGGTCCTGATGGATCCCACTGGGAGCTGTGGAGCACGTGCTGCTGCTAACCTAAAGAACTGATTGTAACCTGGCTACAAGGCTGCAGTTTTGAATTTTAAACCCTTTAGATAAATACTGCTGTGAGTAGCAGTAGCCAGGGTACAAAACCCTGTAAACATCATGTTTTTCTTTTGAAACCTGAAGGACCCCTAAGTCTCAGTGGCGTGGCCACCCTTATCTAAGCTTTTATGAGATATTGTCTTGTCAATTTTGATAGGCCTGATATTATACCTTCAAACATTGAAAATAAGGGATCCTTTGTAGTCTTTATGTTTTTTAAACTGAATCAGTGACAGATTTCCTACTATAAGAAATGTGTAAACACAGAATGTTTGTACAATTACTTTTCTGATCTAAGTTATATTTTTCAATTAATGACAAACACTATTTTGTAAAATGAGTAAGCGAATGTTTCTTTTTGGATAAAGTATTTTTTAACAGCCAAATGAAGAATGTAGCATGTCAAAAACAATGTCCATTTATCATATTAAGGAACAAGTGCCTTTATTTCAGTTTATCTAGGAAAATAAATATTTTAGCTCCATTTTCAGAAATTCCAACATGTCCTTTTTTAAATTGTACTTTATTTTAAATATTTTTTGTGCTTTAAGTGAAGCTTACAATCCAAGTTAATTTGCCATATAAAATCTTGTACACACACCTCTGTGCTACTCTAGCTACTCTCCCTATGCTGTGGTAGCGTATTCTTCCTTTCTCCCCGTGCTTCACACAGTCATTCAACCAACCCTTGTGCCCCTCTCCCCACCCTCCCATCTCACCTCTGGATAGGAGCTGCTTTGGCAGATTCATGTATATATTTAAGCCAAGAAGCACACATTTCATGAGCGTTACTCTGTGTCTCGTAGTCCAGTCCAATCTTTGTCTAGAAAGTTGGCTTCAGCATTAGTTTCAGCTCTGGGCTAGCAGTAAGTCTAGGGCCCATGTCCTCAGTGGACCCTCCAGAATGTTGGGCCATGAAGTCTGGTCTTTTAATTGAGTTCTAGAGCTGTATTCCCATTAATCTTCTATGTCAGGGACTCTGTGTTATGCTCCCTCTCAGACCAGGTGTTGGTAGTAGTCGGGCACCATCTAATTCCTGTCCCATGCTGATGTAGTCTCACAATCATTTGTCCCCATCTGTCTCCTGGGCCCATATTTTTCTCAAGTTTTTGATGTCTTCATTTTCCTCTGCTTCCTGTAGATTGGACCAGCTGGTGCTTCTTAGATGGCAGCTTGCTAACTTTTAAGACCCCAGATGCCACTCACCAAAATGTGATACAGAACAGTTTTCTTAAAAAACAAAAACAACAAACAACAAAAAAAAGTCAGTGCCAATTGATCTTAATGTTCCCTGAAACCATAGTCCCCAGACCCCTCACCCTGCTAGTCTGATCTTCGAAATGTTGGGTCGTATTTAGGAAACTCCCTTGCTTTTTGTGTAGTCTAGCAGTGTTAATCTCACTTCTACTGCCTGCTATCACTTCCTTCACTTCACCAATTCCTGTCTACTATCTAATCTATGAACACTGCTCTCCCTCCATCCTTTTCCTTGTAACCATCAAAAATTAATTTCTTCTGTGCTTTGACCTCATCCTGAGTTCTCATAATAGTGGTCTCATATAATATCTGTCCTTTTGCCACTGACTAATTTCACTCAGCATAATGTTTTCCTGGTGAGTTCATGTTATGAGATGTTTCCCAAGGTCATCATTGATCTTTATCATTGCACATTATTCCATCCTGTGAGTATGCCATAGTTTGCCTAGCCATTCATCTGTTGATGGGCACCTAGGTTGCTTCCATTTTTTTGCTATTATGGACAATGCTGCAATAAACATTGATGTACATGTATCTGTTCCTGTAAAGTGCCTTATTTCTCTAGTATATATTCCGAGAGGTGGGATTGATAGAGCACATGGTATTTCTGTTTCTAGCTTTTTAAGAAAGTGCCAAATTGATGTCCAAAGTGGTTGTACCATTTTACATTCTCACTAGCAGTGTGGAAGAGTTCCAGTCTTTCCACAACCTCTCCATCATTTATTGTTTTGTGTTTTGTGGATTAAGTCTAGCCTTGTTGGGGTGAGATGGTATCTCATTGTAGCTCTGATCTGGATTTCTATAATGGCTAATGACTGCTTGCATTTTCCTATATATCTTTTAGTTGCCTGGATGTCTTCCTTGGTAAAGTGCCTCCTCATATCCTCTGCCCATTTTTATTTGGGTTATCTGTCTTTTTATTGTTGAGGATTTGCAGTACTTTGCAGATTCTGAAGATTAGATGGTGGTCAAATTCCAGGTTGCCAAAAAGTACCCTCCCCCCCCACGAATGCAGGTAGTCTTTTCATTCTTTTGGTGGAGTCTTTGGATGAGTTGGCAGAACTCACCCCCTCCTTTTCCCCCCTCTCTGAGTCTGGAAGAACAGCTCAGGACAGTCATATAAGATGTCCCACTTCTGGCCCAGGTAGTGTAATCATGGTTCAACATCTGGTGCAGAGCATAGAAGAAAGGGGAGACTGCTGGGGAAAGGGAGAGAAATCAGTATGTGGGAAAGGCTCAGATCTGCAAGAGTTCACAAGCACTTAGTTTATGACACTCAGGTAAAAGTCCTCTGCAATTCAGTAGGTCCAGCCATCTGAAGTGCAGCTTCCCAGCTAAGAAAGATACACTCTGTTCACGGTACTGCTGTTCTGCTTGCTGACAGAAACAGATCCCTCTGTGAGTGCAGATTCAGTTCTGACCAAAGTTACTTGCTTCAGATCTACCCTTACATCCCTGTCACCCAACCTGATCTCTCAGCTTTCTGTCTGATATTTTGAGCTCCCAGGATGTCCTATATAATTTGTTCAGTTTTTGTTGTTGCTGTTGTTAGAGGGATCAGAGAAAGCATGTGGCTACTCCACCATCTTAGCCATATCTCTCCAAATTTTTTAATGATAATACAGTGTGTCTATCAGTCGTTAAGTGTTATAGCTGCTACCTAAAAGTCTGGCAGCTCAAATCTGCCAGGTGTTCCTTGGAAACTCTGTGGGACAGTTCTAGACTATCCCATAAGTATGGCATGAGCCAACATCAACTCAACAGCAATAGATTTTTGTTTCCTATTGTATGAAAGGTGGTATTCAATATATCCCAATTTGACAATATTATTGTCATTGTTTAACTATAGTCAATTATTATATTAACATATATTGTTACCTACTACCCAAATATATCATGTCCATTTTTTAAAATCATATATCATGAAACTATCTTAAGATTACCATATATTGTGAGACTATTTTGAAACATGGCTCTTATGGTTAGATGTTAGAATCTATAAATTATCATTCGATCCACAGTCCAATAGTCAATAGAAAAGCAAACAAGAATATGAATTCCAGTGGAAAAGTCAGCCCTACTAAGGTCTTAAGGAGGCTTATTTCAAATATTTCATTCCCCTGAGCAGGTAAACCGTGTAAGTTCTGAAATTTTTTTTTTTGGACTGGCAGACTTGGTAGTCTGCCTAAGCTATATGTAACTTAAGTAGTTTCAGCAATATTAGTAAATACACAAATGATTTTATGATTAGCATTAATTTTTGCATGAGGAAGGTACAAGCAGTACATCTTTATCAGTGTAAAATGGGTATCTGTGACTAATAATTCATGATACAATTATTTTTTAAACCATTTTGAAGTACGAAATCCTGATATATATATTAATTTAATGTAAACTACTTCCAGCTCCTAAAATAAAAGAATTAAGGCCTTGAGTTATATATAAAAAGCTTAACATCACATTCAGTAGAGTACTATGTCTTGATAGTATTTTGCTATTAGACATATGAGTTTTACTCTTACTG
This sequence comes from Heterohyrax brucei, assembly GCA_028571685.1. Taxonomy (NCBI): domain Eukaryota; kingdom Metazoa; phylum Chordata; class Mammalia; order Hyracoidea; family Procaviidae; genus Heterohyrax; species Heterohyrax brucei. The sequence continues at coordinate 50,884,713 of CM053159.1, read as the reverse complement.
AAGTGAAAAAACATGGAGATAAAAAAACTCGGTGACTTTCCAGTCACATAGGCTTCATATATCATTCCTGGTTGCTATTGTTGTTAGGCACCACTGAGTCACTGCCAACTCATAATGACCCTGTGTTCAACAGAACAAAGACTGCCCAATCCTGTACCAACCACACAATTGTTTTGTTTGAGCTGATTGTTACAAACACTGTTTCTTCTTCTTTTTTCTCCAATCCTCTACCAGGCATGATAGTCTTCTCCAAGGATTGGTCATTCCTGATAACATGTTAAAAGGCAAAGTCTCACCATCCCCACTTCTAAGCAGCACTCTGCTGTACCTCTTCCAAGACTGGTTTATTTGTCTTTCTAGCATCCCATGATATATTCAATATGCCTTGCCAATGCCATAACTCATACACATAAATTCTTTATCAGCTTTTCTTATGGATTTCCCACCGTTCACAGGCAATGATGAGAATTGAAATATTATGGACTGGGTCATACACACCTTAGTCAGCAAGTTAACATCTTGATTTTTAACTCTTTAAAGAGGTCTTTTGCAGCAGACTTGCCTAGTATGTCGCATCATTAGATTGACTACTACTTCCATGGGCTTTGATTGTCGATCCCAATAAAATGAAATCCTTGACAATTTCAATATTTTCTCCATTTATCCTGATGTTGTTTATTGGTCCACTTGTAAGGATTTTGTATTCTATGAGTGGAGGTATAAATTATAATGAAAGCTGTAGTCTTTGAATTTCATCAGTAAGTGCTTAAAGTCCTCTTCCTTTCCACAAGTCTGTATAATCTGCACACAGTATGTTGTTAATAAGTCTGCCTCTAGTCCTCATACAGGGGTTTTCTTTCAGCTTCTTGACTTGTTTGCACAGTTTAGGAATGCATGACTATGGTAAAATGATACAACCCTGATGCACACTTTCCATATTTTAAACAGCATTCTCTTGTTCTGCTTAAATGACTGCCTCGGTCTACTTACAGATTCTTTGTGAGCACAATTAAGTGTTCTAGAATTCCCATTCTTTGTAATATTTCCCAGATTTTTTTAATGATTCTTATGGTTAGATGCTTTTGAATAGTTAATAAAACACAGGTAAGCACCAGGTAAGGAGGGTAACAGCATTAGTAAGGCAGATAACAGAATCAGGCAAGGTGAATAACAGCATCAGGTAAACAAGGTAACAGCATCAGGCAAGGAAGGTAACGGCATCAGGTAAGGAAGGCAAAGATAGAATGCACAGCCCCCACTTGTCTGTCAGTGGAGGCTTGCTTGTTGCTCTGATGCTGGAAGCTATGCCACTGGATTTTAGGTACCAGCAGTGTCACCCATGGTAGACAGGTTTCAGGTGAGCTTCCATGCTCAAACAGACAGGAAGAAGGACCCAGCAGTTTACTTCTGAAAAGAATTAGCCCGGGAAAACCTTACGAATAGCAGATGAACACTGTCAGATTATGGTGCCAGAAAGTGAGCCCCAGGGTTGGAAGGCACTCAGAGGACGACTGAGAAAGAGCGGTCTCCTCAAAGCAGAGTTAACCTTAATGATGTGGACAGAGTAAGGCCTTCAAGATCCTTGTTTGCTGATGTGGTAAGACTCAAAAGGAAAAGAAGCAGCTGCAAACATCCATTAATGATTGGGGCATGGAATGTACAAAGTATGAATCTAGAAAAATTGGAAAGCATCAAAAATGAAATAGAATGCATAAACATCGATATCCTAGGCATTAGTGAGCTGAAAATGAACTGGTATCGGCAATTTTGAATCTGACAATCATGTGGTCCACTATGCTGGGAACAAAAATTTGGAAAGCAATGGTGCTGTCTTCATCATCAAAAAGAACATTTCAAGATCTGTCTTGAAGTACAATGCTGTCAGTGATAGGAAGATATCCATAAGCCTACAAACAAGGCCAGTTAATATGACTACTATTCAAATTTACACCAACCTCTAAGGCCAGAGATGAAGAGATTGAAGATTTTTACCAGCTTCTGCAGTCTGAAATTGATCGAACATACAATAAAAACAAATTGATAATTAGTGATGACATGAAAGCAAATGTTGGAAACAAAAAGAAAGGATTGGTAGTTGGCAAATATGGCCTTTATGATAGAAATAATGCCAAAGGTTGCATGATAGAATTTTTCAAGACTAATGATTTTTTCATTTACAAAACATCTTTTAACAACACAAACAGAAGCTGTACACATGGGCCTCACCAGATGGAATACACAGGAACCAAATCTATTACACCTGTGAAAAAAGATGATGGAGAAGCTCCATATCGCCAGTCAGAATTAAGAACCGGTGCTGACTGTGGCACAGACTGTCAGTTACTCATATGCAAGTTCAAATTGAAACTGAGGAAAATTAGACCAATGGTGCTAGAGCTAAACTATGACTGTGTGTCCCTCCTTAAAGACCATACCAAGAACAGATTTGATGTGCTGCCCTCTAATGACTGAACACCAGATGAATTATGGAATGACATCAAAGGCATCATCCATGAAGAGAGTAAGAAGTCATTAAAAAAATGGAAGGAAGAAAGGAAGGAGGGAAGGAAGGAAAGAAGGAAGGAAAGAATGAAGGAAGGAAGGAAGGGAGAGAGGGAGGGAGGGAGGGAAGGAGGGAAAAGAAAGAAGGAAGGAAGGACCAAACTGAATGTCGGAAGAGACTCAGAAACTTGCACTAGAATGTCAAGCAGCTAAAGCAAAATGAAGGAATGGTGAAGTAAGACACCTAAACAGAAGATTTCGAAGAGGAGCTTGAGAAGACAAAAGAAAGTATTATAATGACATGTGCAAAGAGCTGGAAATGGAAAACAGGAAGGGAAGAACACATTCTGCATCTCTCAAACTGAAGGAACTGAATTAAAAAATTCAAACTTTCGGGTGCAATAATGAAGGATTCTACAGGAAAAATATTAAACAACTCAGGGAGCATCAAAAGAAGATGGAAAGAATAGCCAAGCCAATGGAAGGAATACACAATCACTGTAACAGAAAACTGGTCAATGTTCAGCAATTTGAAGAGGTAGCATATGGTCTGGAACTGATGGTACTGAAGGAAGAAATCAATGCTGCTTTGAAGTCACTGGCAAAAAACAAAGCTCTGGGAATTGATGGAATATCAAGTGAGATATTTCAGCAACAGATGCAGAGTTAAATATGCTCACTCATCTATGCCAAGAAATTTGGAGAACATTTTCTGGCCAACTGACTAGAAGAGATCCATATTTGAGCCATTTAAAGAAAGGTGATCCAACCAAGTTATCAAACAATATCACTAGTATTACATGCAAGTAAAATTTTGCTGAAGATAAAAAGTGACTACAATAGTATATTGACAAAGAACTGCAAGAAATTCAAGCTGGATTCAGAAGAGGATGTGGAACCAGAGATACCATTGCTGAGGTCTGGTGGATCTTGACTGAAAGCAGAGAATATTAGAAAGATGTTTGTCTGTGTTTCTTTGGCTGTGCAAAGGCATTTGACTGTGTGGGTCATAACAAATTATGGCTAACAATCCATAAAACGGGAAATCCAGAACACCTAATTGTGCTCATGAGAAATCTGTATATGGATCAAGAGGCAGTCATACAAACAGAACAAGGGAACACTGCCTGGTTTAAGGTCAGGAAAGGTGTGAGTCAGAGTTGTATCCTTTCAGCATACCTTTTCAATCTCTATGCCAAGCAAATAATTCAAGAAGCTGGATTATACGAAGAAGAATGAGACATCAGGATTGGAGGACGACTCGTTAGCAACCTGTGTTATGCAGACAACACCACCTTACTTGCTGGAAGTGAAGACGATTTGAAACACCTACTGATGAAGATCAAGGACCACAGCTTTCCGTATGGATTGCACCTCAACATCAAGAAAACAAAATTCCTCACAATTGCACAGTAAGCAACATCATCATAAGTGGAGAAAGGATTGATGTCAAGGATTGCAATTCACTTGGGTCCACAGTCAGTGTCCATGGAAGCAACAGTCAAGAAATCAAAAGATACATTGCATTGGGAAAATCTGCTGTCAAGTACCTCTTTCAAGTATTGTAAAGATGTCACCTTGATGACTAAGGTGGTCCTGACCCAAGCCATGGTATTTTCAGTCCCATCAAATGCATGTGAAAGCAAGGCTGTGAACAAAGAAGACAGAAGAAGAATTGATGCCTTTGAATTGTAGTGTTGGAGAAGAGTGTTGAATTTACCGTGGACTGCCAAAAGAACAAACAGATCTGTTCTGGAAGACATACAACCAGAGTGCTTCTTGGAAGCAGAGATGAGAAGACTGCTTCTTACATACTTTGGATATGTTGTCAGGAAGGATCAGTTCCTGGAGAGGGACATCATTCTTGGTAGAGTGAAGGATCAGTGAAAAAGAGAAAGCAGCTAAATGAGATGCATAGACACAGTGGCCACAATAATGGGCTTAAGCATAAAAACAATTGTGGACCTGGCACAAGACTAGGCAGGGTTTCCTTCTGTTGTTCATAATGTCACTTTGAGTCAGAACTGACTGGATGGCTCCTAACAACAACAACAACAACAACAATATGTTTCCAGTGTTCTCTGTTTTGAGGCAAAATCCATCTGACTTTAACAGTGATATCTCTTGTTTCACATTCCCTTCTGAATCTGCATTGAGTTTCTGGAAGTTTTCTTTCTTTTTTTTTTATTATGATTGAATGAAAATGTACATTCCCATATGAATTTGCATGCCCACATATAATCAGCTCCCTCTGCTCTCCCTGCCTGGTGACAGCACACTCTTTCTCTCTACACCATACATGTCTTATACTCACAACAAACTCCTCCTCTCCACCCACTCTCCTTCCTCCAGTAAGAGGTCAGCAGGACGACGTCCTATAGATGCACAGAACCATAAAATGCACACATGATATGATCACTTTGTGTTGCCAAGTCCAATCGATTCCTGTCAGACAGTTGACCTCCATTATGATTTATGGACAGGGGCAGCATCAGGGTCATGGGCCATGCTCCCAGAGGAGCTCCGAGGCCCATGGACCATCAGTTGCAATCTTTTAATGGAGATCTCAAAGTATACCTCTTTTTATTCTTCTGTTGCCAGCGAGACTCAGTTTTGTGAGCTCCATCACAGCTATCACTGGTGGTGGCCGGGCATGAGCTAGTTCTTTTGGTCATAAAGCAATGTAGTCACCCACTCATGTGGGTCTCTCTGTCTTCTGGGTTCTCTTTCCCCCATGTTGTTTTGGTCCTTGGTGATCATCTGCTTCTGCTAAGTTGGGACAATTTGCTGTACCCTCAGATGGCAGCTTGGCAGCTTTTAAGACTCCAGACACAACTCACCAATGTGGGGTGCGAATAGTTCTCTTAGCAAAATGCTAGTTGTGCCAACTGGCCTCGGTTTCCCCTGAAAGCATGGTCTCCGGCCCCCTGCCCCAGCTACTCTGTCCTTGTAATACTGGATTAAGATGGGAGGAGTAATCATGCTATGTTAAAGTCCAATTAATATTGATTTTCTTTCTAATGTGTACTGTCACAGATTTCACCCAACCAAATTTCTATCAACTATCTAATCTGAAGCTTCCCTTCCTTGCCCACCCTCCCTCCCCAGTCTTGCAGCCATCAAAGAGTCTTTTCTTCTTTGCATGAATCTGTTTTTAAGTTCTTATCATAGGGGTCTCATATAGTATTTGTCCTTTTGTGACTGACTAGTTTCATTCAACATAATGTCTTCCAGTTGAAACCAGGTTATGAGACATTTCCTAAAATCCTCATTATCCTTTATCATTGCATATGTTCAATCGAGTATATATACCATAGTTTACCTATCTATTCCTCTGTTGTTGGGCATCTGGGTTGATTCCATCTTTTTGCTATTGTGGACTGAACTACAGTAAGCATTCATGAGTATGTATCAGTTGGTGTGAATGGCCTTACTTCTGAAGGATATATTCCAAGCAATGGAATTACTGAGTCAAATGGTACATCTATATCTATCCTTTTAAGGACGTGACAGATTACATTCCAAAGAGGTTGCACCATTTTGCAATCCCACCAACAGTGTAGGTGACTTCCAATTTCTCCACAGACTCTCCAACATTTGTTTTGTGTTTTTTGGATCATGGCCAACCCTGTTGGGGTGAGATGATATCTCACTGTAGCTTTGACTGGAATTTCTTTAATAGCTAATGATTGTGAGCATGTCTGCATGTGTTTTTTGGCTGCCTGGGTCTCCTCTTTAGAGAAGTGTCTGACCATCTCCTTTGCCCAACACTTAATTGGATGATTTATCTTTTTCTTATTGGTATTTTGTAGTACTGCATAGATTATGAAGTTCAGGCATCAATCTGACGTACAGTTGCCAAATCTTTTTTTTCCCATTCTGTAGGTGGCCTTTGAGTGCTATCAATAAAGTCTTTGGATGAGCAAAAGTGTTTGATTCTTAATAGTTCCCATTTATCTATGTTCTCTTCTGTTACTTCTGGTTTGTTTCTCAGACTTTGAAGTCTGTCTATGTTGTGTGTTAAAACTTCCGTTGTTCCTACTTTTTCTTGGATGAGCTTTATCATTTTAGATTTGATATTTAGGTCTTTTATCCAGTTTGAGTTGGTTTTTGTATAAGTTGTAAGATATGGGTCTTGTTTCAATTATTTGCAGATGAATACCCAATTTTTCCAGCACCGTTTGTTGAAAAGATTGTTTTTTCCCCAGTTTAATGTCTTAGGGCCTTTGTCGAATATCAACTGTTCATAGGAAGGTGGTGTCATCTCCAGAGTCTCAATTCTGTTCCATTGATCTGTCTGTCTCTTTTTGTACCAGTACCAGGCTGCATTGACTACTGTGGTGGCCTAATAGGTTCTAAAAGTCAGGAAGTTAGAGGCCCACCATTGTGTTCTTTTTCTTCCATGTGCTTTACTTATCTGGGGTTTCTTCCCCTTCCAAACATTAAAACAATGTCACTGGAATTTGTGTTGGATTGCATTATGTAAGTGGATTGCTTTGGGCAAAATAAACATTTTCACAATGTTAAGTCTTTGTATCCATGAGCAGGGTAGGTTTCTTCATTTATGTAAGTCTCAGTTTCTTGTAGTAAGGACTTGTAGGTCTCTTTGTAAAGGTCTGTTAGTTCTCTGGTTATATTTATTCCTAGGTACTGTATCTTCTTAGGGGGCTATAGTAAATGATATTGATTTGGTGATTTCTTCCTTAATAATCTCGATATTAGTATGAAGGAATCTTACTAATTTACTTATGTTTATCTTGTATTCTGAGACTTTGCTGATTTCTATCAGTTGGAGTAGTTTACTTATGGATTCTTTAGGATTCTCTGCATATACAATCATATCATCTGCAAACAGAGAGATTTTTAGTTCTTCTTTGCTGATGCAGATGCCCTTTATTTCTTGGTCTTGTCTCATTGCTCTGGCCAGAACTTCTAGTACAACACTGAATAGGAGCATTGAGAGTGGGCATACTTGTCTAGTTCCTATTCTCAAGGGAAAGACTGCTTCGGTCTCTCTCCATTCAGCATGATATAGGCAGTTGTCTTTGTATAAATGGTCCTTATTGCATTGAGGAATTTGCCATCTATTTCCATTTTGCTGAGAGTTTTTAGCATGACTCAGTGTTGGACTTTATCACATGCCTTTTCTGCATCAATAGACAAACTCAGGTCATTCTTGTCTTTTGTGATATTTATGTGGTTGATCACATTAATTCTTTTTCTGATCTTGAACCAGCCTTGCATCCCTGATATGAATCCAACATGATCATGATGGATTATTTTTTGGATAGGTTGTTGTATTCTATTGGCAAGAATTCTGTTGAAGATTTTTGCACCTAGATTCATGAGTGATTTCGGTCTGTAGTTTCCCATTTTTGTTTGGTCTTTCCCTGGCTTTGGTACCAGGGTTATGTTGACTTCGTAAAATGAATTTGGGAGTATTCCATCTCTTTCTATACTGTGAAATAGTCTCAGTAGTATTGGAGATAACTCTTCTCTAAAAGCTTGGTAGAGTTCTGTGGTGAAGCCATCTCCGCCAGGGCTTTTTTTGATTGGTAGTTTTTGGATGACTTTTTCAATCTCTTCCTTTGTGATGGGTTTATTAAGTTGTTCTGCTTCAGCTTGTGATAATTTTGGTAGGTCATATGAATCAAGGAATTTTTCCATTTCCTCTAGGTTTTCCAACTTGTTAGAGTACAGTCTTTCATAGTATTCTGTTATGATATTTTTGATTTCTGTTGAATCTGTTATGAGAACTCCCCTCTCTTTTCTTTTGTTTCCTTGTTTTTCTTTACTAAGTTTAGCCAATGGTTTGTCAATTTTGTTGATCTCTTCAAAAAACCAGCTTTTGGTCTTTTCAATTGTATCTTCTGTTCTCTAATTGATTTAGTTCTGCTCTAATCTCTACGGTCTGTTTTCTTCTGGTGCCTGAGGGGTTCCTCTGTTGTTCTCTCTACACTTTTTCATGCTGTAGGGTTAGCTCTTTGATTTAGTTTCTTTCCCCATTACAGATTTGTGCATTTATGGAGATAAACTGGTCTCTGAACACTGCTTTAGCTGTATCCCCTAGGTTCTGCTAGGAAGTGTATTCATTCTCATTGGAATCCATAAATTTCTTTATTTCATCCTTGATTTCTTCTGTAACCCATGGTTTGTTGAGCAAGATGTTGTTCAGTTTCCAGGGCTCCCACTTTCTGTCTATGTTTTTTCTGCTATTGATTTCCACTTTTATGGCTATATGATCTGATTCATGCTTTGCAATAATTCAGTGATATGGGTTTTGTTGAGAATGGTTTTATGTCCTAATGCATGGTCTATTCTGGAGGATATTCCATGTGCACTGGAGAAGAAGGTGTAGTTACCTGCTGATGGATAGAAAGTTCAGTATATGTTGATGAGATCTAGTTGGTTAATTGTGGCAATAAGGTCTTCTGTGTTTTTACTGAGCTTTTTTCTAGACAATCTGTCCAATATTTAGAGAGGAGTGTTAAAGTCTCCCACTATTATTGTGGATAATCCATCTCCTTTTTAAGTGTAATCAGTTTCTTCAATGGGATCTAATATTAGGTGCATAAATATCTAATATTGTTAAGTCCTGTTTGTGTATTGCACCTTTCAGCAATAAATAGTGTCTGTCCTTATTCGTGAGTCAGATTCGACTTGAGAGCACTTGGCTGGTTGGCATCCTTGTCCGCAATGGGGGATTTTACATTAAAATCAATTTTATCTGAGATTTGAATTGCCACACCTGTTCTTCTTTGTTCACTGTTGTCTTGATATATATTCTTCCATCCTTTAACTTTCATTTTGTTCATATCTTTAAATCAAAGGTGAGTTTCTTCTAGACAATATGGGGATGGGTCGTGTCTTTTGATCCAAGATGTCTCTTTACTGGAGCATTCAGTCCATTCACATTCAATGTGCTTATTGATAGGTGTGTGTTCAGTGTTGCCATTGTGATATGCTTATTTTTTTGTTGATCTTTTCTCTGTTGTTCTAGTTAATCTGTTCTGGGACATTCTTCTTTGTGAGCTAATTTTCCAGCTTTTTCAGCATTGGTTTCATGGTTGTTGAGACTCCTGTATTATGTGTCTTGATTTGATATGTTGCATCTTTATTGAGCTTTATGGCTGCCCCTAAGATCTTCCTTAATAAACTATGTATAAACCCAATTCCAGTTGCTGACCTTCTTATCAATTTCCTCTCCATCTGGAAGGACTATAATGACTGGAGTACATCCCTCTTTGTAATATGATGACATTGTAGTTTTCATGATGTGATCACTGGATTATTTCTTTAACTAATTATAGCTTTGATTGAGTTTGGAGCCTTCCCTGGAAGTTTTCTTTTGATTTACTGTTGCTTTTTTAATTTCTTCAGCAAAACTCTACTTGCATGTGATATTAATGATACTATTCAATAAATTCTGATTCTGCTGGATCATCTTTCTTTGGAGTGGGCATAAATATGAGTCTCTTCCATTTGGTTGGCCAGCTAAGCTGTCTTCCAAATTTCTTGCTGCAGAAAAATGAATACTCCCAGGATTCCATCCATTTGTTGAAATTTCTCAATTGATATTCCGTCAGTTCCTACAGCATTGTTTCTTTCTCCAGTTCCTTCACTATAGTTTGTACTTCTCTCCTTTAGTATCATCAGTTCTTGATCATCATATGCTACTCACTGAAATGACTGAATGTTGACCAGTTCTTTTTAATTCAGTCACTCTGTACATTTCTACCATCTTCTTTTGATGCTTCCTGAGTCATTCAATATTTTGGTCACAGAATCCTTCACTGCTGCAAATTGAGGCTTAAGTTTGTTCATATTAAATTTCAATCCAAAGTACAAGAGTTTTTTTTTAAAGTCCACCAGAGCCAAAATACAACCTTGAGTATACTCCACCTGAAAGCAGAAACAATCTCAAGAATAGATTTATGGATTGAACGCCAATGACTGAACACCAGATGAATTGTAGGATGATATTAGAGATATCATCCATGAAGAAAGCAAACTCATTAAAAACACAGGAAAAAAGACCAAAATAGACATTGACAGAAAATCTGAAACTTTTGCTTTTGAGTGTAGCATAGGTAAAGCTAAGGGAAGAAATAATGAAATAAATGACCTGATCAGAAAATTTCAAAGGGTGGCTTGAGAAGGCAAACTAAACTGTTGTAATGAAAAGTGCAAAGGTATGGAGTTTGAAAACCTTGAAAAAGGGAGAACATGTTCAGTATTTCTCAAACTGAAAGAAGTGAAGAGAAAATTCAAGGCTGGAGTTGCAAAATTGAAGGATTCTAAATTATTACAACATATATAGATTTAAGCCAAAAAAAAATGGAAAGGAAGGAAAAATGAAATGTTCTATTACCTTTAGTATTTAAGTACCCCCTGGTGTTGTGAGTGGCTGTTTGGCTGATTTCAGTGGGAGACCAGTTGCCAATCTGAAGTTTCTCTGTTTCAAGAAAAATTATTATGGAATGTGTCTCAGAACAAGGAATTATTTTCTGTAGGCAACATATTAACACATGTTTCTTTGGAAAGGTTTATCAAAGTGAGAAATCCAAACTACATAATCTCAGGTTTTTATTCTACTCAATACTTGTACTCTAGTGAAATGGCATAATATATTAGAAGGACCTAGATATAATTGAAAAGTGTATTTCAGACTATACTTTCAATAATCCAAATTTCTTATTATTTTGTGGGCTCAGCATTCCTACATAGATTGCTTTCTTCACTTAGAGCCTTCAAGGTCCTTCTGTATTCCCAACTGCAGAGCCTTAAATTATCCATCCTGTGATGTAAGTGGGAAAAGTCATGGAAATATTACTCATGTTTCATCAAATTTATAAGTGAATGTCTAACAGTGAATTTTTAAAATATAATTAATTGTGTGTGCTTATGATTGTGAATCTCTGTTGGTGAGGATAAGAACAGATGTTTAAGCTATTGGCATAACAGTTTCTAGCACTTCTGAAACCTTACTATTAGTTTTTAAAATTAAATAACCCAAATCTTTTTTCATGTTGCATTAATCACTGCTAAGGATACTGTCTCCCCATGTTGTTGTTATGTGACATTGAGTCAGTTCAGACTCACAGTGATTCTATGCACAACAGAATGAAACACTGCCCAGTCCTGAGCCACACCCACAATTGTTTTTCGCACTTAAGCCCACTGCGGCAGTCGCTGTGTCAGTCCATCTCCTTGATGGTCTTTCCTTTTTGCTGACCGTCTATTTTACAGTCAAGAAGCCATTCTCCAGGAACTGATTCTTCCGGACATGTAAACCGCAGTCTCACTATCTTTGCTGCCAAGGAGCACGGTGGTGGTATTACTTTCAGAACAGATCTGTTTGTTCCTTTGGCAGTGTATGGTATATTCAATGTTCTTCTCTAACCCCACGGTTCAAAAGCATCACTTCTTCTGTTTTCCTTATTCATTGTCCAGCTTTCACATGTGATCCAATTGAAAATACTATGGGTTGGCTCAAAAATACTATGCGTTGGCTCAGGCACATCTTAGTCATCAAGGTGATATTTTTGCTTTGCAACACTTTACAGAGGTCTTTCGCAGCAGATTTGCCCAGTGTAATGTATCTTTTGATTTCTCCACTGTTGCTTCTTTGGGTATTGATTGTGGAAGCTAGTAAAATGAAATACTTGCCAACCTCTGTCCTTTCTTCATTTATCATGATACTGCTTACTGGTCCAGTTGTGAAGATTTTTGTTTTCTGGATGTTGAGGTGTGAAGGCTGTGGTCCTTGATCTTCATCAATAAGTGGTTAAAATCCTCTTCCCTTCTAGCAGTCAGGGTTCTGTCATCTGTTTAACTCAAGTTGTTACCTAGTCTTCTTCCAATCCTGATGCCTTCTTCTTCCTCATATAGTCCAGTTCTTGGATTATTTGCTCTGCATACAGAGTAAATAGGTAGGGTGAAAGAATACAGCCCTGAAGTATTGCTTGCCTGACATTAGATAGGAAAAAAAAATCTCATTGAAAATACAATGGAAAACACATTTAGATAAAGCAGAATCCAAAACAGAAATACAATCAGAGATACAAACGTATCTGTCTGTGAAATGTCAAAATTACTAAGTAAACTCTACACTCCTCCAAAATTATTCAGATTATTGTTTTACTTCTTCATTCTTTCTATATTAACACATCTTTTCAGTTAAAACTAAGACACATAAAGTATCTTTATAAGTGGATTCATCATAACACCAAGACAAATATTTCTAATAAGTCTTCTTTAATTTTGTATAAAGTAGCGGCAATCTGCCCTGTACCCCAGAAGGGTGCTTTTCTCTAACATTAGCCATCTGGGACCAACTTCTTGTAACTCTCTGTTCATTTAGTATCTTCAAATATCATTTGGGAAAAAAAGAAATAATGATTTTTCTTTCTTGGTGTTCCTTTCTCCTCTATTCATTGCTATTATGATGCTAAAGCCAAGCCAAGTGCTGTCAAGTCGAATCCGACTTGGCGCTATTATGACAGATAACACAATAAATGGTTTAATCGATTCCTTATCACACATATCACGTGCTTTGCAGTAATACAGCATGCACACTTCTCTGACTTGAATAATTAGTACCTTCAAGGGTAGAAAAGAGGGAATAATAAAATCAAAAGCAAATCTTTTGCCATGAGGTTGGTTCCATCTCATAGCAACTATATGAGATGTTGTAAAACTGTCCCATAGGGTTTCCAAGCAATGGCTGGTGGATTCAAACTGTTGACCTTTTGCTTAGCAACTAAGCTCTTAACAACTGTGCCACCAGGGCTGCACAGTTCCAAATACTTAATAGGGCCAAATCAAATACCTGATGTTAGCCATCAGCAGAGCCAACATCAAACATTTTATTTGACCCTATTAAGCCTTTTGGAGATAATAAAATAATTCACCAAGTAATTACAATGTATGATGTTATCCTTTTTTTTTTTTTGCTTTTTGATAACTCTTTAGAAATCATCTTTTAATCAACACTATTTCATTTAACCCTCAGAATGACACTGTACAAATGACCTATTTTTAGAAGCAACTGAAATTTAAGGAAGTTAAAACCTGTGCAAGATACGCAAAATATTACAACTAATAACTAAAAATGCTGTGTTCTAAGACCATGATTTCTGGCTACATTGTGCAGAGAGTGTATTCTACATCAAGTATTAGCTTTTTGATATCTGCATGTATTATTATTATTATCCTAAACACACATAACAGAGAAGATTATTATTATTTACTTACAGAAAATCTTAACTTGGTGGTTTCTTTTTGCCACAGTTCCTGTCCCCGGGGAGATACAATGAAAATCATGTGTTACTCAGCACATACAGGGTTAGTGTTATAGGTGAGAAATGGAGAAAAAAAATTAATTTGAATGTTTATATAAAGAAGAGAGACAGCTGCCTATTCTCTTCTTTTGAGAGAGTCACTTTGGAAAACAAAGATGAAGGATGCAAATAAATCTCTCCAGGGAAAAGATAAGACCAGAGTCTCAAGCTTTACAACCCAGATGATATCTCCTATTCCCAGGTCACATCCCCACTTGAAATGCAACATACATCTTTGAAGAAGTAAATCTCTTTAGAATGCTCAATATGAGTTACAAGTAAAGCTTGTCTTTAAGCCAAATCCCAAATTACAGTAGTATTTGCTCAAAAATTCCAAATTGTATAGAAGCAAAAGAAATATTTTCACTACTTTCCATACTAGGCTTAGATGGAATGCATATTTATAGAAAATTTATGCTATAAATTTGTAAGAAAAGTAACTTCATAGAAACTATTAATCTCCCATGCCTTTTAAAAGAAGATAATACCCAGGTTTTTTTGCTTTGTTTTGTTTTGTTTTAAATAGGATACCAGCATCCATTATTTTTATATTAATGAATTAACAATTAATTTCATTTTATTTTAAAAGTAAATCTTTCTTCCTCAAAATAAAACAAAAGATACTTTCATTTAAAGAAAATGATCAAATTCAGTTTTCCTTGGCTGAGGAATGATGGAAGTGACAAAACTTTTCTCCTGAGCAGCTTTGTAATTTGACCAAATTATTTAATCTCTATAAACTTAAATTTGCCCATCTGGTATATTTTAGTGCAATTCTTCAATTTATAAAATCAATGCGTTAATTAATACATTTAAAACAAATGAACGCAATAGACAGGTAATACATTTCTAAGTGTCCAATAGACAACTTTGTATCAAATAAGTATTGGATAATTACTTGATATTTATCAAGACATTCTAGAAAAATTTGAGCTTCAAATAACTGGACAGTATGAATTGCAGATACTTGAGTAAAAGGAAAATCTTTAACAAGAACAGTTCAATGTGTTAAAAACAATCACAAGGGTGTGCATGTTTAAAAGAGAAATGAAGGCTGAGTTTGCCGTCATTCTGTGCCTGAAATTTTCTTAAACATTTGATCCAGGTACATTAGATTTCCATTTCAAAGATGAGTTATCTATGGAAAGAATAAATTATTACTCAATGTTGTAATACATAAAAAAATAAATAAAAGCATAGTTTGAAAGTAAATTACAGAAAATATGCACATGAGATTTGTCATCATGTGGCCACATATTTTTATTGAAATATCTTTGTATTTTTTTGTTAATTCCACACATACGGGACGGGCTAATACTATGCCAATATGAGGGCTGGACATTAATAAATTTCTAAGGAAATTCAGTACCTGTCATTTGAACAGCTACAACAATTGAATGAGATGACTTTTTTTTTCCCCAAAGACTAACTTCTCGTGATAAAAACTCACTCATTGTATTTTGTTAAAGGATCAGTTTAATGCATTGCTAGTAGATTAATTTTATATTCATTTAATTTGAGGTTAGGATGGCTCAAATTATGTCTATGCATATGTGTATGTTTTAAATTTAACAGTGAGTGACATAGACATCTTCTTTTTCAGTTTAAACAAATCAGATAATGGGTATAAAAATGAATAGCAACAATAAAAGAGAATAACTATAACAATTTTTTTAAATCACTGAAGAAGTCATACAAAAGTAACTTTGAATGCATTTCAGAATTGTTATTTGTTTAGCATTTCAATATCTTTGTGTATAATCTTCTAAATGTATTTTAATATAATTATTTGCTTATTTTTTTAATCATTTCTCAATTGCTGCAAAATCTCTCCTGATTACAAACTGAATAATTACAGAACATCTACTGTCCTTATATAATAGAGAATTATATTCACGATGACATGTTTAAAATATGTCTCCATGGAAATCATTTAAAGATTCTGCAGGTAAAAATTCTATTTGAGTAAAATCAAAACTCCTCTAGAAACTGGCCATTACATTCTTTCTTTAATTCACTTTACATAATATATCATTCATCTGCTATGTGAGCTCATCTATACAGAAAAATATCTGCTTATTGTTGAAGAAGGGCTTTTTTGGACTACAATTCTTATCTAAATCATTATCATCTCATTTCCACAAAGGTAGAACCCATTACTGCAATTTTAAAAATATTACCTATTTAAAAAGTTTTCTTACTTAGCAAGTGCTCAATACAAATTGTTTCATTTAATTCCTTTCACATGAAATTGAAAAATAGTAATACATTCATGTTAACTGAGAATGAGACATTATCTTATTGATAAAACATATGTATCCTATTAGTAAAATATTTGCAGAATCTGGTGCTGCTTGTGATGGTCTGCCTAAGTTAATTGACTTCAGTCTATATATCCTTGATGGCAGTGGAATGACACTCTGATTATTTGAGAAAGATTGTGTCAAAGTTCAGCTTAAGATTTTGTAGGGACTACAGTTTAAACTGAAACCCTGGAGGTGTAGTAGTTAAGAGCTACAACTGCTGACCCAAATGTAGGCAGTTTGAATCTAGTAGGTACTCTTTGGAAACCACAAGGGGCAGTTCTTACTCTGTCCTGTAGGGATGCTTTGAGTTGGAATCAACTTGATGGCAGTGGGTTTTCAGGTTATAGTTTAAATGAAAGGTAAAGAATATATGTAGTGCAAGAAATAATTATCAAAGGATGAGGCTAAAAGATGTGCTGCAGTTGCAGATATCACAGATTGGCAGATTGCCCATGGACATGGCTGTCTGTAGACCTTAGTTTGTCTTACTGTGGTGGCTTCTGTACTGCTATATAAACAGTCTATGTATTGAGAAACTATTTTCCCATTTAAGTTGAAAACTTAGACGCAAGAATCCTACTGCCATCAAGTTGACTCCAACTCATAGCTACACTGTAGACAGAGTAGAACAGCTTCATACTATTTCCACAGCTGTAAATTTTTATGGAAGCAGACTGTTATATCTTTCTTTCAAGAAAAGGATGATGAGTTCAACAACTGACTTTTCGGTTAACATTTGAGTATTTTAACCACTACACCAACAGAGATATTATCTAAATGTGTATTTATTCCACTTTCCTTGGGTAAAATTTTGTAAATGACAACAGAATATAAGGCTGCTGTCAACAATTGGAAACACTGGTTGCAGGCTTCCAACCAAAGGGTGGGCAATGCAAATCCGCCAAGTGCTTCTTGGAAACTCTATGGGGGTAGTTCTACGCTGTGCTGTAGGTCACTATGAGTCGTAATCGATTTGATGGCAATGAGTTTGGTTTGGTGAGTAAACAGTTATCCCAACTGTGTCAACTGCCTTCTGCTCAAAAATATTTTGGAAAGTCTACTTTAGGACAGAAGTAGTTTGCAGTGGAACAATGAAGTTGATGTTCTTTCCTTCTCACAAGCATGCAGTGTATATGAGACATTGACTGGAGAGTCAACATTCATACTGAGAGGAATCATGAAGCCAAAAAGTTTCAGGACAAGATTATACTCTGACACTGAGTGCAGATTTGTTTAGGTATCAGCAGACATGCTCCATTCAACGTAAACTGCTAGTAAATAATATAAATGATGATTGTTTACATTCTAATCAGGAGCCAAAGTTGCACAGAAGAGTCAGATTTTTTTTTTTTGACCCAGGATATACAAAATAGCAGGATACAAAAATTAGACCTGATAGGGACTGGAAAATCCTCTAATTAGTTGAACAACAGAAAAAGATGGAGTCAAAATTCAGTCTAAAGTTTTGTAGGGAACACAGTTTAAATGGAAGCCCTGGAGACATTGCAGTTAAGAATGACAACTGCTGACCAAAGTGTCAGCAGTTTGCATCCACTAGATGCTTCTTGGAAACCATATGGGGCAGTTCTATTCCATCCTATAGGGTTGGTACGAGTTGGAGTCAACTTGATGGTGATGAGACTATATGTTATATTTTAACTGAAAGGTCGAGAATATATTTAATGCAAGGAATAATTATCAAGGGATGAGGCTAAAGAATGCATTACAGTTGTAGATATCATGAATTGGCAAATTGCCCATGGAAGTGGCTGCCTATAGTCATCTATTTGTCGTACTGCGGTGACTTCTATCTTGCTGTAACACTGGATGCTATGCTGCTGGTATTTCAAACATCAACAGGATCATCCATCATGGACAGGTTTCAGTAGAGTTTCCAGACTAAGACAGTCTAGAAAGAAGGACTTAGCAATCTACTTCTGAAAAAATCTGCCAGCCTAAACCGTATGGATAACAGAGTAACACTTGTCTAATATAATACTGGAAGATGAGTCCCTCAGGTTGGAAGGTGCTCAAAATATGTGTGGGGAAAAAACTGCCTTCTCAAAGTAAAATCTACCTTAACCACACGGATTGAGTCAAGCTTTCAGGGTCTTCATTTCCTGATATGGCACAATTCACAAAGAACTGCAACAAACACCTATTAGTAATTGGAAAATGAACTACGCAAAGTATGAATCAAACAAAATTGGAAGTTTTCAAAACTGGAAGGCATGAAAATCAATTAATAAGCTGAAATGGACTGGTATTGTTGGCCATTTTGAATAGGACAATAAAACGGTCTATGTCCTAGAGTTTCTAAACTGCCCTGGTTGCAGAGTGGTTAAGAGTCTGGCTGCAAACCAAAAGTCAGCTGAACCCACCAGCTTCTCCCTGAAAAACTTAAGAGGGCAGTTATGTTCTGTCCTATGGGATTGTAATTAGTTAGAATAGACTTAATGGCAATAGATTAGATAATAGAGGCTTATTTAAATGAAATGGCTCATGCAGTTGTAAAGCCTTAAAAGGCCCACATCCATAGGTCGTGCTGGATGCCTCTCCTGACTCAAGTAGCAGCAGGAGCTGGTGGACTCAAGATCACCAGGTTAGACAGCAGCTGTTTGGCTCACAGACTGTGGAGAACAGATTTCAAGATCAGTGAACAACACAGCAGATGAAATGCTAACTCAGGTACCAACAGCTGGAGGTCAGACAAATGAGAGCCACCTAGAGGACCCAGAGCAAGCAAAAGCCGACAAGCTGTGCCAGAAAGGCCATATAACTTGGATTCAAGCCATAAACCCAAGGAAGCTTCTTTTGGACTATTTACTCATTATTTAAGCACAGAGTATATACACTTTCATTTTTTATTTAATTAAAAATATATTAATAAAAGGAAATAGAAAAATTATTGAAAGAGTTAATAAAATCAAAAGTGAGTTCTTTGAAAAAATTGACAAAATCTATAAACCACTAGCTAAACTGACAAAAGGAAAACAGAAGGGGAAGTAAATAACACAAATAAGAAATCAGATGAGTAAATACATGACAGACCTTTTTTTTAAAAAAAAAGAAAATTCTGTGAAAAAATTGTGCTCTAATAAATGCAAATACCTCAGCTTGGCTCATAAATGAACAAATTTCTAGAGACACACTACCTATCAAAACTAACACACTACTACCCACTGCCGTAGAGTAGAGTCTGACTCATAGTGATCATAGAAGGCAGAATAGAACTGCCCCATAGAGTTTCCAAGGATCACCTGGTGGATTTGCACTGCCTACCTTTTGGTTAGCAGACATTGTATTTAACCCACTATGCTAACAGGGTTTAGACAAACCAAGTAAATACATAGCAAAAGAAGAGACTGAAAAGGTAATTTAACGCACCTTCCACCAACTTCCCCCCCCCCCAGAAGCCCTGGCTTTGACAGCTTCACTGAAGAATTCTACTAAACATTCAGAGAAGAGTTAACACCACTATTACTAAAGGTATTTCAGAGCATAGAAAAGGGTAGAATACTCTCATTCTATGAAGCCAGTATAACCCTGATAACAATATCACATAAAAACACCACCAAAAAGAAAAATTATATATGAGTATACTTCATGAAGTTGGCCGACTTGGCCTCATGAATTTAGATGCAAAAATTCTCCACAAAATTCTAGTCAATGGAATTCAAGAATACATCAAAAAAAATAATTCATCATGACCCAATGGGATTTATATGAGTGATAAAGGTATGCTTCAACATTAGAAAAACAATTAATGTAATCTATCACGTAAATAAAACAAGAGACAAGAACATGATTGTATCAAATGATGCAGAAAGAGCATTTGACAGTCTAAAATGCATAGATGTTAAAAACTCTCAACAAAATAGAAATAGCAGGGAAACTTCTGAGCATAGTAAAGGGCATTTTTACAAAGCCAACAACCTATATTATCCTAAAGGGAGAGAATCTAAAAGCATTCCCCTTGAGAACAGAAACCAGATAGTGCATACTGTCATCACTTTTATTCAACTTGTGCTAGAGGATGTATTCAGAGGAATTAGACTAGAAAGAGAAGCGAAAGGTATCCAGATTGGTATGGAAGAAGTAAAAGTATCTTTATTTGCAAATGATATAATGTCATACACAGCGAACCAGAAAGAATCCACTCCAAAACTGCTGGAGCTAATAGAACAGTTCAGTAAAGTATCAAGATACAAGATACACATACAACATTCAGTTGGATTCTTCTACATTAAAAAAAAAAAAAAAATGTGTCAAAGAATGAATTACTGAATCAATATCATTTACAATAGCACCCAAGAAGATAAAATACCTAGAAATGAATCTAACCAGACAAGAGACCTATAGCCAGCCAAGTGCCATTGAGTCGGATCCTACTCATGGCAACACTCTTCAAAGAAAATTATTAGACCCTACTGCAAGAAAGCAAAAGAGACCTACATAAGTGGAGAGACATAACTTGTTGTTACTAGGAAGACTCAGTATCGTGAAAATGTCTAGTTCTACCCAAAGTGATGCATAGAAACAATGAAATCCTGATCCAAATTCATTTTATGGAATTTTAATGAGATGGAGAAACAAATCACCAACTTCATATGGAAAAGAAAAAAATCTAGATTAGGTCAGGCTTTGCTGAAGGAGAAAAGCAAAGTGGAAGGCTTCACATTACCTGACTCTAGAACCTATTACACTGCCACAATAGTGAAAACAGTCTGGTACTGGTACCAAAGCGGACCCATAGACAAACTGGAACAGAACTGAGAATCCAGGCATAAAATCATCCACCTATGAGCAGCATCCTGAATAGCTTCCAAAATACCCTGATTGTGTGGGCTGCATCTGAAGAATACCACCTTGTAAATTACCAAATGTAAAGGACCACATGGAACAGTGAAGTGAAACACAAATGGTCTTCAATACACAGAGTCAAATAAGGTCCTGGACTTCCTGTATAGTGATGGAGAATTGAAAGGGCAGCAGATTTTATTCAATGAAACAAGGCATTAAGTACTATAAAGCCACTCACATTATTCCAATATGCCTAGCTGGTGATCTGGTATCTGAATTTGTTGAGGTGTTACTAGTCAACCCTGCTAGCTGAGATGTAATGGCACCACAGTCATGACTGTTGAGACTGAGACTTTTCATTTTACCAACCAGGAGTATCTCATCTCAATAATGAAAGCTTTGGACATCAGAGGTAGAGGTACTTGTACTAAATCTTGAGCCAACTACTGGTGCAAAATCTCAGGGAAGTTGGTTACCAGTGGGGGAGTTCTGCAAGTATGTATTGGAAGCCTTGCCACATGAATGTAGTTAGTACTGGTCTCCAAGGGCCTGGGAGGTAGAGGGAGAGAGAAGGGAGGGGGGAGAATAAAAGCTTTGGTAGTGTCCAAGAAAAGATAGGAAGTACCGTGAGCTTGTGTAGTGGATTAAGTTGTAGTCACAGTGTCTGGAACAGAGATACAAGAACATCAGTATTGATTTAGTGATAATTCATTGTAAATGACCAATTCCCATGAGTCTCTCATTGCCCCCTGTAGTGACCATATACAGCATTTTTAAATTGAGATATTGAATTTATTACTATCCCTACTGTCTTCAATTTCTTAATCATAGCTATGATTTAATTTTATCCTGCAGAGATACTATAATGTTTCTCTTGGTCTAACAGGGTAGGGACAGGGAGGTGAGTTGGAAAGTAATATATGTGTTTAGTTAGAACATATCTACATGTATGCATTTCCAGGTAGAATAATCGTTTCCAGACTTTATGAACTTTTGAAGAACAAGGATCAATACCAATAATACATTCAGCAGTGGAATCCACAACAGAAGCATGTTAATTCATTTCAAAGATCTCCCACAAGATTATGTTAACTTCTTCCCACTTTAAACTATACCCTGAACCACTCAGCTGAATTTTGGTACCCCTCCTCTCAACTGTATTCAAGAGAGACATAAAAGGCAGAACTCCTTTTTCCTTTGAAATTTTCCAGAATTCTTGGATGAGGGTGTACAGCCTTACATTCACCTTTGGGACAGGAAGACCACAGCTGCACTCATAATATCTTTCTTCTTAAAGTACCTGAGGTCAGCCTAAGGAGGAGTAAGGACATAGACTCAGAGGAAGAGAGGGGTTCCACGTCAGTAAGCAAGACTTGGCATTCACTGTTTCACTGACAGTTTCAAGGGACTGCACACTAGTATCTCAGATATATTGCAATGATGTGAGTCCTCTGGTATTCTGCGTTGGTTTGGGAGGACCTCATTATTGATTGACAGTATCTATTTTAGCCTAGAGACCCTTTGAATCTGTGCCACAGGCGAACTTTCTTCTGTCTGGAACCATGAGGTTGAGTTGTGTTTAACTCGTACAATTGCTACATTTGTTTTAAGGGATCTACCTTAAAGTAGATCCACTGTTTTCCATTCCTATTTCTTACAGCTTTGTCCAGATTTGACATAAAGGCTCATCAAGGCTAGTGGAGTTTTCCATAGTCTCTGGGTAATGGTGCAAACAGTTAACGCTTATGGCTGCGAACGGAAAGTTTCAAGTTCAAATCTGTCCAGAGTTGCCTTGAAAGAAAAGCCTGTGATCTACCTCTAAATGTCAGTTATTAGAAACTCTACAGGGACAGACAGTTCTACTTTGAGACACACCAGTTTATATTCCACTCAACAGCAACTGGTGGTTTAGGGGAATTTTCCAACTCGGAAGAGCTAACCCCAAGAAGTTACATCCTCTGGGTCAGTTTCTCATTGTACTGGGTGTCTTTCATCAATATTTTAAAGGTAATTAAGGAAAGTAAGAATCTGAATAAACCAAAGTACCAAACCAACTGCCTTCTAGTAGATTCCAACTCACAGTGATGTTATAGGATCGAGTAGGACTGTTCCATATAATTTCCGAGAAGCACCTGGTAGATTCCAACTGCCAATCTTTTGCTTAGCAGAGGTAGCACTCAACCAGGGTTTCCAAGACTCTGAATTAGAATACTACTCATTATTTCCTGGATGTTTTGGTTTGCTTGTCTCAGGGAGATCTCCTTGAGAGGGCCAAAATTCCTCTAGAACAGCCAGGATCTATTGTGAACCTATCTAAGACTGACATGATGTATCTTTGTAGAAGTGCTCAAATTTTGCCCCTTTGCCTGTTTCCTGCCCATACCATCATTACTGTGGATCTGACTCTGGACTTCATTCTTATCAGAATAGAAGGATGTTCTGTGGGGTTTTCAATAGCTTGTTTTATGAAGGTAGATGATCAGGAATTTCTTCTGAGGTCCCTCTAGGAGAGCTCAAATCTCTGAGCTTTGGATTAGAAGTCAAGCATGTTAAATTTCCTGCTCTAAGTCCTAGGGAATTTCCTTCCACTCATATTCAGGGTAAGTATGTACCTCTATAACTGCTATTTCAAAGAAGACAGACCCTATACCCAGCCAGATGAACTGACTGTTAGTTCCTATATTGGGGCCCACCAAAGACTGACCTTGGTGAGTCAGTCAGTTCTCCTAAAGGAGTGCTAGTGACTACCAGGGTAATTTTGAAAAGTGGACTGCTTTTGTACCTATTTCCCAGTACTTCACTTGTAAACATTTTACTGAAGGAGGATAATTTATTGCCCAGTTGACAATACAATTTGTTCAACATATGTGCTATTAATTCTAATGGACTTCCTTCCAATCCCAGTAATCAGCTCTGAAGCCCTCTTCAAAATTTCATTCAAAAGTCTTTCTGATCCCATTTTCTTCTTCTTCCAGTCAATGCATATTTGTAAGAGTTTTGTCACTCTCTGCGTCTTTCACCAGAATGGGTTTGTATGACTCCGCTGCTACGTCCAATTAATGATCCAAAGAAAAAGGGTGAGGACTCTAAGGAGACCTTTGTTGAAAATTTGGAAGTCTGTCCATTCTGGGTACGATGATGCTTTTCCCCTTATTAATGAAACCTTAAGCAGGTCTATCAACATACCCTGGAAGTAAGGGAACCAAGGACATTCAAATATAATTCTAGTTCAGCTACTTGTGTTAGTTTGTTTGACAGAGTCTTCAGTCATAAATACAAATTTTTCTTGGCTGACTAAGATGCTTGCTGGCTAAATTCCTCTACCAAATTAAAACCAAACCCTTTGCTGCTAAGTCTATTCAGACTCACAGCAACTCTATATACAGGGTAGAACTGCCCCACAGAGTTTCCAAGAGCTCCTGGTAGGTTTGAACTGCTGACCTTTTGTTAAGCAGCCTGTCATGGATTGAATTGTGTCCCCTCAAAATATGTGTAGCCATGTGGCTGGGCCATAATTACCAATATTTTGTGATTGTCCTCCATTTTGTGATTTTCCTGTGCTGTGTGATAAAGGATTAGGGTGGGACTGTAAATCCCTTCATAGGATTACCTCCCTGCTCCACTGTAAAGGGAGTTTCCCTGGAGTATGGCTTGCCCCATCCTTAATCCTTTCGTCCTACAAGAGATAAAAGGAAAGGGAAACAGGCTGAGAATTAGGAACCTCACACCATCAAGACAGCAGCACCAGGAGGACAGCACTTCTTTGAGACCTGAGGTTCCTGCACCAAGATGCTCCCTGTACAAAGACTGCTGCAATACTGGACCTTCCTCCAAAAAGCAACAAGGGGGAAGGCCTTCCCGTCAGCAGACATCCTGAAGTTGGACTTGTAGCCTACTGGACTGTATATGAATAAAGCTTCATTAGTTAAAGCCATCTACTCTGTATTGTTTCTGTTAGAGCAGCACTGGCTGACTAAAACACAGCCATAGTACTTAACCACTACACCACCAGGGTTTCCAAAATTTGTCTACAAGTGGGACCATCAGGGGTTGCTGTAAGTTGTGGTTTTTTTTTTGTTTCCCAATCTTTCCTTATCCACTCGGCACTGAATATTCTAGGTGAAAGTCTGCTTGTAAGTGAGAATTATCAGGAAAAA
This sequence comes from Heterohyrax brucei, assembly GCA_028571685.1. Lineage (NCBI taxonomy): Eukaryota > Metazoa > Chordata > Mammalia > Hyracoidea > Procaviidae > Heterohyrax > Heterohyrax brucei. The sequence goes on along the minus strand of CM053159.1, from coordinate 50,859,603 downwards.
TTTGAAGTTACAGCAAAGAGACCCATTGATTTACATCGAGAGGGGAAAACACCCAAGAAAGAATACCACACACTCAAGGAGCCTTGATGGGGGAGAATATTAACTGATCTTTTATCTTTTATCCCAGACTTTCTTCTAAAAAGGAACAGTCTGGAACAACTGTCCCAACTCTTGTGGGAACACTAAACTTAACTGCCTACTAGGCTTTACCATCCCCCATCAGATTTCTCTATGGTTTTATCATAATTACTTTGTGTCTTAGTAGACATCCTTCAGGAAGAGAAAAGATGACAATTTCCCCCCACCCCCCAAAATATGTCGACACATTCAGATAACTTCTCCATATCAATTCCCATAACCGTCACTCAGTCACTTTGGGAGGTGGATGACTTCCCTCTGAATAGAGTTTCAAACACTAAGGGTAGTTTGGACTAGCTGCCTTAAATAAATGAAAAAAATCAAACCCATTACCACTGAGTCTGTCCCAACTCATAATGACCCCACAGGACAGAATAAACTGCCCATAGAGTTTCGAAGGAATGCCTGGTGGATTTGAACCGCCAATCTTTTGCTTAACAGCTATAACTTTTAACGAGTGTGCCACCAGAGTTTCCACTGCTGTAAATACTTCCAAAATCAAAGGATAACTCAGGTATTTGAAAAATAAACAAACAAAAACTGACACTGCAAGTGGTCAACTGATGTAGACAACATTTGAGAGACTCCAAAATTGTAAATATGACTTTCTTACTAGAGCCAACAGACGCATTCCTAAAGGCTTAGTTCTTGCCTGTTAATATTTGTGACTAGGTAGATGTAAACTTGTCTCTTGTTGTAAACATGATGACTTGTGTCTTAAAAGTGATCATAAAAGGCCTTCAAGTGTTAAAGTAAACACCAGTAGCAGAATAATGAAATGCTCAGATGACTTTGAAGATTTCTTCAATATGAGGCTACCCTTGATTATTTTGTCAGACTTTCGGGAAGATAACCGACACATGATTTATGTGCACCCTGTAGGCAATTATTTCTGTAATGAGAATGAGTCATCCAATTACAAAGATTGTATGGAATTTGTCCCTGACTTTAGCTGAAGATACCACCTTGGCCCTGGAAGGCTTTCAGGTCAGGCTCTACTCATTGAATAGAATTGTTATGAATGATGGAATTGCCTAAGACCTCTTCCTTGTGTTCCAAGGTGGAAGTCTGTAAAATTGTTAGTGTATTCTACTGTAGATGTATTAAAACTTTGGGGAAAGTGAAAAAAAAATAACAAAGAAGTTTAAGGAGAAAGCCATTTGTCTTCCTAATTTAGGCCCTGATGGTTTATAGGATTTGTTTAGAAGACTGGGTCCAGGGCATTGAGAGAAGATTCAGATAAGTACTCAGGTTGGCCTCACCCTGCTGCTTAGAGATTTATTGATAATCTTAGCTCCCTGCAGCATGAGACAAGTGAGAAGGTACAGTACTAGTGTCTGTGGACCAGGTTAGCCAGAATGGCAGATCAAGTGGCATACCCATGGGAAACTGTCGGAAGTCAGGACAGTATAGAAATAAGTAGTGGTTATTGGTGGGAAGTAATTCTCAATGTGTTTCTAATTTTTCTTAACATCTTGTCAGCAAAGCACTAACTATCCTTTTTTATAGAATCATCATTTGTGTATGCTTTTTTTATTGTAGTAGAATACATACAAACATCTGTTTCAACAATTTTTGTGTGTGTAACTCACTGATATTAATGTCACTATGTTATACAACCATCACCACTGTTTCCAGTTTTTTCCTAAATTTAACAGAAAGTAGAGAAAGTAGTACCTCATAAACAATAACCCCTCATTCCTCCTCCTGCAGGCCTCTGGTAACCATTAATAAATGTTGGTCTCTATGTATTGGTATATTCTAGATATTTAACATAAGTGAGATGATATAGTTTGTCCTTTTGCTTGCTTTCAAGGTTTATCCCTGCTGTAACATGTATTAGAACTTCATTTCGCTCTATGGCTAAATAATATTTCATTGTATAAATGTACCTTACTTTGTTTACTCGTTCATCCACTGATGAAATTTTGACTTGATTTCACCCTTTGGCTGTTGCGAACAGTGTTGTACAAATATCATTTTGCATGAGATCATTTTTTTCTAGGATATCTTGCTTGTACACAGTTTGGAAGACACCCTTCAGAAGACAAGGTAGACAAGGCTAGTATTCAGTAAAATAAAGATGATGTGCTTCTTCAGAGCATGGGGCAGGCATGCTTACCTCCCATCACAAGACAGCCAGGTTGCCTAAGCTCAGTTTTTCTTTCCTGTAACAGAATCTAGGAGGTATACTGATGTCTACCTGTCTGGGCCCATCCTTACTGACCACGGAGGACTTGAGGACAAAGGAAACTTGGTGCAAATGTGTTGGTGCTTATGCTGCCTTCTAGTAACACAGTCCAGGTCTCCGACAAAGAGTCTCCTTGTATCTTCTGCCAGCATCCATAAAGCTATAGTGGGCTAACTTATTGAGTTGAAGGTAGGATAAAATTTCAGATCTCTTACAGTTCTTGATGCTCTAGGGTCATCTACAGATTACGCATTTATCTCAAAAATAAACATGATTAAATCATGTGTTCACTGAATACTTAGATATTTTCATGTTGAGTATATTTCATAATATGGGATAAATATTTAAACAGTTATTTGAAAAGTTTCTTTGTGGGACTATCAGTTGTAAAGTCACATAATGCGTTCAATATCCTAGAATCATCAATCAGAGATAACAAAAATATGCCCTTATACAGTGTCATAACATTTAGTCACCTCATTAGCACTGAATGTTAAGAATTATTTTTAATCCTTCCCCAGGCAATTTCACTCAGTCTTAGAATCTTTTTATAGTTAAATCAACTTGGTGGAAATTCCCAAGGAAGAGATAAAGTCGGTATTTATAAAGTTCTATTAAAATGAAGGTCAACTTTGCAGCCAGTCTAGGACCCATTAGGCTGCTAACCTGTTCTGGAAATCTCTGCTGCCTTGGATCCATAATGAAACTTGTTAGTAGCAGGAAGTTTATGCAATGAGCCTCAGTACCCCTATTTGCAATGTTTCCTCCTCCTTTACCTACCCACAATCCATACATTCTGTTTCACACAAATTGTTATTTTGTTGGTTGACTAGGAATTTGTTACAGTAAGAAAAATGTTCCAAATAAAATGTCATTATATAGACAGAACCCTCATATTAAGGACAGTGACTGTGTTAGTAGTCATCTAGTGTTGCTATAACTGAAATAACATTTTTACAAAAAACATTTTATTTTTTCACAGTCTAGTGGGCTAAAAGTCCAAATTCTGGGCGTCAGCTCCAGAAGGCTTTCTCTGCTGGTCCTGGAGTAAAGCCTCTGTCTTCAATCTTCCATTGGACTGGGAGATCCTGAGGTACAGTTACCTGGGATCCAAAGGACACACTTAGCTCCCAACACTGCTTTCTTGGTGGCCTAAGGTCTACAACTCTCTGCTCCTCTTATAGGCCAAGAGATCGATCGCTTCGAGGCACCGTGCCGTTTTATGTATAGAGTCTTTCTTCAGTACCCTCTTCCCTCATTAACATCACAGAGGCACAATTTACAACCTATATAAACCTCACACAATACTGGGAATAACGGCCTAGCAAAATTGCCGCACACATTTTTGCAGGGACACAATTTAATCCATAACAGTAACTATAAACTCTGCATGATAGTTAGACAGCAAAGTTCATGAGAAGGGTATGTATTTCTAGTATTTTGATGATCTGTTCCATGTGCCAAGAGTGAAAGATAACTTCAGCTCTTCAGATGTCCCAGACAGGAAAAAAATGGGGAAGCAGTGTTGTATTGACAAGTTTTTATTTTTCCTAAAATAACATTACTTGGAAGAACATAACAAATCAACATCTATAATAATTCTCCCCCACACTTTCAGGGTAATGATGATAATTACTTTCTTATGTGTTCCCGTTCAGTCTTGTCCATTGACCAGTCCAAAGAAATTTCTTGATTATGCTATAATTATTTGTTTACTGTTGATTTGCTAGACTTGGGAATCCTTGGATGGAGCAAATGGCTAATGTGTTTGGCTACTATTCAAAAGGTTGCTGGTTTAAGAGATATCACCAAGCCTTTCTGCTGAGATTCTGCAGAGCTAATTCAGAAAGGAGGGCTACTGCAGACTCTATGGAACGTAAGTCTACTCCGACACACACCGGAGTCACCACTAGCTGGCATCAAAATATGACAGCAACTACACTGTTGCTGTTGTTGGGCTTGAGAGTAGCTATTTTAGGAGCAGAAAACATGTTTTTGCATTTTCATTTCAATTTCTAGAATTTAACTTTTAACTGCTAGGAATTGACCTCTGATTTTTTAAACTAATGAAGTCTTGATTTTTGATGTCTACCTTGTTTTGTCCCCAGCAATTCCATTCACATTGTCCAGATTCTGTACCTGAGGCTAGGTCAGACAGGGAAGGCATGTCAGAGGACAAAAGGAAGGAGTCTCAATAGCCACACTGAGGTGGAAACAATGTCCCTGAGAGAAATTTTTGCAAATGCACAAGGCCATAATCAGAGGGGAAAATGAAACAACAGCGACAAAAAAAGTTAAAGGCTAATAGCAATCTAACAATGTGAGTCCTGTGGATACATTCAGTGTTTTAAAACAAAGAAGGACAGAAAACAAGATTCAAGCTGTAGGACTGAAGCAAGCTGTTATATGAAATAGGTAGAAAATAGGCAGCATGATTGAAAAAAAGAATGGAGGTGGTATAAAGCAGTTGATTCCTGCTGGTTTAACACTCAAGATTTGAATGTCCATAGGCACAGGAATATCCTTTACATTAGGTGAAAATTTTGAGAAAAACTATCTGTGAATGAACCAGCAACCTGACTGTGCCCACTGCTGTTGCTGTGTTGTTGAGTTTAGACCACAGTGACCACACAGGACAGTGTAGAACTGCCCCATACAGTTTCCAAGGAGTGGTTAGTAAATTTGAAGTGCTGGCCTTTTGTTTTGGTTAGCAGCTGTGCTCTTAACTGCTATGCTTGCAGGGCCTTATCCTTACAGCTGACCAAAGAGAAAACCCACTGCAGTCAAGTCGAATCTGACTCACGCGACCCTATAGACAGAGTAAAATTGCACCATAGAGTTTCCAAGAAGCACCTGGTGGATTTGAACTGCCGACCTTCTGGTTAGTTGCCATATCTCTTAACCAATACTCCACCAGGTTTTGATTCAGCTATAGCACAAGTAGAGCAATGTTAGTTTCTCCCAACTCATCAAATAGACGATGTCTATTTTCCTTCTGTTTTGACAAAGAAAATAAGGATTTAAAAGGAGTTTTTTTGGGGGGGGGGGCTTAACTAAGGCTGTGAAGCAAAACAAAATTTCTCTTTTGATCCTTATATTCTTATTTCCAGCACTTGTCAAATTTTATTGAGGTATCCATATCGTTTAAAAAGAGCTATTTTCAGTAATTAAACATGGTTTAGTTTAATTAAAAGCATTGTATAAGTTATAAATATTTATGGGTGAAAATACACAAAAAATCCATTTTAGAATTTCAATTTTGCACAGTAAACCTTTTCACTATTGCCAAGTCAAGTCACTATTACATGTCTTATATTCTTATTTTCCATCCTTTGCCACTCCATAATTTATGCCCACTAGCCAGCCCCGTCCAAATACTTTTCCCTGAACTGTTTTCTAATTTACTACTTGTTAGTTCAAACCAACCTGCTGCTAAATCATCCATTAAGTTCTTAGTTTCAATTACTTTTCCGTTTTAGAATGTATATTTGATTCTGTAATACAGATTCTAACTTACTGAAGAAAATCACAGACTAATAATTCATTTACTTGAAAACGTAAACAGATATTTTACATTTTGTAAGTTTAGATCTATGTGGAGGCTAAGGTGAGGTTTCATCTGCAAAACAGATTTTCGTTTGTTTTCTTGTAGGAATTTAAACGTACCAGCAACCATGTGGAAACCCTGGTGGCATAGTGGTTAAGTGCTGTGGGTGCTAACCAAAAGGTAGGCAGTCGGAACCCACCAGGCCTGGCTGGAAATCCAATGGGGCAGTTCTACTCGGTCCTATAGGGTCGCTATGAGTCAGAATCAGTTTGACTGGTATGAGTTTGGTTTGGTTTAGTTTGATTTAGCAACCCTGTATCAACTTAATCTAACCACAAACTGAAATGGCTAATTGATTTCCAGTTCATCCTCACTTCCAACTTGTAACTTTTTAGTGTTGAAATCTGTAGTGCGTGAACATATGTGTGAGGAGGTGGGAGGCAAGGGATTATTAGACCTTCTATCACTGGGAAACCCTCGTGGCATAGTGAGTTATACAGTACATTTGCTCACCAAGAGGTACAAAGGTTGGCAGTACAAATCTGCCAGGCACTCGTTGGAAACTCTGTGGGGCAGTTCTACACTGACTTCTAGGGTCACAATGAGTTGGACCTTACTCGACAGCAGTGTTTTTCGGGCGGGTGGGTAGCCTTGGAAACCCTGGTTACATAGTGGTTAACTGCTACAGCTGCTAACCAAAAGGCTGACAGTTCCAGTCTGCCCGAGGGCCTTGGAAACTCTATGGGTCAGTTCTACTCTGTCCTATAGGGTTGTTATGAGTCAGAATTGACTTGATGGGGACTGGATTTCCTTTTTTAGTATCATTGACAAGCACCCACTAGTTCCATGTTAATACTGAAAACCCTCTTATCGTCACTATCTTTCAGCTGTCTCTTCAGGAATCCTCAGATGCATACGGTACAAAGGTGCCCTGAATTCAGAACTTATGTGGCAGGATTTCCACATGCTTCTGGATCCTGCCTAGTAATTCTTCACTCCTCTGCTAGTTCTCCAAAACTGTTCAAGAGTTTTTATATGTTGCTACATTTCTCAAGTTTTTTGTACAGAACAGTTATTTAATTAACCTTTTACAGATGGCCTGGATTATATTTAAAAGCTACAATACTGAGAATAAATCAAACACTTGCAAAGACCATTATTTATCATTATAAAAGCTCTTCTTTTCAGATATCAGAAAAATTTAAATAACACTGGACCAAAAGAAAAGCTACATTCAAGCACACTAATTTTCATTTGTATCATACAATTTCAAGGAGATTTTCCAAGAGACCACAAAGAAGGTACCATAGAGGGAGATGAGTAGATAAGAACAATAAGAACAATTTCTTTGGATAATTATACAATAGTTTCTTCAAGAAGTATGTTTTCTGCTTAAAAAAAAAAGAAAGAAAAACCAGTGACCTTTACAGAAGTCATGAAAATGTATATGCTACATGATATCAGGAAAAAAGTTAAAATCTTTCATTACTATTGTTCTAGCATCTACCATATTACCTGGCACATTATAGGTGACCAATCAAAATTATTGAGTAAATGTCAATAATTATTAAATCAGTTTATGGGCTATTTAGAAATCTTAAAAACACATATTATGCTGTCAAAAATAATAATAATTTGTGGTATAAAATTCATTTTGTTCTTTTTTATATAATCCTATTATACTTTACCTTTTTGTTATAAGCATTCTTGATATTTAATTTTCATACCATAAATTTCATCCTATTAAATTGTAAAATTTACTGTTGTTTAGTAAACTTACAGAATTCTAGAACCATCACCATCATTCAGTTTTAGAACATTTGTATCTCTGCAAAAAAAAAGATCTTGTACCTGTTACCACTCACTCTCTATCCCCTTCTGCTAACATTTACACCTGCCCTACATTCTAGGCAGACACTAATCTAGTTTCTATCTCTTTTGATTTGCCTTTTGGAAATATATAAATAGAATCATAGAATCATACAATATGAAGTCTTTTGTGACTGAGTTCCTTGACATGACAATGTTGAGGTTCATCCATGTTGTAGTATGTGTTAATACTCCAGTCCCTTTTATCACTGAAAAATACTGCATTGTAAAGATGCATATTTTTTTAATGCATTTATCTGTTGGACATCTTGGAAATGCAAATCAAAGCAACAGTGGGATACTACTTGACACAACAGATTAGCTATAATAAAAAAAGCAGATAGTAAATCATTTTGACAAAGAAGTAGAAAAATTGGAATCCCCGTATTTTGCAGGTGAGTGTACAATTGTGTGGATACTTTGGGAAACAGTTTATAGTTCCTCACAATTCAAAAAGTAGTTATCATACAGCCCAGTAAATCCATTTCTAAGTATCTAGAGAGAAATAAGAATATATGTCCACACAAACACAGATACACAAATATTCCTCACAGTACTACTTACAAAGGGTAAAATGAAGTTGAGTACATGAAAGGTCAGTGGTTCAAACCAATCGACTGCTCACCCAGGAGAAAGCTGTGTCAGTCTACTCCTGTGAGGGATGTTGTCATGCGTGCCCAATCAGTTCTGACTCAGTGATCTTGTAAGACAGAGAAGAAATACTCTATAGTGTTTCCAAGGACTTGCTGATGGACTTGAACTGCTAAGCTTTTGATTATATGCCTGGGCTCTTAACTACTTCATCACACACCTTGGAAACTGTGGGCTAGTTCTGCTTTGTTCTACAGTGTCACTATGAGTCACAGTCGACTTAGCAGTAATGGATTATTTGGAAAATGCAGAAGTGACTACTTAGTATATTAAATCTATGTAATATTTTATTTTCATTCTTTTCAGATTCCGTATTTTTTAGGTGGTCAGGCTATTATGAACTTTAATTTCTCTATTTTTTAATCTGATTTAGGTTGACAATTTATCCAGTATGGTGTTTGGATGTTTTACCTCCCAATTCTATCTGAGCCTGCTGGTATAGTCCTCTAGATTTATGCTCACTAACCGTAAGGAGGCTCAAATCCACTAGTACTCCTTGAAAATGCTGTGAGGTAGTTCTACTCTGTCTATAGGATTGCTGTGAGTCAGAATCCACTCAAAGGCAGCAGGTTTTGCTGTTTGTTTATTTTAGTATAAACTAAACTAAAAACCCACAGCATTGAGTCAGGTCCAACTCATAGTGACCCCAGAGGTCTGAGTAGAACTGCCTCATAGAATTTCCAAGGAGGCTCTGGTGGATTTGTACTGCCCACTTTTTGTTTAGAAGACATAACACTTAATCCACTATGCCACCAGGGCTTTCTTAGTATAAACTAGGTAGCACGTATCACCCTAATTTATTCACTGGTCAAGCACAAGTATTTCCAGGGTGTCTACGATGCATCAGGCCCGTAAGTTACACACCGAAATATCTGAGAACTCAATCAGTCGTCTATCAGAGTGTCAGACAGATAGCTGGCACTTGGTAAGTGCTTTTTATACCATAAATTAGAAAATACACAAATAGATAGCCCATTTCTTCAAAGCCTGGACAAAGACTTAGAAAAAAACTTAAAAGTATTGCAAAAAGGAAACTATGAGCTTCCAAGTACTCAATTTTTTCTTTTTACCAGTTATAAATAATGCTGTTATGAATATTTGTGTATCTGTTTCATGTGGTAATATCCATTCTGAAGCCTGATCATCAAAGATTTTATGAAAACATATATATGTTTTTTGTCTATATTTCACATTATTTTTGTTCAAGTTTGTCTGTGTCCTATCTTTAGAATACTGGAAGGATCACACTCTCTAGGTTAACTATTCTGTTTTTATCTTTTCATTTGTATCTAAACAACAGGACTAAATTTGTCCACATATATGAGACGTGTTACACAATATATTTGAAAACTGCAGTAAGCACAGAGCTGACTTTATTCTTACATCAAAACACAAGTGCATTTATGAAGATCATAATGTGTGGATGAAATTTATATTTTAATTCAACTTTTTGTTACTAACTACAGGAAGGGGAAATGACTGATTTCCAGTTTGATTTCTGCATCAAATAGTCTACATGTATTGCATGGAAAATTATTAGTTTATTAAATGTTACTGTCATTGTAACACTCAACTGAAAATCATGCTATAATTTTTAAAACCTTTTTTAATAAGTATTTTTTACTAAAAAAAATTAATGCAGTTAGCAACATCACTGTTGTTTCAAGCATTAAAGTGTGTACATTAAATATCACATTATCCTGATAATAGTTCTACAAATTATTGTTATAGAATTGAATCTGTCCCTTAAAAATGTATGCTGAAGTCCTAATCCCTGTATTAGTGAGTGTGATCCTGTTTCGGCAAATAGTGTTTTTCTTTGTGAATGGTATCAATTAAATTCAAAAAGCCAAGCCAGAGTAGGGGGATCGTCCTAAATTTCATCTCTTCTGAGTTTTATACAGTAGATAGAGAGACAAAAACATAATCACACTCACTAGGAAGATGGCACAGGAGAATCCTCTATGGAAAGTGGAGAAATGTAAGGGGCTGCCACAAGTTGATGTATAACCTTGATGATAAACTGAATTTGGATTTCTATCCTCCAAAACTCTGACAGAACTTCTGTCGTTTAAGCCACCCACTTGGTGGTATTCCTTTGTGGCAGCTGTAGGAAACTAAGGCATTACTAGTTTCACTTCATAGACGAGGAAATCAAGGCTTAACACAAAATTTCAAGGTCATATACCTACTATGGAAACTGTGGTGGTGTAGTGGTTAAATGCTGTATCTGCTAACCAACAGATCAGCAGTTTAAATCTTCCAGGCACTTTTTGGAAACTTTCTAGAACTGTTCTGCTCAGTCCTATAGGGTTGCTGTGAATCAGAATCAACTCAATGACAGTGAGTGTTTGTTTGTTTCTAAGATAGCTAGTATGTGGCAGAGTTGATTTTAATCATAGTTACATTGGGCTAGGAAATTCTGGTGGCCTAGTGGTTAAGTGCTATGTCTGCTAACCACAAGGTAGACAGGTCAAACCCACTAGGTACTGGGTGGAAATTCTATGAGTCAGGTCTACTCTGACCTGTAGTGTTACTATAAGTCAGAATCAACTCAAAGAAAAGGGCTTTTTGGCTTTGTCGCAGGCTAGATTAGATGTTCTTGTTTAGATAATCACACAGTGTTCTGTTCTCCAACTGATACATTGCTTTGATTATTTTACTATTAACATCAATCAAATGAACTTGATTGAGCCCCTGAAGGTTGATGCCACAACTTTTCACTTATTTTTAGCTTCAAATTCTAGCACAAAGCCTGGCTCTGACAGGTCAGAAAGAATTAATGAATGCCTCATAGACACAAACAATTTAACACCTTTTTAAATAATGACCATTTGCACACAATCAAAATATCTCCTTTTAAAAGGGATTTTTGAATATGGTGAGTATCAAGAAGGATCAGGAGCACTTGTTTGCAGATGTTTGATCTTCTAAATTTATATATTATTTAATGAACTCTTGGTAATTAATTTTACCTGAGGGGAAAGGTTAAACTGTAGAAATTGGCTTCTGTGAGAATCATTCATACCCCTGCAGTCCAGGGCTTCCCGTAATATCCCATTTCATTACTTCAAATTTTCTAAAGGCCGGATTTATTTTCCAGATTCATAAAAAATTAAGTTGCTTTTGATAGGATCTTTCATTGTAGGTACTAAATGTTTTAATTAGCATGGAAATTACTTTGGAAATTAAATAGTAACAAAGAACCAAAGGTCTTTAAAATTAACTGGAAGCAAATGTTTATTGCTTTTAAAGACCCTTACATCACAGCAAATGCATAGTAACTAATTGGCTATCTTAAAACTGTAATTATTGTTTTCTGCTGAAATCATCTTCATTAAAATAACCTTCAAAGGGAGGAAAAATAACCAAGATATCCAACATTTTTCTTTCTAGTTTTTTTTTCTTACACCACAAGATAATGGAAGCAATCACACATTACTTTCTTCCCATTTCCTTTTCATGTAATCACTGCACTAAATTTGGTGTTCAGCATTTCCATACATACTCTTACACTATTTCTGTATGTGAATTGCTAAAAAAAAACAAAAAAAACTGTGTTTTTCAGGAAGCTCATAATTCCACAATGAACATTTTTAATCACTGTAATTTTTCTTTTTCGTTTTTTAAAATCTCTTTGGATATATTAACTCTATTTCAAATTCACTGAAATTATCTATTGTTTTACTATAAAATGTACATACTTTGCCAATTTTCTGATGGTGACTACTCTATTTCCAACTTCTGCTGTTACAAATGGTGTTCCAGTGATCACAACTCGATATATTACTTTGGTAAATGGGTAAGCATGGATTTGTTTAGTCATTTGTTTAGTCCTACCCGTGTTATCAATTTTCAGCGTGTTGTTGTTACATGCCATCGAGTTGGTTCCAACTCATAGCGACCCTATAGGTCAGAGTAGAATTGCCCTGTAGAATTTCCAAGAGCACCTGATAGATTTGAACTGCTAATGTCTTGGTTAACAGCCACAGCACTTCACCACTACACCACCAAATGTGTACAAATTTTAAATTCTGCTACCATTTTTCAGGAAGTACTCAGACACTTAGAATTTTCATTCACTTTGAAGGCTGGTAATATGAAGAATGTTAGGTGAAATTTCATAATTAATTTGCATTACACTAATTCATGACTCTGAATCCCTGGTGGTGTAGTGCTTAAGTGCTATGCCTGCTAACCAAAAGGTCAGCAGTCCAATTGCCCCTGGCACTCCTTGAAAACTCTATGGGGCAGTTCTACCTGTCTATAAGGTAACTATGAGTCAGGCATTGATTCAGTGGCATGGGGGGGTGGTGTTAATTCATGACTCTAAGTGCTTTTTATATAAAACTTTTGGAGGGCTGCCTTTTTTTTTTCATTTCCTTTGTTCACTAGTATCTCAAATTGTTTACTTTTTTTTCCTTTTATTAACACCGATAAAATAAATTATTTAATTCCGAGGGTTTTAATTTCACCTTTTTATGGTGCCTTTTGATGGCAACACATTTTAAAATTAGTGTATTCAAATTAATCTATTCTCCAATTAGTGAGTTGTTCTTTTTCTGTGTTATTTTATTGAAACCTGTGGTTGTAGTCTTTGTCCTTTATTAATTTCAAAGATATGACTTTCATATTTTATTTAATTAACTTATTAATTTTAATTGTCTTTTTTTAAGTGAAAGTTTACAGTTCTAGTCAGTTTCACATACAAAAACTTATACACACTTTGTTATGTGATCCTAGCTGCTCTCCCCACACTGTGACAGCATGTTCCTCCTTTCTATCCTAAATCTCCCATGTCTATTTAACCAGCTCCCGTCCCTTCTTTCTACTCTTCTCACCTGTGGACCAGCGTTACCCAGTTAGTCTCCTATACCTACTTAAGCCAAGAAGTACACTCTTCTCATACTATGTCTTATAGACCAGCTCAATCTTTGTCTGAGGAGTTGGCTTCTGGAGTGGTTTCACATCTGGGCTAACAGAGATTCTGAGAGTCATGAGTACCAGGGACCCTCCAGTCTGTCAGATCATCACATTTAGTCTTTCTACTAGAGTTTGAGATCTCCACACAGTTCTGTTCCATCAGGTCCTCTGTGTTACATTCCCCATAAGGGGAGTCACTAGTGGTAGCCTGGCACCATCTAGCTCTTCTGTTCTTGTGTCGATGTAGTCTCTGGTTTATGCAGCCCTTTGTGTCTCTTGGCTTGTATTTTCTTTTGTCTTTGTTCTTGTTTGCTCTATGTGAGTTGAAACTAATTGATGCTTATTAGAGAGACACTTGCTAGTTTTTAAGACCAAGGATGGTACTCATTAGAGGGGGATGTGGAATATTTTCTTAATAAACTTTGTTATTCCAGTTAACCTGATTGTCACATGAAACCCATGGTCCCAACACCCCTGTCCCTCCTTCTATTGCCATAAAGTATTTGGTTGTATTTAGAAAACTTCTTAGCTTTTAGTTTAGTTCACTTATAAGGTCTAGGAGGGCTCTCTATATAATCCTTTTGTATTCACCTTCTGATAGTTTCAGAGAAGCTTCTTCATCTGGGAAGTTCTGAGGTGATTTCTTTTGGGGGCCTTCTGATGCCACAGGTGATTTCCGGGTTACTGTCTTCTCCAAAGTGTGTTGCTTTTTGGGCTTCATGTGGCTCAATAGAGGCTGGGAGAGATGCTGTGAAGATGGACCACGGTTGTTTCTCTAGGCTGTCTTAACACGAGAAGCAAAAAGTATTTGACAACTTCCAAAGTTAGTTGGATTTTCAGGTGTATACATCCCTCTTCCCAGCTGGCAAAGTAAGCATCTCTATATTGAACCCCAGATGTTGTAAACTAGCTCAAAATACAGAAAGGCTACTGGCCTGTTGGCTTCTCCTGTCACGCCCCAGCTGTAGGTGATACTGTGTAGAATTCTGCTTTTCTTCTGGAAAAGCAGTCTCTTCTGGGTAGGCACTGCCTCCCAGTCCAGAAATTAGGTCCAGCTGAGGCTTCCGTATGGATGATCATCCTCCCAGCAAAACAAGATGGCATCTCACACAAGTTTGCCAGCTGGCCAGGACCAGCCTCCAGTCGGAAAGAGAGGCTAAGAGTGCCAAAATGCCCAGAGTCCACCGCCTCTGCTGCTGGGCCCCAGCCCCATTGACACTGTGCAAAACACTCTCCTCCCGGCAGGCACCACCTCCTGGCCTAGGAACCAAGTCTAGCTGGGGCCTCCACCTAGGCTTCTCCATTTCCCAGTGGGTCAAGGTAGCATCCCACACAAGCGCGTCTGTACGGCTACCACATGGCAGAGGCAGAAAGATAGGCCAGAGGAGCTGAGGTGTACAGAGTCCAAAGCCAGGCTCTCAGAACCTGGTAATTATACTTGCCGGTCTTACCAGCAGTGTGTCTGAGAACAGCAGTCAGTCAAGTCTCAGCTCTGTCCGCCAGCCAAGACAGAGGAAAAAAAAAAATCAAAATGGTGAGTTACCTTCGATCTGTGCAAAGCTGTGCTTTCTGAGAGTGAGGCACCAGTGAAAGAGAGGAGGTTTTGCATTCAGTGGTATGAAGTTCAATTAAACAGCCCTATGCTGCATCTCAGGGCTCACTAGATGTCCAGAAGGCTCTTTTTAATTATCATTTCAGGTATTGGTTTCCGGAAGGATTTAAGGAGGTGTGTGTTTAGTCTGCCATCTTGACTCCGCCCCAGGAACTCTTTTCCTTAATGGCCATCAGAGTTGTTGTTGTATTACCCTTGATGTCCTCATTGTCATCAAAATGTCATCAAAATGTGTTCATTTATCTTTTGTCCTTGGTAAAGAAAAAAGTCAATGGAGGCCAGATCAAGTGAGTAGGGAAGGTGTCCAATACAGTTAACTTATTTACTGGCTAAAAACTCCCTCACAGACAACTATACAATTAATTTCATGAACTTGCCACCATGCCACTGTATGTCATTCTAGAAAGGGTTCCAAAATTGATTTGAAGAGTAGACTAGGAGGTGGCATCAGTGCATATCTTTCCAAGGGGTGTACTTCAAAGGTGACCATAGCAGTATTCAGCAATGAGATATGTAGCACTTTGAATAATTAAGGTCTTGGACCTATCTATCAGATCTCCTATTCTAAGAAGTGAGATTGCTGGTTCACTTACTTCTATTTCTAGCTTTTTAAGAAAGTGCCAAATCAACTTCCAACATGGTTGTAACATTTTATATTCTCACCAGCAGTATAAATGTTCCACTCTCTACACAGTCTCTTCAACATTTGTTTTATTCTGTTTTTTGAATTAATGCCAGGCATCTTGGGGTGAGATGGTATCCCACTATAGTCTTGATATGAATGTCTGGAATGGCTAGTGATCCGAGCATTTCCTCATTTATCTGTTTGCTGCCTGAATGTCTTTGCTGGTGAACTGTTTGTTCGTATCTTTTGCCCATTTCTTAACTGAAATATTTACTGTTTTGTTGTGGAGGTTTTGCATTGTCTTGTAGATTTTACTTGATAGGCACTGGTCGTATTTATGGTAGCCAATTTTTTCCCCCCAGTCTGTAAGTACTCTTTCTACTATTTTGGTGAAGTCTTCAGATGAGCAAAAGTGTTTGATTTTTATGAATTCCCTGTTGTATATTTTCTGTTTTTTGTGAATTTTTAGTGATGTTTTATATTCTTTTGTGTATTAGAGCTCCCAACATTATCCCTATTTTTTTTCTTCTGTGGTCTTTATCATTTCAGATTTCATATTTACGTCTTTCAGCTACTATGAGTTAGCTTTTGTGCACCGTATGAGATATGAGTCTTCCTTTATTTTTTTGCAGGTGAATATTCAGTTATGCAGAAACTCTGTTAGAGTAGTGGCTAAGTACTACTGCTGCAAACGAAAAGGTCTGCAATTTGAATCCACCAGGCACTCCTGAGAAACTCCATTTGACAGTTCTATTCTGTCCTATAGAGTTGCTAAGAGTTGGAATTGACTTGACAGCAGTTTTTTTTTTTTTTTTTTAAATTCAATTATGCAATACCATTTGTTAAAGTGACTATCCTTTTCCTAATTTATGGAGTTTGGATCTTGGTCAAATATCAACTGCTCATAGTTGGATGATTTTAAGTCTGGATTCTGAATTCTCTTCCATTGGTCTATGGATATGTTGTTGTATTAGTACCAAGATGTTCTAACTATATTGGTGATGTAAGAGATTCTAATGTCAGGTAGTGTGTGGCCTCTCACCTTCTTCTTCTTCAGTAATGCTTTGCTTTTCTGAAGATTTCTCCCTTTTGACACAAAGTTATTAACTTTTTTTCTCAATATCCTTAATCAATACCTTTGGAATTTGGATCAGGATTGCATTGTATCTATAGATAACCTTAGGCAGAATAGACAGTTTCATGATGTCAAGTTTGCCCATCCATGAGCAAGGTAGGTTTCTCCTCTTATGTAGATTTCTTTTGAGTTCTTACAGTAGTGTCTTACAATTTTCTTTGTATAGATTTTCTACAAAGAAAAGATCTATACAAAGAATTCCGGAACACCGAACTATGCTGTTAAGAAATCTGTAAATCGATCTAGAGGCATTAGTGAGAAGAGAACAAGGAGACACTGTGTGGTTTAAAATCAGGAAAGGTCCACATCAGGGTTGTATCCTTTCATCATATCATTTCAATCTGTGTACTGAGCAAATAATCCAAGAAGCTGGATTTTATGAAGAAGAATAAGGCATCAGGATTAGAGAACAACTCATGACTTATGCACATGACAGACACCACCTTACTTCCTGAAAGTGAAGAAGATTTGAAACACTAATAAAGATCAAAGACCACAGCCTTCAGTGTTCGTTGCACCTCAACATCAAGAAAACAGAAATCCTCACAACTGGACCAGTAAGCAACATTTTGATAAATGGAGAAATGATTAAGATTGTCGAGGATTTCATTTTACATGTTTCCACAATGCCCATGAAAGCAGCAGTCAAGAAATCAGACACACTGCATTGGGAAAATCTCTTGGCAAACCAAAACCAAACCCAGTGTCATTAAGTTGATTCCAACTCATAGCAATCCTACAGGACAGATCAGAACTGCCCCATAGTGTTTCAGGGAGCACTTGGTGGATTTTAACTGTGGACCTTCTGGTTAACAGCAGTATCACTTAACTACTATGCCACCTGGGTTTCCAATCTGCTGGCAAGGACCTCTTTAAAATATTGAAAAATAAAGATGTCACCTTGGAGACTAAGGTGTGCTTCATCCAAACCATGGTATTTTCCTGGTATCTTGAATTGCATCATATGTGTGTGAAAGCTCAACAATGAACAAGGAAGTCAGAAGAAAATTTATGGTTTTGAATTGTGGTGTAAGAGAAGAATATTGAATGTACCAAAAGAACAAATAGGTCTTTTCTGAAGGAAATACAACCAGAGTGCTCCTTTGGCAAAGATGGCAAGACTGCATCTTACATGCTTTGAATGTGTTGTCAAGAAGGCTCAGTCCCTGGAGAAGGACATCATACTTGGTGGAGTGGAGGGTCAGTGAAAATGAGGAAGACCCTTGACGAGATGGATTGGCACTGTGGCTGCAACAACAGGGTTAAGCGTAAAAGCAATTGTGAACATAATGCAAGACTGGGCAGTATTTCATTCTGTTGTGCATAGAGTGTCTATGAGTTGGAACTGACTCAACAGCACCTAACAATAACAACAATAAGTCTTTTATGTCCCTGGCTGGATTTATTTCTAAGTATTATATCTTCTTAGAGGCTTTTATAAATGGTATTGATTCTGAGATTTCCCCTTTAATATTCTCTTTGTTGGTGTACACAACTCCAACCATATTTTGTATTCTGATACTCTGTTGAACTCCTCTATGAATTCCAGTAGTTTTTAGGTGGATTCCTTAGACTTTTTGTATATCATGTACAAATAAAAGTACTTTTACTTATTCCTTAACTACTTACATATATTTTATTTTGTTTTCTAGCCTGATTGCTAGAAAAAACATAATGTTGCTCCAGCATAATGTTCAATAAAAGTCGTGATAAAGGGCATCCTTATCGGGTTTCCATTTTCAAAGGAAATGCTTTAGGACTGTCCTTGTGTAAGAGGATGTCGGTTGTTAGCTTTGTATAAATGCCCTTTATTATGTTGATTAATATCTCCTCTATTCCAGTTTGCTGAGAATTTTTAAAATGAATGAGTGTTGGACTTTGTGAAATGCCTTTTCTGTATTGATTGATAAAATCTAGTGGTTGTTGCCCTTTGTTTTATTATGTAGGTGATCAAATTGAATGTTTTTCCAATGTTGAACATCCCTGAATCCCACTTCAGCATGGTGGATTGCTGTTTTGATATGCTGTTTAAATTTATAGACTATAATTTCCTTGAGGACTATAATTTTGTTTCATCTAAATTCATGAGAGATACTGGTCTGCAATTTTCCTTTTTTTGTGCTTTCTTTCCCTGTTTTGGTATCAGGTTTACGTTGGCTTCATAGAATGAGTATGGGAGAATTCCCTCCTTTTCCTATCCTGTGAACTACCCTTAGTAATAGTGGTGTTAAAACTCTTCTCTGAATGTTTGGTAGAGTTCTTCAGTGACGCTGCCAGGGCCAGGGCTTTTTTTGTTGAAAATTTTTAATAATCTTTTCAATCTCTTCTTTTGTTACAGGATTATTTAATTGTTCTCTTTTTGTTTTAGTTTAGGTAGGTAGTGTGTTTCTAGAAACTTGTCCATTTCTTCTAGGTTTTCAAATATGTTGAAATATAACTTTTCATCATATACTGTTCTGATTTTTTATTTTTTACTTCTGGTTGTCTCTGTTGTGATATGACCCATTTCATTTCTCATGTGGGTGATTTGTTTCCTTCCCTGTGTTTCTTTTTTCAGTTTGATCAGTGGTTTATCAATTTTGTTGATCTTTTCAAAGAACCAGCTTTTGTTCTTGTTAACTCTTTTGATTGTTTTTCTATTCTCTAATTCACTTAGTTCTGTTCTGGTTCTCATTATTTAGTTCTTCTTGGTAACCAAGGTCTTCTTTTATTGCTTTCTTTCCATTTGTTCAAGTTGTAGTGCTCATGCTTTGATTTGAGACTTTTTTCTTTTTTGATACATGCATTTGTTGAAATAAATTGACCCCTGAGCACTGCCTTTCCTGTCTCCCAAAGATTCTGATAAGATGTATTTTCCATGTTATTTGAGTCTATGAGTTTCTTCATTTCTTCTCTGATGGTTAATATTGTGTGTCAATTTGACTGGGCAATGATTCTCAGTATTTTGTCAGTTGTATATTGTGGTCACTGCCATGATAGTATGTGCCATGGTACTGGCAGGGAAGAGGCATGTGGTGGGTCACCACTGCCTCAGCCTTCGTATCTCTGCCTTCCACTGCCTATTTCCTGTGTGCTCACTTTTCCAAGGTTTTGGCTCCTTACGGATCCAGCAACTGCTAGATTCTTGTCTTTTGACATCCACATTGTGGGGCTTGAGTTAGTAGCTTACCTGTCAGTCTTAGAATCCATCGATCATCATGCCAGTGAGTAAGAGTCCCGTTCCTCAAACTGTCAATCCTGGGTTCTGCAGCTCTTGCAGCTATGTGAATCAGGAGAAACTTTGCAATCTTGCCTGCCCTTAGAATTTGATGACCTTCGCAGACTGTGAGTAGGAACTCTGCTCTTTGACCTGCTGAGCTTTTATTTGTTAGATTCCATGGCTGAGTGAGGGCTTGTATTCCAATCCAGGACTTGTGATGTTTCAGCCTCTACAATTGCATCAGGTGTTTTCTTTATACAGGCAAAAGCCAAAATCTCTCTTTATATATATTTATATACTTTACTTGTTTTATTTCTCTAGAAAACTCAACCTAAGGCACAAGCCTCAATTTCTTCTATAACGCAATAGTTTTTGAGGAAGAACTTGTTCAGTTTCCATATTCCTCCCCACTTTCTTTTTCTGTTATTAATATTTACATTATGGCTTTGTGGCATAAAAAGATGCTTTATGACATCTTGATGGTTTGGATTTTGTTAAGGTTTGCTTTATTGTCTAATGTTTGGTTCGTTCATGAGAACATTCCATGTGTGTTGGAGAAGCAAATATACTTGACTCTGTTAGGTGGAGTCTTCTGTATTTACCTATGAAGTCAAGTTGGCCTTTAGATCTTCTGTCCTACTCTACGGCACTTGGCTTGGCTGTATCTTTATTGAGCTATTTTGTTGACATTCTGTCCTTCAGTGAAAACCGTGTGTTGAAATCTCCTATAGGAGCTACCTATTTCTCTTTTCAAAGTAGTTAGAGTTTATTTTATATATTTAAGAACCTGTCATTGGGTATGTAAATATTTAACATGGTTATAGCCTCCTGGTGTATTGATATTTTAATCATTATGTAATGTCTTTCCTTATTCATTGTGGTAGTTTCTATTTTAAAGTCTATTTTATCAGAAATAGATATTGCCACTTTCGCTTTTTCTTGGATGTTGTTTGTTTGATATATATATATATTTCTATCCTTTGAGTGTTAGTTTGAGTCTTTAAGTCTAAAAGGTGTCTTGTAGGTAGCATGTAGGCAGATCGTATTTTCTTATCCATTGTGCTCTTCTCTGTCTTTTTATTGGTGCATTTAATCCATTTGTAGTCAGGGTAATTATTAACAGGTAAAAGTTTAGTGCTGTCATTTGGATACCGTTTTTGTGTATTGTTCACAATTTGTTCCACTTAATTTTCTATGCTGAATCATTTTTCTTTATGTATTTTCTTTTCATATTTTTAATGTTGTTGATGTCTTTTTTCAGACTTCATGTTTTTCTTGTTATTTATTTATTTATTTTTACTTTATTTTTTTTATTATGATTAAGTGAAAGCATACAGTCCAAGTCAATTGTGCATGCTTGCCTCTCTACAACTCTATCTGCTGTCTTCACCCAGTTACACACACTCCTGCAGTATCTGCTTAATGAACACATTTTCTCTCCTCTCTCTGCTAGAAGGAAACCAGTAAGACAGTGTCCTATATATGTATAAAACCGTAATGTATACACACCACATGCTCACTTTGTGTTCCTAAGTCCAGTCTATTATTTGTCTAAAATGTTAACCTCAGTACTTGTTTCAGGTCTAGGCCAGCAAGAAGTCTAGGGGCTGTGTTCCCAGGAAAACTTTTAGGCTGTTGGACCATCAGTTCAGATCTTTTAGTAGAGTTCTTAATCTGCACATCTCTTTTTCTTGTGCTACATCAGGGACTCTACAGTGCGTTGTCTGACAGGGCTGTCTTTGGTGGAAGCTTGGCACCATCTGGTTCTTTGTATCTCATGCTGGTGTTGTCTCTCAATCATATGGGTCCTTCTGTCTGCTGAAATCATTTTTCCTCGTATGTTTGATGTTCTCAGTTGTCATCTGTTCCAGGTGGGTTAGGACCAATTGATATTCATCAGATGGCAGCCTGTTGGCTATTAAGACCTAGACAGCACTCACAAATGTGGAGTGCAGAAGACTGTTTTAGCAAAAGACTAGATATGCCAACTATTGTAGTCAGCTAGTGCTGCTGTAACAGAACTTGGCACCACGAGGGGGGTGCTGCTCTAAAAATATCAAAAATGTGAAAGCTGTTTTGAAACTGTGAATGGATAAAAGATTCAGAAGAAACCAAGGAGAACAATTAATAATGAATAAGGCACAGAAGGTGAGTGACAACAGAAAAGGACTGGCAGCAGTTGCAGCAGCAGAACCAAAGCCAGCAATGGAGTCGATCCATTGGAGCAAGAGAGCTAAGTGCCTGTGCACAGAGGCTTCCCAGCAGAGTTGGGTACGTCTGGGCACTTGGATCAGTGGAGCTAGCCTTGTTGACCCACAGAGAGAGAGAGCTGAGTGCCTGTGTTCAGGAAGCTTCCTAGCAGAGTAAGGTACCTCCAGACACTTGAATCAGTGGAGCTACAGAGCTTTGGAACACTTGCCTCAGCAGGACAGATGTGGACCTCAGGCCCAGGCCAAGAGGCCATAGGAAGCAGAAGCTGAAGAGACAAAGAGCATGAAAAGCTGAGCTGCATCAATCTCAAAAGGTATGGCCATGATCTCAGGGGTTTGAAAGGGTAAAGTCAGGACTTTCTGTGTTTGTAAGGGTGGAATTGCCACTCAGTTGGGCGTAGGGTGCACCTAAAGCTGATGGGGCAGAGTTGCTGTCCAAGTGGGCCTAGGATGCAGAGTTGTAGCACGGGGCTGGGAGTCTCCACTGAGAAACCAGAGAGTGTGGCCAATACCTAGAGTCCGGAAGACAAAGCTATTGTGTAAAATGTCGCAGACCTGAAGATTATTTTCAAAACTTTAAGGGCTAATGTAGTGTGTTCTGCTGACTTGCTTGTTGCTTGTTAATGCCTTCTCTCCCTGTGATTTCTCCCTTGCAAAGTAAATACCTTTAACTTGGGCCTACCATTGTATTTTAGAAGCAGATAACTTCTGTCCTAGATTTCATAGTCAAAGAGGAAATTCTGGATTTTGGACTTGGACTTTAAGGCTTTTGCTGTGATGGGGCAAGTATGCTTTACCTGTTGTAAAGATGTGATCTTTTAGAGAACAAAGGGTTGGATGTCATGGATTGAATGTGTTCCCTAAAAAATCTGTAATAGTTTGGTTGTGCCATGATACGTGGTATTGTTTGGCATTCCTCTGTGTTGGAATTCCTGCTTCCATGATGTGAATAAGCATGGATGGGCAGCAGATGTGTTGGTAAAGCAAGATTCAATGTGTAAGTTTGTTTTGTGCCTTGAGCTATAAAGGAAAAAATCTGGCAGAGAGAATTAGGAATCTCACACCATCAAGAAATCAGCACTGAGAGAAGAGTGTGTCTTTTAGACTTGAGGTTTTTGTGCCAAGATGCTCCCTTAACAAAGACTGATGTGATGACACAAGGACTTAATTAATTAATATATTAATAATATTAATATAATACAATATAATTTTTCCATGTGAAAAGTCAGTTGTACCATCACTATTTCTTTTTATTGTGATTGAGTGAAAGTTTACAATACAATTCAAATGTGTGTGTTTATAATACAATTCAAATTTGCGTGCCCGTCTCTCTGCAGCTCCCTCTGTTCTCTTTGCCTGGTGACAGCACACTCCTTCTTTCCATTCCATACATGTCATACCCTCTTAACAATCTCCTGTCATCTAATTTTTAAATGTTTTTGTTGTTAGGTGTTGCTGCGTTGGTTCTGACTCATAGCAACCCTTACAGAAGTGCTTCACAAGGTTTCCATGGAATAGCTAGTTGATTTGAACTGCTGACCTCTTGCTTACAAGGCATGCTCTTAACCATTATACCACCAGGGATCCATGTTTTGAACAGTCACTGCTTCCCTGCCAAGCCAGCCAAGTGCTGTCAAGTCGGATCCGATTCATGGCGACTTAAAAAAGATTCTTTGATGCATTCATTAATTTATACTTTATATTAGATTATGTTGGGGAATATTTGTTTTCAGTTTATTGTTTTAATTGTCTTTCACAAATGTTCTGCTTCAATTTCATAACAAGAATCATCACTCTATTCTTTCCTAAGACTTACACCTCACAATTTTTTTTCCCTTATATTTGCCTGGACCTATCTAACATGTGAGCTTGTCTTGTAATTAAATGGCTGACCATTCAATTCACCAGACTTTCCTTGGAAATGCTATGGGACAGTTCTTTCCTGCCCTTGGTGGAATTACTATGAGTCAGAATTGACTTCACGGCAAAAGGTTTTTTGTTTTTCTTTTCTTTCAATTCTCTATTGTATGCAATTATGAAGATTAATGTATAATATAAAGCACCCATAATTTGTCCTTGACTTTGAGGAGATACTCTGAAGGAATCTAAAAGTGTCATCTTTAAGTATGCTAATATGCTTTTGATAGTCACCTTTTCACAGGTTTAGTATTTTTTCTTTTTTCCCAATCTCCTGAGAGATCATCTGTTATATCTACTACTGTATCCCCAGTGCTTAGAACTGTAATTGCCTGATACGTACTCGAGGTGTTGAACAGTTGTAAACATCTTTACATTTTATATATTTATTTTTTGTTTATTTTGAATCTACTGCAATGACGATATATATTTTCTTCTTTCATCTCTTGAAGTGGTCTTTTATATTAGGAAATACTCTCTTTTCTATTTTTGAACCATCAGTCATGTGGATTACCAAAATAAACATGCTTCTTGGTTTGTAATCATGCTTCTTGGTTTGTACACACACACACACGAACATAAACACATGTATATAGAATTTGCATTAGAATGATTGACTAGGTTGGTCTATATTTTAATTTCTTATGTGTCCACATCTAGATTTGGTCATCAAAATTTCTGCTAGTCCAAAAATTTAATTGGGTAATTTAAGAAAAAAAAATCTAGTTTTGAGTGTCTGTATAAGATTGAAATACTCAGTAAGGTGTTGTAGGGACAGCTAATGATATTCCAATATGCATTCTCTTCTTATCACTCCACAGTAGAATTGTCCTTGGTCATATATCCACTCAGGATAAAGATGGCATTTGCTAGACTCACTTTCAGCCAGGTCTGACAACATGCCTAAAGTCTGATGTAATGGAAGATAGGAAGAAATAGACTTTTCTGGTATTTTTCTTTAAATGGGGAATGCAGACCCTTCTCTCCCACTCCTTCCTTCATTCTAATGTTTCAAATGAAAATATGATAATTACACACCCATTTGAAGTATGAGGAACTTTGACATATTCTGCCGGGATGATGTAACAGGAAGCTGGAAGCATAAGAAGTCTTTAATGATTGAAAATTGCCTTTGGGATTACACGACATTGTATACTGTTTGATGTACTGTACTTTGGGAATTGGTTCATACAGACTAGTATGTTTCTTAACTAATTTGAGAGTGACAGATGAATGTGACAGAACTGAAAATACCTACCTACATACATATATTTAAAAAAATAAAAATAAAAAGTAGCATTTGCTTAGTGGTCAAATAGTAAGTATCAAGAATTCAGCATAGGATACTAGGAAGCTTTGGCCATTGTTAAAGTAACGAAAAAAAGATTTGGTAAAACTGACTCATCATTTTAAAGAAAATTTCAAGGCAGTAAAATGAGAAGCATTAAAATAATAAAAGAAAATATTCAAAATATTGGAGTATATTTTTGCTTCTTCACACTTACAGGAATGACCCAAAAATTATGTTTAAATTTAGGTGAGAACCACTCAGTGTGTTAACAACCACGAAAGAGAATAGTACTCCCTAGGCAGTGAGTGCCTCCGGTCTGAAAACTGGGTTGATTGGGAACATCGTAATTTTAGACTTTGCAAGTTTTAAGAAGTCAATAGCTCTTGATTCTTTAAATGAATTAGTTATAAATAATAGCTTTGAAGTGCTAGCCTTGGTAAGATTTTAAAATTGTGTGCTGCAATAGACAAAGTTAAGAGATTGTTCGCAGATTCAGGTTTAAGTATATGGGTTTCTTGACAAAGCCAATAGTTCCATTTAGACTTAAGGTAGCCTACATTAGATTGAAAGAGAGCTAGCAATAGGCAGAATTTAGATGCTTAAAACTAATCTGTAGTCCATGCCATTCACTAAGATGAATAAACCGGAAGCAAATAGACTGAAAACCAATTATCTTACTGAGAAGATTACATTATCAAAGAAAGTATACATCCAGGCTGCCTGAGAAGTTCTTCACACTCAAAACTGTACTTGTGTGTGGACAAAAATAAGGGCTAGATGTGGGGTGGTGGGGAGAGGATGATACACTGGACTTCTACATAGACTAAACTGGAAGCTTTAATTGATCTTTTTTTCTTCTAATTCCATCTGGCCTCAGGTAAACTAGTCCCACATTACAGAAATAAGGAGTTATAATTACCATGATGTGCACATGGTATGTGATTATATTTGTAGGAGACATGCAACATATAAAATATGGAGCAACATGTTGACTAGAGATCTGTCTAAAATTTGCAATCGCTTTTCTAGAGATACCTCCAAATGTCACTGTACTCTTGAATTTTTAAAGTAACTGTGTGTAATTTGATATTTATCAGAGGAATGTTTTTCTATCAAGGATAGTCTACAGAATCAGAATCCTGAAACATGAAATGAACTATCTGAAAAACTTACATGAGATTATGACTTACAGGAAGTGTAAGAAGATTGAGATCCTAAATTCATCTATATATAAATGACAGATTAGGTTTAAGTGATGAACTATAGAGATTATTTACTATCTACTCATCAATATAAATGAATGTGATCATCAAGAACATTACATGGAAAAAGTATAAAAGGAATCCTGAGAATAAATTGCCAATGATATAACAGAAGCAGGGACACCGAATAATCACTCATATAAATACTAAAATAGCCAGAAAAAAAGTTACATAAATAAAGAGATTGAGTAGAAAACATTTCAAGAAAGAAATATGGTGCATTTTTATATTTACCAAAATACATGGTAAGGCACAGTTAAAACTTAGAACGTAAGTGAAATACGTAGAAGTTTTTGAAAACTCTGTATTGTTTCACTTGTAAAGCATTTCAAAATATGAGGGTAGAAAAATAGGTCATAATAGTCTTTGGGATAATGTTGAGTTCTTAAGTGAGTTGATGAGGCAGAAGAATCATCAGAGTTTAAATCTTCAGACACCATTTTATGATAAAGGTCAAAGACCATAGCCTTTAGTATGGATTAGATCTTAACATAAAGAAAATAAAAATCCTTACAACTGGACCAATAAGCAATAGAAGAATATCAAGATAAATGGAAAAGAGATTGAAGCTGTCAAGAATTTCATTTTATTGGGATCCACATTCAACATCCATGGAAGCAGCAATAGAGAAATCAAAAAGGTGCATAGCATCGAGCAAATCTGCTGCGAAAGAGCTCTTTAAAGGTGTTCTAACAAAAGCCACTGTATTTTCAATTGAATCATATGCATGTGAAAGCTAGACAATGAATAAAGGAGACTGAAGAGGAAGTGGCACCTTGGAATTGTAGCATTGGTGAAGAATGTTGACTAGACCATAGACTACCAAAGTAATGAACAAATCTGTCTGGGAAGAAGTACAGTCAGGATGCTCCTTAGAGGTAAAGATGATGAGACTACATCTCATATACTTTGGACATGTTGTCAGAAGGGTTCTGTTCCTGGAAAAGGACATCATATTTGGTAGAATGGAGGGTCAGCAATAAAGAGGAGGACCCTCAACAAGCTGGACTGATACATTGGTTGTAACAATGGGCTCAGACATAACAAGGATTCTAAGCATGACACAGGACCGGGAAGTCTTTCATTCTGTGCTATTTAGGTAGAGTGGCTATGACTCAAAAGTAACTCCATGGCATGTAACAACAACCACAAGTTTTATGTGGAGTCTGTGGATGGTGCAAAGAGATGACAAGTTTGACTGCTTGGTGGAAGTTTGGAGATTCCAGTCTACTCAGAGAAAGCGTGGCTACCTAATTCTGAAAAATCAGCCACTGAAAACTCCTTGCAGCACAGTTCTACTCTGACACACATGACATTGTCAAGAATGGAATTTCACTCAACAGCAACTGGTTAAATTTGATGTGTCTGTATTTATTTCTTTATCCTAAGGAGAAGTAGAAGATCTCCAGATCAGAAAAGAAATACCATATTTACTATCACCTCGGCAGCCCCATTCCCCACAATTCCACAAAGTAACATGATGTAATTCAGATGAATCTGAGTGTACAGCAAGATTTGAGAAACAAGAAAAACTCTGAAATGTGAATCTTGGAGCTTATGTAGTGTGGCTCTCATCTATGCTGCTTGTATTGTGAGAGAGACATAAATAGACCTTGTTCTGTAATATAAACCGATCTATGGGGAGGATTAGGGAGAAGTCTCTACTTGGAATTCAAGCAAATGACATCAGATAGATAGATATTTGTATCCAAGTGTAACAGGTTAGAATGTACGTGTTTGTCATTCAGTTATAAAGCCCAGGCCAGGCAGATATGTGAATATCATTGTGCTCAAATATGCCTGTCTTAGGCTAGTTTCTTTAGAGAAGCAATGCCACTGAAGCGTATGTAGATAGATCGATACACACAGACACACACACACAGATTTATATCCAAGAAATGGCTCACATAGTTGTAGAGGCTGGAAAGTCCTAAGTCCGTGGTCAGGCTGAAGGCTTCTCCTGACTCACATAGCTACAAGGGCTGGGGCACACAAGATCAGCAGTTCAGACACTAGGCCTCTAGATCACAGGCTGCAGAGGTTGACAAATCCGAAAATGGGCAGGTAAGCTGATAGCTTAAATCTCAAGAAACAGGGGTCAGATGAACAGCAGCCAGTGGTAGTATCCAGAGCAAGCAAAACCCAGAGTGTTTTTCCAGAAAGTCCGCATAGCATATGTTGAATGTAGGCCACCCTCTGCCCCCAAGGAAATTTCCTTTCCACTGGCTGGCTGCTCGGAGTAGATCTCATCACCGGGTTGATTATATCAGATCTCATTATGGAGGTGCTCACAACATTACATGGATGCCCGACTCTGTCATCACTGCCAAACCACTGAGAATCATGCCCAGCCAAATTGACACACAACCTTCACCATCACAACGCCTCACCTATTTACCAAAATTCATGAAGCCTGAGAGATTTTAGTGACACACAGATTAAGCAATTAACTTAAAAACAATAGATAAAAATTCATTCGAACCAGAAATAAATGAAGACAATGTTGATAAAGTTAGAGAGGGAGGTATTAGTAAGAGAAAAAGCCAGTAGAAGAAGGAAGAATGCTTTAGCATGCTCCCAGATGAAGTACACGTCATCAAGATGCCTTACTCAGAAAACCAAACCCACTGCCACTGAGCCAATTATGACTTATAGCAAACCTAAAGGTCACAGTAGCACTTCCCCATAAAGTTTCCAAGAAGAGCCCAGTGGATTTGAACTGCCAACCTTTTGGTTATCAGTTGTGGAAGTTAATCACTACAGCAGCCGAGTTTCTCATGATGCCCTAAGAAAAGTGAAATAGTGGATGCAAAAATAGTAGCCATATTGGGAAATTTGGAAATAGTTGCATTATTTGGTTACACTGAAAAATGAAGCCTACTGCTAATAAGGAGAGAAATCATTCAATAGTGAGCTCAGATAACTTAAACTAGAGAAGTCTAGTGATAACTGAAAAGTAAGGTTATTTGTACTTAGGTAGCAAAACAAGTCAGGCTGTTATTTCCACATGTTTAAATCAATTTTACCATTATGTAGGTTAATTTTGTCTAATTAAATTAATGAAGAGACAAGAGAATATATCCAACCTCTACAGAGAGGTTTATGCTAACCTGTTTCACTATACTGCAAGCCTCTTGATTGGTAGGATGTGGTTTTACCTAGTGCATCAGTCAAGAGTTCAATGTAGTAAACAGAAACCACTTTAGGTATTTTGAAAAAGAAGAGCTTTTATACATATAATTAGATACTTACAAAACTTGAAGTGTCTGTAGGAGCAACCAATACCATATTTACATAGTAAGTACTGGAAAATTAAAACAATAGGCTCGTGTAGAAAAGTACTACCTATGAGACTGCATCACAAGACATGAGTTCAAGAACTTTCACTTTTAACTGCCACCAGAACCCCAAAGATGCATCAAGAATTCTTCACTATGTTGCTGCTGCAATGGCCTCTTTCCATTTGATTTTCTTGTAGAAAAAAATCCATGACTTCATTAACTTACTTTCCAGTGTAAAAAGAGCCAAAAACGGGACAGAGGATGGCCCCCAGATCTCCTGAACATTAGCCTAACACGTAGATGCTTTCCTTTAGAACTCTTGCCACGGGAACTCTGATGTGTGATTTTTTAATTCATTAGTCTTGGCAGTACGGTTTTCTAGCTAAAGCCGAGTCCACTCTGATTCATGACGGCCCTGTGTCTGTTAGAATAGAATGGTGTTCCATAGGATTTTGAATGGCTGTTATTTAATTAATTAATTTATTTTTGAAAGTAGAGTCCCAGCACTTTATTCTGTGATACCTCTGTCAAGATTTCACCTCTAGCATTTTGGTTAGCAGATATGCATGGCAATCGTTTGTACTACCAGGTGAGACACCTTATTTTTTTTTCTCTTTTGAAAATACATCTGCAAAAATGGAGATATTCCTTCACTAGGATGTGAGTATCTTGAGGGCAGGAATTCACATTCTTTTTTCCCTGCCCCCTGTATCTTTAGTCTCAAAAACAGGTACTGGTTCATATTAACCATGCAACAAATATTTGCTGAACTGATGAAGTATTTGCTGTCTAATGAAGTACATAGTACAGACTTACTATTTATTATTAATGTTACAATTTTATGAAGTTTATGAGTCGGATCTGACTCGATGGCACTTAGCTGGCTTGTTAACTTCCTCATAAGGCATAATGTATATGCACACACCCAAACCTACACCCACCCACACGTATGCAATTTTAAGATTAACTTAGGGATATCATCCTTTTACCTATTATAGTATTATTGTAATTTTACCCTTCAAAACCAATTTCTGTTCCCAATTTCTTTATCCATTTTCTTTCCCTTCCAGTGATACAATGTCCCCTGCACTTTCAGAATATTTTGTGTATTGTTAGATTTTCCTTTAAGTTTCATCTCTGCCTTCAGTATTCCTCTACTGTCCAGTAACAACTCTTATTTTCAGTCCTCATACCTATCATTTCCAGCACATCCACATAGTTCGCCTCTGCTCTGCACCAGCTCATAACCTGAGGTCTCCACTAAGGCTACTGCCCGGAGCCTATCATTGAGTCTTGACATTTCATTAAAGTGATAGCGATCAGCTAGTGCAAGCTCTAGGAACAGGTACCATATGGTTGTAGCCTCCTACTGTCCTATCAGTAGTAGCTGACAGTGCATTACAATTCCAAGTCCACTTTTCTGTTACATATGTGTTAAGACTTTTTCCTAACTCAGGAGTGGAAGGCATTTATACTTGCATCAAACTCTTATCCTAAAAAAGTCTATATTGTACCTTTCTAAGAGTTTGGTTTCGATCCCACTCAGTTCTAACCACTTGCTATTTTGTGTTTCACTCCAATATTAAAAAATTTAATACTTTTTTGAAGCATAGTTTTAGAATTGTACTTGAGGTTGCAACAACTTTTCCTAATTCACCTGGTATTTTCTTGGGGAGTGAAGTCGCATCATTGCTACCAGGGTATTGGGGTGAGGGGTGGGGTGGGGGTAGGAAGAGAATGATACTGAGCTTTAAGAAATTTTATTTTGTAATAATAAGAAAGCCTTTGCTGGCTTAAAAATTTTTACACTATAAGAATAAGAAAGCGCAACTGAAAATTTGAAGACTTGGAAGTACTGATAATTTCTGTATTGTATCCTAACTTATTTTTGAGAACATTTTAGATTTATAGAAGAATTGTAAAAGATAGTAAAAAATAGTTTCCGTATATCCATCAGTCATCTTTCTCTTAGGTTTACATCTTACACAACTATAGAAAAATTTCCAAAGTAAGAAATTAGCCGTGTTAGAATATTATTAACTGAATTACAAAGTAATTCATATTTTCTACTATTTTTTTTCCAAGTTCAAGGTCTTATCTAAAATCCCACATTAAATCTATCTATCATGACTCTGGTTTCCTTCCATCTGTGAAAATTCCTCAGCTTTCGTTTTCTTTCATAATTTTAACACTTACACAGAACACTTGGCAGTCATATTACAGTTTACCTCAAATTAAGTTTCTCTGTTATTTTCTTAAAATTAAATTCAACTCAAAATATGACCAAACCTACTGCTACCCAGTCTATAGACATAACTGAGAAGAATGCCATAAGGGTGATGTACTTTTCACAAAGCATAGTGTCTTCTAGGACTCTGCATTTTTTCCAAAGTTACTATTTTTCTACTTGAAATTTCTAAACATTTTGGGAGAAATACTTTGAGATTATGCAACTATCTTGTTTCTGCGGAAACATTTTCCCATCAATTTTACCATTCATTTTTGGTAAATCTTGCCTTCGGCTGCTATCACTGCAATGGTGTAATGATGACATTCACCGTTACCCCATGACGTTTCCCTTTTTCTTTCTACACATATCTATATTTATTAAATGCAGTACTTCTGCCTATAAGAATTCTCCTCGTGTACTTGTTTATTATGTTAGCTTTATGTTAATATGGATTCAGGATATTTATTTTATTTGGGGGTATTAGCAATAAATATTTTTTTATCTTTTAGTTTATTACTAATATTATATTTTTAAATATAGCTAAAAAAATTAGAGATTAGAAAAGCAGAAGCTAAGTGTCATGGCTCAGTGGAAGAGTAATGTTTGGAAATTAGATCTACATCCTTCTTAAACTGAGTATTTGTTTTTATTTTTTAAAAAAATTAAATTTAGAATTAGTTATATTGTATATTCTGTAGGATAGCAAAGTTTAATGTTTAGAGGCATATTTTTTATCAAATGTAAGTACATTTTTGTATAGTAAAAATTAACTGTACAGAAAAATTTAGATGAGGCCTATATTTGAAGCTGTAGTGAACTCCAACAATAATTAATATAGATTATCCATCTTGATACAGATAAGTGATGCAACTGTAAAGATTTTTAATAAAATTTGTAAAATTCCTTAAAAGAGGATCAGGCAAACTTAATAATTTCTGCATGATTTTCTACCCAAAATGGAAAATTACTTTGACTTTTAATGTGTATATAATTCTTGATGATGTACCCTTCATTTTTCTGGATCTGAAGTACAAACCTGAGTTTGCATTATAAAAATGAGGTAACTCGACTATAATTTTTGAATATAATCTTAAGATATATTAGAATAAGGACATATGACAATAAATTATGTATTGTATTCTGTCATCATACAAGGCCTGACAATTAGGTTAGAGAACTTATCCTAGTAAAAGTGTTACATACCTCATTGCTGAATATCACTATGGTAACCTTCAAATTACTCCCGTTGGGAAGCTATGCTCCAATGGCAGCACTTAGTCCACCCTTCAAAGTGGTTTTCGAACTCTTTTTCTGGAGTGGCCATCAGAGCTATCATTGTGTTACACTTGATGTCCTGAATGTTATCCAAATGTCTTCCCTTCAATATGTCCTTTGTCTTCGAGTAAAGAAAAAAGTTACTGGGGGCCAGATCAGCTGAATAGGAAGGGTGTTCCAATATAGTTATTTGTTTACTGGCTAAAAACTCCCTTACAGACAACTACATAATTAAGTTTAGGAACTTGCTGCTGTGCCCCCATGTACAATGGCCATTTCATAAAGAGTTCCAAAACTGCTTTGAAGAGTGGACTAGGTGCTAGCGTCAGTACAGAGCTTCCCAAATGGAGTGCTTTGAAGGTGACTGTAGTAATATTCAGCAACAGCTAGGTAGCACTTAAAACAATTAAGTTTGTGGACTTAATTTTTGTAACTTGCATGTCTTCAACATAATTTTATATTTTCTTTGGTATTTCAAAGTAATTAGCCAAAAGCCAAGTGCCGTCGAGTTAGATCTGACTCATGAGCAAGATACAAAAGTGTTTCAGAACTCAAAACAAGCAAAAAGCTTTACTTTTATTTTATGATCCCCCAAATTGATATATGTGTTGTAAAACAAGGTTTTGTGATGGAGATTGACAAGTAGGAATTTTATTTGGTGACAAACTCTTAAAACAATACTTGTGGAAGACAGGACAAGGAATCCGACTTGGCTAAATGGAAAAGTTGGGCTGCAAAGCAATCTTCATAAAAGACATAACCCCACCGGCAACTCTAAAAACAGAGCAGTACTTACCCTCTGACATAATCCAGTCTTGTCCAGTTAACCATGGACAGAGATTAGGATTTTCACCATATACAAATATTGCAATTATGAAACGCAAGACAGCTACACTGTACAGGGAGTCATGGCTCAGCCAAATTGTGACACACATTTTTTGGGAGACACAGTTCAATCCATCTAAACTGCTCTCAAGGGAACCTAAATGAAAACTGATTTTTCAAGGAGTAGTATTTTTTTGTCAATGACTACATGGTGTCACCTACCTGTCTTCTATATAGTATCCATTGTTCCAGCACGTGGAACAAAAACAAACAAAATGCAATTCTTCACTTTTAAAAGCTAATGGTATATTTGAGTTCCTATTTTGTACATTAGATTATTTTGAGGACTTTGGGTAATAAAGTAACATGAAACTTGACTATGGTTCGCACATCACCACCCACTGCCATCTAGTCTAGTCTGACTCACAGCGACCCTGGAGGTCAGAGTAGAACAGCCCCATAGAGTTTCCAAGGAGAGCCTGGTGGATTTGAACTACCAACCTTTGGTTAGCAGATGCAGACTATTCACAGATATTTTAACTATTCTGAAAACTGAAAATTCAAAAAATTGGAAAAGTGTTCAAAAGAGCATATATTTGTTAACACCATTTTTTGCCGGAAACTGTTGTGTTTGTGTCCTGACCAGTTATATTTAAGAATCTGTAGTGATTAGCAAGGTCATGGAAGGCCCACTGAGATGTCCAGACTCGCTGAGAGACCAAATTGCTGGGCTGAGTGTTGTAGGGACCCATGGTCTTGGGAACGTCTAGCTCAACAGGCATAGCATGTTTTGTAAAGAAAATGTCTGCATTCTACTTTGGGTCTTCAAAGCCTATAAAGTGCCATATAGGATGCTCCACTGGTCTCCTCCCTTTAGGAGCAACACCAAATGGAAAAAAAAAAAAAAAACTAAAGACTCCAGGGAAGATTAGTCCAAATGACTAATGCATCACATCTACAACAGCCTTCACCAGACTGAGTCTAGAACAACGAGAGGGTGCCCAGCTCCCACCACTGACTGATCTAATAGAGATGGGAACAGTATCCCAGACAGAACTGGGGGGAAAAATGTAGAACAAAATTCTAACTCAATAAAGAAGACCACACTTGATCACTGACAGAGACTGGAGAAACCATGAGAGTATAGCTACAGGACACCCTTTCAGCTCAGTACTCAAGTCACTCCCAAGCTTCCTCCTTCAGCCAAAAGACTGGACAGACCCCTAAAATAAAGTGAGACTAAAGGGACATGCAGCCCAGGGGCAAGGACTAGAAGGCAGGAGAGAACAGGAAAGCTGGTAACAGGGAACCCGAGACTGAGATGGGGGAGTGCTGACGTATTGTGAAGTCTTTAACCAATGTTATAAACAATATGTATACTACTATTTAATGAGGCATTAGTTTGTTCTGTAAACTTTCATCTCAAGCACAATTAAAAAAAAATCTGTGATGGTCTGTATGATGTGCTGCCTAAGTCTCCATTCATAACTGAAGGGCTTAATTCAGTTGCTGAGATTGCCATGAGACACTTCTCAGTTTTCTGCCGTCTTTATGGATTGATCTTGACTAGATGGAACTGCCTTATTCCTTTCCCTTGTCAGTCTATACTTAATGACTGTTCAGTGGAAGAATGTAAAATTCTGGCTCACTTACTCCAATGTAGGACAAATCTAAAGACCAGCCCAGCTTCAGAGCTCTCTATAGAGACATCTGAGACTTTTGTGAAACGAAATCGTAGCACAACTTCTCTCTCTTCCTCATTCTTTTCCTTCTCATCTACAGCTATTTATCCCAGAAAACCATAAAGCATTTGTTAGTAAATGTAGTGTGTACAAATGTCTCTCACAGAGTTTGTTTTCCAAAGAATTCAACAAATGAAAATTTTTCAGATCTTAGAAGCTCCAAGAATTTGGCCCATATTGTGAAATAGAAGTAATTACGTGAAATGACATCATGTCACCAAAAATAGTGGCTAAAACAAGGCCTTGTGATGAAATTCTTAACCAAATCAGTTAAACTAAAATTGGTGTAAAGATTCAGAAGGAGGAGATATTCAGGCTGTCTGAGTCGGCAAGAATTTTGCAGGAAAGTCTTGATAAGCAGACAGAATTCTGAGACAAGAAAGGAATGATGATTTCATGCAAGATGTGCACTGCTGAAATGAGCAGCGAGTCTAGTGAATTTCTGGAATCTATTATCCACCAATAGCAGAGTTAGTTAGTGGTACTTGGAAAGGTGGCAATCAACCAGCACCTTTCCAGTTGTTTTAAAGTACACTTTTACGTTTTTTTTCCCCTGAAAAGCTCTTAAGTTGATTGTGTCTCCTATCACCATTTCTATGAAATCTTTAGCTTTAATGAGCTTATTACTGGTTTAAGTAAGTTGCCAGTAGAGAGCTGTCAACCTCAAATAATCTCGCACGTTCTCATGCAAAGAACTCTCCCAGGAAGTGAATGATCAAGAAAGTGAT
This sequence comes from Heterohyrax brucei, assembly GCA_028571685.1. Taxonomy (NCBI): domain Eukaryota; kingdom Metazoa; phylum Chordata; class Mammalia; order Hyracoidea; family Procaviidae; genus Heterohyrax; species Heterohyrax brucei. The sequence continues at coordinate 50,822,952 of CM053159.1, read as the reverse complement.
TACCCTTAAAAAAAAAAAAAAGTTTAGTAAGATTCTAAAGGGAAGTATGTCCATACTGCTTTGTTAGCAATTTTTTTTTCAGACTAGATCATTTCTTGAGCAACTTTGCCAATATTTAAGTATATTCAGATTTACATCGAAACATGCAAATAGTGTAATATAATTTAAAAATATATAAAAATAAAACCAACTAGATCTGCAGCAACATGGCAAGCCAGTCTGGAGCTTATTTGCTCCTCACAGCCAATCAAAAGTGCAGAATCACATTTGACAAGTAGATCTGTAGATCAGGTTTGGGTATTCAAGAGAGTTCACGTTTCCAAGTGAAAATTACTGAAGCGGTGTGCTCCCTTCAGGTACTGAAGAAGATATCTGATAGGACTATCCAAAAATTTGACATTGTTTTTGTTATGCATGTCTGTTTCACAAGTTAAATAGTCATTTTAAGATATGAAAATTAATAGGCATGTTTGGGGTCTTTTTTTTTTTTAATTTAGAAAGTATATACAAAATAGAGAAACTTGGAATCACTGACAGTGACTCAGTATGATGCCAGCCAAGCGCCGTGGAGTCGGATCCGACTTGGAGTCAGTATAATACCAAAGCCATAGGCATCCTTTAAAAAGGCAAATAAAGGGAACAAAGAATTGGGTATGAGTATTTAATTTCCAAGGATTTTCTGAAAAGTCCCCATGGAAGCACTGGGCATAGGGTGCAAGAAAGAGGCAGAAGGGAACACAGCGTTTATGCCTGCACACCAACTCCCTACTCTAGTGGTCCCTTCACTAGACTGATCGTGTAGTCAGCTAGTATCATTCAGGCCTGCAGCAGAAACTACAATTGTCCCATGAGGACTTTTTAGACTTCCAGCCCCTTCTCGTTGTCTCTTCCTTCTTCTTCACTTACCAAAAACCCACTGCCATCGAGTTGATTCCGACTCATAGTGACTCTGTAGGATAGAATAGAAATCCTCCACAGAGTTTCCAAGGAGCACCTGGTGGGTTCGAACTGCTAACTGTAAGGTTAGCAGACGCAGCACTTAACCACTACACTACCAGGATTTCCTCCCTGTAGCACAGATGCTAGAAATTTTTGTCTTATAGAATCAGGACCGAGGGGTGTGGTGCTGCTCTTGAGAATTTCTGACTTAGAAATGCTGGTGGTGAAGGTGACTCAATTTCTGCATAAAATAGAAGGATCTTGGTATCACTAAGAGAAACTAACACTATTGAGAGCTAATCAAGCAGAAGATGGTATCAGGACAGTTTTGAAAGACTCAGAGTGCATGGGAATAAATCTTCATTATGAATAATAATTTCAGAACATCAACTCTGATGGATTTGGATGTATCAAATTCCTAGTTCAGTCTGCTTCTTGGGCCGTTTATTTTTAAATGTGTGACATACACTCTGCTGCTTCTTAAGTACAAAATATTAAAGGCATATATGCAATTTTTGATAACCACAAGTATACAAAATACAAAAATATATAAATAGAGTGGCTATAGATAGAAGTGAATCTATAAACAAAAAAGAAGAAATAAGCACACCAATAGTCTGGCACAGCGCTGTTCAAATTTAACTGCATGTTAGTAGCAGTCTACAAAGTTTTTGTTACTATACATCAAAAATATAAGCACAGAAATCAAAAGTAATATTTAGAAAATTTGGGGGCAGTGTAATGTTGCTACAACATTTTAATTATATTTTATAAAAATATTCCTGTGTAACAGCTTTGGAAATAAAAGAAAAACCAAAACTGCTTTACCACAGATAGTATGTGAAGTAAGATTGAATAACTCTAGTTGTTAGTAGAGTATTAGATTTGTCTCTACTTTGGGGATTCAAGGGAAAAAAAAATCCAACAAAGAAAATGAGTTGCATAATTCTCACTTTTTAAATAAACTGCTAGGTTTGATATTCGTGTATCAGATTCTTATTGGAAGATGTCATAAAAATTATAAATAAAAAATATTGGCAAATAGTGTTGTATAATTATATAAATAAATAAAAGTAAAACTGACTAGATCTGCAATAGAATAACATGTCCCTCTGAAATTTAAGTGGTACTCACAGCCGATATATCCAAGCCATAATCTCATGGAAAAACTGGCCCATTTTCTGTGATTTTGGTAACTGTATATTACAACCTCTACTATCATAACATGTTTTTCAAGATTTGCTTTCATGTTTTACAGTTAATAATAATGTAAACTTTATTGGAAATGTAGAAAGCAGTATTAGCAAACTTACTATGGATAATGGTTTATTAATTGTTTATTAATAGTTCAGTTAATTTCATATGTTATGTAAAGAATTCGTAGTGAAGGTAGGCCAGTTAAGAAAAGGATTATTGCTGGAAGAATAGTTCAAATTGTTTCTACTTCCTGGGCACCTAGAGTGTGGATGTTGGGTAGTTTCATGGTGAGTATAGCAGAAATAAAGAACAGGACTAATACGCTAATTAGAAATACAATTATTAATGTATGGTTGTGAAACTGTAGTGGTTCTATGATTGGTGGTGTGGCATCTTGTAATCCTAATTGTACTGAATATGGCATAGAATTGTAAAGGTGTTTCATCTATAATTTAACTTTGACAAAGTTATGTAATGTTTTCACTAACACTTTTTCTATTGAGAAAGTCATAAAGGTTATGTAGTTGGCTTGAAACCAACTACTGGAGGTTTAATTCCTTCCTGTCTTAGTGAGGTTTAAGGAATGTTGGTTCTTCAAATGTGTGGTGTGGGGGAAGGCAGCCATTTAATCATTTAAGATTTGTTTTTGTTAGTTCTACTGTGGATACTTCTCTTTTAGAAGCAAATGCTCCTCGAACAATAAATATTATGAGGATTATGGCTGTAAGGGAGATGAAAGATCCTATTGAGCAGACTGTATTCCATGCTGTGTATGCATCTGGGTAGTCAAAATATCGGTGAGGTGTTCCAGATAGTCCTAGGAAGTGCTGTGGAAAGAACTTTGAGTTTACACCTACCAATATAGTGATAAAGTGAATTTTGGCTCATATGACTTTTAATGTGTATTCTGAGAATAGAGGGAATCAGTGGATGAATCCTCCTATGATTTCAAAAACCACCCCTATTGATAGGACATAGTGGAAATGGGCTACAACATAGCAATTGTCATGGAGAGCAATATCTAGAGAGGAGTTGGCAAGTACAATGCCTGTAAGCCCTCCTACTATAAATAGGAAAAATAAAGCCTAGAGCTCATAGTGTGGGCAGGGATTGGTTAATATTACCTCCATGAAGAGTTGCTAATAAGGTACAAACTGTTACTCCTGTTGGAATTGCACTAATTATGTAGCAGATGTGGAACAGGCTTGGGTGTGGACGTCTATTCCTATTGTAAATATGTGATGGGCTTATACAATAAATCCTAAGAAAACAATTGATATTATGGTTCAGACTATTCCTATATACCCAAGTGGTTCATTAATAAACTATTATTATTATGGATCGTTTCCCTCAGATCCTATATGCCTGGGAAATGACCCTGAGCAACCCTTTTGGGAATGTTCTGAAGTGAGGTGAGTTAGATACATGCAGAATATTAACCTCTTCACAGACTATGGGGTATATACAGTTGTTTCAATTTTTTCAGCCCCAAGAGTTTATTCTCGACAGAAAGAGGTGGCAATTTGTTTTCATAAAGATTTACAACCTTGCAAGTCCTATTGGGAAGTTTTATCCTGTCATATAGTGTCACTATGAGTCAGAATGGACTGGATAACAGTGAATTGGAGGTTTACAGGTTAATGGCAGACATTTGAGCTGCTTTACTACATTTTTGTATAGTAGCAGATACTGGTACAGCCTGAAAAAGAAGTTGATCAGTGCTATCTTTGAGTGTTGTGAGCCCATCTGTTGAGGGGATGCTTCCCAGAAGAGTGATCATGCAAAACTTTTTCATCTTTTGGTTTCTGTACAGTGAGATAAGGCTCACAAGTATGTTTACTATTTCCTTTGTGCTACTGAGAAAGTATTGTTACTGACATCCAGAAACATTTAAGAAGGTTGAGTAAGATATTTTTTGACTCAAGTATAACCATGAAGTGTGATGCTCCACGGAACCAGCATGTCCTAAGTTTGTGTTGTTCGTGGAGTATGGGCCTGATAGTAGCATCTGATTTTTTCAAATTAATAAAGAGAGAGAGAACTACCTGATTCAGCATGCATTCCATTAACAAACAAAAAATTGTCTCCCTGAAGTAATTTACTCGTGAAGGGGTTAACACATCCAGTGTTCCATCGGGATTACCCAATACCTAGCTGTCATAGGGCCACTGTGTGGTAGAATCCACTCGACAGCAAAGAGTTTTTTTTTGCTTGGTTTCATTGTCTAAACAGTTGATAGTAAAGCTCCAATTTGTGGACTATAGCTGGTCTGGGATGATGGTCACCACTGAAAACCCTGAGACTTCACGTGGCTGTTGTGTTGCTAGTGGATGCCGTTGAGTCTGTTCAGAATCATAGCAACTTTACATATAACAGAACAGGACACTGCCTGGTTCCGAGCCACCCTCACAATCATTGCAGTGCACAAGCCCATCATTGTGGCCACTGTGACAGTCTATCTTGCTCAAGGTCCTCCTCTCTTTTGCTGTACTTCTGCTTTACCAAGCATGATGTTTTCTCCAGAGACTGCTTCTTCCTGATAACATGATTTGGACTGTATAAATGAATACAAAAAGTAGCTAACCTGTGCAAAAGTCAGATAACATCAGTGCCTTCCTTGCTGCTGAGTGAACACCATTCTGTAGTGCAGTTCAGCAGGGCTGTTGTAAACCTTCCTGATGAGAACAATGACGCTGCATGGTTTCTAGTGTCTGATTTATATTCTTGTAGTGAACTAATACCTTAGCAAGGAGTTGAAGCTTATTGTGTCTTGTGAATATGATTCTCAAACTAAAACTGAGAACTTTGTATGGTTGGGCATATATAACTATTATTTATATCTCCATGTTCAGATTCCCACCGTGTGTCTGAATCTACAGATTAATTCTTTCAAAATACATTTTCAAAACAACTACTGCAATTTGCTCAGACCGTTCCTAAGGTCAGAAGGCCAATGTTTGTATTGCTTTCTTCCTGATGTTAAATTCCCTTCAGGTGGAGGGCGCACCCTCTCCTCTCCTGACATGAGGATCAAAGAAGGTACCTTCTAAGAGGGGCTGTACAACCCCCTTGGCTTATGAAATTGTATTGGGAAAGTCTGGCCAGAAACTTCTAGGGAAAAGAGCTTGGAGGAATGGATTTCAATACAGCATGCCTGAAAGCACCGAGGCCTGCCTAGCCCTGCTGACTTCTCCCAACTGCACTTCCCCCCTATGTGAAAAGAATTATCTTTTTTAGAACAGTTTAAGAAAGGCATAGGGTGGGGGACGGTAGGTGTTTACTGTCCCCGCAGGAGGAGATAAAATAAAGAGCAAAGTAGGAACAAATAGAGATTATAACCTTTAGACCCTTCCTCCTATACCTTTTAACCTTGAGATATAAGTAGAGCTGATTGAGCTCGGGGCATAACTTTGTTTTCACTGTCAATTATCACCACAACACACCTGCCTCGGGCTATTATCTAGAAAGCCTTGACAATTAACAAGATCACAAGGTTTCAGTTTCAAGTTAGCTAATAGCTTGTGTGGTGGGGCGGGACAGGGTAAAAATCATGCCACCTCAAGATCACAAGGTTTCGGTTTCAAATTAGCCAACAGATTGTGTGGTCAGTGGGCAGGGTGAAACTCACGTCACTTTGACTATAAAAATAAAGAAAGATAGTTCTTTTTGGGCCGCCATTTTTCTCCAAAACTCTTTTCCGTCTCTCTCAATTCTTCTCCCGCCGACACCTTTCCCTCCTTCCGTGCGGGACCCCAAAAAGATGTTGGGGCTGGCTCCCGGCAATTATAACATTAAAAAGGACTTATTATAAACAGTAATATATGCTAGGTGTTATACTACCATATGATATTTTATTTTCAAATCATCCATGAGATGTTTTATGGCTGTTTAGTCCTTGTAAAAGTTAGAATGAAAAAAAAAGAAGATATCATGCTTACATTTAGTACTCTGAGCAACATGATAAGAAGACAAATGTGAACTTACATTATTCTGCAACTGCTGGGGACAAGAATGTTTTGGTCCAAGCATCACTAACTTTTGGGATAGCAGGGTACCTGCAGATGCAGTGGTTAAGAGCTATGGATGCTAAGCCAAAGGTCAGCAGTTTGAATCCAGTAGCCATTCCTTGGAAACCCTGTGGGACACTTCTTGTTTGTCCCATAGGGTCTCGGTGAGTTGGAAGAGACGTGATGGCAATAGGCTTGGGTAGGGGTGAGATTGATATCTGATTTATCTGATTTATCTAGCTAACTTAAAGACACTCTGGGGATCTCTGTACACCTATGCTTGTAAAAACAGATAAATCCAATTCTCAGCTACTTCATATAGAAATTTTAATTCAACTGGAATCAATGTGATATAAAAACAAGTAGTAAGTATTCATGGTATGATTACTTTGTGAACATCATGGAGGGAAAAAGAAGTAAAAGTAAGTGGATATTACCTAAAAAATGAAACAATGGAAACATTCTTAAATTATTCACATAATCCCACACGTTGGACTTTCTGAAGTAGGAAGACAAAGCAAAGACAAAAAGAAAAAGAATATTCTTCAGTCCACGTCTATGAGAGAACATTGAAGAGCACTTCTAAATACGTAGTTGGTTAAGACTGAAAAAAAAAAAAAGTCTTTTTTGAGTAACCCTGGAGAAGCAAATGTGGGGAAAATGCTTGCAATAATGCAGTGCAATGGGTCATTTTCGGGTGGAGTTTCTTGCCATGTTCTTGAAAATTCAGTCCAAACAATCAGGTGGAATCACTCAACTAAGATCTGTGGAACCCTAATGGAGTGATTAGTCAGCTTTGCTGTCCTGCTAGACTTTAGATGAGCCATCCCGAAGGGAGAAAGGAGATGATCTCACCACCACCGAGACAGAAGACCCAGGAGCAGAGCACATCCTTTGGACCCTGGATCTCCGTGCTAAAAAGTTCCTTGAACCAGGAGACTGAGAGACAAACAGACAGAGACAGAGAGAGAAAGAGAATTGTACCATTTGGAGAGAGCTGGAAGCAGTGGCAGAGAAATGGCAGCAAGAGAGACTGGCAGGAGACAGCACAATGAAGTTTCCAGCTCATGGGGGCAAAAAAGCTGAGTGCTTTTGGACAGGACTCTTGCTGAAGAATAGGATGCCTCCAGGAATTTGGTGGACCTGTGCTGGCTGATCAAATGTGCTAAAGCTGAGTACCTTTGGGTTGAGAATTACCTAATAAACCCTAGACCTGGTCTGGGAGTTCTGTGTGGACATTGCAGTGAACTGCTGGACTTTCCACAGATGTAGAAAGTACCAGGGGAAGGACAGTTGATATCAGACTTGGTAAAGACGGTGAAGAGAGAAAGCATAGCTGATCTCCGCCTCATAGAAATCAACCTTGTGCTGCTAATGTTGATTCTCCTTCTACTTGTGTTGTTAAAGAAGGTGAGACAAGACTGCCATGTTATTTTTACAAATGAAAATAGAGCAAATACTTAGCACTATCTCCAAAAGGCTCTGTTTGCAACAGCACTGTAAATAAAACAATGTCCCGGGGTGGTGTAAATAGTTAAGCACTCAACTTCTAACTGAAAGGTTCACAGTTCAAACTCACCTGGGGGCACCACGGAAGAGAGGTCTGAAAGTCTGCTTCAGAAAGGGCGTAGCACTGAAAATCTGACAGAACGTAGTTCTGCTCTGCAGCATAGGAGGTCTCCATGAGTTGGAATTGATTTTGTGGCAACTTTTTTTTGTTCATTTGCTTGCATAGTAACTAAGTACTCTTGCTATTTCTGTCTTATAGACAAAAAAAAACCTTTAAGAATTGAGGTGAAACAACTTCCTCAAGGACATCATGCTTGGTAGAGTGGAGGGTCAGTGAAAAAGAAGACCCTCAATGAGATGGATTGTCACTGTGGCCACAACAATGGGAGTAAGCATAAAAATGATTGTGGACATGGTGCAAGACTGGGCAGTGTTTTATTCTGTTGTTCATAGGGTCGCTATGAGTCAGAACAGACCAGACGGCACCTAACAAGAACACAACTTCCTCAAGGCGACAGCTAAGAAGTATCAGATCTGGGATTCAAACAGTTGTTCTAGCTCTTGGCTTCATGCTCTTATCCTTTCGTCTTCTTGCCTCTTTTATGCCTCTGCATCAGCACAACATAAACAAAGCTGGTAGCATTAAGAGGGAAAACTAGCACTGTTCTGTTAAATATAACGTTTCTTTCTGTCCCACACAAAATTAATCATTCTATTTATCTAAATGGAACTAGTCCACATTCTTTGAAGATATTTTTGTTTAACAGTTATGTAGTGTTCTGTATGTTATAAAATTATCTGAAAAGACAAGCAGGTATACTTAAAGAATTTTAACAATAATAAATTAATTAAAATGAGGCAGTGGTTAGTCAAATCACTGCTAGATTTAAGGTCTCATAACCTACAATTCAGTGACTTTTCTGGCTTTTCATTGTGTTGTTATTAATATACCAAGAGATATAAATTCAAAGTCTTATCCCCTGTGTAAGTAGGAATTTAATAGTGCTTGTGGCAATGATAAAATGATCAACCCAACATTTCCTGCCATTTCTAATTTGTTGCTTGGGAACTATATCTCACTGATAGAATTTTAAGGAAATTTTTGAATACAAATTGCTACTGCTGATGGATTATTTTCCACTTGAGTGGCTTATATTGATATGCTCCAGAAATGCAGCATCACTATGGAAATATAAGAACAATTTTGATTATCTTGGTGTAGTGCCCATTAATCATTTACATTAACATAAATTAAGTAACTGCATAGTCGATACTATATAACTCATCATTTCAGGAATGAAATTATTTTTCATACTATTGGAGAATTCCCAAGAACCATCTGAAAAAGATTCTTGTCACTTATTAAATATGTGCTCAGAATAAAAATTGTCTGTGTATAAATATCATCTTCACTTGGGAGAACATAATGCAACAAAGTGTTTTCAAAATGAATTTAGGTATGTTTCCCTCTTTACCAAATTAGCTTGTCCAAACTCCCTCTGGAAAATACTGTGTGCTGTTTGACAAACCCAGAATTATCTTTATGCTAATTAAAACTTCATATATCACTCTTTTTTAAACAAAATCTACCTGCTTTTTCTTGATTCATTCATTCTTTATCTACATTCAATGCACAAACTCTAATTCATGCTGTAATATAACACCATGTAATTTTTATTAGGCTTAAATTTAATTTCGTATTTTCAAAGGCAAAAACTCTGACCTCTGTTCAATTCCTTTAGATATCATTCTTGGTTTGATTTTGCATACACGCTATTCCTCATCATCCTTTTTCCCTCATACCCTAGAAAATATCGTCTGCCATGTTCCCCACAATCACTGAAACATCTTAGGGATGTTGTATTTATGCAGTACTCATCTGTCAGTTTGTTGTACTGTGGGAGCTTGTGCATTTCTGAGATGCTGGAAACTATGCCAGTGGTATTTCAAACACCAGTAGGCTCATCCATGGTGGACATATTTCAGTAGAGCTTTCTGACTAAGACAGACTAGGGAGAAAGACTTGCCAATCTACCTCTGAAAAGCATTGGTCGGTAAAAATCTCTGGGTAGCACCATGCTACTATCTGATATAATGCCTGAAGATGAGTCTCTCAGATTGAAAGTCACTCAAAATATAAGTGGGGAAGAGCTGCCTCCTCAAAGTAGCAACTAAAAGAAACAAAATCCAAACCTGTTGTCATTGAGTCAATTCTAACTCTTTGTGACTCTACAGGACAGAACAGAACTGCCCCATGTAGTTTCAAAGGACTGCCTAGTAGATTTGAACTGCAGATCTTTTGGTTAGCAGATGTAGCTCTTAACCACTATACCACCAGGGTTTCCAGTCCTCAAAGTAGAGTCAACCTTAATGACGTGGATGGAGTTAAACTTTGGGACCTTCATTTTCTGAAATCAGATGGCTCAAAATAGAGAAGAAATACCTGCAAATACTCATCAGTAATGAAAATGTGGGATGTACAACATATGAATCAAGGAAAATTGGAAGTTCTCAAAAATGAAAAGAAAGGCTTGCAGATCAGTAGCTTAGGTATCAGTGATATGAAATGGACTGATACTGGCCATTTAAGATTGGACAATCATATGGTCTGCTATGCTGAGGCTGACAAATTATAGAAGAAAAGCTTATGTTCATTGTCAAATAGAACATTTGAAGATCTATCCTGAAATACAATACTAACAACAATATATTAATATTCACACACCTACAAAGAAGACGAGTTAGTACAACTATGACTCAGATGTCCACACCAACCACTAAGGCCACAGAAGAAAAAATTGAAAGGTTTAACCAAATTCTGCTGCATGAAACTGATCAAATATGCCATCAAGATACATTGATAATTACTGGTGTTTGGAATGTGAAAGTTGGAAACAAAGAAGTATCAGTATCTTGAAAGCATAGTCTTGGTGATAGAAATGAGAGATTGCATGATAGATTTTTGTAAGACCAATTACCTATTCATTGGAATTACTTTTTTTCCAACAACAATGACTGTATGTGGGCCAGGCCAGATGGAATGCACAAGAATGAAATCAACGACATCTGTGGAAAAAGACCATGGAGAAGTTCAACATCAAAAGTCACAAGTCTCGGGGCCAACAGCACAACAGGTCATTAATTCTTCATATGCAAGTTCCAGTTCAGTTGTAGACAATTAAATCCATGGGGGTAAAAAATACAACCTTGAATATATCCCACCTGAATTTAGACACTGCCTCACTAATAGATTTTATGCATTGGATAGTTGAAGACTAGATGAATTGATAGGTAATATTAAGGACATCATATGTGAAGAGCAAAAGGTAATTAAAACTACTGTTAAAAAAAAGGACCAAAACAGATATCAGAAGACATTCTAAAACTTGGTCTTGGATGTAAAATAGCTAAAGCAAATAGAGGAAACGATGAATAAAAAAGCTGAACAGAAGATTTCAAAGGTCTTCTGGAGAAGAAAAACTAAAGTAATATAATGAAATGTGAAAAAACCTGGAGTTAAGCAACCAAAAGAAAAGAACATGCTTAGCATTTGTCAAGCTGGAGAAAATGTAATAAATAAATAAATAAATAAATAAAAATTAAGCCTTGAGTTTCAATTTTGAAGTTTCAATTTCTACAGGCAAAATATTGGTGATACAGGAGGCATCTAAAGAAGATGAGACAAATACACAGAGTCACTCTACCAAAAAAATGAGCAGATGTTCATTCACTTTAGTTGGTAGCATGTGATCAACAACCACTGATAACGAAGGAAGACGTCCACGTTGTATTTAGGACATTGGATAAGGTGAAGCTCCAGGAACTGATGAAATAACAATCAGGATGTTTCAGCAAACACTGTAATGCTGGAACTGTAAACTCCTCCATGTTATGAAATCTGGAAGACAAGTACATGGCCAACCAAGGAAGAAATCCATGTATGTGTCCATTTCAAAGGAAGATGATCCAGCAGACTGTGGAAATTATTAAACAATTTCATTAATATCACATGCAAGTAAATGTCTGCTAATGGTAGTTAAAAACAGTCACATCAATAGGAAACTGACAGAAATTTAAGCCAGATTCAGAAAAGCATGTGGAAAAAAGGATGGCAGATGAATCTTGGCAGAAAGCAGGAAGTAGAAGAAAGATGTTTACCTGTGTTTTATTGACTATAAAAAGCATTCGCTTTTGTGAATCATAACAAATTACAACAAACATTCAAAGAAGAGAAATTCTATAGCACTTAACTGTGTTGCTGAGGAACCTATACATATGAACAGAGCAAGAGGCCGTCATTCCCGTGGAGCTAGGGGATACTGAATGGTTAAAAATCAGAAAAGGTCTGTGACAGAGTCTTAGCCTTTTACCATAATAGCTAAATACTGAGTAAATAATCTAAGAAGCTGGATTACAGGAAGTTTGGTTAAAAACTCCTATAATGACAAACCCTGATGGCGTTGCGGCTGAAGTGCTATAGAGGCTAACCAAAAGGTTGGCAGTTCACATCCACCAGGTGCTCCTTGGAAACTGTGTGAGGCAGTTCTACTCTGTCCTATAGGGTCACCATGAGTCAGAATAGACTCGATGGCACTGTTTTCTTTTTTCTTATAATATACTAATTGCACCGACTTGCTTACTGAAAACACAGAGGACTTGAAGCACTTACTCATGAAGATGATAGATTACAGCCTTATGTATAGAATAAACCTCAATATAAAGAAAACCAAAATCCTAATCCTCAAAAACTGGGCCAGTAGGCAACATCATGATAAACAGAGAAAATACTAAATTTCATAATGATTTCATTTGACTTGGATCCCTATTCAACCCTTTTACTGGAAGCAATAGTCAAGACACTGAATGACTCATTGTGTTGGGCAAATGTGCTGCAAAAGACCTCTTTAAAGCAGTAAGAAGCAAAGCTGTCACTTTGATGGCTAAAGTGGGCCTGTCCCAATCCATAGTATTTTCAGTCACCTCATACGCCTGTGAAAGCTGGACAGTGAATGAAGAAGACAGAAGAAGTGATAAACATTCAGATTAAGGTACTGGCAAAGAATATTGAATGTAACCTGGACTTCCAGAGAAAGAACAAATCTGTCTTGGAAGAAGTATAGTCAGAATATTCCTTAAAAGGGGAGATGATTAAAATTCATTTTAGGTACTCTGGAGATGTTGTCAGGGGACCAGTCCCTGAATAAGAAGATCATGCTTAGTAAAGGACAGTGTTAGTGAAAAAGAGGAAGACTCTCAGTGAGATAAACTGATACAGTGGAAACAGCAGTGGGCTCAAATATAGCAATGGTTGAGGATGGCCAGGCCCAGTCAGTGTTCTGTTCGCTTGTACATGTGGTCACCATGAATCCAAATCTACTCAAGGGTATCTAACAGCAATACTTGTTAATTATGCTTCTCAAGGAATTCTGGTGAAACTATGGTTCAAGAACTTGACTGCTAACTGAAAGGTCAGAAGTTCAAATCCATCAGTTGCTCCTTGGAAATCCCATGGGGCAGTTCTACTCTGTCCTACAGGATTGCTGTGAGTTGGAGTTGACTTGATAGAAATTTGTTTTGTTTTGTTTTTAATGCTCCTCACACAGTCTAGGGGTTTGTAAAACTTTGTCATATTCAAGCTATGACTATCTGGGGGAACTTATATCCAATGTATTTCCTAACACCATTCTCTACCTTGTTGCTCAGTTGTCTTACTGAAAAATGTAATCAAGTCGTTCTCAGAAAAGTTTAGGGAGTGTCACCTTCTCCCCTAACAATTTTTACTAGGCTGTATAGAATAGAAAGTTCAGATGTATATCTGGAGAACTTCCAGAGTTTGATGACTGTTTTAGACCTAGCTTCAGAAAAAGGAAGTGACAGAATAAAAGCAACAGCCGGTGATATGGCTTGCAACCTCTTGATAAATTACCTGTGTCCTGGTGAAATTCCACCAACTCCAGTCAGTCACGCACCATGTAAGCGAGGGTTTTCTGTTTCTGAAAGTTTAAGTAAAACTAGGAATTTCTAGACCTCAGAGCAGGTACATGCTGAGTGAAGGCAATAAAAACAGAGAAAGTGAAATTATTTTGACATCAATAAGGTGTCAGATACTCCCTTGTTCTCTTATTACTGAATTTTGTGATTCGGGACAGCTACTAGTTGTCATTATCTACTGCGTATACAACTATAGAGTAACAAAATATAATCTACTTTGGTTGAAAATTCCGCGTGAATTGATAATTTATGTGTGTTCAAAATCATGTAACCCCATAATCGCAAATACTCTCATTACCTTATATGATATGAATTATTTCTAGCACTTGAGATTAAAATACTAGAAAAGGTAAGGTGGAATCTGGAATCACAAAGTGAGAGATGGAAGGCAACATGTGTGTTTCACAAACTGAAGTCATGGCCTTAGTTTACTTTCTCTAAAAAATGACTATGCATTTCCAAAACACTCAGCTCCAGCAAACTGTTCTTTGGAATCTGGTCTTCATATTCAAGAGAGCAAATAAGCCTGTCAATTTCTAACTGGCCTTTCCCAGTAAGTCATTTCTTGATGGAACTAAAGCACTTGATGGAAGGCTAACAAGATAAATCATAGACTAACCATTGTACTTTAGTTCTTCCTGAAAGTGAACAATCAGACCCTGTGGAGAGGTTTTATGATGAAGATCTTATTGACAGACAAGTAGTCGTGTTTTCTTCAGCCTACCTAGACTAGTTCTTTTCAACTCTAATTGCAAGACATTGAGACTTCACTATAACCTTTATTTTCATTGCTCTATTTCTAGGCTTTTGCACCTTCAGTCTTCATCTCATTCCTATATTCTCCCCAGGTACGTAACAATTATATTAAATAGACTCTAGGCTAACAATGGAAACCCTGGTGGTGTAGTGGCTAAGAGCTATGGCTGCTAACCAAAAGACAGACGGTTCAAATCCACCAGCACTCTTTGGAAACTCTATGAGGCGGTTCTACTCTGTCTTGTAAGGTCGTTGTAAATTGGAATTGATTTGATGGCAATGAGTTTGGTTTTGGTTTATTTTTAGGCTAATGATCAGTATACTCCACAGGCACAGTTACACCAGTAGCAGTAATTTCGAAACCATTCATTGCTCCCTCTTTGAAATTGCTCCTTCTACCTCAGTACAAATTTCTAAGACAGTAAATGCTGCTGTCATCCACCAATCATCTTACCCAGAAATCTTCCATGGGAAGTTCTCTAAGATATTCGTTTTTCCTCATTGAATCTGCCATCAATTTTATTCAGTTCCTCTTCATCTCCAGCCTTGCATTCTTCAGTATTTTCCTAACTTGTCTTGCCTTCTGGGTTATTTATCCACAGAGTAGTCCTTCCTGTCTTTAAATCAGTTGTCCAGATTGTAAAGCTAGTCCCTTTTCTCCACTACATAGGCATAGAATTATCAGCATAACCTCAAAAAAGACTGCAGCTGTATCTCCGTGTATTGAGCACTTCTTCGTTTTTGTACAGCCATCTCTCCCCAGCTTCAGTCTCTGCTCTTCCTTTGCATAGTGTGTGTTTTAGTCAGCTAGGGCTGCTCTAACAGAAATACCACAGAGCGGATGGCTTTAACAAAGAAAGATTTATTCTTACACAGTTCGGTAGGTTGCAAGTCCATATTCAGGGTGTCCGCTCCAGGGAAAGACTTTCCCTTTGTTGGCTCTGGAGGAAAGTCCAGTATTGCATCAGTCATTGTCCAGGGAGTGTCCTAACGCAAGAACCTCTGGTCTGAACGACGCTCTCTGCTCCCGGTGCTGCTTGCTTGATGGTAGCGAGGTTCTCAAATTGTCCTTGGTTCTTTTTCCTTTTATTCCTTGCAAGCTAAAAGCATTAAGGGTGGGGCAAGCCATACTCCAGGGAAACTTCCCCCATAGCAGGAATTCACAGCCCCACCCTAATCTTTTAACATACTGGTTAGCAAAACCACACAACGGAGGACATTTCCAAGATACTGGGAACCATATCCCAGCCACATGGCTGCACACATTTTTGGGGGGACACAATTCAAACCATGACAGTGTGCATTAATCATAAGCAGGTATGTCATCCCAGAGCATGCCAATATGTTACACATTTTTGTGTCTTTGTATGTTCCGTTGTTTTCGGTTAAGAGTTCTTCCACAACCCCTCATCCCAACTAGCAGTAGAGCCCTATACATCGTGAAAGATTAAAAACTAAATATATCTCTGAAGCTTGCTGTACCTCTTATAGCAAGCTCAATCACTCTATGCTTAGTTAATCTCATCTACTGTAAGAAGACTTTACTTATAACATATACCTTGCTGCACTGCATTTTTAATATATCTGTCTCCAAGTGCTTTTGTTTCTTGAGGGAAGAAGTGTGTTTTATTCATCTTAAATATTCAGTACTTCATCTTTTCTACCAGTAGCATGCCAGAAATGTTGTAAACTTCTGATTTCTGAAAATCAAAATAATAACACCAGACTTCCTTTCTGTATTAAAATAACATTATCAGGTAAAATATAAGCTATATGTTACAAGACCAAAACCATGCAAGCCTATGATGATGGTTTAGGCTAACATGTCTTTGGTTTATTGTTTTTTGTGTTAGATACTTTAAAGTGGATTCCTACTCATAGAAACCTCATGAGTACAGAATAGACCTACTCCACAGACTTTTCAAGACTATGACACTTTGGAAGTACGTCACAAGGCTTGTCTTCCAAGGAACTTCCTAATGGGATCAAATCACGTACTTTCAGCTAGAAGTCCAATACTTAATTGTTTGTGCCAACCACAGACTTCCTTCTCTAGTGTATAGTTCTTCTTGAATGAATTCCTCCTGGCCACCTATTTTGCAGAAGGTTTTTCAAGTCCGAGCACATGACAGGTAGCCCAGTATCCTTGATTCCTGTTGTCGCATTGGGCCTTGCCCTGACATCTTTAAGAGTGTAGAAAGGGATATGATTTTCCAGTTTTGGTTCATCAGATTGTCTTGATCCTTTAGTTTAACATTTTATTGCTGTCAGTTCTACTGTTATACTTACATCTATACCTCTTTAGGAGTATATTTCATTGCTTAACTGTGAGTTGGAAATTGTTTCAGTGACCAAGAGGCATTTGATATGGTCACTTAAGATTGAAGAGTGTTCAAAAAAGGATAAAAGAGAGATGGAAGTGGGATAAAGTAAAGACAGCTCTGCAGTAATTGCACTGTATCGTAAGCATCAAGAGGAGGCCAGGAATTAAAGGTCAGGAAGATGAGGACCAAACTAGCCCAGAGGAGCTTCCCAGTAGGCTCCAGACACTGTATTGTGTAGCCAGGAAAAAATTAGCCTGCCTCTTAAAACTGTCATTACAGCTGTTTTGATTGGTCTTCCTGAGGGTGAAAATGTTTTTGCTGTGCACTTTTTCAAAAGGAAGTATTCAGAAAAGTATCTGAAGCAATGTAACGTGCTGGTTAGGAGGCAGACCATTAGAGGAAGGAGCTTCTACCCTTGGAGACTTGTATCTTGTCTACAGATAGGAGGTTACCTGTAAGTATACTGTTGTTAAACAATAAAATCCACATTACAATGGCTTGTGTGGAAGCGTGAGAGTGTAGAAGCAGCAGTAGCTAAGCAGACCTGAGATAGAAAACCTCATAAAGAAGTTCAGATTAGATTTTGAAGGATTCCTTTCTCTTCCTTTTTTTTTTTTTTTTAACATCAGAGGTACCCAGGCACAGTTCCAGGAAGTAAAAATAATGTTTCAAAGCTTATGTAAAACATGAGTAGAAAGGGAATAGTTAGGGTGAATCAGGGGGTACATAGGAGGGAGCAGGTAAATCTGAGAGTCAGAAGATTAGTGGGTCATGGATCACAAACCACTGCTGTGCTATTGAGCTGAAATGTACCCTCTAGTTGTCGCTGGGTGCTATTCAGTTGATTTACACTCAGAGCGACTCTCTATGGTAGACAGAAACTGCTCCATGGGCTTTCCTGGGCTGTAATACTTAACAGAGGAGCATCGCTGGCTCAGATGATAAGCTCATGGCTGCTAACTAAAAAGGTCAGAGGTTTGAACTCACCAACCAGTCCGTGGGAGGAAAAATCAGCAGCATTCTCCCACAAACATCACATCTTTGGATGCTCTGTAAAGTAGTTATGCTCTGTTGTATAGGGTCATTGTAAGTCAAAATTGTCTCAACAGTAATAGAGTTAGTTCTTTTCCTTTTTTCAGTTTTTATAGGAGCACATCACTAGATCTTTTCTACCACAGAGCAACCGGTGGTTCCAAACCACCCAAGTTTCAGTTGGCAGAGCTCTTAGCTTTTGTGGCACCAGACTTCCTTATCCTCTAGGTAGTAGGGACCAGGGAAAATCATCCAGTGTAAGAATCAGTGTAAAGGGTAAGCACTGGAGACAGAAGGACAGGACACATGAAGACAAGTTAGGAAGCTACTGCAATTGTCGAAAACCCATTACTGTAGAGTGGATTTCAACACACAGAAAGCCTATAGGAGAGAGTGAAACTGCCCCCAAGCATTGCCAAGAAATGGCCGTGGATTTGAACTGCCAACCTTTTGGTGAGCAGTTGAACTCTTAACCACTGTACCACCAGGGCCCTTTGCAATTATCTGGAAAGAAAAAATAATAATAATTATAAAACAAAATGGTAATAAGAATTTTAGAAGAGGATATCAACTGTAGAAAGATAGGAACCATAGAAGCTTATTTTTAAAGCATAAAATTGGCTTGAATGAATCAGAGACAGCTGACACATATATTTATCACTCTAATCTTTCCTTTTCAATCACATCTCTGTTTTATCCAAGTTGAATAACGTGGCGTCTCTGAGCTTCAGTTTCCTAATAGAGACGATGTGTGTGTTCAACTCTATGATTTTAATATTTGTATTTTGTTACTTTAACTATTTTATCCCAGTCTTTTGAACTGATAACAATTGATCTGTTGTGGCTGAGATGGCAGCATGAAACCCATAAATTGGTCCTTGTGGCACCTCCAAGTGAACCTAATTGTTATAGATCCAGTTTGAGAACTACTGAATTGGATAACTGCTAAAATTCTTCCAGTTCTGGAGTATGACTGTCCCCTGAGGGTATGATCACTCCAGTGATTGATTTATAATTTTACACAAGGTGACTATTCCCAGCAATACTATCACTAATTATGAAGAATAGTAACTTAATGAATGGGTGTAAAAGGCAATATGCAATATAATTTTAAGTTTCTGAAAAGACTGTACTGTAATTTGTCACTGAGAATATTACAAATTGAATTCCCACTGAATTATTTAGCTGATTATAACCACTGCCACGGAGTCAATACAGACTCATGGCAACCCTATAGATGGAATAGAATTGCCCCATAGAGTTTTCAAGGGCAGCCTGGAGATTTGAACTGCTGACCTTACAGTTAGCAGTCATAGCTTTTAACCACTAGACTGATTACACAGAAAAACAAACTGACTGGCATTGAGTTGATTCCACTCATAGCCACCCTGTAGGACAGAGTAGAACTGCACCATAGAGTTTCCAAGGAGCACCTGGTGGATTTGAACTGTTGCTTTTTTGGTTATCTGATGTCACACTTAGCCACTACACCACCAGGATTTCCTGATTATAAGGTAAGCTAATTCACGCAAATCAGGATTAAGTGACTATTGTAGGTTTTGATAGGCAAAATAAAATGTAAAAGAGGGAAAAAAGTGTATGTACAATACAGTAGTTTTATGCAAATGACACAAGCCTTCTACTTAGTTTTCCCAATGCTTCCTCCTTGCAGAAGGCATTTTTGTAACTGTCCCTATGCCAAGTAATTTTTACATGTTGCTATGCATATATATACATAATACATATTATATAGTACATAGTGTACATATATTATATATTATATGTAAATATATAATATATATAACACTAAAGCCATTCTTTTAGGCAATTATTTTATATCACAACCTATTGTTTACTAATGGAGTCCTCAGGTGGTACAATGTTTTAATGGTTTCAAGCAATAAAAGAATAATTGTAAATACAGGGATCCAGTACATATTCCTGTTTCACCCACCTGAAATTTTTTGTCAAGAGACCATTCTTGTCAATACTGATGTTACTAACCCTTTTAAAGTACAAACTGTGTCTAAGTTTTAGTCATCAAAATATTTTGTTTAATATTGTAAAGCATAGAATAAGTTCTCAAAATACAAAAAAGAAATGAATCAGTGTAAGTTCATACTATTAATTTACCTTTGGTATTTATCGTAGAAAATATGCTTTTCTACACATGATCTTAGGTACAACAGCATACCCACCGCAGTGGAGTTGACTCTGAATCATAGCGAGCCTAGAGGACAGAATAGAACTGCTCCATAGAGTTTCTAAGGAAGAAATTTTGGGTCCTCTGCATATCATACGTCACTAATGAGTCTTCCTCCATCCCTGACGTAGTTCAGCTTTTTGGATTATTTGCTCAACACACAGAATGAAGAAGTAAGGCAAATACATGCAACCCTGCCGCACATCTTTTCAAGCTGTAAACAACATAGCATACTCTTGTTCTGTTTGAATGGCTGCTGTAAATGTTTCTCATGAGCACAATTAAATGTTCCAGAGTTTCCATTCTTTACACTATTATTCATAATTTGCTGTGATCTACACAGTCTGTGTCTTTTATGTGGTCCATAAAACATAGATAAGCCTCTTTCTGGTGTTCCCTGGTTTCATTCATGTTCCTTCTTATATCAGCAGTGATATGCTCTATTGCACGACCTCTTCTAAACCCAGTTTGAATTTTTAGCAGTTGCCTCTTGATGCCCAGCTTCAACCATTTTTTAATTACCTTCAGCATCAATGTGTTTATCTGTGGTATTTAATGCTATAGGTTGATACCTTCTGTATTCTGTTGAATCATCTTTCTTAGGAATGGACACAAGTAGGAATCTCTTTCAGATGTATTCATGGTAATAGGCTAAATTGCTGTAAAAGATATACTTAAAACGTGGCTTTGAATAATTATTTTCTCTTTCACATAACCATTTGTGGAATGTGTTTTAGGTTTTGTGGGTGACTCTCCAATAACTGAATCAAGGAATCAGGCTTCTTCCCTTGAAGGCTCCAATAGCATCCTGTGCATTGCTGTGGAGCACATGGTTGAGATCAGGTAACCACATTCAAGTTACAGTAGATGAAAACTGAAATAAAATATACATAAGGAAAAGATTATCTCTTTAATGTCATAGGCAAAGGAATATGCCAAACATCACTTCTCATGTTTCGTTGGTAGGAATTTAATCTTAAGGACATACTTAACTGTAACTGTAGCACCTGCTGAACTAGAAAATGAGGGAGAACAGGAACCCTAACCACTACCGCTCTTAAAACCAACTAAACCAAACCAAACCTGTTGCCCTCCAGAGTGTTCCTACTCACAGCAACAGTGTAGGAAAGAATAGAACTGCCCCATAAGCTGTCTGAGGAGTGGCTGGTAGATTCAAACTGCTGACCTTTTGGTTAGTAGTTATAGCTCTTAACCATTGAACCACTGTAGCTCCCTACTACTATTAATCCTTGGAAAATATTTATGTTGAATATTTCAGGTGTTTACAAAAATAATATGAGGCATATATTAAACCCCACTGGCCCCAACTTGAACATCTGCAAAATTTTGTCATCTTCCCTCACTTAGCCCTCAAGTGCTTTTAAAAGCAGATTCCAAATTCCAGTCCTACCCACTGCCGTGGAGTTGATCCCAACTAGTATGTCTTCATAATAGTATTTGTGTATCTTTCTCTAATAATTTACAGACTTTTGTTTGAATAAATAACCTCTAGGTGACTATCTCCAAAGAAATAAAACAAAAACAAAACAGCAATTTCTTTTCATTAATTAATGACAAATGCATAACAGAATTTATCAGACTATGGAGACAAGACTTTGGTAGAAAGCCAGCAATCTGGCTCTCTCACAATTTGGCATATGAAGTTTGAAATGATTATTTCGTAAACCAAATTGGGATTAAGAAATTGAAATGTTTTCCAGTTTGTGGCTCTGGTTTAAAAGTTTCAGTTTATCCTTACAGGGTAGCCTTTCAGTTTTCCGTAAACCGATGATGATGTTCTCACATAGAAAATGTAAGAAACACAAAACCCCAGGTCCTCATTCTGGAAAACATGTTTCTGTGAATCTGGGTTGATGTCTGGGACTAATATTGTGACAAAACACTGCTCAGGTATTTGTTCTTTCTTATTAGCCAATTGAAATAAGGTGGACACCAGTGGCAAGGGGAACAGAAAGTGGCAAGTGTATTCTCTGTGTAAACAAGGAGTCTATAGCAAACATAAAGCCACATGCTCATCATCCCAGGGTCTTCAAGAGTTCTTTGTTTCCAGGGATTGGGTTTGCTACCAGAACTCTCTGCCCTTAGCCCTCCCATGTCCATATTTGGAGGTCCGGATGTTGCACGTCTTCTGTAATGGTTTCTTGGATGGTCGCTGATGGAAAGGTTGGCTGGGAGTATTTTTCTTTCTGGTGATAACTGCATCTGGGTTAGGTGAAGGACATGATCTCTTCAACCTGACACATCTTCTAAGGTCTAAAGTTGGGGAGGTGTAGTGGATGGAGCTGCTAAGATTTCTAGAAAGTGACTGCTCCACATAAGCTTGTGATTAACAAAAAAAAAGAAGAAGAAAGGGAAGTGATGTTGATTGGGGGTTTCAATATTTTTAATAAATGCCCTAGGTAATCCTTATCCCCAGACTCATTTGGGAAACAAGTATGAATAATGAGGAGATTACAGTAGTACAGTAGGTAGAATTTGGACTTAGGTTTCCAATAATCCTAGCTGTGATGTACGCATAATTTTTTCCAGTTATTCACTAGAACATTCATGTAGACTACTGTGAAGGGATTTGGCAGATATAATTAATTTCTCAAATTATTTGACATTGAAATAGAGAGATTTCATGGGTAGACTTCATGACCTAATCTCCTGAACCATTTAACTTCAGAATTTTCTTCTCTTGGTTGCAGAGAAGGAAGTCAGAGAGACACATTCCAGCTGATCTAAAAGAAAGCAAACATCCATGCTGCTAGACCCCTGTGGGGGCCATCTGGCAAGGAGCTGTAGGCAGCCTCTAGGAACTAATGGCAGGGGTTCCCAACCAAGAATGCTAGGTTAAAACAGAGACCTCAGAATACAAATCCAGCCAACAACAGGAACAAAGAAGAAGACTCCAAGGCTCAGATGGAAACTGAAGCCACAGCTGACAGTGATTTCAGCTCAGCTGGCTGAGAGTGCAGTCCCGCCGTGGCGGGACTGCTGAGTGTCAGAACAAAGAACTAATAAATGAATACAGTTTTAAGCTGCCAAGTGTGTGGTAATTGGTTATATAGCAACAGATAACCACCAAGAGATGGTGAAATTTCATCCTGAAGTGTCTAGGCTGTGATCTTCCCATATTATGTTACTTCCTTCAATTAGAACATCTTTTTTTACTAAAAAATTCAGTTAAGAAAACTATGTTAAGGGACTCCTTCTCTCAACTTGCCCAAATAACCATCAAGTACAGTGCATCTTATTTCTTTAGTATCTCAGATTTCTACCCTTCTCTCCATTGCTACAGCCAGAATCTTCATTATAACAATATCCCTTTCATCTGTGTTATCAAAATAGCGTCTTACCTCTTCTATCACCCTGTCTATAATCTTGACTTGAACCACAAAGCTGATAAAATGATCTATTTATCAAGTCTAATTATGCCACTTTCCTTCTGAATATCCTCTGCAGCCTTCCCATAGAATTCAGCAAAAAAAAAAAAAAAGGAAATTCATGCTTTTTATCATGAATATGCATAATTTGCGTGTTTCTAAGATAAAATGGGGGAACTTTAGCTCTTGAACACATTACTTTAAGCCCCAGGTGTTCACGAGCCATTATCCTCTGGTACTTTAAGAGTACTTTCATGAAAGAGTGTGAAAACTCTGCACTAGCCTGTGCTAGCTAGCCCCTGCAGGGATCCAATTCTTCCATCACTTCACCTGTCTTGTCACAAATAATGTTCCTTAGAAACTTTCCTTCCCACACCTTGGCTGGAATAGCCATACTTTCTTTGCCTTCATAATTACTTCATTACTATCACTAAATATGTGCTTATCTAAATGCCCTGTATTGCTTAATTTGCTTAACTGTTTGTTGTTTTTAGCAGCTTTTGAATCTGCCTCTGATGCATGGAAACTCCATACAAAGGGATTAGACTGTTTTCATGTGCAGGGTTAAGCTCGCTGGTTTCTAGATGTCAATTGTCAGACCTTTCTTCCTAGTCTAAGAGATCCAGTGAAATTTGTTCAGCATCATAGTAACATACACATTTTCACAGAAAGGTGGTGGCTGCACTTCAGATGCACTGGTTGGAATCAACCACAGCTCTTCCTCTTGGAGGAGAGCCACACTAGCACAATGGTTGAGTCCTGTACTGCTGACAGGAAGAAGACGTGGCAGTCTACTTCCATGACGATACCAGACTTGGGAACTCTATGTGGTAGTTCTACTCTGTCTTATAGCATTGCTGTGCGTTGGAATCCACTCCACAGCAATGGGTTTGGCTTCTGGTTTTCCTCATGGAAGGTGAAAATTCTACCACAGAACCACTCACTTATCTGTATCCACTGTCTTATACAGTACTAGTCACTTAGTTGTTTCTTGGTAAATATGTATTCAATGAGTGAATAAATAAGTAATTCCTAAACATACATTGGATATGTTTGTTCTTTCTTACTTATTTTAAAGGAGTTCTGGTGACACAGTAGTTATGTGTTTGGCTATTCGAAAAATCAGTGATCTAACCACTGCGTGGAAGAAAGCTATGGCTGCCTGCTTCCATGAAACCTGCAAGCTCGCAAACACAATGAGGTAGTTCTGCCTGATTGGGTCACTATATACTGGTTTTTAAAAGAGTGCTTGATTTATAAAGTATCAACTGTTTTTCTTTGAAAACATTTCTGATATTCCAACTTACCTTCTTGTAGAAGTTATCACACTATATTGCAATGCTTTGTTTACTAGTCAGCCTCTGATACTACGTCTTGCAAGCAAGGTGGCATATAAGATTCTCTGTACCTGGCACAGAATGCATTAGACTTTTAGTAAATATTTCTCACTTCAGAAATGTTTAATGGAAAGACTAAAGGTAGGGAGGAATCAAAGAAAGAAAGAATGAGAGCTAATTAAAAATTTGTCGGGAAAATTTGATATTGAAGGAAAATGCCAAGTAAGGTAGAAATAGAATACTTTCCGCTGTTTGTTCTTCTTCTTCTTATTGATTCCTTTTAAAATACATGTTTATGGGAAACTGCAAGGTGACAGCTGGAAACTAACATAAAGCAACTTTCAATTGAAAGGTCAAGTTTGCCAAGAAGATGAAAGGGAACACAATGAAATATAGAGAAAGAAGTACAGTTCCCTTGAGGCAGATCTAAAGGCAGCAAAGAAGAAAATTCAAGAATTTTTCCAGAAATGTCCTCTTATCTTTTTCTCAATCATGAAGCAAGAATGTCTGCAGAGAGTGGAAGTTGCTAGTAGGATGATCTGTTTAAGGAAAGTTGTTTGGGAAAGGTTTGAAATAGTCTCTTTGAATTGAATGAAAGCAAAAATAATGATTAAAGACAAAAGAATGGAACCTTGAGATTTTGACCTTTTCTGCAGAATTACAAGGGAGAGGTTGTTGCATTTTTACCTTAAACTCATGCATTTAGTCTTCTTCTTGAATAAATCTTTGTATATATAGTTGCTAGGTTATACATATTAAAATACTGTTGCCTTCATATATATATTTTTATGATAAATCTAGTACATTTCTGATATTGTTTTAAAATTATAGCAATTACTTAATAGATATTTAAAAATAATAACAAAATATGAGATATTTAACTTATTAGATTGGTTTATATAAAACTAAAGAGCTTATTGTATATACACATACACATTTCAATTTCTTTTCTGATCAAATATTAAAAAATTATGCACTAATTTAAAAAGGGTGTCTAAGTCTTAGCTCTCTAGAGAAACAAAATTAGTGAAGGGTATATACATGTATATAGAGAGAAAACCATTTCATTTGTTCACACAACTGTGATGAAATGGCTCATGTCGTTGTGTGGACTGGTAAGTCCCAAATCCATGGGTCAGGCAGCAGGCTGAAGGCTTCTGGAGTTCTAGAAACTGGAGTTAAAGGGACTAGAAATAGTAAAGGATGAAGAACGCAGCTTTTACCATAAAATCTATTTATATCACATAGGTGAAACCAGAGTTTGAAAAACCTGAGGGGTTGGGGAGTGGATACCCAAGATCAAGGGCCCGAGAGGCTTTGTTTCAGATCACCCCGAACCTGTGGGGAAAACATGACCTCCACATTCCACAAGCCCCAGGTGACAATGTTAGGGCTGGGGTCTCAGAGGCACCATCATAGATTTAGCAAACTATAGGCCATGAATGATTCCTCTTGTCTTGATAACTGAGCTGTAATCAATGATAAAAGAATTAAGCAGGAGGCCAGGAAGGACAGGGATGTAAATTGTGTTTGAGCATTCTTCTTTCAGATTGCTGGCCAGATGGCATCTAATGCCATTTTGTTTTCCTTGGTGGCCTGTGATGATCTGTTAGATTGAGAAGCAAGTCATCTGATCACCCAGATGACCTAGAGAGATCAAAGGTTTGAGGGAAACTAGCCCCCTTCTCAAGCTCCCTTGAATCCCTACACTGACATGTGGCCTGTCCCTTTAACAACCCTGACCTTGCCTGACAACAGCAGGCAGACTTTGAGGACCACACTGTTCCCTGTCTCCTTGCAATGCCAGCTTGCAAATAGAACTTTTGATTACTTACTCAAGCTCCTGTCTCAGAGATTGGTTTCATAGCAGGTAGTGAGAACCTGGAATTTTGTCTAGTAACAGAAATAGGCCATACTCCCAAGGAAAATTCTTCTCCAGCTGATTGACTCATATCAGATTACAAGTATGAGATGATTCTGTGGTGTCTGCCAAATCACTGAGTATCACAGCCTAACCAAATTGACCCAGACATTAACCATCATTATATAACACCCCGCCAAAAAACCTCCAACGTTGTCTGGTCAATTCCAACTTGTAATGACCTTATAAATGACAGAGTAAAAGTGCCCCAGCTTCATTACATAAGGCTTGTTTGATTCTTCCTAGTCTCATTTGGCAAAGATGCTGAAGATGAACAAAGGAGAGCTGGCTTGAAAAACCTGGCAAACTCAAGGCTGACAGTCACATGGTAAGGTGTCTCTACCAATAGGATTCAATATCATGTACACTAACACTAGAAATAAAGAGAATTTGGAGCCCAGTACATAAATTTCATTGTAAATTATATTAGAATGTAAAAATCTTTGGACCTAGACTGTCTCACTTTATGTACATTCCACCATGTTTCAACATTATTTTTTCAAATTTGCATTTCTTGGTATTTTACTATTGTCGGAGTATTTTCATATCTCCTTAATAGTGATAATTATTCCCGTTACAAAGAACACCACTTTAGTCAAGAACTTTGCAACAGACATAGTGTTACAATTCCCTCATTAAAATGGCTAAGTAAAAACTACTAGTATTTGTTTTATCAACACATTTCAAAGTTTTTATTTTTTTACTTCTGAAAAGTTTCCCATTGTAAAAAACAAAAGCAACACCTATTCAGAATGTTACAATTTGTATGTATTAATACACTGGAATCTTGTTGCTACAATAGTATTCTGAAACATTGCTGTAGAACTCCTGGGACAGTAGGATTCAGCAAACTTGACTCTCAGGGCTGACTTCATCATTTAGGCAACTCAAGTCATCTATGTAAGCTGAAATGCTCAAAGACTGTGACCTAAATTAAATTCAATTCAGCGAATAAATGGCTCCTTCTTAGGAGAAAGCATGTAGATGATAACGGAAGGTTTGATGAAACTATTCCAGGCACCAGACAAATTTGAAAGCCAAACGATTTATTCATTTTTGCAAAAAATAATTAGTAGCTACTGTGTGTCATGTCGCTGTGTTGCTGGTCATTGGGAATACATCAATGGAAAAAAAAAAAAAATCCCTGCCTACAAGGCATTCCAGTTCTTTGGTTTAATTTATTGTCTTAGTCATCTAGTACTGCTGTAACAAAAATACCACAAGTAGATGGCTTTAAAAAGAGAAATTTTATTCTGTTCCAGTACAGTATCCTACAAGTCTAAATTCAGGGTGTCACTACCAAGGAAAATGTTTCTGTCTTGGCAATGACAGAAGGTCTTTGTTGTCAATAGTCCCCAGGACTAGGAGCTTCTGAGGCACAGGAACCCCAGGTCCTTTATGAAAGATGCAGTCCACTACTATCACTGCTTCTTGGTGGCATGAGGTCCCCAAATCTATCTGCTAGTGTCTCTTTTGTATCTGAAGAGATTATCTCAGGGCACAATACAATCTTACCTGCTGTGTCTAGACATGCTAATAAGACTGTGGCTCCTTCTCCCTCATTAACATCACAGTGCCAGGATTTATATTGTTAGTGACATCACACAATACTGAAATTATAGCCTAGCCAAACAGCTACACATGTTTTGTGGGGACTCAATCCATGACATTGTTGTATTTTGAGAATTACAAGTTATACAGTATTGTTGTTGCACAAAGAATGAAAGTTTTTGGTAGTAGCTGGGGATGGATAAGTGGACAGGAACTCTGTAATGAAAGATCTTATATGAAACGCAAGAGATGACAGCATAGGCTTTATTATTACATACATCACATACATTTGCTCATAAGAAGAGATAGGTTGAAATTAAAGTCTTTTTCCCTCCAGAGTTTATAAAAGGGTATGCAATTTGGATACATTTCTACATAGAAATTAATGTGATATTTTAATTAAATATAGTGAAATATAATATAGGTCTGTATTACAATGTATAATAAAATCCAGTGATTTTTTTTGATGAATGCACAAATATATACGTATAATATAAAATGCAAATCAACATCAGAAAAGCAGAAAAGTGAATCAGAAAGTCAAAAAGAAAAGTCAACCTTTAACAAAGGTAGTTAAAGGGAATTGCATGCTAGCCAGGTTGTAAACATGAAGATTGGATTAGAGAGAATTCTTAACATACAGTTTGGAGTGAAATAAATATCAAGGCTAAAGCCAATTTAATAGGAAGGAAGAGTACTATAAAACTAAAATGTAGATGTGTGGAGAGACTTCAAAACGAACTAAAAAAAAAGTTTGGAAAAGTTGCCTCTGGTGCTAACGTTCTTTAACATGATTTGTTTATGGTTTGACCAACCATGAAATGGATTTCTGGATCTAAGGGAAAACTGCGAAAACAATCAGAAATCAGTTTCTTTATCAGTTGCTATAGAAAAAGAGGAGGCTTAGTGGTGCAGCAGTTATGAGATCAGGCTGTAAATCAAAAGCTTGGCAGTTCCACATCCACCAGCTGAAGCTGGAAATTCTGTGGGCAGTTCTCTTCTGTGCTATAGAGTCATTGTGAGTCAGAACTGACTGCATGGCACATTATGGGGGGAGGGGCAGAGAAAAGAAGACAAGTAATGAACAATATTAGATCATTTTATAGAATAAACAAGATGCCAAGAAGGACTAAATTAATAAGAAAGTAGAGAGGTGGCATTGGCTGGCAGAGAGAAAAATTCAGAGTGTCAGCGTGCATGTAAATAATTGATTATATTGAAGACC
Organism: Heterohyrax brucei; assembly: GCA_028571685.1. NCBI lineage: Eukaryota > Metazoa > Chordata > Mammalia > Hyracoidea > Procaviidae > Heterohyrax > Heterohyrax brucei. The sequence goes on along the minus strand of CM053159.1, from coordinate 50,793,571 downwards.
TAAACTCAACATATTGTTGTTGAATCAATACCAACTCATGGTATCCCCATGTTTTAAAGAGTAAAACTGCTCCACAGAGTTCTTCTGGTTGTAATCTTAATGTAAACAGATTGTCAGGCCTTTCTTCTGTGGGACCACTGGGTAGCTTCAAGCTACCAACCTTTAGGTTAGTAGTCCAGTGTGGCTCCATTATACCAACTAGAGATCTTAATCACACTGGAGGCACATACACATACGCATATATTTTAGTTCAAAAAAAAAGAGTGGAGGAGTGACAACAAAGGTCATTGAACAGAATAAGGTATACATGATTAATATTAACAGTCATTCTGCAGAACAAGGCAGCATGTCATTCTATCAGTAGCTGTGAGTCAGGAACCGACTTGATGGCACCTGACAACAATAGCATGAAGAGAACTACAAATAGAATTAAAGATGCTTGAAAAAGAACGGAGTAAATCAAATATGTATTATCTTACATAGCACTTACTGTTAGCTCAGAGACAACAGGCTGATGCAGAAGAGACAGCACGTGCCCAAGGGAATTGTGAGAATGATAATGTGGAAATATACATGTTTTCTGAATGCAGGATACTGAAGGAATCTTGAGAGCAATTAACATGAACATTTGTCCTTCTAGTAACAGAACGTGAATCAGATGATTAAACTGACACAACTCTTCCCTGTTATTTCCCAGTTCACATGCATTCCTTCAAGTTAAAAGAATGCCAAGCAAATAGCCGCCCTCAATAACAGCAAAGAGATCACTATTTGCCCACGATAAGTAATTCCCTTTTGCTAAAATCTCCATGATGTAAAATATTTAAGGCCTGTTTGGTTGTAAACCATCCACTAGGATATGTCCTATGAAGTCCTCCTTCTGATTTTCTGCTACCAGTTATCTTTTAGCTTTTTTCAAAAGGAAGACATATACAAGGGCACAATTCAGAGTTAATAGAGCAGGAAAAAAAAAGTGTATTTTTAGGTCAGATCACCAAGCCTAGAAACAGTTTACTGTCTTTAATTAACTTACTTTTATTTAATGACCTCTGATTGGTATCCTGCTGTGCCCAATGTACATATTTCTGGTTTCAAAACACATGGAGTTTTGGCTGTATATTTTTAGAAAAACACATCTTAATTAATTATTCTTCAGTTCACATAGAAAGGTAGACTTATTAATTAGATTCATTTGTTGGGGCAGACTGAATAGTAAGATAGGGGAATTGAAGTTAATACATTTGAATTTAGTTTAAACACAATTGGTAACCAAGTATTTAATCTTCGTGGAAGTACTGTACTTATCTTTTTGGGGTTTAGCTGAGAAGCATTAGAGCAGAGAGATTAACAGCCTAGAGACTCTGTTCAGACTGTGTGAGTTTATCACTAACTGATGCCATAAACTTGAGAAGATCACCTCTTTACACTTCAGGTTCTTTACTTGTAAAAAAGGGCTCATACTAATACCACCCATCACATAGGATCTTCAGGAGAAACCTTTCTTTGTATGTTAAGTAAGGATCAGGAGAGTACGTATTTATACAGGTAGGTAGTCGTAGGGTTGCTGTGAGAAGGGATCCACTGAAGGCATAGGCTTTTGTTTGAGTACCTACTTCTGTAGATTAATGCGAGAGACAGACAAAGCAGTGTTCAGAATAGTGTTTACCTTGCTCATAAGCACATATTAAATGTTAGCTGTTTTTATCAGTGTGAGAAGAAAAAAGGGAGTCGAAGAACTCCCATGGAAACCCTGGCAGCACAGTGGTTAAATGCTATGGGTGCTAACCAAAAGGTTTGCAGTTCAAATCCACCACGTACTTCTTGGAAACTCTATGGCACAGTTCTACTCTGTCCTGTAGGGTCTCTATCATAAGTAGGAATGGACTCAGCGGCAGTGAGTTTGTTTTTGGGTTTTTGCAGTACCCTCATATATGCAAGCAATATTTTGAGTGTTAGTGCAACACAGGGAAGAAATCATAAATCTCATCTTGTTTTCAGAAAACTATCCATTCCAGTTAGTATGGCTGGATAACAAACCCGTTCCATTTTAATGGTATTAAAATAAGCAAACATATTTCACAGCATTCATGAACTGTAGGGACTGGGAATTCCAGTAGGGCACAGCAAGAATGACTTTTGTCTGTTCAGTATAACCTAGGTATAACTGAGGTTATACTCCTCAGGTGACTGAGGAGATGTGACTGAGATGACTAACAGCTGCTGCAATGATTACTGTTTTCACATAACAAAGCATCCCAATCTTAGTGTCTAATCAAACCCAACCCCATTGCTGTTGAGTTGATGCTGACTCAAAGTGGGGCTATAGGACAGAACAGAACTGCCCTATAGGATTTCCAAGGCTTGAAATCTTTGGAAGCAAGCTATCACATCTTTCTCCTGCTGAGTGGCTGGTGGATTGTGACAACCACCTTTCACTTAACAGCCAAGTGCTTTCACTACTGCACTATCAAGGTTCCTGTTAATATCTCAAACAGCCTGTTTTGTTAAGCTCAGGTTTTGCACATTAGAAATGTGAAAAAGCACTACAGCAGGAAAGGCTCTAAAGGTTGGGGGTGGAGGAGTTGGATGGGGATGGAAAGTGACTCGGTGAGCTGAGGGTTGGAAGAGCTGAGATTAGCAGATGAATTTCCAAGTTGTTTTCTTCATTCACGCGTCCAACCCAGGTTGGGAGGCTTATAAGATGAGCTAGCCAGGGATGGCCAATCAGAGTGCCAACCTACTGCTTCTCTGTTTGATTTGTGCTGTTAACAGCATGATGGCATTTCAGATGGAGTGTATAAGAGGTGAACTTTAAAGAGAGCAGCCCAGGAGAATCTGGCGACACAGGCAATTGCATAGCACAACTTGACTGAAAATTATCACAAGCCAACCTAGATTCAAGGATAAGGAGATGGATTCTTCCTCTGGGTGGAAACATGAACAAAAATAGTAGGGAGCAATGTTGTAAAACAACCATGATATTTATGCAAAAAATAAAGAACCATTTTATTTCCTTCCTGTGTAGTCTAAAAGGTTATGTGTAATTGTCTCACGTTTAAATGGTTGAACATTTATGCCAATAAGCAGTCCTCATTTCCTTTGAAAATTCTTTCACCTTAAATTTCTCAATATGTGAAAAAGAAAAATCAGTGTTTCCTACAGGCAGCTCCTTTCTTTTTTTTGAAGAATATTATAATTTTGTTTTGAATTTAAATTCAGTGGTGTGCTTGACATTGCTCTTCATTGATTTCATATTTACTTAATCATAAAATACTTTCAAGTCTTCCTTTATAAATTTTCTTACAAGTGCCTTTTTTCCTTTTACATTTCTGTTTAAAGTAAGTTCTGATCTACTCATCATTTGTGAGGATTACTAAATAATCTCCCTCCTGGTTAGCCAGCCTTTGATCATTGCCTTCTTTCAGCTGTCCCTACACCTTGCAAAAACTATTCAACATTAAAATAATGTAAGGCAAATATTAACTCCTGATTTAAAAATGTCTATTCGTTCAACGCGTACAGAATTTAGGACTCCTTTTTCTCAAGCCACTTTTGTTGGAAACTTTATATGTAACCTTGCAAGTTCTGTTATTAATATATGATAGGAATGATTATTTGAATGGGCACTTGGGAACAGATACAGACACTGAATCAGAGAAAATATAAGCAATAGCCCTAGGCTCATGAAGAATCAGATGTAATCCTGTTGATGTTTTAAGACTACATTGATGCTGACCTTGAGTTGAAAGAGAATAATACCCTGAGAATAGCAAAATCATGGCCAGATGGAGCCCAGTTGACAGCAACTTTGAAATCTACTCATTTAACCTTGTCTGCATTAAACTACTACATGTTCCTCTCTAGCCAAGTATGTTTGTTGTTCTTCCTTTACAAAAAAACCCTTTCAGAATTCTGATGTGTTTTTTCTGACAATATGCATCAGACATGAAATTTTTCCTCACTCCTTTCATTTTATTAATCTACTGGTTTCCGTGTTTATTTAATGTCAGAATCAATCTTGGATAGTATGTCAAAATAAATAAATAAATGAATTTTGTTAGACCAAGCCCAGTACTACTAATTAAAATAGAAGATGGAGACGGAAAACTTGTATTTCTAACAACTGAAAAAGAAGGAGGCTGACTAATGCCAGACATCTATTAGGAGAAAATGTTTTTTAGATAACTTAATAGACCTCCACTCAAAATGGAATTCAAATAACAATTTTGTAAGAATCCATCTCTATCTTGTGAAGATGAAATTGAATACACCGTTACCTGATCTTCTTCAATATTTCTTAAGACAGGACATTTTAGTGAAAGGACCAGTGGTCTATGGAGAAATCAGATAACTTTGCTTTTACTATCAGTTAAGAATAAATATATTCTGTTTCAAAAATTATCTTTTATTTAAATTCTTTCTTGAGCTTCTGTATTTTGTTGTCTTCGGATCCGATTCGACAGCACTTGGCTTGGCTTTTTTAAGTACAATATAAGAATGATATATATGCCTCCTTATTTACAAATGTTTTTCTCAACAGATAAAGTGAATTAATATATTTGAAAATAAAAATTTAAACCTCACGTTTTGTACATATGTTACACATATTTGAAGAATTATAGTCCATTTTTTTAACTATTTAAAATAAATTCTTCTCTGCTTGTTAATCTTTATTTTTGTTATTATTATTATTATTATTTTGTCATTGCCTATCTTCTCCCCCTGAATTGTAACCTCCTCATGGGAATAGATTTAGCACCTTCAGTTGCCATCCCTGTCCTTTTTCCCAGTATATGCTAGGTATAGAGAGTTTTGATTGTTGTTTAGTTGATGCTATAGCTAAGACTTGGTAAAACTGGACAATTTTTTGCAGAACTCTTCCTCACCTTAGAGCCAAGTGGACTGTTAGCTACATATCCTTTAATATAAGATGTGATAGTAGTATAGTCAATTAAACAACCAAAGCTCTCTATACCTTGCACATAGTGTCTTTAGTAATACCTCATAGACAGAATCGCTTGTTCAGCCATTGTTTATTCCACTTGTTGTATTACCTTTAGACTATAAAAACATAATTGCAGAATGCATTCACAGAACTTTGCTTAACATGTTTTTGAAAGCAAAAAATAGAAAACCATCTGATACTTCTCAAAATAGCCTTTTGTACGTACCTCCTTATTCTGTGTGGATTTTCTCTTTTCAAAGATCTCTTTTCAGCTACCTTGCAGTTGCTTTATGGATCAGTGATTCTGCTGATTGTTTTTCCACTCCAAGGTCATTACTGGGACCCTTCTTGTCTCAGTCTCCAGTCTTCACACAGACTTTCATCTGGTTTACAGTTCATAATCCTAATAACTGTTTTTTCTGGAACCCTCACTGGCGACTCTGGATAGTTTAAGATTGGTTGAGTTTTCCACATTAGTATTGTCTGTATTAGGAAACACTGGTGGCATATTGGTTAAGCGCTGTTTCTGCTAACCAGAAGGTCAACAGTTCAAATCTGCCAGGTGCTTTTTGAAAACTTTATGGGGCAGTTCTACTCCGTCTATAGGGTCACTGTGAGTTGGAATTGACCCGAAAGCAGTGGGTTTGTTTGTTTAGTTTGGTTTTATTGTCTGTATTATTGATTATACAATTCAGTTTTTCTTTATGGAAATGAATAATGGAAACCATGGTGGCATAGTGGTTAAGTGCTATGGCTGCTAATCAAATGTCAGCGGTTCAAATCTATCAGGTGCTCCTTGGAAACTCTATGGGGCAGTTCTACTCTGTCCTGCAGGTTTGCTATGAATTGGGATACATTTGACAGCAGTGGGTTTTAATATTTATTGAGCATCTTTTTTTTTTGTTTAAAGTCTTTTGAAATACTTTTATAATTTTTATTTTATTCAATTCTTCAAACAACCCTAAGTGAAGATGTCTTTATAATGTTCTTATCAGTATTATCTTGTCCAAAATCACAAATTAGTAAACATCAGAAATTAGATATGAGTAAGAATCTGTTTGAATCTAGATATTTACTTCTTAGCCACTTCCTTTCACTATTTTACTGTATTGTTTCTTTGGCTTACTCTACAAAATTCTTATGATTCAATTCATCTACTAATATACCTACCCAACAGTGGTTAAAAAAAATAGTAAAGAAACTACATGATTCTTGCATAAGAATTCTCATATAAGATTGTGTTCGTTATTTTTTGCACTTTCATTTCCTAACCTATGAAAATAAAAACAAAGAAAGTTGGGAAAACTACAAAGAAAACACATATATGAAAGTACTTTATGATTTGATCACATGATACAAAATCAGTAATACTATTTGAGTAAACTTAAAAAAGAATCTCAGTGCTGTCTAATTGACTCCAGCTCATAGCAATCCTGCAGGACAGAGAAGAACTGTCCGAAAGGGGTTTCCAAGGAGCAGATGACATGTTTGAACTGCCAGCCCTTTAGTTGGCAGCCAAGCCCCTAACCACTGTACTACCAGGGCTCTGTTATTTGAGTGTTCAAGTTAATTTCTGGGTCATGGAGTCTCTTTCACAAACACATACAAACATACAGTAGCACACACATATACATATATACATAGGTGTGTTGTTACTATGGGTCAGCTAATTTATCATCTACTGAGACCCAGTGGAAATATTTTGAAAAAGTATGATTTTCAAGTATGGCTTTACACATACTCCAAGTTTTAAGAATGCCTTTGCCGTTCCTTTTAGTGCTATGCACAACGGACTGTACAAAGCAGGTTTATTTTTATTTCTGCAGTTTTGTATTAGCTTCCAAATGGTGATTGTTTCTTCAGACATTTTCTCTTGAGAACTAGATTTGTCTTTTAAAAATTAACAGATTAGCTGTTTTCCTCCTTAATAAATAGGCACATAAATATAAAAGAACCAAATGGGAAATGCGACTTTGTTTTTATGTTGTCATCTGTTGTGCATCGCATCCTACATGTTGTGTTGACAGAAGCAAACTGACTACTTCTGAAATGAGCCTTGTTTTTCCACACTTTTTAAGGGAACTTCACCCAGTTCACTGATTTTGCACAATAAATAAGTTGAAAAGAATGATTTATAAACCATAGTCTTGTATTTATATTTAACCCAATACTTTAACACTAATATAATGTTAACAGGAGGAAAAGAGTACAGAAGATAATTTCCAGTTTCTAAATCAATACTGTATTTGTATAAATGTAATATTTATTTTCTGACAATTTTTTAGGGAAAAAATTACTTTAATATGCTAAGTGGATTTTTATTTTGTCCTGAGTATTAGGACATGGAGATTTAGCAATGGTAATGAAAAAGAAACTGCAATTGCTAAAATTGTCTACAAAGTTCAATTAATAAGTAATTTTGAATATTTAATTTAAATGTAAATCTCTCATTATAAATGCAGTGTGAAGATTGCATATCTAAACACAAATACACACCAAACAGAAAAGACAAAGCTGGTAAACTGTTTCAAAATAGTTTTACATGTTATATAATGACCTAAATGGAATTTACGTTTGTAAGCCTATTGTGGTCAATGTTGACAGTGATAAAAACAAGTCATTTACCTTGTCCTTGAGAACGGTATCATTTATTTGTTGAAAAGAATCTATGTGAAAGAAAAAAACCTACCAAGAAATACATCAAGAAGAGAACGGAGTTACTCAAAAAGCTTAAAGATATGGCCAAGAACCTATTCAGAAAGAGAATAATTGACAAAAGTTTAGTTGGGGCTTTCGCTCTCATCATTTTTATCCTTCTGCTAGTGAATTCAGACACACTGGGAAACAAATGGATTTGAACCCGTGACCCACTTTGTTTCTATCCCCTGCTTCTGAAAGTGGCAGAGAAATAACACAGTCTGCATAGTCGAGACCTGGCTCTGCCACGTATTTATTTATTTCTGAGGAAATAAGATCACCCTGATGGTTCTTGCTTCCGTTAGCATCAAATGGGGAACTAGGAAGTCCTGTCCTGTCTCATAGACCTATTGCCAAAAAAAAAAAAAAAAAAAAAACCTCGCCAGAGATATTTTAAACCAACAATTAAAACTGAAGCATCATGCCACTATGGTGTTTTACTATGTTAATAATTGCCTGAAACTGAGTAGTTAGGAACTCACTGAAAAGGAATAGGGTATCTATATAAATACAATGCATAATTATAAGATTGATTTTTCCTCCCAGGTAGGCAAACAAGGAGTTAAATGTTTTTAATAACAAAAATATTCAGCTGAACCCCAAAATGCTAATACATGCAAAATATGATAAACCAGTTATTCCAATCTTCAAAAAAGAAAGCAAACAAACAAAAAAAACACTGCTTTTGTGTCAGTTCAGACTCAGTGACCCTGAAGGGCAGAGTAGAACTGCTCTACAGCGTTTCTACCGAGCGCCTGGTGAATTTGAGCTGCTGGCCTTTTGATTAGCAGATGTACCACTTATATGTGGCTTATAGAAAATTATTTTTAATCCATTTGGTTTTCTTACTTGAAGTCTGCAGAAATTACTCTTTTATTTAGCGATGTGGTGTAGACAAACAAAAAAACAGGAATCACAATAGCTTTTGTGGGATTAAAATAGAATACATTGTTTTTCAGGTGTCATTTCTGACTTATGGGAATCATAATTTTTAAAAATTTTTGTGGTACTCTGTTCCAGATTTGAATTCCATGGAAGGAACAAAGAACACTGCATTTGTTTCACAAACATGCCATTTGCAGAATCCCCAAGGCAAATTCTGTCAAGTTTATACAAAGTATGTAAATTCTGGCGGCTTAGCTGTTTAAATGCTTCAGCTGCTAACCAAAACGTCAGCAGTTCCAATCTACTAGGTGCTCCTTAGAAACTCTATGGGACACTTCTCTGCCCCATAGTGTTGCTAAGAGCTGAAGTTCTCTCAGTGGCAGTGGGTTTGGTTTTTTGTTTGAAAGCAAATCTTATCAAGATTATATACAATATGAAAGGAGTTTTGAACAAGAAAAAGTGAGGAAGTTCATAAGCCAAGCCAATAACAGAAAGGAAATGTAATGTAGAATAAAAGACTTCTATTATGGTTTCCTATTTGTGTTTGGCCAGTTTCCACAAATAATTATTCTTATTAATATAATTTAAAAATATCCTGCAAAATAATTTCACTGAAAGCTTTTTTTTTTTTCCTTGCACCTTGGATTCTGGATTCTGTTGAATAGCTATTTCTTAAAACTATATATATATACATATATATTTTTTTTTCCTACTACCATCACTTTATAATATAACAGTGCCAGAAGTGGAGATAATAGCTGGGTAAAAGGATTAAAATAAATAAACAAATCCATCAGTCTCTCTGTCTCTCTCTTTTTTCCCTCTATATACACATGTGTATGTGATTTTACTACCATGCTGTTAAAAACGAAGAAAAAATCAGAAAACACCTGTTGGCAACGATTGGGTTCCAACTCATAGCGACCCCATAAACCCAGTGCCATCTAGGGACCCCATAGGACACAGTAAGCTGCTTCATAGGATTTCTACGGAGTGGATGGTAGATTTAAACAGCTGATATTTTTCTGTTTGTTTTTTACTGTGATTGAGAGCAATACAATTCAAATTTGTATGCCCATCTGTCTGAAGCTCCCTCTGCTCTCCTTGCCCAGTGACAGCACATTCCTCCTTTCTGTTCTAAACATGTCATATCCTCTTAACAATCTCCTGTCCCCTATTCTCCACCCTTTCCACTCCCCTCGAGTAAGAGGCCAGTAGGACTACATCCTATAGATGCACAGAACCATAAAGTTATGGTCACTCTGTGTTGCTGAGTCGAATCTATTCCTGTCCTCAGTAATCATTTATGGACAGGGGCAGCATCAGGTCTAGGGGCCAAGCTCCCAGGAGAACCCTAGGGCCGTCAGACCATCAACTGTGATCTTTTAATGGAGTTCTCAGAGTGCACCCCCTTTTATCCTTGTGTTGCCACTGAGACTCAACTCTGTGAGCCCCATCACGGCTGTCACTGGTTGCGGCCAGGCATCATCTGGTTCTTCTTGTCACATGTTGATGTAGCCACCCACTCACATGGGTCTTTCTGTCTTCTGGGTTCTCTTTCCCCAATGTCATTTTGGTCCTTGGTGATCATCTGTTCCTGCTCAGTTTGGACCATTTGGTGTACCTCCAATGGCAGCTTGCTAGCTTTTAAGACACCAGATGCCACCCACCCATATGCAATACACTAGTTATGCTAATTGACCTCAATGTCCCCTGAAAGCATTGTTCCCAGATCCCCACAACCAGGGTTTCCTATAAGGACACCCTAATTAAATTAAGGCATATCCTAGTGCTAGACTTACCTGTCACCACAAACCTAAGCAGAATTCTTGAAGTCTGCTGTAAACAGCCTATCTTTGACAATTTGAGATGAGAAGCAAGGGTTTTCTTTTGTACCAATACATAAAGAGACAGAAGGGACGGATTCCTCCAAAGTGTGCCTTCCCTAAGTGGAGACTAGCTGGAGGTTTTAAAGAAAAAGTGGGTAGGATTTTATGAATCCTAGGAATATGTAGAATGCTAGTTCTTCTTTAGGTGAGCACAGTGATCGTATCTCAGATTATTATCTTTTAAGTGGTATTTTGGGCCAACAGGTGGGCTGATCATCATTTAAATTTCTGGTCACAAGACAAATTCCTTTGTTTTGCTTTAGATTATTATCATTTATTTTTCCACAGTCCTAAAGAGGACATAGACTAATTTGTAATTTGAGAGAAACTAAGAGAAACAAGGAACTCATGCTTGATAATATGTGTTTCAAGGTAAAGTTAAAGAAATCAAATGGTGCAGTTTATGTTCAAGATGTGGCCACTTATTTTATTCTGTTTGTTCCATCGTTTCAACTAATTATGTATACAGAAATGCTATTGCAGATAAGGTCATACGTATTTATGGAATCCGGTGGTTAAGACTTCAACATATCTTTTTCTGAGACATAAGTATACTCTCTGTAGTCTGTTTACCAGTGATCCCAGTTTATCCCAGCCTTCTAGCCATTTTCCACAAGCAGCCAAACTTCAGTGGAGAGGCAATTTCGAAAGCTGACCCTTCAGTATCAGTTTGTCAAGTCCTATACCACTCCAGTTACTGGTAATCATTTCCAGCTGAATCTTCACAGATTATTCATTCAGACCTCATGATTCAGAGCCAAGTCTCACGGCATTCAGTCTAAATCTATGACCCAGAAACACAAGCATAGGCCAAGTGCCATCGAGTCGGATCCGACTCATGGCGACCCTAGCATAAGAAAATATTTTTTGTTTTCTTCCACTAAGTGTAGAGTTGTTTGTTATGTAGCAATAGTAACTTGAAAAGTTACCTGAAAGTAAGATTCCACTGTAACACAAACCTAAAACTGATGACCTGGGTAAGGCCATAAATATGTTAAGGTCTTCCAGACACTGTTAACAGGTGTCTGAAAGATCTCCAGGAGGTTGTTAATGAGGAAAGAAAAAAGAAAAGAAAGTTAATGCATTACTATAAACTGGAGGTGAGGCGAATCTTCTTCTGTGCTTTAATAAATATGTTTAGTATATGTTCATTCACTTGCAGTTATGTGAAAAGTAGTGTCTTCGATTGCACTGTGTCCTGCGCCCAATGTGTGTAGCCATGTGGCTGAGCTACGATTCCCGATAGTTTATGGTTGTCTTCCATCTTGTGATTTTCTGTGCTGTATGTTAGAGGACTAGGGTGGGACCGTAAATCCCTTCACAAGGTCGTCTTCCTGCTGCATTGTAAAGGGAATTTCCCTGGAGTTTAGCTGGCACTACTGTTTATCCTTTCATCCTACAAGAGATAAAAGGAGAGGGAAGCAAGCAAAGAATAGAGAACTTCACATCATCAAGAAAACAGCACCAGGAGAAGAGTGCATCCTTCAGACCTGAGGTTCCTGTGCCAAGATGCTCCCTGGACAAAGACTGATGCAACACAGGAACTTCCTTCAGAGCCGACAAGAGGAAAAGTCTATCTCTGGAGCAGACATCCCAAATTTGGACTTGCAGCCTACGTGATGGTGTAAAGTCACCCACTCTGTGGCATTTCTGTTAGAGCAGCACTAGCTGACCAAAACAAACAGAAATCATACTTGGTGAACTGATGAAACTTTCTTTGCAGAGAGAAAGTACGTGCTTTTTTTATAACCTGTACTTTATATGACACAGATATGGAAATATGGTGAAGGTAAAAATATTTCATTTTCAAGAGAATTTAGAAGATCATAAAGGAAAATAAGTTTTAGTTTTAAAAATAAAACAATTCTTCATCCTCAAATTCTCTAGGGAGAAGATTCTCAAAAGAACAAGTATCTCAGGATAATATTCAGAATTTGTTAGTGGAATGTGGTGTCAGAGTAAAGATTAAACAAATGGTGTGACTACAAATCCTTCTGTTAAGGTCACACAAAAGATTTAATGTGATGCCTCACAGATCCTATCAGATGGAAAAAAAATTCTTAGGGATATGTCTCATAGACCCATTCATTTCAATGATAAGACCTCTAAGAATATTACTGACATTATCTCATAGCAAAATGAGAGGGGGCTTAGGTTAAAAAAAAAAAAAAAGTTAATCCAAAGATATTTGTGTATGTTGTTTCTGCCTAATGAATTAAGGTACACATTTTTCATATGACACCCACATTTTAAAATGAAACTATAGTATCTTGGAAACTCTGGTGGTGTAGTGGTTAAGAGCTATGGCTGCTACCCAAAAGGTTGGCACTTTGAAGCCCCCAGGGCCTCCTTGGAAACCCTATGAGGCTGTTCTACTCTGTCCTATAAGGTTACTGTAAGTTGGAATCAACTTGAAGGTAATGGTTTTACTTTGCTTTTTGTTATAGTAGCTTGAACTATAAAAACAGAGACAGTAGAAACAGTATAACATGAGGACAATGGACCCACATACCTCTATAGGCAGAAAGGAAGCTGAGGAATTGTTGTCATTAGATGCCATCGTGGCACATGTCCAACAGAATGAAACACTGTCCAGTCCTGCTCCACCCTCATGACCCTTGTCATGTCTGAGCTCATTGTTGCAGCCACTGAGTTAATACTTCTTGCGGAGGGTCTCCCTCTTTATCAGTGGCCTGCTACTTTACTATGCTGGGTCATAGGGTCACTGTCATGGGTTGATTTGTGTCCCCCAAAAGTACCTGTCAATTTTGCTAGGCTATGATTCCCAGAATTGTATGACTGTCCACCTTTTTTGTTATCTGATGTGATTTTGCTATGTGTTGTAAATCTTATTTCTGTAATGTTGATGAGATTAGCAGCAGTTATGTTCATGAAGAGGCATGGCTCAATTTACCACATCAAGTTGTGCTTTAAGCCAATATCTTTTGAGATGTAAAAGAGAGAAGTGAGCAGGGAGACCTAGGGACCTCCTGCCACCAAGAAAGTAGCCCCTGGGCTGAGAAACTCCTGGTCCCGGACAACATTTATGGCAAAGACTTTCCTACAGAGCCAACAAAATGATAAGGCTTCTCTGTGGAGCTGGCACTTGTATTTGGTCTTCTACCTGCTAGATTATGAGGGAATAAATTTCTATTTGTTGAGGCCATACTTAGCGACATTTCTGTTGTAGCACCGCTAGGTGACTAAGACAGTCAGTATGAGCTGTAGTTAACTTGGTGGTAATAGGATTTTGAGAAAAGTACTTAGCTGCAAATATATCTTACTTATAATAGAAAAGGATGGGTGATTAAAAGGTTGGAACCCAGAGAGCAGGAGGCAGAACCAAGTGTCACAGAAACCCATCTCCAGGGTACAATACTGGAACTTCATTAAGAAACTAGCCATATTTGCTTGTCAAGATTTTACATTTGCTAAGGACTTGTGGCTTCAATACATCTCTTCTTTTTTTTTCTTTCTATTTGTAATAAGACCGTTTATTGCCCTTTCATTTGATGTTGGTTGTGAAATAACTTGTGAGTTTAGATTACTTGTTTGTAGATTAGTAGAAACTACACATAAAGAAACTACACATAAAGGTGTTTCATCTGTTCCTGGACCTGACTGAGATAAAGAGATCCTGACCTCTAGCCTGAGGCTGTCACAGAAGAATTGCATTCTGGGTATCATAGTAGAAAGTCCGTTTATGTGTAGACGATACGTGAATAATTGGTGGACAGTAAGTTGCTTAGAAACTCATCCTGTGATAACTTCCCTCTCAGAGGTTGGGGCTGTGTTCCTGTGCTTTGAATTTGGTGTTTTATACCTACTTTTATATAGAGTACAGCAGAAGGGATGCTATATGACTTTCAAGATTAGGTTATAAAATACCATGTTGTATAATGTCAATTTTATTTTCTATATAAAACTAAGCTGAATTGGATCCAAACTATGTTGAAACTGCCATGTTAGAGTCCGTGGTTAAAACCTCTGAACATCATTCCTAGCTGAGTGAAACATTTCAATTCATCTGCATCACAGTGACAGGCGTAGAACTCAAGAAGCTATCCTGGAGTCCTCCAGCCATAGCTCTTCTCAGCCCCAAATCATTGAGATTAGCCAGATGTGGTCTCATCTGCCAGGGAAAAGACACAAGATATCCCTAATGTGCCCTGTCTGAATCTTGACCCACAGAATACACGTGCATAAATATGCATATATATATATACACACACATACATGTATTTATATATGTGCATACACAATATAGTTTATATATGTATGTATAAACTATACTGTGTATATGTGCATGTACAATTTTGTGTCTATAAGTTTAAGGTGGTTTACCTTGCAACCATAAAACAAAACAAACTTCTTTCTGGTCAGTCGATTCTAACTCATAGCAACCCTATATGACAATGTTGAATTGCCCTTTAGGGTTCCCAAGGGGTGGCTGGCAGATTCAAACTACCATCCTTTTGGCTAGCAGCCAGATGCTTAAGGCACCATGACAGCCACATGCAACCAAAGAGATAGATGGAATATGGTTTCTTTTTACAACTGACATGAATCATTATTGTTTTAAAATATTTGTGTCTCATTTTTTTTTTTATTTTAAGAAAAACTTTTGGTAAAAATACACACAGCAAAACATACACCAAATCAATAATTTCTACACATACAATTCGTGACGTTGATGACATTCTTCAATTTGTATAACCATTCACACCATGCTCGTCATTTTCCTTTTTAATCTTTGAGTTGCAGTTAATTACTTTTGCACATGGTTTTTCTAGCCATAGTCTTGTAATTTCCACCTAGATGATTGGATGGGGCTTTATGATAGGATAATTGTGGTCCACCAAAGGAATTAGTCAGTTTTCACTTAAAAGAAAGTCAATTCTAGATTAGGGAAGCAAATCCCACCACCACCAGGAAAGAACAGGTGTCCTTTGCACCTGCAATCACTGCACCGGGTAGCTCCTGGGATGAGCAGACAGAAAGCAAGTTTTAACCCTGAAGATACAGTAAGAAACAGCATCCCTAGAGACCCAGCAGCAAGGGACAGGCATTAGGCTTCCCAGCCCACAGAGTGAGAAAGGTGAATGTCTTTGGGCAGAGGCCTAGGGCCAGAGAAAAGCCTGCCTATGAGCCCAGTTAGGTAGAGATTGACAAAGGATTGTGTCTTTGTGTGTTCCTGAGACTAAAGTGCTACCTGTTACTTCCTTAATAAAATCTATAGTAGTGAGTATGGCCTGTGAGTTCCATGTGGCCATTGCAGTGAAGTACAGAATCCAACAAAGCAGAGCGCTATGGGAGGAATGGCTGGCGTCAGAGTTGGTAAAGACGGAGGGGAGAGAAGGGGTATTTGAGTGTCCGACCTCTGCTTCATAGGAATCAACCTTGGGCTGTTGGTGTTGTTTCCCCTTCCCACAGTGAGGCTACAGGAGTGAAGACACTGCATCTCTTTTACATCTCAAAAGACATTGACTTAAAATACACCCTACACTAACACTGTCATATCAACGTAAAAAAGAAAACTTACTTCCAACTAAGATTATAATCACAGGTAGGAGGAATAGGCTTTACAATAATATTTTAGGACCACAATTCAACCCATGACTGTGACCTTTTTGGAAAAAGAGTTGTATTAGAAGTGTGGAATCTCTGGTGGTGTAGTAGTTAAGTGGTATGACCACCAGGCACTCCTTGGAAAATCTATTGGAGAGTTCCACTCTGTGCTATAAGATTGCTGTGAGTCAGAATCCACTCAATGGCAAAAGGGTTTTTGGGGGGGGGAACAACACTCACAAGATGAAATAATGCTGCAATAAACTCAAAAAAAAAAAGAACAAAACAAAACAAAAACATGCCACTAACTGAGTGGATTCTGACTCAAGCAATCTTATAGGACAGAGTAGAACTGCTCCACAGAATTTCCAAGGAGTGCCTGGTCGATTTGAACTGCCAGGGTTAGGTAGACCTTAAATCAATAATGAGTATTGTTATAAGACACACAAAGTGGAGGAGGCCACGTGAAGACAGGCAGAGATCACAGTTACACTGCCACAATCAAAACCCGAATAACCAAAGCCATTGTGTCAAGTCGAATCTGACTGGTAGTGACCCTATAGGTCATAGTAGAACTGCCCCATAGAGTTTCCAAGGAGCACCTGGTGGATTTGAACCATTGACCTTTTAGTTAGCAGCTATAGTATTTAACCATTATGTCACAATCAAAGGAATGCTCAACATTTTCAATGACAATCAAAAAGTACTAGAGAAGGAGGGAATAAAATCTTCTTCAGAGCCTCCGGAAGTAAGCTTTTCAACACCTCAATGAGAACAGATTCATGTTGGTTTAAGCTACTTAGTTTGTGTTAATTTATTGTGGCAGCTCTAGGAAACTAATACATCAACTAAGACAATATTCATAATTTTATCCTGTCAGCTTTGCATCATGAAAAGCTGAGCATGACCAAGTGCTGTTTCAAAACTAATCTGTGGTAAAAGAATTTCTAGTTTTAATATTAGAATATCTATACCAACATAGCAACTATTTTTCTGAATAAAGCGAACAACTAGGAAATGTATGCAAGAATATCCCTAAGAGGAACTTCTTCCACTCCTTAACCTTGGTCTCCAAAAAATACGTACTCTTGACTTGGGAGGAATAAGACCCTATATAAATTACTAATTTATAGTATATATCACATTCTGCTGGAAAGCATTACAGCATCTAATGTGTTGTCACTTTGCCATGCTATAACTGGATTTTCAAAAGCCATTTCACCATTATACAGTAAAATCAAATTGCTTCCACTGATGGGGTAAGTGTTAGGAAAAGTGTATTTCATGGTTATTAGCTCGTCTACTGTGACATGAATCACTTGTCAGAAGCAATTTTGTATGAGATATTATAAAAACCTTCAATAAAACCCTAGATTATAACAGTGGAAGAGGAACAAGAGTCAGAGGTAGCAAATAAAATTACAAAATAATTACTTATTGCAGGAAAGACTAACTACTGCCCACTATGTCATATGCTGAGAGTCTAGTTATTGCTTCAAGGGAAAAAAAATTCAATAGCTGTTTAAGCAAGGGAAAAGCTAGAGTACCTCCAGTGAGAAGAACTGATATTGCTCAACCCATGCATAGCCTGCATTCATAGCACAATTTTTATTGTGTTCATGAGCCCATTAATCTTATAATGGTTACCTACCCAACAAATTTCCAAGAAGTTGTTCTGTAAAGAAAACTCTTAATAAACATACATATTCCAAGAATAATCATGATTCCTGGATAATCTAATGAAGTCTGCTTGCTTAGTAGAAACCCTGGTGGTTAAGTAGTACAACTGCCAACCAAATGGTCAACAGTTCAAATCCATCAGGTGCTCCCTGGAAATCTTATGGGTCACTATGAGTAAGAATTGACTGGAAGACAAAGGGTTTGGTTGTTTATTTATTTTATTCCTAAACATCTTTGGCATCGGTTATCCTTTTTTTTCCTATAGACAAATCACCAACAACTGTCTGGTTAGTCAGTCTGAACCTGGGAATTAATTTGTATATTGACTTCACTTCACTCTTGTTACAGGTACGTGAACAGCAAGACATTTTATTTGAGACAGTCATTCCCTGGATACGATATAAGATTCCTAGGAAGATGCCGACCAGAGTAAGTATATTTATGCCAAATTTCTCACTGCAGACAACTAAAAAAAGTGGAAAAGAAATGTAAAGTCTCTTTAAAAGCATAGCCTATCTGTAAAATGGTAAAGAACCACTAGGTGAAAGTTAAGAGGACTTCGGATCCAAGAGCGAAATGAAAAGGATAGCAAAGGACTTTTGTCCTGTGGTCATTTGCCACTAGTAAAGGAACTGGACTGTAATTTGATGGCCTGATAGAGCAAGGATTTTAGAATTCATAGTCCAGAAACCACTGGAATTGAGCAACCTTCCTATATTTGGTTTCCCCCAGGGATATGCATTCTTAAAATGATTGGACCTGTAATTAATCGTAGCTTCTTTGTTAGTATGTGGAACAGGAGAAAGGAAAATTGCTCCTGAGAAATGACAAATGTTTTCAGCATTCACACTAATTTACAGGCCAGCTTTGCACCACAAATAGACAAAAAACTTCAAGTCATGCAGTGTAGAATAGTTCTGTACAGACAGGCTTGTGGCTAATAGGAGAGTATCTTAACCATCTCTTGAAGATGATATCTTTATTTCAATTCTCAAAGATGTCTGAGAAATATCATCACAACTATAATGTGTGAAACATAGTAAAAATATCAAAGCACCAAAAAAAAAAAAGAAAGAAAGAAAGAAAGAAAAAGAAAAGCGTTGCAAAAGATAATAGGTACAGAAGACCCCAGAAACCCAGCGTCATTGACTGCGACTCAGAGAAATTAAAAGAGATACATGTTGTATTAGGAGACTGAAATTATTAGACGCAAACTGAAAATGAAAAAGTACACTTACTGAATTTGAATTTCTTTCTATCTCCAGCTCTTCATATATGTCATTATAATATTTTGTTTTCTTGAGCTGCCCTTTGAAATCTCCTGCTAAGTTCTCTCACTTCATCATGTCTTCCTTTTGGTTTAGCTATTTGAAGTTCAGTGGCAAGTTTTAGAGTCTCTTCTGACATCCAGTTTGGGTTTTTGTTTTTTTCCTGTCTTTTCAATAACCTCTTGCTTTCTTTGTGTATGATGTCTTTAAAGTTTGGTCTTTGGTCATTAGTGTTCAGTGCATTAAAATCCATTCTTGAAATGGTCTCCAAACTCAGGTGAGATATACCAAAGTTTGCGCTTTGGTTATTTGTAGACTTGTTCTAATTTTCTTCAGTTTCAGTTTGAATCTACATATGAGCTATTTATGGTCTGTGCCTCAGTCAGCACCTGGTCTTGTTCTGACTGATGATAGTGAGTTTTCCATCTTCTCTTTCCACAGATATAATCAATTTCATTCATGTGTATTCCATCTGGCAAGGCCCACATGTATGCCAAGCCAAGTATAGTCACCATTTAAGTTGGTGAAAAAAAGTATTTGCAATGAAGAAGTCACTGGACTTGCAAAATACAGTCATACAGTCTCTGGCATCATTCCTGTCACCAAGGCCATATTTTCTATCAATCATTCTTCTTTGTTTTCAACCTTCCCAATCACCAGCAATGATCAAGGCATCTTGATTGTTTATTTGATCAATTTCAGACTGCAGAAACTGGTAAAATTCTTCAATTTCTTTGTCTTTGGCTGTAATGGTTTGTGTGTAAATTGAGTAATGGTTGTATTAACCAGTCTTCCTTCTAGGTATACGAATATTGTCTTATTACTGACAGCAACATATATTGTACACTGCAACACTATTTTTCTTCAAATTGTCATTTCTAGTATAGTAGATCACATTACTTCTGATTCAAAATGGCCATTCCTGGTCCATTGAAGCTCACTTACGCCTGGGATTCTGGTGGCATAACGGCCAGTGCTACATCTGCTAACCAAAAGGGTGACAGTTCAGATCCTCCAGGTGCTCCTTGGAAACTCTATGGAGCACTTCTATTCTGTCCTATAGGGTCACTAGGAGTCAGAATAGACTCAAAGGCAGTAGGTAAATACTTAGGATATCGATGTTAATGTATCCCATTTCACTTTTGACAATGTCCAATTTTCCTAGATTCATACTTAGTACCCTCCACATTCTGATTATTAAGGCACGTTTGCAGCTGTTTCTGCTCATTTTGAGTCATGCCACATCAGCAAATGAAGGTCCCCAAAGCTTGACTCCATCTGTATAACTTAAGTTTACTTCCTCAGTTGTTTTTTCTTCTTTTTCCAGACAGAGATAG
Source organism: Heterohyrax brucei (assembly GCA_028571685.1). Classification (NCBI taxonomy): domain Eukaryota; kingdom Metazoa; phylum Chordata; class Mammalia; order Hyracoidea; family Procaviidae; genus Heterohyrax; species Heterohyrax brucei. The sequence goes on along the minus strand of CM053159.1, from coordinate 50,773,302 downwards.
AAGGGATACACAGAGTCATTATACCAAAAAGGATTTGTCAACATTTAACCATTTCAAGAGGTAACGTATGATTAGGAACCAAAGGTAGTGAAGTCAAAGCTGCATTGAAGGTGTTGGACCAAAGAACAAGTCTCCAGGAATTGATGGACTATCAACTGATACATTTCAACATATGGATGCAGCACTGGAAATGCTCACTCATCTATGTCAAGAAATTTGGGAGACAGTTACCCAGCCAAGTGATGGAAGAGATCCAAATTTATGCTTATTCCCAAGAAAAGTGATCCAACCAAATGCAGAAATTATAGAACAATGTCATTAAAATCATACAGAAGTTATAATTTTGCTAACAATCATTCAAAATACTGCAGCATTACATTGACAGGGAACTGCCAGAAATTCAAGCTGATTTAGAAGAGGATATGGAACCAGGGATATCTTTGCTGGTATCAGATGAATTTTTGCTGAAAGCCAAGAATAATGAAATGATGTTTACCTACAAATTATTGACAGTGCAAAGAAATTCATCTGTGTGGGTTATAACAAAATATGCATAACACTGCAGAGAATACAAATTCTGGAATGCTTTATTGTATCCATGAAGAATCTGTACATGGATCAAGAGGCAGTTGTTCGAAAAGAATAAGGTGAAACTGTATCGTTTAAAGTCAGAAAAGATATGTGTCAGGGTTGTACCTGTTCACTTTTTCAATCTCTGTGCAGATCAAATAATCCGAAAAGCTGTGCTATGTGAAAAAGAATGGGGCATCAGAATTGGCGGAAAACTCATCAGCAACCTGCATCATGCAGATGACAAAACCTTGCTTACTGAAAGTGAAAGGGACCTGAAACACTCACGGGTGAAGATTGAATACCACAGCTTTCAGCATGGATTGTGCCTCAGCACAAGACAACAAAAATACATCCAACCGGACCGTAAGCAACATCACGATAAATAAAGACTGAGGTTGTCAAGGATTTCATTTACTTGGCTCCACAATCAACACTTACAGAAGCAGCAGTCAAGAAATCAAAAGACACTTTGTTGAGCAGATCTGTTGCAAAATGTCTCTTTAAAGTGTTGAAAGTAAAGATGTCACCTTCAAGACTAAAGTGTGCTTGACCCAAGCCATGGTATTTTCAATTGCATGATATGCATGGGAAAGCTGGATAATAAATAAGGAAGGCAGAAGAAGAATTGACGTCTTTGAATTACGGTGTTGGAGAAGAATTTTGAATACAACATGGACTGCCAAAAGAACGAGCAGATCTGCTGTGGAAGAAGTACAACGAAGGTGCTCCCTGGAAACAAGGGCAGTGAGACTGTATCTTACATACTTTGGACATATTGTCAGGAGGGATCAGTTTCTAGAGAAGGACATCATGCTTAGTAAAGTAGAGGGCAGCAATAAAGAGGGAGATTCTCAAAGAGATGGATTGACATAGTGGCTGTAACAATGGGCGTAAGCATAAAACTCTTGTGGGAATGGTGCAGGGCTGGGCAGTGTTTCATTCTGCTGTGCAGAACGTGGCTGTGAGTCAGGCTGACTAAGCAACACCTAACAATAAGAAGAAGAAATTTGAAAGCATTAAATCAGAGTTAATTTATGCAGAGTACAGTAAACAGTAAAATGTGACATAAAGTAGTAGAAATGCAAGAAAAATAAACCAAATTAAATATTCACAGAATAGATCAACAACCCATTTGCCACAGTAAGGAAAGAATTAATGAACTGAACACAGATTAGAAAAAATCATCCAGAAGGAAATAAAATAAGAGATAAATTGATGAAAAAATCTGTAAGAAAGATAAAAAGCCATAAATGATAGCATCACAATGGAGATCAGCAGGACGTCACATAATACCATTAGTAACACTGAAAGGAAGCAGTGGATGGCCTAGAATTCTGCATCCAGCAAAAATATCTATCACTGCTACAAAATAAATTCAGATACAGAAAAGCAAAGAGTGTGGCAACAGCACTGAGGGGTGTAAACAAATGCAAATATGTGTAATATCAAAATAATTTCAAAAGAAAAAGAATAAGGGAGATTTAACCAAATGCAGCAAATAGATAGGTAACTACGAATTACTACCATGTAAAGTAGTAATTGTAAGGTCTAAAACAAACAAACAAACAAACAAAAAAACACTGTTGCCTTCAGGTCTGTTCATACTCACAGTAACCCCATAGAGCAGAATAGAACTGTCCCACAGGGTTTTTAAGGAGGAGCTGGTGGATTCAAATTGCCAGTCTTTGGGTTAGGAGCTGAATGCTTATTAACTGTGCCACTAAAGCTCCAATTATAAGACATAATGGTGTTAAAATTATGACATGATATATAAAGCAACATTACTGTAAGGAGTGGAAGTATCTGCAGTTAAGTTGTTCTACCTGGTAGGAAGATTAAATGTACTGATTAACTTCAGACTTGGAAGAAAATTATGTGTGCAGTAATTTCCAGAGTTAACAGAAAAAAGTGAGAAAAAATTAATTACCTTTATCACATAGAAATGAAACTATTTTCAGAAAGTTCTAAAATAAGTATGAGAGAAAAGTAAAAAAATAAAGCAGGACAAACAGAAAGAATAAAAAAAGATCAGTGTTTAACTCATTGTAAAAGAGTCAAACTATTAACTAAAGTTGATAGAAACGTATTATGTGATTAAATAAAAAGTTTACAATCCAAGTCAATTTTTGTCCTACACAAATTTAAACAGATATTGCTATACCACTCTTGCTTCTCTCCTGACACTGTGACAACTCACTCCTTCTTTCCACCCTGTACTGCTCATGTCCCCCTTTACATTCTCATCTTGCCTCTGGAAAGGAGCTGCCCAGTTCGTCTCATCTGTCTACGTAAGCCAAGAAGAACACTCTTTCCCAGTACCATTTTATGTCTTGTAGTCCAGTCCACTGTTTGTCTGAAGAATTGGCTTCCAGAATGCTTTTTGTTTGGGGCTACCAAGGAGTCCAGGAGCCATATTTTCTGGGCACCCTTCAGTCTATTGGACCATCAAATCTGATCTATTTAATACGGTCAAGTTCTCTACCCCGTTTTTCTCCCACCACATCATGCGCACTTTGTTGTGTTCCCTGTCAGGACAGTCACTGATGGTGGCCAGGCATCATTTAGTTCTTCTGATCTCACGCTGAGGTAGTCTCTGGTTTTCGTGGCCCTCTCTGTCTCTTGGGCTGATACCTTCTTATGTCTTTGATGTCCTTCATTGTCTTCTGCTCTACGTGAGTTAGGACCAATTAATGATAACTAGATGACTGCTTGCTAGCTTTTGACACCCCAGATTCCTAGTGGGATGAAGAACAGAAATTTTTTTTTTCCTAATAAATCTTAAACATACAGAAGTTTGAAAAAATGCAAAAGCATGTGTAACAAAAAGGATAAAATGAAATTAATTAAACAATAGATGATAAATAGACTGACAGATACAGTGAGAGATAAGGAAATACAGAGTGGAAGAAAAAGAGCTTACAAAAAGGTAAGAAATAAATCCCCGGTCTTGATAGGTCATAAATCACTATTTCTGGCAAATGATAAGAAACAAAAAATAGTTAACGAGGAAAGAAAAGATTTTTACAACAGAGTTTACAAATAATATATATGAAAATGAATTTTACAACTCTAGAAGAGCCATTTCTTTCATGAATATAGACTAAAAGAACACAATATATTGGATGATATAAAAAAAAAAACAGTTGACTAAACATTCCTCTCTTATATGTCTTTGAGAAGACTAACAAATGAGAGCAACTGTATAAATTAACAATAAATGTAATGAAAAGGAGAAATTACGGCAGATGGTGATGACACTAAAAATCAATTATGAGCTATTAGGTATTTTAAGTAAAATAATTTGAATATTCCAGTTAAATGTACATATTCTTAGAAAACAAAGTGTATGTATAACTGAATCAAGAATAAATGAAAATGAATACTCCTATAACCCATTGTTGTCAAGTGGATTTCAACTCACAGTTACCCAAAATTTTGAGTTTATGTGCTCCTGCACTAGAGTTTATCCCAAATTTGCTTCTTAAAATTATTCCACTAATGTATTGATTAATAACACATTACCACAAGTTTAGCTTAAAATACCCATCCAAATTTGATATATTACTTTCCTGGATACTGCGTACCTTTCTTCTTTGCCCCGGGTCCTCCTAAGTCTGAAATAAAAAAAAATTCTCATTCTCACTTGGAGGTTGGATTAGAACTGCTCCAATAAAGTTTGCAAGTAGCACCTGGTGGATTTGAACTGCCGATCTTTTGGTTAGCAATCATAGCATTTAACCACTATTCCACTATTGTGGGAAAAATTACAGATCAGAATTGGAAGTGGTAAGCATGTTTCTGTTTTCATTTCATTGGCTTGTTGTCAGTGATACGGTGATAACTAAAAATAAAAGAAGACACTCTGATGGTGCTCCATGGAAACTCTATGGAATAGCTCCATTTTGTCCTATAGAATGGCTGTGAGTGAGAATCAACTCAGCCGCAATGAGTTTTGGGTTAAAAGTTAAAGAAACAAGAAATGTCATCTGGATATGTGCCCAGAATGGAAAGGAAAAAATTTATGTATATAAATGAATAAATGTCATCAAAATTGATTAGAAGAAGGGGGTTATTGCCAAAAAAAAATCCCAATTATTTGTCATTAGCTTTAGGTCTGGGTAGTAGGCAGAGGCTGGAGGTCTTGAGGAGACTGTTAGTGGGAGCTAGTAGGACACTAAGAATGTTTTTTATTAGAGACTGGAAGAAAAAATAACCCATAGTACATAGTATTGGAATGTTTACCAAAACCATCACCTGCAATAATATTTATATTATATTATTATATAATAATATATGATATTTCTATATAGTACATTATTTTATACTATATTCTATATACCATATATAATTATATATTTCTCCTTCTAATATGCCAAGCCAAGCCAAATGCCGTCGAGTCGGATCCAACTCATGGCGACCCATGCACAATATATATTAATCTGTTATTAATAAATACATAATTTTAGTTGCCTCATAAGGAAAACTCCTTTCAAATTCATGTTGGAAATTTCATTTTCCAAAGACAGCAACAATGTGTTCCATTTTTAAGGTTTTTTTTAACAAATGTAACAGGAAAGAAGTGTCTACCACACAAATTCTGACATGGAACCTCATGCATTCTAGAATTCTGACTCTTGAGATACCATGAGCAGCCCAAGTCACGTTGAAAGGCCGTGTGTAGACACTGGTTGAAAGCACCAGTATATTTTCTGTCATCAATTGCTCTGTCTGTGACCCATCTTGGTGACTCTAGCCCCAGCCACCACCTGGCTGTAATGAATGAGAGACCTAAGTATAAACAACTTAACTGAGCCCTGACAATTTGTATGTTTAGCGGGGAGTTGCTATTCAAAAATGAATAAATGCAATCAAAATTGATTACAGGAAAGGGGTTATTGCTGAAAAAAACAAAAATCCCAATCATTTGTCATTCACTTTAGGACTGGGTACAGGGCAGAGTCCAGATGGCCTTGAGGAGAGTGTTGGTGGGAGCTAGAAGGACACTAAGAATAATTTTTATTGGAAGCTAGATGAAAACATAACCCATAGTATATAGTATTTGAATGTTTACCAAAATTTTCACTCGCCATAACATAGCAAATAGAAAATATACTTAAAAAACTGGTGGGTCTGGCTAAGAAAATGAGTAGCTAGTTCTCATTCTGTACGCTCTTTGGCAATGTGATTTTGCCAAAATCACATCTCTGTGATTTGATCTCTGATCAAAATACAGTATGTATTTCTCAGCCGTCTTGAACCTCAGCAGGCTTGTGATCCCTCTGACAAACTGAAGATGGCAGAAGTGTTGGTGTGACAGCCCTGAGAGTAGTTTCTGGTTTATCTAGTAGCAGCAGCTTTATGCTTCTTGAAAGTCTTGTCCTTCAGATGTTCCCTTTCAGACAAAGCTGTCATGTCTAAGAAGGCCATCCCCATTGGCAAACAATGTTTCCTGCCCTTCTAGTAAACACTCCTATTTAATGATAAACATCAAGTGCTGGTTACATCAGTCAGCCATCTGACATGCCCGTATATGTCAGGTTTTCGGAGATTTATAGTTCCAGAACCAAATTGTTCATAACCATGTAAGAAATGTACTTGAATACCACTAACTATGCCAAATCAACCCCCAAAATACTGAGACAGAAATTGCTTAAGCCACTAAATTTGCATGAATTTTGTTATATAGCAACAAAGAACAAGACTGTAAGACTACAGTGAGCTTTAAATGGAAAATATGCATGGAAAGCACAATAAAGAAAAATTATGTTATTTATAAACATAGTTAAAATATCCAAAACATCAGCAAACTGAATCCCTCAATGCATTAAAAAGAATGTTACACTATAAATAGGTTGCATTTATACCAAGAATGCAAATTGAATTAATAACAAAGGTTCCATTAATGTAATTCATCTTCTTGACAGACTGTAGGTACAAATTATCAACAAATCTCACTGTTGTTCATTGCCACTGAGGCAATTCTGACTTACAATGTTCCCATGCCTGCACAGTAGAAATGCAGGGTTTTTAAAGCTTTGGCCTTTTAGAATTGGATCTCTAGGCCTGTCTTCTAGATGGCACCTCTGGATGTGTTCAGAAAAATTGTGCTAAAATCTAAATTTTACCAAGCGTCAAAATATAAATTCTTAGTGTCCTGATAATAAAAGTGATACTCCTTAACCTAGGAAAAAAAAAAAAAAATCAAATAATACAGCAAACATCAGACTTACTGGTGAATCATAGAAATTTTTCTTTTTACAGTAAGAGTCATAACAAAGACGGTTTTATTATCTTTTCATGTATGCATAAGAATGTACTCAAAATTCCACACAGCAACATACATTAAGAAATCAATGAGTTAAACACTAAACGTAATAAAAAGAAAATAGGAAAATGTCATTATTTTCACATGATACAATTGTGCACTCAGAAAATTTTTTTAATTATTAAAATTACAAGAAGGTTTAAAAAGTCACAAGGATGCAATTTAATACTTAATAGTTTTATCCCTGTATATCGGCCATAAAAATGAAATTTAGAATAACATCTGAAAAAATAAACTACCTAACAATTCTAGAACAACTCACTATTGCTAACATTTATAGATTTAATTCAATTTAATAAAAATCTAAGCAATCTATATTGTGAAATATTAAAGTGAGATTCTAATGTTTAATTGAAAATTCTAGTGTCACAAAATGTGCATATTTGAAGAAAAAGAACAAAGTAGATACTTTCTCTGTTAAATATCAAAACTAATTATAGAGAGATAATACTCAAGACAGTGTAGTAATGATAGAGGAATAATTACAAGACTAGCGGGAGGCTCAGTACATGACATAGCTGGCCTAACATATCAGCAGTAAGATACATACTTTTTAATAAACAGAACAGGGCGATTGTAGATCTATGTGGGAAAAAATGGAATTGGACTACAGCATGATACTACTGCAGTAGGCAATTAAAGACTAAATGAGAAAAACCAAATCTATAAAACTTTTAAAACTTATGGTTTTCATGAATGTAGGAGAGAGATTACATTCTTAAAAATCAATGAACCCAATTACATTAAAATTAAGAATTTCTGTACATCAAAAGGCACCATAAAGAAAGAAAAAGATGGAAGACATTATTTGGAACGCTTCGAAGCCGCAGAGCATCAGCATCAAGAATATAAAGGAGAAGCGGTTGTGGTCCAGCCTCCTGCCGGCAGATGGCTGAGCAGGACAAGCAACAGTGTAGGGGCCATGCTAACCTGTCTTTGGCAACAGTCTATGTCCCAGCTGTGGTGAGAGCTGTGTCCCTAAGGCCAAAAGGGAGCCAGTCCTGTGGGTGGAGAGGCACCAGTCCTGAGGGCCAGGCTGGGAATAAGAAAAGTGCTGTCCTGAGAAAGCTGAAAGAAATCCTGTCATCTGGTACTGCTCTAACAGAAATACCATAGTGGATGGTTTTAAGAAAGAAAAGTTTATTCTTACACAGTCTAGTAGGCTACCAGTCCAAATTCTGGTGTCTGCTCCTGGGCTGTGGAGGAAGGTCTTTGTGTTGCATCAGTCTTTGGTAGGGAAGCAACCTGGCACAGGAACCTCGGGTCGGAAGGATGAGCTCTACTCCTGGTGTGACGGTGTGAGGTTCTCAACTCTCTGCTTGCTTCCTTTTCCTTTTAGCTCTTGTAGGATAAAAGGTGGTACAAGCCAAACTCCAGGGAAACTCCTTTTACAGTGGAGCAAGGAGGTGACCTTGGAAAGGGATTTACGTTCCCACCCTAATCCTCTTTAACATAAAAAACCCAAACGCACTGCCATCGAGTCGTGTCCAAGTCATAACATCCAGCATAGGAAAATCACAAAATGGAGAACAGTCATAAAATATTGGGAATCATGGCCCAGCCAAATGGTCACACACCTTTCTGGAGGAGTAGGGGGAGGGCACAGTTTAATCCATGACATCCTGTGCAAAGGACCAAAGTGTTGTCCACAGAGACTTGGCAGGGGTTTCCTCTAAGCAATTTTTAGTTTAAAGCTGTCGTAATGCCAGCCTAATCCTGGTACAGGTCCGGATTGTTAGAAAGCTAATGGTTGAGAGCTAAGCCAATAAGCACAGAGATCCAGAGCCAGCCAAGAAAAGTCATGGAGAAAGACAGAAAGAGAGAACAAACCCTGCCACGCTGTGCTTGACCAGAGCTAGAGACACACCTGAAGAGACAGACATACCCATGGATGTCTGATTCACAGTGTGCCTGCCCCAAATAAAAAACCAATCCACTTCCACTGAGTCAATTTCAACTAACAGGGACCCTGTAGGATGGAGTAGAACCACGATATAATTTCCACGGGGTGCCTGGTGGATTTGAACTGCCAGCCTTTTAGTAAGCAGCCATAGTACTTAACCATTGTGCCATCTGGGTTCCGTGTGCTTGCCCAGTGACACAGAAATGGACAGGGGTAATCTAAGAAGGGTGAATAGATCCGCTTTTAGACATAGAGAGTTCTTCTATGTTAAGTGAGATACTCATGAAGATAAACAAACAAATAAACCAAAAAAAAACTATTGCTGTCAAGTCAGTTCTACCTCAGCGATCCTGTGAGGCTAGAGGGGAACAATTCACCTAAAATCTGTCCCTGTGGTGCCCTGTTGTTTACATTCTGTTTACATTCTATAAGTAATATGTTTCTGCAGTTTACTATTTGCCTTCTAGAAATAATAACAACCCATATGTAGACAGTTCAACATGTAATGCACTGAAGAAGATTCTTATATTTTTATCAAACATATTTCTTGCTCTTGGCATGTATAAGTTTTGCTAGGTCATTTGGATGCACTGACCTGATTAATGTTTGAATTTTTAGCTCCAAAGTTAGAAGTAAAGGGTGACTACTTTTTGTGTAGATGATATATTTTTTAGAAAACACACAGCCTTTCATGTAGGTAACATCTTTTTCGAAACACAGAAATATACGAGTACCAACAATTAAGTTTCCCAGCTCATCCTAGAAAAGTGCTACATACCTCATTGCTTAATATCACTACAGTCACCTTGGGAAGCTATGCACCAACACCAGTGCCTAGTCCACCCTTCTAAGCAATTTTGGAATGCTTTCTGGAATGGCCATTGTGCACGGTGGCATAGTGGCAAGTTTGCAAACTTACTTGTATAGCTGTCTGTAAGGGAGTTTTTAGCCCGGAAACAACTAACTGCATTGGAACACCCTCCCTACTCACCTGCTCTCCCCGCCAATGACTTTTTTCTTCACCTGAAGATAAAGAAAGTATTGAAAGGAAGACATTTGGATGACAGGCATTTGGAGAACAGCTCTGATGGCCATTTCAGAAAGAGTTTCAAAATTTCTTTGAAGAGTGGTCTGGGCTGGGGTCAGTGCATAGCTTCCCAAGCGGTATACTTCAAAGGTGGCTGCAGTGATATTCAGCAACGATGTATGTAGAACTTTTTCTAGGATGAATTTGCAAACTTAATTAGCAATCCTCGTACATATGCATACATATAGTTATGAAATGAAATATGTCCTAAAAAATGTGCTGTAAATCCTAAATGCTATATATATATATCATTATATCCAATTTGGGAATGGGTTTTCCTTGAAATCTTAATAAGACAGCATTAATTTACAATGTCTTAAATCAGTCTCTTTTGAGGTATGCACAAACAGATTAAGCAAGTAGCAAAAATTAAAAAAAAAAAAAAAGACTAAGGAAGATAAGCACAACCCACATAAAGACTGTCAAGGAATCAAGAAACCAAAGATGCAAAGAGACAAGGACTCTCCCCCAGAGCCAACAGAGAGTGAGAGACTTTCCTTATAGCGGTCACCTTGAATTTGGAATTCTAGTCTCCTCAACTTTGAAAAAAATTACTTTTTTCTTGTTAAAGCCACTCATTGTTATAGTAATGCTATATTTCTGTTATAGTAGTGCTAGTAAACTTATATATATATATTACTGCTTTCAGTAATTTCAGTGGCAAGAAATGAGGGAGATGCTAAAAGGTAGTAAAAAGTAGACTATCTTCTTTCGGGGCAGAAACAGCTCAGTTGAATGTGGATAAAGGGAGGAGCGGGGTTTCGTCAGATTCCAGGAGGAGATGTGTCATTTCTCAGACAATCAGGGGAAGAACAGTTCTGTATCCATGTGACATAAATGTTTAAAGTAGTCAAGTACTAGCTAAAAGGTGGACAGTTTGAACCCACTCAAAGGTTCCTTAGGAGACAGCCTGGAAATCTGCTTCAAAAGGGTGGCTATTTGATCTACCCTGGACAGAGAGTCAATAGTGCTTGCTTTTGAGACTCGGCTGCAAAAAAGAAAAAAAAAAAAAAAAGCCACCATGTTTTAAAAAATTATTCATAGCTAAAAGCCAGCCTTTTATATTTTAAATGTGAATTCTTTGCTTAACTTTAAAATAGTGTATTTTAATACCATTTTACCAAATAAAGATATTTTAATGCATACATTTCTCAAATAATTTAGGAAACATTCTTCACATTAAAAAAGTAGTTACCTTTGTTAACTATTGCCACAGTAATGGTTATCAATAAGATGAGAAAAACAAACAAACCCACTGCCATCCAGCTGGGTCCCATTCCTGGTGATCCCAGAGGTCGTAGAACTGCCCCTTGGAGTTTCCAAGTAGCACCCGGCAGATTTGAACTGCCAACTTTCTGGTTAGCAAAGAAGGCCCTTACCCCACTACGCCTCCAGGGTTTCCATGGTTACTGTTAGACCACCAAAAACTTGCTGGCATACAGAAATCAGCATCATTCTCCTTTGCATAGTTATCCAGATCAGCTGGCGTGGTTCTGCTTCAAGGCACGGATCTGCAGGCTAGCTGCAATTCATGTGAGGTCTGCTGGCCTCAGCTGGGCTCAGCTGGCCCTGCTCGGCTCTGCTCCAGGCTTTAGCGGCAGTTGCCGTCCAGAGTCTTTTTTCCACATTGCGGCAGCATGAAGCACAAGATCACTAATGTAAATGTCCAAATAAATTTCATGTTGCTTCTTTCTTCTCATTGGCTAAATCAAGTCACGTGGTCTAGTCCAAAGTTATGGTTAAGTTAAGAGACTCTTGTGGGTATGTGGTTTATAATGCTGACAAAACAATTGGGACCAAAATTTACTGCATCGTAATGGTATTCGTTAGTGCAGAACAGATCGCCATGGAGATATGTTTTGACACCTTTCGTTAGGAATCTAAACCCCACTTGTTTTCAGATTCTGTCAATCTAGTGCTATGAGTGTGACGGATAATTTCATATCTTGTGAAACTGAACATGTCCAGAGAGTTGGCATTATCTCTGAGGCAAAACGGAAAAGAATTATGCGTGTTTCAAACAAGTGAAAATACATTGTCTGGTTCGTGGTAGCTTTGCGCTGTATTAATTTTCCTAACTTGGAATTGCATCTTCTAGAATGGTTTCCTTTCATGCTTCTGGATTAAGACTTGAAGAAAAGATAGAGCATGGTTTAGAGATGGAAACATCAGCCATTTTTTCTGCTCTAAAGTTTGGTGCAGGGTGCTGGGTTTTTGTTAAGTCACCTGTTGACTTTTCTTGCTGACAAGGTGTTGGAAGACCGCAGCCTTCCAGCTGACAGATTTTCTCCTTCAGCTACTCTTAGTCTCATGTCAGGCCATCGTGCATGCTCTGTGGTGAAGAACACAATACTCAACTGCTTATTAAGGTTGGAAGGGACTGGAGAAAAATTCAATGAGTTTTCCAGAAAATAAACCCCATGATTAAAAAGAATTTCGTGATCTTCATGGTGAAAATATGCCCACCATAGACAATGCCAACCTACCAATGTGATTTCAACTGTTTCATTAAATTGGAACCGTTTGCTCTCCCACTATTTTATGAGCCATTTCTGTAATTCCATTGTGCAGATATGAGCTCTAATTAGCTCTTGTAAGTTCTACTTTGTCCTTGTGAGTCCCATATGTCTTAGATTCCAGTTTGTCTTTATGGGAGCCAGATTATCCTTAGAGGTTCTCATCTATATATTTTCATTGCCATTTTGCATTTCATTTTGCTTCCTAGCTGCCAACATAGCTTAACTGTGGTGACTTCACGTCCAACACGATATGCAGAGACAAAGCTTTACAGACTTCCTTATCAGTGTAGGTGTAGCAGAAGGTTTAATCTCTGTTATAAATTGTGCATTTCTGTATTTGATCAGTACGATCAAAACCTATTGACATTTCTTTCCATAATGCAGATGAAAGCGTAGCCAAATTGATAACCCCACACTCGGAATCCATTGTTGTTTGGTGCTGTAAAGTAGATTCTGACTCTTAGCAACCCTAAAAACAACAAAACCAAACAGTGCCCAGTCAGCACAGTCCTCAAAATCATTCCTGCTTGAGCTCACTGTTGTAGTCATTGTGTAAATCTACCTCACTGAGAGCATTTCTCCTTTTCTATGATGCTCTACTTTACGGAGTGTCATGAATTAAATGTGTTCCCTAGAAAATCTGCAACAATTTGGCTGTGCCATAATTCCTGGTAGTGTGTGATGTTCCTCAAGGTTGGAATTCCTGCCTCTATGATGTTAATAAGGGTAGATAGGCAGCAGTCTTGTTAATCAAGCAAGAGTCAATGTGTAAGTTTGTTTTGTGCCTTGAGGCAGTCTCTGAATCTACAAAGGAAAAATCTGGCAGAGAGAATTGGGAACCTCATACCATCAAGAAAGCAGTACCTGGAGAAGAAACTGTCCTTCAGACCTGAGGTTCCTGTGCCAGGATGCTCCCTGAACAAAGACTGATGCAACGCAAGGACATTGCTCCAGAGCCAGCAAGGGGGAAAGCCTTCCCCTAGAGCAGACATCCTGAATTTGGACTTGTAGCTTACTGGACAGTGTAACGAATAAACTTTCCTTTGTTAAAGCCATCCATGGGTAGTATCTCTGTTAGAGCAGCACTAGCAGAGTAAAACATCAAGCATCATGTCCTTCTCCAGGGACTAGTTCCTCCCGGTAATGTATCCTAAGGAGTGATAAGAAGTCTGGCCATCCTTACTGCTAAGAAACACTCTGGATGCACTTCTTCCAAGACAGAATTATTGTTATTTTGGTAGTCCGTGGCATATTCAATGTTCTTCCCCAACGTCACAATTCAAAGGCATCAATTCTTCTTTTGTCATCTGTATCCATTATCCAGATTTTGTATGTATATGAGGTAACCGAAAATGCCGTGGAGAGGCAGGTACACTGTAGTCCTCAAAGTAACCTCTTTTGCAGCATATTTGCTCAAAGCAATGTGCCTCTTTTGATTTCCTGACGGCTGCTTCCATGGGTATTTATTGTGGATCCAAGTAAGATAAAAATCTTTGATAACTTTAGTCTTTTCTCCACTTACCATGACATGCCTTATTGGTCCACTTGCGAGGATTTGTGTTTTCTTTATCTTTAGGTGTAGTTCATACTGAAGGCTGTGGTGGTCTTTGATCTTCATCAGTAAATGTTTCAAATCTCCACTGTCAGCATCAAGATTGTGTCATCTACATATCATAAACCATTAATGAGTATTTCTCTAATCCTCTTGCTGCATTCTTCTTCATGTAGCCCACCTACTCAGATTATTTGCTCAGCATGTAGACTGAAGAAGTATAGTGAAAGGATGCAACCCTGAATCACACTTTTCCCAATTTTAAATCACACTGTATCAGGAGCTAGAGGCCATATTAATTTATAAGGCATCTGTATCTCAAACAACAGCTCTAATTAGAATCACTGCCTGATTCAGCTTTGGAAAATTTCGACACTTGAATCTTTCAATAAGATTATTAAGAGATGTTCATGATTAACAGTAAGAAATTCAATATGTTGTACTTAACCCTCCCAATCAAATTGTTCTAACGGGGTTCTAGGATATTTCCAAGAGCTGAGTATATCCTTTTCTGCCATGTAATCCGGAATGAAAGGAAATAGCTGTGCTGGGTAAAGGAACTCCCTGTGAAATCCAACTATCTATCATCTTATGCCCAGAGATATTCATTCTACCTAATGCATGAATAATCAGAGTAGCCAAATTTCTGAGAAATTCTGTGTAGCTCAGAACTGACATCAAATAAACCCTAGAAAGTTTGAGCTATTTTACTGCACTCAGGGGTACAGTCATCCAATTTAATGATCATAGAACACTTTGGAAAAGGCTAAGAGGATAGTACAAACATGTACTTGTGATTTTGAAGCAGAGATCTCCTTCAAGGGCATTTATCTTTAAGGAACTCTGGGCCTGAGAACTAACTCAAGCCTAAAAATTAAAGTTGAAATAACCTCATATAGTATCTCAAACAAAAACTACATCCATGAGAACAAAATGCTTTTCTTTTGTCTTGGTAACCAAACCAAACCCAGTGCCACTGAGTCGATGCTTGGTAGTTGGTAGTTTATACAATTTTTTTATCCACCTCTGGGAGTTGTATGGTTCTTTTTTACTATAATTACCATGTAGTTTCAGCTTCTTATTACAACAAAGACTGCTCATTTTCCTTTTGGTAGTTATATGACTATCTCTGGAAGTTTCCTCCATCACTGTATCTCACACACATGTTTATATCAGGAACATGTGTTAAAATTTTGTAGCAATAAAAAGGACTAGGACTTAAGGCTAGATTTGTATTGTCAATGTTCCATCTAGCAGTTGTATGTTTTAACTACTCTACTACCAGGACTGCTCCTACAGGATAGAATATCTGCTTAGCCTAGGTCTGTCAAGTACACATCAGTTGGTGGGGATGGTGGTTACTTTTCTACTTGATTGATGCGCCCACCATGACTATTTCCAATGAGGGTATGGAAATTCTCAAACTAAGGCAAAGTGATATCATTAGGAATAAAGAAAAGAATGCTGAGCAGTTAAACACAAAAATTGTCTATTACATAACCTAAAGATGATATTATAAGGAGATCATAAAGTTAGGAATAATAGGACTAAGATTTCATACACAGAACTATAACTACTTATCTGATATTTACCAAGACACTAAAGCTGTCTGAGTCTCAGTATTTTTATTTTTCAATGAAGATGGTTAGAATAGTTGATCTTTAAACGTTATTTCAATTATGAATTTCATTTTTTTCAATTGTTGGTAAATCTAATATTGGTAATATGATTTAAATAATTAATATTCGAAGTTTTCAACTTCAGTACGTTAAAGAAAAATTCATTGACGTCCGGTCAATTCCAACCCACAGCAAACCACAGAACAGAGCAGAACTGCCACACAGGGTTTCCAAGGAGTGGCTGGTGAACTCAAACTGCCGACTTTCTGGTTGGGAGCTGAAACCTTCACGACTGTACCACCAGTGATCCTCGGTACATACACTCAATCATGATTTTCCTAAGATATGTTTGAATGAATGCAATTTAAATTGCATATGAATGTCTTTACTCTCTTTCATAGTTATTTTAGTGATAAAATAATGAAGGACATTCCTGGGGAAATATTAATTAGATTGAAGAGTCCCCCACAAGTCACTCAATAATCGTGACAGCACTTAGAACTCTGTCTTTGGTGCTCTTCATTCTCCTGGTCTTCCTCTACAAGTTAGTAACCAAACCAAACCAAACACACTGCTGTCGAGTTGATTCCTACTTACAGCGACCCTATAGGACACAGTAGAAGTGCTCCATAGAGTTTTTAAGGACCACCTGGTGGATTCATACTGCCAACCTTTTGGTTAGCAGACATAGCACTTAACCACTATTGCACCCGAGTCTCCTCAAACTACTAAGAGCATTACCAGATATGTTTTCAAGAGAGAAAAATATGTTTTATACAGTTCTCTCATCCCACATCATGCACTTACACTTTGTAACAATTTTAATCTCCCTATCAATAACCAATAATAAAATGTCTGGATACTATATTTTGATAAAGCCACCATCTATGGCTTCTTGCACACTGCCTGTTATCTCAATCACTGTTAAACTAGACTGTGTCTATCTGGATGTTTTCAGAAAAATTGTCATTTAGGATTTGTCAAAACAATACATTCACGTGATAAATGGAAGAAAGGCAGTTCTTTGGATTGTCATGTAAATATGTGGACAGATGAGAGACCAGAAGCATCTTGCGGCTTATACGCAAACTCTTGCAAATTGCCATCACTAGTGTGCTGACAGCAGTGGATCAGTGTTGACAATTTCTTGTGTGTCCATTAACTTATGATTTCTGGAAGGAAAGATTCCTTGACTAGAAGGAATTTGCTTTTATGTTCTTTTAAAGTGTTGTTCTAATGATCACACTGAAGGTCTGTCTGTGCAAGTTCAAATGTAAACTATAAAAACTGAGATGGGAAGGTTTATCTGTTTCAGAAGCTATCTTTCAAGTCAAAATATCTTGACTTCATTGATAATGTGAATAAGCGAAACGAGAACCACTCTCCTTTAGCCAACGCCGAATTTTTGCTGTGTGGTGTGTGCGTGTGTCTCTGTATGTGTGTGTGTGTGTCTCCTAAACTTGCTTTCAGAGTATCGTCTACATTCAACCCCTGGGCTTTGAGCAAAGGTCTAATAATTGTGATCTGCTTCTTCCTCCAGAAACAGTTTATTGCCGCAGTTTCATTAGAATAATCCAGAACACCACTTTATCCATTTTGTTCTGAAAACTTCTTGCTGCTTTTTCTAAGTTTATTTTCCCAAACTTTAGTGGTCTTGTCTTCTTCTTCCTCTTCTTTTTTCTTTAGAAAGCAGTATTTGGCACCCCCCACCCCAACCCAAGCTCAGTACAGCCATAAAAATGATAGTACTCCATAGTTCGGTTTTCAAACTCTCTTACAGAGGGAAACACGCAGCAACTCTTTACTTGGCAGTTGGTGAGATGATCTTGAAATTTTCAATGAAAATAGAGAATTCAGGCTTGTATTTAGACTTAGACGAGGTTTCATGAGTTTTCTGGTAAGCTTTGTTTCTGAATGTGTTGGTTAGTCAATAGAAATCATTGCTAGGTTTGTTTCAGTTAATACACTGTATCTCTCCTTCTGCAAACCCTGGTGGTGTAGTGGTTAAGCGCTACATCTGCCCACCTGAAGGTCAGCAGTTCGAATCCACATTGCTCTCCGTGGGAACTCTATGGGAGAGTTCTACTCCGTTTTACAGAGTCTGTATGAGTCAGAATTGGCTCGACGGCAGCGAGAATTTTTTTTTTTCTTTTTTCTTTGGACACTCTTCTTTTGGGAAGTCTGTGGTATAGTGGTTAAGGGCTGTGGCTACTAACCAAAAACCTGACAGTTGGAATCTACCAGGCGTTCCTTGGAAACTCTATGGGGTAGTTCTATTCTGTCCTATAGAATCACTGTGAGTTGAAATTGACTCGACAGCAATGGATTAATGGCTATCTTTATGAAAATGGGTTAATGACACTCTCTTTAATGGAAGGATTGATAAACACGTTTTTCATTTAACTTTTTTAAGTACTTAGTTTATGCTGTCATTTATCATAGATGTATTTTGGTAAATTTTTGAAACAGTTTTCAGTTTTTTTAAGATCATCATTCACACTTGGATTGTCTTATCTGAAGAAATGAGCAGACTCTATCAGTTTATCAAAAAATTATAGATAAATACTTAATTTGTACTATGTTGACTATCAACAGAATTATACCATCAGGTTGGAGAAAAGATTTGGGCACAAACATGCTATTTCTGTAGCACAGCCTTAAGCTGAAATATTTGTTTTCAGAGAGAGAAAGTTGAGGACTGGAATGCTACTCACTTCCTAACATATCTGACAGCCCAATCTTTTTCAGCGTGAATTCCCAGTACTTAAGATGAACTTAAAATTTGAGATATGAAAGTAACTAATAAAATATTTTGAGTTGGGATAAGCAGGTCAAATAATTGTGCATGTCTGTGTGTGTATGTGTGCATGTTTGTGCATGTTTGTGCATGTGTGTGTGTGTCTAGAGAGAGAAAGAGAGAGATATCACATAAACTGGTCTAAATTGATTAAGTTTTTTAAAAAATAACTTGATAGCCTCAATAGGACAATAAGGAAATACTTAAAATATGGATTCCTGGCTATAGTGAAATACCAACAGGGCTAATAATGATATAAAACAAAATTACTTTGGAGATTGACTTTTATTTTCTTTGAGCTTAACTTGACATTTGACTGTATTAGAGTATGACATGTATAATCACAATAATCATTCATATGGTAGAATTCACTGTGTCTTAGAACAGGCAGAGTGCAAGACTGGTGACATCTTGAGCATAACTTAAAGCTGGTTTTCTTAATTCTGTCTCCAAGCACATATTCCCAAACATGAGTCCATTGTGTCCTTTAGTTGCTCTCAGTGAATTGCACAAAAACAAGTGGTAATAATCTAAAAACTGTAAAAGAAAAACAAGAGAATTTGCCTGTGGCCATGAACTCATATGACAGCCAGACCACCTCAGGACCCCAAATACCAATTAAGAGATCAAGGAATCTGGAAGGTGATCTCTGTGACCACCTAAAGAAGAGTTAACATCCCACAAATTCCTAAGGCTTCTAAAACTTTATATCCTTTTCTTTCTATAAACTTCCAGCAGGTATCCATTTCAGGTAGATGGACTTTGGAGGGATCTATTCCTCTGTCTCCTCATGTACCCATCCAATACCGTCGAATTGGGTCTGGGTCTGGCTCATAGCAAACCTAGAGGTCATACTAGAATTGTCCCATAGAGTTTCCAAGGACAGCCTGGTGCATCTGAACTGCTGATCTTTTGGTTAGCAGACATATCAGTACATCATAAAACCTCTTGCTTTTCCTCACCCTTGTCTTGAAGAGTAGTTCTTTGTGGCAGGTGGCAAAACCTCAGTTTCGGTTTACATTGACAGTCTTCATCATATACCTGCAATTCAAAGTCTGTAATCATTCCTTTACTATATTTATTCAAGATCAAGGGAGTCTGTTTCACTCTCTCTGTTCAGTCTGTTTTACAAGATTGGCTTTTAAAATACTTTTTTTGCAAATACTTTGTTGTTAACAATTAATATATTATACATTATTTTTGTGAATTACCATGTATTTCTAGTGGAGTTAGCTTTCAATTATGTCAGAAAAGTGGTGTTCACCAACAGCACATATTCACCTCATTTCTGTAATCCTAACTAGCCAGATTATCAACTATATAATTATATGATCTATGTTCTCGTTGGACTGTGGCAGGATATTTACAGAAATGATGGAAGCTTCAGTATGTTCCATTTTTGTCTTAATTATTTCTCATAGTACAGTTTTCTTCTTATACAGACCTAAATATTCCATTGATACAAATAACTGTAGAGTATTATTTTTTCTATATTCTTGTTTTTAAATTATTTGAGTTCCTACAAAAGTTTCTCTATCTTTCTTCCACTTAAAGGATACTCTATTAGGTTGTAATCATGTCTATTTGAATTAGACCTTGAAATGGTCATTCACGCTTTTGTTATTTCAAGATTAGATTATTGCAATCTCCTGTTGGATCTGGCCCAAGAGGAAGCTGCATAAACTCCAGCTGGTATAGGATGTTGCTGCCAGATTCTTCTTACAAAAGACATTAGTCTCAATATATTTGATACCTCTTTCTGATTTTCATCCAAATTACAGGTTAAACAATGTTGATAATAAAATGGCCCTTTTTTCTTGAAAGTTTTTAGTGACATTGACTCACTGAATATTAGCAAGTTTTTTTGTTTTTTGTTTTTTTTTCCTTTTTAAACTACTCAGGCAAACTTTCCATTATCCTCAAGGTTAGCTTGTATTCATCTCACAATGAAAGCCTGGTGAGGCTGTTCTGTGCTTGCATTTGTAGAATTTCTTCACAGAATGTGTACTTGAGCATTCTAGGTACATGTATTTCTCAACTAAGTTACAATGTAATCTTTTTCAAACACTAAGAAATAATAACAAGTCCTGTTTCAAGGTTATTGCTTTTGCATTCTAAATTGATTTTTAAAATTTTAGAGAATTTGTTACATACAACTCTGACTGCAGTGTTATTACACTGTGCAATATTATTCCATACTTAAGTGTTAGGTTTAATGACAACAAAAAATAGATGAATATTGCTTTTTTTTTTTTTTTTTCCTTTGGGAACTGATTTTTCTATGAACAGAACATCTTTTAGGTAAGTTCAATACTATCATAACAGTTTTCATGAAAAACAAAAGTTTACACATATGTAACATAAAGCCATTTGTTAAGTAAGCTATATAAATAATAGGAACACAAGGAAGTGAAGGGAAAAGGTCAATGAAAATTGTACAAAGGATTTGCTGAATCTCAGAAGATGGAAAATTGTCATAGGCCAGAACAGTAGTGAAGAGGAAGAGCAATTCAGAATGACGTGATAGCGACATGAGCAAAGAAACATAGAAAGATTGGAGAAACAGGAAGTCAGTAGTTTGACAGGGGGATATGAGTGGGCAGTGGAAGCAGCTGATAGGGAGTGCAGCCTGCAGTGCTCAGCCTCTACCAAGTCAGACCTGCTCTTCCTGTTCTTGTTCTCAAAACCCTGAGGCCTGCCTGTAACTCAGTTTCTGCCCTATACCAATCAAAACCAATTTTATAGCCTCAAAAACATCCTAAAGTAACCTAAGCCTCTAGGACTTAGTTGACTATTAAAATCTCTGCCTAGGATGGGGCTTTGCCACCATCTTCTATATATACCAGAGGGGGCTGAAATGCAATTGTCTTACTGCACCTGTGCATCATTGTGTCTGTCATGGATTGAGTTGTGTTCCTTCACAAACTGATGTAGCACTTTAGCTAGGCCATGATTTCTGGTATTATGTTTGGTTGCTGCATTTTGTGAAGCCTGCCTCTTTGATGTTAATGAGGGTGGACAGGTGGCAGTTGTGTTGGTGGGGCATGACTCAGTGTGCAAAGTGGTTTTGTGCTTTCAGGCAGTCTCTTGAGATATAAAGGGAAGAAGCTAGTAGAGAGATTTGGGGATACATATCATCAGCAAAGAAAGCAGCAGCAGGAGCTGAAGACATCCTTTGGAAAGGACCGAGGCTGCTGTGCCTTGGAAGCTTCCACACCAGGGGAAGATTAATGACAAAGACCTTCCTCCAGAGCCAGCAGAGAAAGCCTTTCTCTGGAGCTGACACCTCAAATTTTGACTTTGAGCCTGCTAGACTGTAACAAAATAAAATTTCTCTTTTTAAAGCCATTCACTTGCAGTACTTCTGGTAACTGCATTGGATGACTAAGAAAATAGCCAGTGTAGTACAGGATATTTAGACGTTGGTGTATACTTCCTGGTGAGGGATGGTGTGAAATGTCCTGCCTCCTTTTGTTCGGTGTGCTTGATTTGAGGTATCCACTTGCTTGTTCGTTGACTGCGTGCTGTAGCAAATACTCTTCTACTTCCTTCCCTCAGTGCTCCTCACAGCCTCAAAGCCACATCCGGCAGGACCTCCACATAGGCAGCATAATGAAAGGAAAGGCAGAAAAAGTCCCCGCCCCCCGTCAGTTTATGATATCTCTTGAGATTCTAATCACTGTAACAGCTTGTGAACAGGATGGTGATGTGATCAGAGCAAGGGTACAAAAGAAAGTAATTATGACAGTGACACTACAGGATGATTACAAATGAGTAAGAACAAAGGCCTGTTTTAGGATAGCGCAGGGCAAAGCATTAAGAATAAAAATAAATAGCCATGTTGTTATCAAAAACCAAAACTAAACCCACTCTTCTGAGTTGATTGCAAACTCATAGCGACACTATAGAGACCTTAAAAGACAGAGCAGAGCTGCTCCACAGGCTTTCCAAAGAGCGCCTGGTGGATTCGAAGCTGAGCTCTTAAATTCCAGGCCACTAGTTAGAAGAGCTTTCCTAAATCCACGGTATTCTTCAATACTTATCTCTCCTTTTTTCTGAGGAAGACCATTCTATTCTCATACACTTTTCTGATCACTTACCTCTTTCTTTTAGAGAAAGTTGTAAATACATGTATCAGCCACTATTGAATGTGATTATATGAGATTTACATATATGCATTCACACACCTATAAAATGTGTATGTTAAATATTGCTAACTTAAAACCCATGCTTCTGGATGAACTCAGCATACGAAAGGATTTTTTTGGTCTACCCTTCCAACAGCAGCTGCTAAAATTTATCTGTCTCTGGGCTGGGGGTAAAGTTCTACATAATTTATGGACTGAAACTTGAGGACGCGTTGCAGTGTAAATCTTGTTTGGCAGAACTAATGAGATATTGACCGCTTCCTCTTTGCTGTACCTTGCCTTTATTTTGTACCCTAGACTGGTGATAATGCATAATAATTGAGGATTTTTATCCTTGACATTGTGGGAATAGACAAATTCCCTCCAAAAGTAAATTCCGTACTTAGTGGCCATATCAACCCAGTGTTTCCATGATAAAGAACACTATTGCTGCATAATAATTTGAGAGCACATTACTTTTTAATAAAAACAATCATTTCAAATAAATTGTTAATATATTCAATTACTTGAAAATGTCAACTAAAATTAACATATTACTAACATTCAGAAATCATTCTCAGTAATTTAATGATTTGTTGGGGAATGTTAATAAGTTTTACAGCTCTTCATTTCTGAGTGAAGAACAAATTCCATTGAATGGAACATAATGCCTATGTATTTAAATTATACTATAATTAAAGACATTTTTTAAACAAGGGAATTTGTAGTATCAGAGCTTAATTTTTTCTTTTTCTATATTAGCAGCAACATTTTAAACAACAATTTATTCAAGGTTTAAATAGGTTTCATTATTTTTTTTATGCTCAACAATAACATTTTCATTAATCTTGTTTTATTTATTTTTTTAAAGTGGGTACTTGTAGAACTGAGAACTTTTTCACTGGTGACTACTTCTTTTGCCTGCTTTTCAAGCTGATCAAGAACATCCTTAAACTTAAAAATGTAATTTATTCAATATTGCTGTACATATTGCAATAAATAGCACAGTTGTGACAGACAGTTATACATTGCATTTTTTGTGACTATTACTATCCAACTGAGCAATAACTCGATAGCATTCATTATGAACTCAATTTGTACTAAGTTATGCCACAAGAAATTGTTTCTTAGATAATTTATATAACCTTGTTGTTGTTGTTAGGTTCTGTTAATTCAATTTTTGACTATAGCTATCCCACATGACAGTATACAGCTGCTCCGGGGAGCTTCTAGGCTGCAAAGTTCACAGAAGCTGATTACCAGGACTTTCTCCCTCACAACTGCTGAGGTGATTTGAACCACCAGCATTTAGGGTCTTGTGCCCCCATGACTCCTTCACATAGCGTTAGAAAACTGAAAACCAAATCCCTTCTTGACAGGTTGATTCTTGCGAATGGCGACCCTATAGGACACGGTAGAACGTCCTGGCAGAGTGTCCACGGCTGTAATCTTCTGCCACATCTTTCTTCCTTGGAGTGGCTGGTGGGTTCCTACTTTTCAGTTGGCAGCTGAGTGGTGTAAGCACTGTATAACCAGATTTCATAAATACTGCTGAAAACTCATTCACTGAGTGCTTAGGGTGGGGGCGGGGGTGGTGAGAGAAAAAGGGCAGAAATACAGTGAGACTCATTACATCCGAATTGTATGACTGGAGTTTACTTTTTCCTTCATTACTTTTGTTAAAGAAATAATTTTTATAAACAAGAAACAGAATTTCTTGAGAAATGTTTAACATACCTGAGAGAATGGTTTTGAGTACTTTATTCTTATTAATGTGCAAATAAAGTGTTGAGGAAGCTCATTTACTCACTAAGAAGGACCTAGAGGACGTCCACTTGGCAGCATTTTGTTAGCAACTATTAGGAATGGATTAATAGCAATGATGCTGTATTACCTAAAAAGTTCCATAATTCAATTTACATTTTAAATAAAGACTGGCTAAACCCTGGTGGTGTAGTAGTTAAGTGCTATGTCTGCTTGCCAACAGGTCAGCAGTTCATATCCACCAGATGCTCCTTGGAAACCCTATGGAGTAGTTCTACCCTGTTCTATAGGGTCACTATGAGTCAGAATTGACTCAACAGCAGTGGTTTTTTTTTTTTTTTTTGATAATCTAAACTCTAACTGGAAGTTTTGAAGGTTATTAGAGGAAGGTGGATGAAGAGACAACTCCTATTATAAATATAGCTATACTGTTAGCTATATTGTTAGCTGTCCTTGAGTTGATGGCGACTTACAGCAAAAATTTGTGACAGAGTAGAATTGCCCCATAGAGTTTTATAGATCATAATCTTCGATGGTCAGGTCTTTGCCTCACATAGCTGTTGAGTAGACATAGACTTGGACAACCAACCTTTGTGTAGTAGCATAATGCTTCACTGTTGGGCCAAAGGGATCCTAAACCTACATAAAAATGAATATTGTCATAGAGATAATTCTGACTCGTAGCAACCCTAAAGGACAGACTAGACTGCTCATAGAGTTCCCAAGGAGCTCCTGGTAGATTTGAACAGCTGATCTTTTGTTTATCAGCTGTAATACTTAACCACTATGTCACCAGAATCTCCAGCATAGCTATAGTTACTGGAAAATTATAACAGCTGTAAAAAACATGGCTGGAATTCTAGTACTTTTGCGTAAACAAGTAGACTGAGTATAAGCAACTGAGAATTTAGGTTGATAGAAATGACTGAAGTTTGTCATAGAGAAACAACTTTCACCAAAACCTTTTGTAGCAAAGACATTTTTGTCATGATATATCAGGAAACAAAAATGGCGAATTGTCTGCAAGCACTCAGGTAATAACTGGAATAGAATCCAAAGAAGTGTAATGTGTTAGTGCTTTTCATACAATCTTGGCAGCCATTGATTCATTATGAGGAAATTCCTTACAGACTATGATTGGTTAAAGATAAAGAACTAAGGTCATGATCAGATTACCTTTTCCTGTTTTACATTTTCTAGTAGTTTGTTCTATTTGCTCGGGAGTCCTAGGTCTGTCTTATGATGCTTGTTTTTTCCTCTGTTATGTTGGGAAACCTTGGTAGCAGTGGGTAAGACCTATGACTACTATCCGAAATGTTAACAGTGCAAATCTACCAGGCACTCTTTAGAAACCCTATGGGATAACCCTACTCTGTCCTTTAGGGTCACTATGAATGAAACGTGAATTAACAGAAATGGATATGTGTTATTTCCATTTGGGCTATGATTATTTGGGACAGATCTTTAACTTTTTATTTAGTTATTTAGTTTTAGCTTGTTCTTTAGCATGTCTGCTGTCCACTGAACTGGTTAGAACACTCTGTCTCATACCTTCTATGTAGTTTTCTTATTATTTTAAGCTTTTTGAGATTCTGACAGATAAACTAACCTTCTGTGGTTATGACTTGCTGTAGTTAAAAACAAGCAAACAAAAAACCCATCACCATAGACTTGATTCCAACTCATAGTGACCTTACAGGACAGAGTAAAACTGTCTTGTAGCATTTCCAAAGAACACCTAGTGGGTTTGTAACAGCAGTCGCGGATCTGTGCTGCCTGTCTGCAAAGCCACTGCTGAGACAGGAGGTGAGGTGATTAAATGAGGACATTTTCTGAGTGCTGACACACAAGACGCAAGGGGGAATCAGTGTCTCCAAAGCTTGCTTACCTGTATAGGCTAAGCTTGGATTTGTTGACTGGGGGCTGTAGGGGAGGCGGGGGGAGGACGCTGGTTAATATTTTTCCCAGTCTATGCAAGTAATTCTTTCAATGTTTCAACAGTATTTTTTGTGGGGATCTCCATGGCTCCAACCAGTTGGGGCTTGATAATCATCCAAATGTCTGGTGATTTGGTTCAGCAGTCTTAGAGAATATCTGAAAGGGTATAAAAAGAACAATTAATCAATGTTTCTAAGAGGAAAGAATAGCTGTGTGACATATGACCAGGACAAGGTCAAGTCTAAGGGATGGCAGAAACCAACCCCTCAGCACTGAATGTTTATAACACCTTTGTCTTACCTTCTGTGCTTACTGTTTGTAATAGGATGGAGTCAGGCTGGCTAAAGGCCTCCCTTTCAGATTCTAACTACAGCTCTAGTTCATAATCACCAGGTTACTAGGGTGTCCTGCTGTGGTTAGGTTAGTCTTTTACTAGGTTAAAAACTTTTTAAAAATTGTTCTTACTAAGTATCTTTGTGTAAGTTAACCCAGTGTAGGAAACACATGCTTACCTGTTTCTTTTTTTATGACCTGTTCCTTTGGCCTTTCCTCTCACAGAGCTTTGCATTTTTGTGTATTTGATTATGCAACCATTTTACAACAGGGAGAGGCTAGAAGTCAAGTACTTATGACTCTGAGAAAGTATAAAGGGATGAAGGACATAAGAACTGTTGTCTAATTCCTGGATATAAAAGGAAAGAGAAATTTGTTGTTCAAGATAGCTGCATGGCATTGGGGGAAAGGAATATGACAATAATTTTCTTATAAAAAATTAAATTTTAAGTGTTTGAGGTGTAGCTAATTAAAAGTAATGCTATATTCCTTTTAATATTTTGGATGAATATTGACATTTTTATCATAATCATGACAAAGCACAAATTTAAACAAAATGTCTTTGTATTGGATTAAAGGTCAGCTAGCGTGTGTTTTCTTATGAGAAAAATATATCAAGAGAATGTAAATTATTGAATTCAAATAAATATGTAGCATTTCAATACATCATTGTAAAGTACAATTGTGAAATTTCCTGGAAGACATTCAAAATAGAGAATACTTGCATATTTAATATTTAAAATAAACAAAGCAAATTATAAAAGAAAAGTTTCATGTAGAGTAGAATGTACAATCTTGACACATTTGTTTAGAATTGTTGAAAGGCAATGGGATTACCTACATCTGGCCTTTGTGCCTCTGGGGTTGATTTTCTGCTAAATTGATTAGCTAGGCCATAATCTTGCCAATGGATTGGCTACTCTACCATGCCTGTAAGAGTTGTAAAACTCCTGCAGGGTTTGGCGGATTACTATGTGAACTTGGTGGCTGTGTCTTATCTAGGGGATTGGTCATTTGTGCCATGCTATTAGTCTTAACACAGTCAGCCCCACAGAGTTTGAAGAAGAGCCTGGAACGGAGAGCATCCTTTGGACTCAGGGTCCCTATGCTGAGAGCCTGGAAGACCCATAAAGAGCTGTAAGCCTAGAGACAGCACAGGATGGCATACAAGCACTAGGGGTAGTGAACCGAGATGGCTATGGTGAGCTTTTCCATCAACAGAGTGACAAAGCTGAGTACTTTGGGGCAGCTGGCTTCCTGACAGCATGGGATGCCTTCAGGCATTTGATTGCAGAGCCAAAAGAGCTGTCACCCTTGCGTGAGCCAGGGTGCACATCAAAACCCTGCACTGAGTAGAGGCTGGTGGCCAATGGCCAGAGCAAGGCCTGCCTGCGGGTATGTGCAATAAGCAAACAAGAGTTGTCATGGTTAGAAGTTATCCTAACTAAAGAACTGTAATTGGTAGCCTATTACTTCCAAGATGATTCTGATTCTGAATTAGGGACAGTTGGTATCATACCACAACTGGTGAAAAGGTTGAAGAACAGAGATATGTCTGACCTTCACCACATAGGAGTCAGCTTTGGGCTGATGCTGATAATGGTGATTATCTGTTCCCCTTGTGAAGTTCAGGATCTGAGGCCACCACATTTCAAATGTGTTGGTAATTAAGAAAAAGAAAAACTGAAGAAGCTGTTTTAAGGAAAATACAGAAAATAAGGTCTGAACTTCACAGGAAAAAAAAATTAATCCCATTTTACTCACCAGGAAAATGAAATTAAATGATAATTCATACTTCAGTTGCAAGACTGCAGATGATGATATGACTCATAGGTGCTGACCACATGAAAAAAACAGAAAAAGATAAAATCTTCTTTATAGTTACAGCTATGACTTGCGCCCTGGTGGTATAGTGTTTAAGAGTTGTGGCTGCTAAGCAAAAGGTCAGCAGTTCAAATCTACCAGCTACTTCTTGGAAACCATCTGGGCTGGTTTGTTGTGCTCTGTCCTATCAGATTGCTGTGAACTGGCATTGAAGGCAAAGAATTTTGAGTTTTGATAGATTTGAACAATTATGAAGTAACGACTTATACCTAATTTTAAATTTAAGCTGGTCACGATATTACTGATTTATTTAATTTCTTCACAGAGTTTTTGTTACTTATTTATAACACAGGTTTTTGTGTTTCTTGAATAGACAGCAATCCATAGTGTCCAGTAAACACACCAACACCTGGCCTATGGCTTTCTCTCTGACCTGCTCCCCTGTAGATTTCACCCCTAGCTGGTTCAGCAACAGTCACACTGCTTTCCTTGCTGATCCATGAATCCGTCAAGCACGTGCTTGCCTTTTGACTCACTTTAGACTGTCTTAAAGGTCTTTACCACGTTCATTTCCTCATTCCACTTTGTCTCTGCTCAAATGTCACTTCTTCTGAATAGACATCACTGACTGCTTTTTATCAGAAAGTACATTCCTAACAACCAAATTTTACATATCTTGCTTTATTTTTCTTTGTAGCTCTCATACTGTTTACTTTATAAGATACGTGTGTGTATATATGTATATATATATAAAATCCTAGTATCACAATGGTTAAGAGTTACAGCTGCAAACCAAAAGTCAGCAGTTCAAATCCACCAGACACTCCTTGGAAACCCTGGGAGGGGTAGTGGTACAGTTTTACTGTGTCCTATAGGATCTCTATGAGTTGGAATGGACTCCATGGCAGTGGGTTTGGTTTTTTTGGTTATATCTAATCAAAACCAAACTCATTGCTATCAAGTCCATTCTGAGTCATAGCAATCCTAAAGGTTTTCCAAGGCTGTAAGTCTTCGTGAAAGCTCCCTACCACAGCTTTCTCCTGCAGACCCACTGGTAGTTTCAAACCCATGAGCTTCTGGTTAGTGGTTATTGATTGCTTAACCACTGCACCACCAAGGCTATGTATGTAATTTGTACTTCTGCATTTATAATGCAGGATACAAGAGAGTAGAATTTTGTTAGTTTATTGATCCATCTGTGGGTACCAATAATACTTGTACATGATAATTAATTAGTATTGGTGAAGAATTAATAAATAGATGAGTAAATTACTAACTGTTTCCATTTGTTGAGTTTTACTGGTGTGAGGGCATGATGCTATTATTTTGTCTCACTTATTCTTCACAGAAATAACCTATTGCAGTAATAATTGTTTCTCCTCTATAGATAGGAAAATGGATATAGACAAAATTAAAGGGAGTTGATAATATTGTACAGGTTACATATGATACATAGCACAAGAAAAAACTCACCCACTGTCATCCAGTAGATTCCAATTCATAGTGAACAGATAGGACAGAGCAGGAGCTCCCCATACAGTTTTCAAGACTATAAATCCTTTTATGATGATGATTAAGTAAAAATGTGCATTCTCATGTAAACTTGCATGCCTGCTTATGTGCATCTCCCACTGCTTTCCCTGCCCAGTGACAGCACACTCCTCTTCTGCATTCCATACATGTCATATCTGCTTACCAATCTCTTGCTTGTCACCTCCTGTCTACCCTCTCCCCCACCTCCAGTAAGAGGTGAGCAGGATGACGTCCTATAGATGCATAGAGCCATAAAGTGAACACACGATAAGGTCACTCTGTGTCGCCAAGTCCAATCCATTCCTGTCTGCAGAGTTCACCTCCAGTACAATTTATGGACAGGAGCAGCATCAGAGCCAGGGGCCATGCTCCCAGGGGAACCTCGAGGCCCCTGGCCCACCAACTGGGGTCTTTTAATAGAGATCTCAGGGTGCACCCCTTTTTATTCTTATGTTGTCTGTGAGACTCAACATTGTGAGCCCCATCATGACTGTCACTGGTGATGGTCAGGCACCATCTGGTTCCTCTGGTGACATGTCAATGTAGTCACCCACTCACATGGGTCTCTCTGTAAGTTTCCAAGACTATAAGTCTTTATAAAAGCAGCTTGTCACATCGTTCTCTATTGGAGAGGCTGGTGGTTTGGTTAGAAAGTGAGAGCTTTAATCACTGTGTTACCAAGCCTTCTTAAGAACAATTTAGTATGTACAAACTATGAGTGCATATCAGGGCATGCTGAGTTAGTGTAACCAATATTAAATGCAGCTAGAGGTATATAGTAGAGGTTTGGATATAAGCTTCTGAAGTTCAGAAACGGGACTGGTAAACTGCTTGCATACATAGTATATTTATGTGTGTGCATGTGTGTAGTATGTGTCAGAGTTGTAAGTATATAAAAGGACTAATTGAAACCAAGAACATTAATGAAATTTTCTAGGAATTTGCACTCAAGAGAAGACGAAGTTATCAAGGCAATAGTAGTATTTGTATGTGTGGGTACAGACTCCTTGGTTAAGGCACACCTGTTAAACAAAAAGTTGGTACTTGAAGGGACCCAAACTCTGCAGAAGAAAGACCTCGAAATCTGTTCCTATAAAGATTACACCTTAAAAAAGACTATAGGACAGTTTAACTTTGTCATAGTGCCCCTATGAATCAAAACTCAACTCATTGTCATGTTGAATATGTATATGAGATATGACAACTAAGTCTACAAACTTAATTGTTTTAAGTGCCGCATACCTCATTGTTGCGTATCACTACAGTCCCTTTCGACATACTCTCCTTGGGAAGCTATGCACTGATGCTGACACCTAGTCCATCCTTCAGTGCAATTTTAGAACTCTTTCTGAAATGCCCATTGTGCATGGTGGCACAGCGGCAAATTGGTGAACTTAGTTGTATAGTTGTCTGTGAGGGAGTGTTTAGCCAGTGAACAATTAACTGTATTGGAATATCCTCCCTACTCACCTGTTCTGGCCCCTAATGGTGTTTTTCTTTACTGGAAGATAAAGGAACATTGAAAGGAAAACATTTTGATGACATTAAGGACGTCAAGGGTAATAGGATGACAGTTCTGATGGACATTCCAAAAAAGGGTTCCAAAATTGCTTTGAAGGGTGGACTAGGTTCTGGTGTCAGTGCACAGCTTCCCAAGGGGAGTACTTTGAAGGTGATCATAGTGATATTCAGCAGTGAGGTATGTAGAACCCTTTCTAGGATGAGTTCATAAACTTAATTGGCAACATTTATTATATGAATTCTCTCTTTTCAAGATAAATAATTTGCACTTTCCATTTTCTCAAACCAGCCTTATACAAACTGAGAAAACTCTGTCCCTGGGTTCCAGACAGGTATGACATGAGGCATTTTCCATTGCCATTACCCCAAAACTGCCTGCAGGAATTTGACCACAAACAAAACTTTACCTTCAAGCTCCTAATCGAAGCTCTTCCCTTTTCAAACCTTGACCATAAACAATACCCCCTCCCCCTTCCAATCAACACTCCTTCCTTATCAGACCATAAATCCCCTTAGTGGGATTTCTTGCCACTGTTTTTTCTCTTTTAATTAAACATTCTTTCTTTATCAAACCATAAATCCCTCATCCCACACTACCTCATCAGAACTTTAAAACTATAAAAAATTTGCATTACTGGCCAGGGGCAGGCTGAGCCACACCCCTCGACTCAGACCCCATTCTCTTTCGGCATAAACTTCACTAGACTCTTGGACTGGTGTGTCTCTGTCGTTGTTTGGTATCATCCTCTCCCCAACAAAGGCATTACAGTATATAATCCAGAAAACTTCAACTCGTACTAGCTTCCTCTGTTTTCATTTCCACCAAATGAACTGATAAAATTTTAAAATTTTATTCTCTAAGTATTTTTCCTAATCTAACCTCTCTGTCCTACTTACTTTACTTCATTTGGACCCTCATTATTTATTATTTTGATTTCTGCAGTAGCCTACCAATGCGTCTACCAATCGGTCAGTTTTCTGTGTGCCTAAGTTATCCTTCTAAATCAAGGGACTTTCCTGGTACAAATAGTTAAAACAGGAATGAGTAACTCCTTACCACTGACCATTTTGCTTTGTGATATAACTTAAAGGAAACTGCTTTAATTTTTCCAATAGAGATGCACTGGTGATGGGGGAAGTGTGGTACAATTAACACATCCACACAACACTAGGGTGTTGGTAAGAGGAAATTCTAGAGATGTTTAGCCTGTGCGCCTGTTGAGAGGTAGGTCCAGAATGTTGAGATCAACCCAGTGACAGTGAAGCCTAGCATCTGGACTTTCTAAGAGTTAACAAGTGTTGAAAATGCTTCAGTTAAGGTAGCCCAAATAGATGCAGAGTGTGTATCTACAAAAAAAAAAAAGGAAAAAGAAAGACTTTCTTTTTGAGATAGGGATTTCATGCATCACTCAATTCCTGGAACCCAGCACAGAATCTGACAATAGGTGCTCAGAAAATACTTTATTGATGGAAATCATATCAAATCTTTATCCCTGCTACTATGAAAGACTGAGAAAGCAACATCAAATCTCTGAACTTGAATGGCCTTATCTGTAAAGTGAACAATGATGAAATAAGGAATGTGAACCTGTTTGGTAAATTCTAAAGCAAATCACAAATGCAAAGGATGTAAGATAAGGCTGTGCCTGTGTTGTTCATTGCTAAAATATTTCCACATATTAATATTTTCATTATTAAAGAGCTGTGCCATTTTTTCAGTAACATTCTTCAATTCGATAAAATAGATCATCTGAGTTATAAGAATATATTTTATTCATGGAATTCACAAAGCTCTTTTAATTTGCAGGATGAAAATGCAGGCTATGAACATTTTTATTATTTCTCATTCTCTGCTTTGCATAAAAGCCATCTACAGGGATGTGTCCAAACACCTATCTTTGTGTGTAAGTCATTTCATGTTCTGACTACTGCCTCTGTTTACTGCTCCATCCCTCTTCCATGACATACTTTAGGCCAGGACACGTGACAGCTTGTATCTGTATTGAACTAGCCTTACGTCCTGGAAATTGCATTGTTCTGTCATCCGTGAATATTTGAGTGTACTACCTAGCCAGAATCCCCCTCCACTCTCCTTGAAATTTACCTCTGTAAGATTTCAGATGAAGAAATAAAGACTGCCTTGGAGTAGCACATGGTGTTTTCCATAAGTTATGTGTACTGTGAAATGCTTGCTAAGAAAATGACAGTAAGAAAACATCCAACCGAACATCTACAGTATTTTCAGATATAGTAATGATAATTTTATATCCAATGATAAGTAACTATAATTTTTTTAAGTATTTCAATATGTCTAACTGCTTTTGTCCCTTAGAAAGTTATTTTGGCTTAACCATACTCAGAGACAACACTACGTCACTTGTTTCTTGCTCAGTGTTTCCCATGCACTGTTTCATAGTAGGTCACAGGAGTTAATGTCAAAAATAAAATGGCATGATATATACATTAGGAAAGGCTGTGCCAAACAGAAATACATTTTTTAAGCTCCTGATAATTTAATGCACTGATGTACATCAGCAGCTCTAAAACAGATATACTTTAAGCATTGTCCTTAAACTTTTGGAAGACGAGACCGCTGATGTAGAAACAATATCTCAGAGAGAAAAGCACTGCAGTAGGTCTCTCAACTTACCATTAGAGGCAAAAGACGTTTTTTTCAGTTGTATTGCCTTCATCAATACTGTCCTAAATAACCTCAAATTTTCAAATATGTGTCAATGCTTAAAATTCTCTTCAGAAAGCCTTTGAATTATGGTTTTAGTCTCTACTAAAATATGCAACTGCCTTAGTTATCTAGTACTACTGTAACAGAAATAACTTAAGTGGACAGTTTTGGCAAATAATTTTACTCTCTCAGTATAGAAGCTAGAATTCAGTGTACAGTTCCAGAGGAAGCTTATCTTTATTTGTTAGATCTGGAGGAAGTTTCTTGTCATCAATCTTTCCATGATCTAGGAACTTCTCAGCACAGGGACCCCAGGTCCAAGGGATGTGCTCTGTTCTTGCCTCTTCAGTTTTGTTCATATAAGGTCCTCATCTCTCTGCTCACTTTCCTCTCTTTCTACTTCTTAGAGAATGAGAAGTGACAGAGGCCACACTCCAGGGAAACTCCCTTCACATAGTGGTGGTAAGTGTAAGAATCTAACAAAGATCACTTAGGTTATTAAGCCGCATTCCATCCTCTGCTTGAATTAACACCCTCAGACTAGATTAGCAGGTCTGCATGCCTCTCCCTATCTCTGAGGAAGTAAAGCTGATTAAGACCTCAGAGAAAGAGAATGAAATTTTGGGTAATTCACACTGTTTGATAAAATGTAATGAAACCTTATGATGTAACAAAATCTTGTGACCCCTGACTATTGTTCTGTGACAAACATCTACCCCCTTTGAATTCTGGATATAAAAAATGCTGGAAATGTAACCCAAATGGGAAAGTTTTCAGCTCTCTAACCCCCAGATTGCTGGTGCAGCTGCGAATAAAATATTCCTTGAATCTCACTCTGTGTCTGAATTTTCAGCTCCAGTGACAGGTAGAACGCACTTGCTTTAGTTCGGCAGCAGTAGATCAAGGCTGTGACCCAAGTAGTTTGTTACATCCCACCCTAATCCTCTTTAACACAAACCATTCATATCTCATCAACCACTGACAAAGAGTAGAATTCCCACCCTCATCAGACCATAAAAGGGAGCACAACCACACGACGATGAGCACTATAGCTTAGCAAAGTTGGCACATACTTGGGGGAACACAATTTAACCCATGATATTCCATTAAGAAAGGAGTTCTAGTTTATACTTTACTACTTTATATCTTCTGTGTTAGACTAGAAATCCTGATAGCACAGTAGTTATGAGCTACGTCTGCTAACCCAAAAGTCTGCAGTTTAAATCCTCCAGGTGCTCCATGGAAACTCTATGGGGTAGTTCCACTCTGTTCTGTAGGGTTGCTATGAATTGTAATTGACTTGATGTCACTGGGCTTGTTTTTATTGTTTTATATTAGAACTATCCTTAAAAATGAAAATTGAGAATCATTTCTTAGAATATGAAAATCTTAGTCATTTGAAAAGAAGCTGCTGTTCTAAAAACAACATCTGGCAATAAAAAAGTGGTCAAATTGCCCTACTTCAGCCTTTTTTTAAGGGCCAAAAAGTTATGGAAGTGTAAAATTACAAGACAACTTGCTAGTCTTTCCATCAAACCTTACTTCTAAAAAGTAAATGCTGTCTCTAATCTGCCTCAAGAATGAAGTCATTTGGAGTTAACCATTATCCAAAATCTATTTACAAGTTAAAGCTCTCTAAGCCTCCAGCTATGGAATCAAGACAGTATAATAAATGGTATGCATTGCCTTTGGAAAAATGAAAGTTCCTTACCTCTAAGCCTGTTTTTCTGACAATGTGTCATTAGGATCAGCCATTAGAAAGCCAGTCACTGCCCCAGAGCAGTTAACTTGATGATTGGTTTCTGATTATTATATTTTCTTGGGAATATTGATTGATTCTTATGGCTCTTTCTCCCCCTCTTTCGATGCCTGGAGGAAGATTGATACACAAACGCAATTTTCTCTGTTACTTTCTACCAGCAGGGGGAGATCTCTAGTTTTCTACTGAATACTAACACTGTATCACTATTCGCCAGGAGGTACTGTGTTCCAGTGGTAATGTCAATGATAATTCATACATACTAAGATGGAATGCTGGGTAGCCTTCCCGCGAGCTGTGCACGTAGTCAGTACCAGCTTCATCTCTTCCCAGCCATGCTCTAATAGTTCTTTCGCTATCACATATCACTGTGATGTCAATAATAAACATAACATGTGGCATGTTACTCATTTTAAACATGGCATTGTTACTTCTCTTCCTGAGATTATTACAGAAGGTGACTTTTTTATATCAAAAGGGTTAACAGTAGAGTCTGCTGAGTGATATTTTTGTAGCAAGTCAAATAATTTGAAAATCAGCAAGGATGCTACCCTGTCTAATACACCTTACATTTATCTACCAAAAATCTAGACATATGCTCAACTATTGCATCACTAATTGATATTAAAGGAGCCCCAGTGGTGCAGTGGTTACTGCTCAGCTTCTAACCGAAATGACTGTTCAGTTTGTGTTAAGACTGAGTCGCATTCATACATTTACTTTTAAAATCAGAATACAAATGAAAATATTAATGCAACATACTATCAGTTTTGTTTTACTTAATTTGTCAGATTACTTCAATTAATAATGACAGCTAGAAAGAAAACCTAAGGAAACAGAGCCTCAGATGCAGGACTGAAATACGTAAGTTGGATCATAGGTTGGGGGAAATAATTGTGTGGTGTGCTGAAATAAGAAGCTATGTGACATTAAAGGGTGTCATGAGCACATTAGACATTTTTAGAGACCATGTGAAGAGATATGTTAAAAGTCAGAAGAATTAGGGTGCACACATTTCTCTCACCTCAGCTTTGCATAGGAATACTGAAACTCCAACAAACTCATGGAAATTCAGCAATTATCACTCACTGACAGAACACCTCTGTCATCAGTTTCCTGAAGATTACCAGTAAAAAATCTGTCATGTTTTCCTGCCCTATTGGCAATAAAGATGACATTTCTCTTTTCTGTTCTCAAAGGTTACCTTACTCTTCATATTTTTCTCTGTTGAAAGGCAATATAACTCTAGTTGAAAAGGACAATTAATTTAATGCTTTATAGAAAAGTAATTAAGACTTGCTACTTTATTCAAACTATGAATTCTTAGTGAAATGAAGTAAAATTGGTGCATCCTAGTTTCTTCACAAATAATAAATTAAAAAATGTAGTTTATGGCAAAATCGAAAGGGCTAACTGACCATGCAGTAAGTGCAAAGTTAGAATTAATTGGTTTAAGTTACTTGCAAGTTAACGGTCTTCATAATTTTTATTTTATTTTATTTTTCATCCTTTTGTGAAGGGAGAAAATATGACATAAAAATGCCCAATTTTACTCTTCTAACTGTGCTGCTCCATTACAAAAAACAAGCTAAAATGAACTAAGGTTTGGATTAGCCTATAGTGTGCTGAAGAATAATAATTCTTTAAGTAATTTTAAATAACATTTATTAAAATCTTGGTATTTTTTCAGGACATATTGTATCTGGTATAGGCACAATGAAGAAGTATGCAGACGTGTTCCATCCTCAGAGACCCTAGATCATGGAAGAGGAGTAGGGGGACAGCATGGAAAGTTGTGTTGCTCAGGCCTCCCTACTCTGTACAGGCCTTCCAGCCAGGAGTGAAGCAGCAGCAGGACATGCCCTGTTTATGCCCAGCTCGACTTTGAGGGCTCAAATCTGGCAGTGAGCCACCTTTGTGTAAAACTAGTATATATATAAGGTTACTGCATCATGAGGTGCTGCTTGCTGCTGCCTGTTGCTAAGTATGTGTGTTATTTGCCTGTTGCCTGCCTAATGTTGTACCTGTCTCCAGCCTTTGCACCAATAAATCTTCTATGATACACCAGCTGTACCTCCGTTGTTACTGGGTCTGCTCAAATTGCAAAGTTGCACTTATGACCTTAAGTATCTACATTTTGACAAGGAGACAAAAAGTAAGCTAAAAGTTGCTTTGTAATTAGTAAATACGGTAACATGGTAAACACTATGTAAGACAATTACGAGGCAATAGGATCACTATGAATCAGAATTGACTCAGTGACAGTGGTTTTGGTCTTGGGTGCTGGAGAATTTATCAAAGGACTTAATTTTCTCTGAGTTATACAATAAAGCTGCCTAAGGCAAGATCTCAAACAATCTATAGGAAGGGACAATATTTACTTTCTTAAAAGTTCTTAGAAAGACTCTGACATTTTGAAATCATTTCATAAAAGTGATATTTAATATATAGCTACTACATACTAGACATCGTGTTATGTGCTGAAAATATAACAATGAACACCAAGAGCCAATACCTTCCCTAGAAAGTCTATAGTCTAGAAAAATAAAATAAGATGTTTTCTGACTGAAAGTCACATATTTTGAACCCTACAATAAATTACCTCTTTATCAGCAATAAATGCATGCCACTCTGACTACAAATAAACATTATCAAAGGCTTAGTTCCTCATTTTCTCTACTGTTCATGTATGAATTGTTTGAAGGACTCCTGAATGTATGTGCTGAAAATCTCAAATTGTGTGTCGAGTCTATAAATTAAATAAGCTTTGCATCAGATGAAGGGGAATTAAGATGACAAGTAATCAAAATCAAAGTAGACGCTGATACTCAGTTTTTGAAAGCGCTCCATCTGCAGTTAGTTAATGCATAATGAGAGCTCTGGTGGCTTACAGATTACAGTAGTTGGCTGCTAACAGAAAGGTTCATGGTTAAAATCCGTGAGCTGTTTTGCGGGAGAAAGGTGTGGCAGTCAGGCTCCATAAATAACTTAGAGCTTTGGGAACCCTGTGGGGCAATTCTGTCCTGTCCTATGGGGACACTATGAGTCAGTATCTCAACTTGATGGCAGTGGGTTCAAAATGAACAGCAATTTCTATCATTACTGCCAAGCCAAGTGCTGTCGAGTCGGATCTCTATCATTACCAGCAGGTTAAAAATTATGATGTCAGGATAACGTCATATAAAATGGCAGAGTAGGAACTTCTAGAGTTCAGTGCTTTCAACAAAACAATATTTAAGCAGAAAAAGCAACTGAAATAAACTATTTTGAAATTCTGAGATCTGATTAGATTTTTACACTAGCCAGAGGAATGCCAGATGGAAAAGAAGGCTGCAGATCTCTCTCGGTGAGCCGCTGCAGCCAATCTGGTACCGTCCTCCACCCGTCAGTCTGGCCATAAGTTCCTTGAAGTGCTGACTGATGCCAGGGCTTGGTCAGTGGAGACCTTTTACTTTATAGCTTTCAAATTACACAGTTTGCACAATTGCTTTGGTCTGGCAGTGCCCTGAGGGAAAAGTGAAATCCAATGTGGTAGTTTTAATGCTGTTACAGTAGTGACATCACCAAGAGAGAGCCATGGAGACAGAGTGGTTGAGAGCTTGGCTTCTAAAAAAAAAGGCTGGCAGCTCAAATCCACCAGTTGCTCCTTGGAAACACTTTCATAACCTGCCCCCACAAGTGCCCAGTAAATTTCCATCAGACCTTAAATTAGCCCAAGGCAGATTTGGCCTCGCCACATGTGTAGAAGGGCCAGCTATGACCACTGACTGACCTCCACAAAGATTGCAGCGACACAAGAAAAATCATCACCAGAACCCTATTCCGAAGTGAGCTGTGCAACAAAAACCATGTCACTTCCTGTTTCCTGAGTATCTTCTAGAATTTTCTGTCTCAAATATGCCTGCAAGGCCACAATCTTGCTGCCCAAATCACATATAAACCCTGCTTCCCCATAGCTCAGGGAGTAAGATCTGAAGAACTTCCTGACTCATTGCTTTGTGCATTGTAATTAAGTTACTTTGTCTTTCTCACAGACCGGTGTCTAGATCATCGCAAGTCTGAGCTTCCTAAAAAAGACTCAGCTTCCTAGGTTTGCTAACAGTTTTACTGTCTCCTATAAGGTTGCTCTAAGTCGGAACTGACTCCATCGCAACAGATTCAGTGTTGTTTCCCTTTCTTTTATTGTGGTACTTTTTTTGATGATATTGGTTAAGCTGGTAATGGACTGCAAAGACAACAGAAAAATAGATTGGAAAAGTTGTGAAGAGTTGACTACAGCTTTCATGGATCTCTGTTTGCACAGAGATTAAGGACTATGGCTGTTAACCAAAAGCTCAAAGGTTGGAATCCACCAGCCACTCCTTGGAAACCCTATGGACAGTTCTACTCTGTCTTGTAGCATCTCTTTGAGTCTGAATGCATTCTACAGCAATAGATTTGGTTTGATTTTATAACTTTTACATAGTTGAAGGTGCACATTTGCCTATGCTAAGAAATTTGGAAGACAGCTCCCTGGCCACCTGACTGGAAGAAATCAATATTTGTGCCCATTTGAAAGAAAGATGATCCAAAGTGTTCGAAACAGTGTATTGACAGAGAACTGCCAGAAATTCATACCTGATGCAAAACAGGACATGGAACAAGGGATATCACTACTGATGTCAGCTGGAACTTGACTGAAAGCAGATGAATTAAGATGTTTACTTGTGTTTTATTAACTATGTAAAGGCACTGGGCTGCATGAATCATAGCAATTATGGATAGAATCGTGAAGAATGGGCAATTCAGAACACTTAATTGTGTTCGTGAGGACCTTGTACATAGACCAAAAAGCAGTTCTCAGACAGAATAAGATAGTGGTTTGTGGTTTAAATAAGAAAATTTGTGCTTCAGGGTTGTATCCGTTCAACATATTTATACAATCTGTTTGCTGAGTGAATAATCTGAGAAGCTGGAGTATAGGGAAAAACACGTGGCATCAAGGTTGGAAAAAGGCTTGTTAATAACATGCCATGATATGCAGATGACATAACCCTGCTGAAAGGGAAGAAGTGAAGTACTTATTGATGAAGATCAAAGATCACAGCCTCCAGTATGGATTACATCACAACATGACAACATAAATTCTTCCAGCTTGACCAATAAGCCACACATCATGATAAATAGAAAAAATTGAAGTTATCAAGGATTACATTTTACTGGGATCACAATCAACCTTGTCAGCAGAAGTTGAAAAATCAAACCGTACATTGCATTGGGCAAATTACTTCCTCAAAATGTTAAAGAGCACCTATGTCACTTGGAGGACACAGGTGGCTCTGACCCAGCCCATGATGCTTCCAGTGGTCTCGTGTGCATGTGAAAGCTACACAGTGAATAAAGAAGGTGGGAGGAGAATTGACGTCTTGAAATTATGGCTTTGGCCAAGAACATTGAACATAATTTGGGGTGCCAGAAGAATGAAGACATCTGTCTTTGAAGAAGTATAGCCAGAATGGTCCTTAGAAGCAAGGATGGTGAGACTTTCTCTAACCTGCTTTGGTCATGTTGTCAGGAGGGACCAGTGCCTAATGAAGGATACCATGCGTGGTAAATTAGAAGGTCAGGGAAAGAGAGGGAGACTCTCAAGGACACGGCTTCAACAGTGGTTGCAACAACCGGCTCAAGCACAGCAATGACTGTGAGGATGGTGCCGGACCGGGCAATGACTTATTCTGTTGTATCACCCTGGAACCAGCTGGAAGTCCTTAACCACAGCAACCTTGGCTTTCATTAACAACAGAAATCTCAAAGGAGTAGATGATTTGGATGTTTTCTGGGTTTTGCCTGTTCCTACCTCCTCCCTTGTGACTTTATAAAATCTCACTTAAAACACTAGCTGGGCATGGGCTATGAAACAGAGTTCTTGATGATTATGCATATCTTAAAGGGAAGTCTTTGCAAAATTATTTCAGGAAAAGCACTAAGAAGATGGAGTATTACTATAGTCAGTTGTTACGGGGGAAAAAAGTATCACAAGTCCTGAAAAGTAGGACGATCAATAAATAGCTAATGGTTTGATTTTTTTTATTTTTTGTTGTTTATTTAAAATATGTGGCTTTATTCTCATGAATAATCCATTCAAAACAGCAGGCTTTATTAAATACATGCAACAACAAAAATCTACAACAAAAAAATGAGAGAATAATTAAAAATCCATATGTATTTTTCCCTCCTGGTTCTGATGGTGGGCATTGTACATAGTAGAAAGAAGTAGAGAACAGTTGTCAGGATATAGGGATGTAATTTCAATCCCTGAAACTATGTGTTTCTCTGATCAAATCACAGTATCTTGGATATTCAGGTTCCTTAGTAAGATGAAGGGATTTGCTGAATATTCTTACAAATCTAGTGTTAGGGAATCTGATTATTTCTGTTCTCCTTCTATACTGAATCTTTCCTGTTGACTCTTATTTTTGCCAACTAATCTCCTCCAAAGAACTGTGAGTGGTGTCTGCAACGTAAGTCATAATTAATCCTCGAGGATGACTTGGTTGATTTTCTCAGCTGGAAGAGTAACCTTCTGCCTTTACTTATAAATTATTATTGAATTTCATACAAGGAACAAACTCCCTAAAGTAGGAAAACAGCTCTTCAAGTGGGTATGAGAATGGCTATTCTCCCCAGTTCTCCAAATGAGTTCTGTAAGAGCATTTGTACAAGCTAAAAGAGTCACACTTCAAAGTACTAAGTGAAAACTTAAGTTAAAACCCAAAGGATATTTCTAAAGATATATTTTCAGGCATGGAGTCAGGTAATGAGGGAGATATTTTACTTTAAGTAAAAATAATTTCCCAGTACTTTCAAATCATATGACATATTCAGCTGCCTACTCTGACTTCTCATAAGGCCTACCATGAATAACACTTGTCAACTGGATTTAAGAATGCCAATTTGATTGCAGTGTCTGTGATGAAATACAGGAGAATGAGTAATATATGAATTTATCATTTTTAAGCACTCCTAAGTAAAAAGACACTTACCGACTTATGTATTAAGAAAATGTACATAGAAAGTAATTAATTTATGGTTAAATTTAGTATATCAAAGTACCATTATTCTCTTGTTTCATTTTCATTTTGAATCGTTTTTCAAGTTAAACTTAAATAAAAATAAATCTACTTTTTTTCATCAAATCCTGAATTTCTTACAATAAAGACTGTTTTGGATTTATTAAGGGATGTATTCTTAAATGGATGTTATGATTATATTCCTTGGATTCCATTGTTTTAAGCAGTTTTCAGTAATGATGAAATAGATATAAAATTTTATTTTTTTCATATTTTTGGATCTTAAAGTTTCTTTTGTCATAGGCAATCATTTTGAACAATAAAACAAAAGGGAATGATGTTGCATAGTCAGTGAGTACACCATTTTTTTTACATCTTCTTGAATAATTTCAATAATAAAAAATGATGGTAGTGATATATTCATTAATTCATTCATTTACATGCTATAGACCTAAAGACAGTAAGTAGGTCCTCTTCTCTATTGGGATGAAATAAGAAAATAGTATGATGCATTCATCTTACCGACAGCATTTACAGAAGATACTGACATTTTATCACGTGTCGGGCTCCAAATTAAGAAGTGATTTCCCCAAACCATGTCTGTACTATGTTTGAAGCCATGTAAGAAAGCAAAACAAAGACAGCTACTGTTATGGATTGAATTGTATCCCCCCAAAATATATGTCAACTTAGCTAGGATGTGATTCCCAGTACTGTATGGTTATCTACTATTTCATCATCCCATGTAATTTTCCTATGTGCTATAAATCCTACCTCTGTGATGTTAATGAGACAAGATACACTCTACAGTGTTAGACTGTATCTTCAATCAGTCTCCTTTGAGATGTAAAAGAGAGAAATGAGCAGAAACTGAGAACTTCCTTCACACTAAGCAAGGGCAGCCTGGAGCAAGTGCCTCCTTTGGATCAGGGTTCCTGCACTGAGACCCTCCTAGACCAGGCCAAGACTGAGCACAAGGACTTTCCCTCAGAGTCAATAGAGGAAGAAACTTTTTTCTTAAAGCTGGTGCCCTTAATTTGGCCATCTAATCTCCCAAATGGTGAGAGAATAATTTTTTCTTTGTTGAAGCCATCCATGTGTGCTATTTCTGTTACAGCAGTGCTAGATAACCAAGACATTTACCTGTGTTAGGAAATCCTGTGTTTGATGATTGAATGGAGTGTTAGAAGCTAGGCTAAATAGCTGTTTTTCAGTTATTTGCTTTTCGTTTGATCAATTCTAAAGAAGTAATTGTCAATTAGCATTATTGAAGACTTTATTTTTGCTGAAATACCACTGTAATATACAATGCGTCATGTAGAAGGTGATTATCATTTGGTTTACGTATATATTTATTCTTGTCAACTGCTAGAAAACATTGTGGATAAGAATACAAATGTAGGAAGCTAACTTCTTAGAGCAGATTTCCTTTCTTCCTTATATCAGATGATTTTCTCTG
The DNA here is from genome assembly GCA_028571685.1 of Heterohyrax brucei. Lineage (NCBI taxonomy): Eukaryota > Metazoa > Chordata > Mammalia > Hyracoidea > Procaviidae > Heterohyrax > Heterohyrax brucei. The sequence continues at coordinate 50,728,937 of CM053159.1, read as the reverse complement.
TAAGCTACTTACACATACTAAAATATGTGGAAGGGGAAAAAGGAACAAAGGTCATCAGTTCAAGCCTTTATTAAAACTTCACCTATAATCGACGGCACTTGGCTTGGCGTGTGAGCAATTCAAGGTGATGCTTCTGGAAGAGAGCAGACATTTAAAGACTGCATAGATTACTATGTTTTCATGCAAATAACAGCTACCTTCTACATTTGTTTGCCAATCTCACCCTCCTCTCACAGGATATTTTCATAAGCATCACTATATTAATTTTTTTAAAACATGTTGCTGTAAAAAAATATTGAATAACATCCTTACAAAAGTACCTCCCTGGAGGAGGGCACAGACAGTAAAAAAATGCAGATGTGTTATTTGTATAAAAGTAAAACATATTAAAGTACAGTAAAATAATAGACTGTGATTATTGAAATAAGTGTCAGAGGAGATTTGTTAATATATGTGCTATTTTGCTATTATTTTGGGGACGTGCAGTTGTGCAACTTCTGAATGCTTAGCCCTTAAAGATATTTGTGTGTTTATGTTTTTATTTAATGTAAGTATTAGAAGAATGTGAGCTTTTGTTTTATTTTTCCAAAGAATATCTACATGATAATATTCCTGGAATACATGTATTTAATGTTACTTCTATTTTTGTTCCTACTTAAGTTTGGTTCTTTTATAAATGTAACGGACAAACATAGCTCTAATAGTTTCTGCCTTCAAAATAAAAAGCTTGGTGATGAAAGGGCAGGCTATGCACCTGCGTCTAAAGTAAGTACATAAATAATCATTCTTAATTGTGAACTGGTGGATATGGACTGCTTTTAGTTATTATTCGTTTAAAGTTGGTTGTGTCTTACATAGAACAAACCTCTTATAATTATGAATAGTTTACAAGTAGAAACAGAGGGATCATATTTCAGTTCTACTTAAAATTCTTCAATTTCAACATAAAATACATTGTCTTTGTGTAGTATGAAAAGACTTAACTCTCCTCAAAATTGTCATTCATCAGCTTTTTGTTGATACATAACAATATATCAGTAAATAGACAATTATTTTTGTTGAAAAAATTTACCATAAACCTTCTTGGGGTAGATAAAACTTGCCCTCGCTATTATTGGAAACCCTGGAGGCGTAGTGCTTCAGTGCTGCAGCTGCTAACCAAATGGTCAGCAGTTCGAATTCACTAGGTGTGCACCTCTTGAAAATGCCATGGCAGTTTTACTTGGTTGTGTAGTGTCACTATGAGTCAAAATAGACTCAGTGGCAAAGGGTTTATTTATTTGTTTATTTGTTTTAAATATTGTTGACTGAGGAAAAAAAAAAATCCCTGAAAAACAAGAGAGACGAAAAATAAAGTTAGATCAAAAGGAGAGATGGACTTACCCAAAATTAATACACTAAACAGTATTGTTTGGCTTAGTTATTGATAATGATGTCCAATAGCATATTCAGTAAAAATGACTCTAAGACTACACAACTAAATGTAGTCAGGGTAATGACACAGGCTGAATATCTGCTGTATGTGAGAAACCGAGCTAACACTGTAACATGCATAAAACCACTGGATTCCAACTCAGCGATCTCCTTATGAGTTAGTGTAGAACTGAGCTCCATATAGTTTTTAAGGGCTCATTTTTGGGAGGAAATCTTCATGCCTTTCTTCCAAGACACTTCTGGATTGACTCAAGCTACCAACCATTCTACTAGCAGCTGAGCACCTTAACCATTTGTTTGCATCCCAGGGATAGGGACTCCATTAGCATGCACATAACTCTATTGCAAGGTGATTCTGACTCATAACAACTCTGTAAGACAGAGTAGAACTGGCCTATAGGATTTCTGAGGCTATAATCTTTAATGAAGAGGACTAACACTTCCTTCTCCTGCAGTGTGGCTGGTTGTTTCGAACACTTGACCTTTCAGTTATAAAGTATTTAACAAGGATTGGTGTGAGAATGCATGTGTTAATTTATTTATCTACTAGCTGTTACTGTTGTTAGTTAATAATCTAGAGTTCTGCTGATTAAATTGTCACTGGACAATTTAGAAGAGGGCCTGATAAATAGTAATCTCCTAATAGAAAGAAATCATCTTCATGAGCGCCATGTGACAGTGGTCCAGAATGTAAGGTTTGCAATCCATGTTTGAGCTCTGAAACTTTCTCACATGGATTTAAGTCAAGTGACTCTACAACCTGACAGGAATGACTCTCTTCCCCAGTCTGACCCTTTGAGTCGCTTGAGAGATATCAGACCTTTGACAAAGAAAAAGTAGACTTTACTGCAAGCAGATCAGGCAAGGAGTTCACAGACTAAGTCTCAAATCAAGCTGTCTGAAGTTGATGATCTCAGGAAAGTTACAGGATTCAAGATAGGGAACTTATACATAATGCTTGAAGTTTCTGGGAGTAGGTTGGTGATTTCAAGAAGTAATTCACATATAGTCTTTGATCTTCATCAGTAAATGTTTCAATTCTTCTTCACTTTGAGCAGCACTTACTGGTGAAGACTACAGTCTGCAGTATGGTGGGTATCTCAACATAAAGAAAACAAAAATTCTCGTAACTGAATAAATAACTAATATCATAACAAATGGAGAAAAGAAGATTGAGTTTGTCAAGGGTTTTATCTGACTTAATTTCACAATCCACATCCATGGAAGCAGCAGTTAATAAATCAAAAGACACACTGCATTGGGAAAATCTGATGCAAAAGACCTTTTTAAAATGTTGAAAAGAAATGTTGAAGACTAAGGTGTACCTGATTCAAGCCATGGTATTTTCAATCACATCATATGCATGTGAAAGCTGGACAATGAATAATTATAACAGAAGAAGAATTGAAAGCTTTTAATTGTAGTGCTGGAGAAGAATATTGAATATTCCATGCACTGCCAAAAGAAAGAACAAATCTATCTTTGAAGAAGTGAGACCAAAGTGCTCCTTAGAAGCAAGGATAGTGAGACTATGTCTTACATACTTTGGACTTGTTCCCTGGAGGGATTAATCTCTGGAAAAATACAACATGTTTGGTAAAATAGAGAGTCTGTAACAAAGAGGAAGACTCTCAATGACGTTTCTGCAACAACTGAGTCAAGCATACTAAAAATTGTGAGCATGGCACAGGACCAGCAATGTATCATTCTGATACACAAGAGTTGCTATGAGTTGGAACGGACTCAAGTGCACCTCACAACAGCAATAACAATTAGCTTGTATGGGGATGCAATATGAAACTGGAGTGTATGACACGTGAAGTTTCTCTAAAGCCAGCTTCGTGTCTTACCGTTCTCTTAAGAGTTGGGTGTAGTAGAAGCAGTTGACTTGTAGTGAAGCAACATTGAACAGAGAAGCAGTAAGGTGACCTTGTATCGTTCACCAGACAACACAGAAATGTCTTATGAACTTAGAGACCTTGGCTGGGGTAAGAAGAAAAGAGGGGAATACTTTACACCCATCAGTTACATTTCAGAAAAGGGAACAGTTTAACTCTGTCAGTTACATCCCCTCTTCCAGTTTTTAGGGTCTTCAATCTTGAAGCTATATCTTTTTGTAAGTAGTAGCCCAGATCTCCTGAACTTTTTAGGTTGCTGACTGGTGTAAGCATGGACACTGTAGGATCTGAGGTTTGTTGAGAGAAACTCTGTCTCACATATGAAACGTCATGATGTTTACAGCTGCTGGTGATTTTGAATGAAACTGGTAACACGTTTATAGCATCAGGGCAAAAATAGGCAGATTAGTAATAAAAGAATAATCGATGGACTAACAAGAGGCCAGAGCCAGTGGAAACTAGAAAACAGGGAAATGACCCGTGAGCCCCAAGAAGACAGTATTTCTCCATCAGTGAACTGGCGAAGAGGACATGTCCAATTGGCAATTTGTTCTAATTTGTGGAGATTGACTTCCACTTCACGGCTTTTATCTAGGTGCAGCAGTAGGTACGGTGTAGACACCCCCTTCTTTGGCTAACACATAATCAAGGACAGTATGGTGGTCCATTATGACCACAACCAGGGAATTTAAAGAAGCTTGCTGGGCTTTGGCTGGGTTTGGTGTTCAGATATTATTTCTTTCATTGTCCCGCCTGTTTACAATGGGCAAAATGATTTCATCTCAGTTGGTGGGAGACTTCTTGACAATGCCCAGGACAGTTGCTCTTTCTGAAAACTATGTTGGCTTGGTTTAAAGGGCCTCTGAGCCAGAATAGCTGTGAGGAAAGCTGTTTCTTGTTTGAATTTCTGAATTTCTTTCTTTTCTTGGACCTGTTCTCTGTTGGTATACACTTTAAAGTTAATTTAAACTAACTGTGCTAAGCTCGTACCTAAACTACTATCAACTTTTTCTAACACTTCATTTTAGAGCTTGGTGCACATTATTCAATAAATACCATGTTTATCATTTTTTTCGTTTTCCAGGTTTTCTGGATCTACATCTGTATGTTACCAGAATGAGGCAAAAACTCTTTCAAGTAAAGTAGGCGAATCATTTAGTTGGTCCTTGACAGACTTTGTAGATTTCATTTACATTTGTTTTAGAACAAATCATTTTAACCCTATCATAAGACAAGCCCCCAAATGGTTAAGCCTGTCAGCTCCCAAGGGATTATTAGCATGTCAGCTAGGCTTGGAAGCAGGTATTGCTAATCAGGAGCTGGTTTAGTAGGGTTGCTAGGTGGATGAAGGTGCTTCACTTTTTCCTCTGTCTTTTCCTAAGACTAATCTCTGCTCTTCCAGGTCCAAAAGAATATCTAAGAGTGTCTGACAATCCCCCCAGGTAGGGCAATGGGTGACAAAGATTTGAATAAAAAGAGCTACAATACCTTTGGGGTCTTCTTGATAAGGAGGCAGACTGTTTTTCCAATAGAACAAGTTAGATGTAGAGAAGAGCGCATGTACTCGGACTAATCCTGGCATTCCATTTTCCTCCTGTTCAGGAGGAACTTGCTTTAGTGAATAATGATCAGTTGCCTTGTTGCCCTGTTTCAAGTACTCAAGTCCCTCTTCCCAAAATTGTACCACTTCATGTGTACAGCGGGAAAACTGTTTCTAAGATTAGTTCATCTGGCCCAGAAGATCCCAGCAGGTACAAGGATGGGGCTGGCATCAGAGGAAGAGGGGAAAAAAATCATCTTCCCTAGGGTATCAAAGACTTTTTGTTTCTCTAACTCACTTTAAACTAGGATTTTACATTGCTTTTGTTGTTTTACAAGAGCATAAGGGCATCGACATATATTTTCTCATCCCATTTATCTTTTCAAGTACAAAACAAATCTAGTTGGAGAAGAGTATTACAATTTAGGGAACAGTTTTGAGGCTAATCATTCCCCATCAGACAATTGATACTGTGGCCATGCAATGCTGCTGGAAAACTTATCCTATTTCTTTTCATAGGATTATAATTAAAGAAAAAAAAAATCTCAGTTGTGATGTATCCTCGGGGCTACACTTTGATATATCTTGTGCATTCCCCACACCTGAGGCTAGGCCAAAACCAGAAACCAGAAAAATCAGGATCTAGGTTAAAACCAGGTAAAGTAATAATACTAAAACCATGACAACCAAAGTGAAACAGAGGATTCTTGGGAGCTGAGCACTATAACCCAGAACCGTGCTGCCAGAATGGCAGTTCTCTTGGGCTCACACTGGCTTAACACTCAACTACCCAGATTTTACAGAAACAGCAGTTTTCATGGGTTCCCAAAGGCTCAGTTCTCAACCACGTACATTCCCACAAAAATAGCAGTTCTGATAGGCTTGTCCCTGGCTCTTAAATTGCTCACTTCCTCAGAAACCCTTAGTTATCTGTGACACCATCACCACAGTGCTTATCAGTTTAGGATCTTTACCCAGTGTCCCTTTCTCAGTCTCAGTGGGTTGCAGTTCAAGTTTTGAAGGTCATGTCCACTGTCGCCTCCTTGAGAAGTTAGATAGTGAGTGCTGTGGGGAGGCAGTCACTAGAGGTTCTTCCAGAAAGCCAGGAAGCCTAAGCGGGAAACAGAATAATTATCCCGTTTTAGTTACCAGAACATTTAACTTGATGGGAATGGGTCATGGCAGGTGCTACCCCTAGAATCAGTTGAGAGATATCAGGCCTTTAAGAAAGAGAAAGCTGACTTGATTGCAACTGGGTCAAGCAGGGAGGTCAGAGGTCTCAAATCAAACTCCCTGTAGCTGGAGGTCTTTCTGTAGTTGCGGGGTTATAAGGATTGGGAATTTACATGCAATTGATGAAATTTCCGCTACTAGGTGGGAAATTTCAGAAACTAACTAACATTCATGGGTGTGCAGTATGATAGCTGGAGTGTTGGGTATGACACATGAAGTTTCTCCAAGGCTGTCTTTGTGGCTTATTGTTCATGTCCGAATAGGAGGTGGGCAGTTGACTAGTAGTAAAGGGCCTTGAGGAGAGAAACAGTAAGATACCTTGTGTTGTTACTCAGATACCACAGAAATATCTTATCAGGACGGGATCAGAGGAGTGGGGACATATTTTAAGCTTGTCAGTTACATTTCAGAAGGGGGAACTATTTAATCTTGTCTGTTACAGCTCTGCTTCGCCTGAAGAATGGATATAATAATGATGTTGGTTCTTAAGGTTGTCGTGAAGATGAAATAATATCCAAAAAAGCGTTAGTAGAATACATCATAAGAGTCATAGTCGTTAACATTAACGTATTTAATCATTAACTCTTGCTATTCCTTGTGTTAAAACTACAAATACCGTATGTTAATTTGTTCTAACAAGTATAATTTTTACACGTAATTTATGCTATGAGTCGGATCCGACTCGATGGCACTTGGTATGGCCCATTTATGCTTTTTTAAAACTCTTCATATCAAGTTGACTTAATGATATTTTGTCCATTTGACTAGTTTCCAATACTGTATTCCTACTGGGGGTTAAGCTTTAAAATTAAATAAAAAAGGGAAAATGGAATTGGGTGTCCAACCTACAGGTTATCTGTCTTGGGTTTCTTTCTTATTTCAAGGCCATTTACTTCTCTTCAATACTTTACATTCTCTTTTGTTTTAGGTTCTTGTCTAGATAGACGCAATTAAGACCCAGTGCTGGATTCTGAGGAGATGATATCCCCAGCAAGATGTAAAAATACTTCAAAACTTTGATAACAAAGAACCCATGACAGATATATAAAAATAGACAGAGGAAGCTAATAGAAGCAAACACTGCTAAACTGAGATCACTTGAAAGTTTATTCCTTGAGTCTTGCCAAATAATGCAATACATTTGATGCGTTTTGTCTTTCTAGTCAATTATATTTTTAAAAACATGATGTGAAAGAGGAGACCTAAGAAAACTACAAAAGAATTGTTTTCATTTTGGATGTGAGTTTTAGACATATATGTAAGCTCCAGTGATGCAGATGCATGATAAGATCAATAAAATACAAATTTTATTAAGAAGATTAGTCTGTATTCAAAAATCTATCCTCAGGCCCCTGGTGGGTGAAGAGAATGCTTGGAGCGACAGATTTATGAATATGGGAGCCAAAGCAAATGGGAAGTTGGTTTGTTGTCCTTTCTAGACAGAGCCCATCATATAGCTACCGAAGTGTCTGGATCCAGTGGGAGTACAATTATACACACAGAAAAAACTAACTTTACACTAATTCAAGGTAACATTTTTTTGAAAGAACACTGCTAAGCAACATAAAGCACGTAGGGAAGAGGGTTGCTAGGCAGCATACTTTATATATTCTACTACTGAGTGATTGCTTGTTTGTGAAATGAGAAAATAGCCCAACTTTTCATCTCTCATAAAGCTTTTCCATTTACAAGCAAGTTTATGCAAGGCAAAATCGTTGTAACTGTGAGCTAAACAGAAATACTAGGAATATGGAGTGGTAGTACTGCATGTAAACGGGTTCACCTCTTCAAATGTCATTTTAGGAAGCATGGAATATCAACCAAAATTGACAAACACAACTGAAAGAATAAAAAATGGTGAGAGTAAATAGTTTTATCATGCAAGGTTTTCATATACTTAGGAGAAATATTGAAACTTCATTGGCAGGAAATAAAAAAGTGCCCAGAAGTAATAAAAAAATTAAAAAGAGAAAAGACTTGTCGAAACTAATTGGGTAGGAGCAAGTTGGTGAAACCGGGTTTGCAGTGTCTCATTTTTGCCTCATCAGTCATCCCTCCTGAGAAGGCAGTCAAAATGCAACTGCCTACTCTGCAACTTCCCTTCAATACCCTGCAGATCACACACTCCAAAAGCCATGTACTCCTTCACCTAAACCACAAGAAAAACAACAACAATGTGTCCTAAACTCATTTCATCCTAGTATTTGATTCTTCTTTCTTTCCTCTCATCGAACACAAAATACCCATTACCAAGTTCAATGTGCTTCAAAATATTTACTTCTTTCCATTTATCTCCCCCATTGTTTATTTTTTTGCTTGTTAGTTTGTTTTCTGTTTTTTAATCTTATAACAAGATAATCCACCAGGTGCTCCTTGAATACTCTGGGGGTCAGTTCTGCCCTGGCCCCGAGGGTTGCCATGAGTTGGATCCGACTCGATGGCACTTGGCATCAAAATAATCACCACAGCCTCTTACATTCCTGTCCTTATAACCTTATTTGGAGATATATAACCAAAATGACCTTCCTAAAATGCAAACCTTATAATACATTCTTTGCTTTGAAAAACAGCAGTAAGTTTGATGACTCTTCATTACTCTCAGAGTGATATTTCAATCTCTTTATTGTTCTGTATTATTTAAAATAAAATCGTTGCAGCTGGGATGAATCCAACTGTTGGAGACCCCGTGTGTTTCAGAGTAAAATTGTGCATTATAGGGTTTTCAATGGCTGATTTTTTTTTTAACTAAATCATTAAACCTTCCTTTTGAGGTACCTTTGAGTATATTTAAACCTAAAACCTTTAGTTGGCAGCCAACTATGTTAATCATTTGTACCACCAGGGATTCTTATACTACTATTATTAACTTTTCTCTTTTTTTTTGTATTACTTAGTTCCTGGCTACTCCTTCAGAATCACAGTGTGCCGATACCCTTCATATTCTAGACTACAAAATTTTAAAATAACTTCAAGTGCCTTAAATATATTTTAGTCTCTACAAGCCCTTACTACAAGAAACTAAGAGAAAGTTACATATGTGGAGAAACCTATTCTGTTCACAGATAAGAAGACTTAACATTGTGAAAAGGTCTATTTTACCCAAAGCAATCTACCTATATAATGCAATCCCAGTGACATTTTTTTAATGATGTTGAGAGGCAAATTACCAACTTTGTCTGTTCATCCTTGCAATATTGGGTTAAGATGGAAGGAGTATTGAATTACGCTGAAGTCCAGTTAATATTGTTCTTGTTTCTAATGTGTGCCATAATCTATTTCACCCAACCAGTTTTCTAGCAACTATCTAATCTAAACCCTCCCCCCCTCCACACCTCCCTCCCCTCTCTTGCAGCTGTCAAAGAGTCTTTTCTTCTATACATAAGTCTGTATTTGAGATCTTATCATAGTGGTCTCATACAATATTTGTCCTTTTGTCACTGATTACTTTCAGTCAACATAAAATCTTCCAGTTGAAACCAGTGTATGAGATGTTTCCTGGAATCATAGTTGTTCTTTATTATTGCGTAGTGCTCCACTGAGTATATATACCATAGTTTACCTGTCCATTCCTCTGTCGTTGGGCATCTGGGTTGATTTCATCTTTTTGCTATTGTGGACTGTGATGCGATAAACATTCTTGTGCATGTGTCCGTTGGTGTGAAAGGCCTTGATTCTGTAGGATGTATTCCAAGTAGTGGAATTACTGGGTCAAATGGTATACCTATATCCATTTTTTTAAGGAAGCGCCAGATTGCTTTCCAAAGAGGCTGGACCATTCTGTAACCCCACCAACAGTGTGGAAGAGTTCCACTTTCTCCACAGCCTCTCCAGCATTTGTTATTTGTGTTTTTTGGATCATGACCAACCTTGTTGGGGTGAGATGGTATCTCATTGTAGTCTTGATTTGAGTTTCTTTAATAACTAAAGATCGTGAACCTGACTGCATGTGTTTTCTGAATGCCTGGATCTCCTCTTTAGAGAAATATCTGTCCATCTCCGTTGTCCATCTCTTAATTGGATGATTTATCTTCTTCTTATTGATATTTTGTAGTATCTTACAGATCATGGAGATCAGGCATCGGTCTGACACAGAGTTGCCAAATATTTTTTCCCATTCTCTAGGTGGCCTTTTAATTCTATTAATAAAGTCTTTGGATGAGCAAAAGTGTTTGATTCTCAACAATTCCCATTTATCTATTTTCTCCTCTGTTGACTGTGGTTTCTTGGCAGATTTTGAAGTCTGTCTACATTGTGTATTAAAAGTTTCATTGTTGTTCCTACCTTTTCTTGGATGAGCTTTATCGTTTTAGGTTTGATATTTAGGTCTTTTACCCAGTTGGAGTTGGTTTTTGTATAAGGTGTAAGATACGGATCTTGTTTCAATTTATTGCAGATGGATGTCCAATTTTGCCAGCACCATTTGTTGAAGATACTGTTTTTACCCCAGTTAATGTCTTAGGGCCTTTGTTGAATATCAATTGTTCATAGGCAGATGATGTCATCCCTGGGGTCTGAATTCTGTTCCATTGATCAATTTGTCTGTTCTTGTACCAGTACCAGGCTATTTTGACCACTGTGGCAATGTAGAGTGTTCTAAGGTCAGGTAATGAGAGACCTCCCAGTGTGTTCTTGCTTGGCAGGGGCTTCTTCCCTTTCCAGACAAATTTGGTGATTTGTTTCTCCATCTCATTAAAAAATTATGCTGGAACTTGTATTGGGATTGCATTATATAAGTTGATTGCTTTGGGTAAAATAGATATTTTCACAATATTAAGTCTTCCTATCCATGAGCAGGGTAGGTTTTTTCCATTTGTCTAAGTCTCTCTTAGTTTCTTGTAGTAAGGACTTGTAGCTCTCTTTGTAACGGTCTGTTATTTCTCTGGTTAGATTAATTCCTAGGTACTTTCTCTTCTTAGGGGCTACAGTAAATGGTATTGATTTGGTGATTTCTTCATTAACAGTCTCGTTGTTGGTATAAAGGAATCCTACTGATTTACTTATGTTTATCTTGTATCCTGAGACTTTCCTAAACTCTTCTATCAGTTTGAGTAGTTTACTTACAGATTCTTCAGATTCTCTGCATATACAATTATATCATCTGCAAACGGAGATATTTTGACTTCTTCTTTGCCGAAACAGATGCCCTTTATTTCTTGGTCTTGTCTAATTGCTCTGGCTAGAACTTCTAGTACAGTGTTGAATAGGAGAGGTGAGAGTGGGCAACCTTGTCTAGTTCCTGTTCTCAAGGGAAAGTATTTCAGTCTCTTTCCATTCAGGATGACATAAGCAGTTGGCTTTCTGTAAATGGCCCTTATTGCATTGAGGAATTTGACATCTATTTCCATTTTGCTGAGAGTTTTTAGCATGAATCGGTGTTGGACTTTATCACATGCCTTTTCTGCATCAATAGACAGACTCAGGTCATTCTTGTCTTTTGTGATATTTATGTGGTTGATCACATTAATTCTTTTTCTGATCTTGAACCAGCCTTGCATCCCTGATATGAATCCAACTTGGTCATGATGGATTATTTTTTTGGATAGATTATTGTATTCTATTGGCAAGAATTTTGTAGAAGATTTTTGAACCTAGATTCATGAGTGATTTCAGTCTGTATTTCCCCATTTTTGTTGGATCTTTCCCTGGCTTTGGTACAAGAATTATGCTGGCTTCATAAAATGAATTTGGGAGTATTCCATCCCTTTCTATACTGTGAGATAGTCTCAGTAGTATTGGATATAAGTCTTCTCTAAAAGCTTGGTAGAGTTCTATGGTGAAGCCATCTCGGCCAGGGTTTTTTTTTGTTTGTTTGTTTGTTTTAATTGGCAGTTTTTGGATGACTTTTTCAATCTCTTCCTTTGTGATGGGTTTATTAAGTTGTTCTGCTTCAGCTTGTGATACTTTTGGTAGGTGATATGAATCAAGGAATTTTTCCATTTCCTCTAGGTTTTCCAGCTTGTTAGAGTACAGTCTTTCATAGTATTCTGTTATAAAAGTTTTGATTTCTGTTGTATCTGTGGTGACAACTCCCTTCTCATTTCTAATTTGGGTTATTTGTTTCCTTTCCTGCTTTTCTTTGGTAAGTTTAGCCAGTGGTTTGTCAATTTGGTTGATCTTTTCAAAAAAACAGATTTTGGTCTTTTCAGTTTTTTCAATTGTTTTCCTATTCTCTAATTCATTTAGCTCTGCTCTAATCTTTATGATCTGGTTTTTTCTGGTGTGTGAGGGGTTCCTCTGTTGTTCTGTCTCTACTTGTTCAAGCTATAGGGTTAGTTCCTTGATTAGGTTTCTTTCTTCCTTCCAGATGTGTGCATTAATGGAGTTAAACAGACCTCTGGGCACTGCTTTGGTTGTATCCCATAAGTTCTGGTAGGAAGAGTTTTCATTCTCATTAGAATCCATGAATTTATTTATTTCATCCTGGATTTCATCTATAACCCATGGTTTTTTGAGAAAGATGTTGTTCAGTTCTGCCATTGATTTCAATTTTTATGCTTTATGGTCTGAGAAGATTCTTTGCAGTAATTCAGTGGTATAGATTTTGTTGAGAATTGCATTATGTCCTAACACGTGGTCAATTCTGGAGAATGTTCCATGTGGATTGGAGAAGAAGGTGTAGTTGTCTGCTGATGGGTGGACAGTTCTGTATATATCAATGAGGTTTAGTTGGTTAATTGTGACAATGAGGTCTTCTGTAGCTTTACTGAGCTTTTTTCTAGATGATCTGTCCAGTATTGAGAGTGGAGTGTTGAAGTCTCCCACTGTTATTGTGGAGTGATCTAACTCTTTTTTGATTGTAGTCAGTGTTTGTTTGATGTATTTTGGTGCTCTGATATTAGGTGTATAAATATTTAATATGGTTAAGTCTTGCTTGTGTATTCAACCTTTCAGCAATAAATAGTGTCCATCTTTGTCCATGATGGTGGATTTTACATTAAAATTGATTTTGTCTGAGATTAGAATTGCCACAACTGCTCTTCTTCGTTCATTGTTAGCTTGATACATATTCTTCCATCCTTTAATTTTCAGTTTGTTCCTATCTTAAGTCTCAAGTGAATTTCATGGATGGGTCATGTCTTTTGATCCAAGATGTCACTGCGTGTCTCTTTACTGGAGAATTCAGTCCATTGACATTCAATGTAATTATTGATAGGTATGTGTTCATGGCTGCCATTGTGATTGTTTATTTTTGTATTGATGTTTTCTCTGTTGTTCTTATTAGTCTGTTATGGGACAATATGTTTTTGTGTTGATTTTTCACCTTTTTCAGAGCTGTTTTTGTAGTTACTGAGACTCCTGTGTTATATTTCTTGAAATGGTATGATACATTTTTGTTGTGCTTTACAGCTGCCCCTATGATCCCCCTTAATAAAGTGTATATAAATCCAATTTTAATTACTACCAGACTTGTCAGCTTCCTCTTCATCTGGAAGGATTATAACAACCGTAGTACATCCCTCTTTTTAATATGATGGCACCATAGTTTTCATGATAATCACTGTATTGCTTCTTTCAGTATTAAAGCTGTGATTGACTTTGGAGCTTTCCCTAACTGAATAGAATTCTGAGTAATGTGTTGTTATAAAATATAAAGTTACTGGTTTTTTTCCTCTAAGCCAAAGCCAAGAACTTCTTTCAGTATTTCTTGTAGTTTTGGTTTGTTTTTTACAAAGACGCTGAGTTTCTGTTTATCTGGGAATGTCTTAATTTCATTTTTGTATTTGAAAGATAGTTTTGCAGGATATATAATTCTTGGTTGGAAGTTCTCCTTCAAGGCTTTGAATGTTTCATGCCACTGTCTCCATGCCAGCATGGTTTCTACTGAGAAATCATGAAAGCCTACAGGGTTTACCTCTGAATGTTAGCTTTGCTTTGAGTCTTGCTGCCTTTAAGAGTTGCTGCTTATGATTCATTTTGTTAAGCTGGATTATAATATGTCTTGGAGTCTTTCTTTTGAGATCTATATTGGGGGGAGTACAATATGCATCCAAGATGTCTATATTCTCTTTCGTCACGATTTCTGGGAAGTTTTCTGTCAGCAGCTCAGCAATAATACTTTCTGTGTTCTCAGGTGTCTCATCCTGTTCAGGGACTCCAATTAATCAAAGATTGTTCCTCTTAATAGAGTACCACATGCTTCTTAATGCTTCTTCATTTTTCTTGTTTCTGTTTTCTTACATTTCTGCTCATAGATGCTGGCATCCGTAGCTCTGTCTTCTAGGTCAGAAATTCTTTTTTCCATTTGTTCCATTCCGTTTTCTTGGCTTTGCATTGAAGTTTCTATGTCTTTGATTTTGTTCTTGATCTGTTGGATTTCAGAATACTGGTGTTCCATCAGATCGAACAGCTTGTTTAATTTTTCCTTTTGTTCTGTTGCACTTTGTGTAAGGTCTATAAGGGCTTGTATATAATCATTTTGTATTCACTTTATGATGCTTTCATAAAAGCTTCTTCATCTTGAAAACTCCTTGGTTGTTTTGTTTGGGAGCCTTCTGAAGCCATAGGTGATTTCTTGTAAGCCACAAGTGTCTGTTGCTTTTTGGGTCCCATGTGAGTAACTAGAGGCTGGAAGAGATACTGTGAGGAAGAACTGCAAATGTTTCTCTAGGCTGTCTTAAAAGGTAAAGCAAAAGGTATCTTACCACTTCCCAAGTCAGTCAGGTTTTTAGGTGTAGAGGTCCCTCTTCTCAACTGGCAAAGTAAGCACCTCTATAACCAACCCCAGATGATACAAACTAGATCAGAATACAGCAATGCTACTGCCCTGTTGGCCTCTGCTGACAGGGCCCAGCCTTAGGCAACACTGTGTAAACGTCTGCTTTTCTACTGGAAAAGCGCTCTCCTGTGGGCAGGCTCTGGCTCCCCAACTAAGAAATAGGTCCAGCTGTGGCCACTGTATCCACGATGATGCCCTCCACACAGGCAGCTGATAGAGGGGCTAAAGGTGCTGAGAGGTAGTGATTCCTCTCCCTCTGTTGCTGGGCTCCCACTGTAGGTGACACTGTGTAAATTATTGCTTTTCTGTCAGAGAAGCACTGTTCTGTTTGCAGGCACTGGCTCCCAGGCTAAGAATAGGTCCCGGTAAAATCTCTGTGTCCAACATGGTGTCCTACACACTGGCAGTGTGATTCTGTACAAACCGCACTGTGGCAGTGATAAAAAGACAGGCCCAAAGTGGCCAGATTAACAGAGTCCTAAGCCTGCTCTCAAAATATGGGAATTCTCCCTGCCTATCACCCCAGCAGTGTGTCTGAGTCTAGCTGATAGCCAAGACCAAGCTCTGCCCACTGGCCAAGACAGAGGAAAAAAAAAAGTCAAAATGGTGCGTTTACCTTCAGTCTGTGAGAGCCAGGGCTAGCCAGGAGCGGGAGTCTGTGAAAGAGAAAAGGTTTCTCCCTCAGTGGTAGGAAGTAGAAATTAACAGTCCCGTACCATGTCCTAGAGGCTCACTAGGTGGCCAGAAAGCTCTGTTTGATTATCAATTCCAGTCTTGGTTTCCAGAGGGATATAGGGAGATATGTGCTTAGTCTGCCACCTTGACTCCACCCAGGAATGTACCTTTTCATTCAATCATAATAAAAGAATTAATAAAAATAAAAAAATATATTCTAGTCTCATGTTGCCAAGCTTTTGTACTTTTCCCACTGTCTGGAATACATTTTCCCATTCTTCCTTGCATCTGGATAGTTGTTTAACTCTCAGGCTAGACATTGTTTTTTCTGGGAGTAGTCAGTGTCTGTTCAAGTTTTGGTTCTGTTGTTCTTACACTATCATGCAGCACTGTCAGTATTTCATAGCTTGGAACAAGCTAATTTTTCACTACCTCTTGAACATTTCTTCCTTGGTAGTATAAACTCTGAGAGAGAAGAAATCAGTGTGGTCTCTCTTTAACAACATATGACCATTATATAGAATATGTAATAAATATTGGTTAAAAAAAATTAACTTGACAAATCATTAAAGTAAAGCAAAATTGCAGATCTTTTTTCCCCCTCCAATACAATATTCTCTACACTGCAGTCATCCAATTAGAGTTTAAAAATGATGTCTTATTTTAATGCAAGGTTAACTTTTCAAGGAAAGCAAGAAAACAAACAAACAAAAAAGTATGTTTCAGGAGTTCTTCGAGTTTTTTCCAGTAATTTTCTTCTGAGGAAATGTATTGTTCTCAGGTGCTGGTGAGTTGATTCTAACTCATAACAACCCTGTGTACAACAGAAGGCCACCTGGTCCTGTGGCATTCTCAAAGTTCTTGTTACTCTTGAGCCCTGTGTTACAATCATTGTGTCAGTCAGTCAGTCTGCTTCTTTTTTGCTATCTATTTTACCAAGCATGGTACTCTTCTGTGGGGGCTGATACTTCAGAAAACAAATCCAATATTTGTGAGTCGTAATCTTGCTATCTTTTCTTTTAAATGACATTCTGGTTGTACTTCTTTCAAGACAGGTTTGTTCATTATTTGGTAGTCTATGACACATTCAGTGGTTTTCTCAAACACCACAATTCAAAGGCATCAGTCCTTCTTTGGTCTTTCTTATTCATTGTCCAGCTTTCACATGCATAGGAAGTGACTGAAAACACCATGGCTTCAGTCAGGTACACCTTAGTCTTTAAGGTGACTTCTTAGCATTTCAACACTTTAAAGAGGTCTAGTTTTGCCCCACATGATGCTGTTTTTGTTTTCTTGAATGATGCGTTCACAAGTGTTGACTGGAGATCCAAGAAAAATGAAATTCTTGACAATTTCAGTCTTTTCTCTTTATCACGATGTTGCTTATTGGTCCAGTTGTAAGGATTTTTGTCTTCTACATGTTGAAATGTAGTCCATACTGAAAGTCACAGTGTTTGTTCTTCTCAGTAAGTGCTTCAAGTCCTCTTCACTTTCAGTGAGCAACATTGTGTCATCTGTATATCATAGCAAGTTTTTAATAACTCTCCTTCTAATAGTTATGCCCCATTTTTCTTTGTATATTCCAGCTTCTTGGATTATCTGCTCAGCATACAAGCAGATTGGGCAGTTATGGTAAAAGGATACAACTCTTATGCACAGCTTTCCTGACTTTAAATCATGTGGTATCTTCTTACTCTATTGAAACAACAGCCTTAAAGAAGCTGCCTTAAATAAACTAATGCTCCCAACCAAAACCAAAGCCAGTGTCATACAGTCAATTCTGACTCATAGTGACCTTATAAGGCAGAGTAGAACTGTGCCATAGTTTCTAAGGACCTCCTGGTGGATTTGAACTGCCCAGCTTTGGGTTAATTTAACATTTAACCACTCTTCCACCAGGGTGTACATGACATTTTTAACAATGCTGTCTATTATAAAAACAACAAAAATAGAACAGCATATATGTTAAATAATAAAGAGATACTTAAGAGTGGTAAATTTGTAGGATGGCATGTAATGCCAACACTTGAAGTCATGTTTTTAAATAACGTTTACCACTATTTGTAAAGTGTTAAGTAGAAAAAGTATAATTTTACACTGTGTAAATTCCAGTTTTTTGAAATAAATATGGAATGCCTATGTAGTAACAATGGTTAATACACTTGGCTGCTACAAGAAAGCTTGAAAGTTTGATTCCACGCAGAAGTGCCTTGGAAGAAAGATCACATAACCAGGTTTTAAGATCACATAACCAGGTTACTGAAAAATTGATGGAGCATAATTCTTCTTTGACACATCTGGGTATCCATAAGTCAGAATCAACTTGGCAGCAACTGATGATTTATGTGTACATATGTTTATGCAAGGAAACCCTGGTGGTGTAGTGGGTTAAGTGCTACATCTACTAATCAAAAAGTCAGCAACTCAAATCCTCCAGGCACTCTTTGGAAAGTCTATGGGGCAGTTCTGCTCCAACATCTAGGGTTGCTATGAATTGCACCTGACTGGTCAGCAGCAGGTTTGGGTTTTTTTTGGGGGGGGGGGAAGGTGGTATTTATACAATGTGCACACAAATGTGTCTGAGCAAATAAAAAAGTAGAACCAGAAAGCAATGGGTTTAATACTAATAGTTGTTTTTAGTTAAGCCAAGCCAAGTGAATGAAATAACTTTATCTCTTTTGTGTACTTTCTGTTTCCTAGTTCTCTATAGCAGTGTCATTGTTGTTGGCAGCTATCATTAAGTCAATTCCAACTCATGGCAACCCCCATGTACTCCATAGAGTTTTTAATGGTTGCTATTTTGAAAGTAGATTGCCAAACCTTTCTTGCGTGGCATGACGGGGTAGGTTGGAGCTATCATTCTTTCTGTCAATAGCCAGACATGTTAACTGTTTACTATACCCAAAGACTCCATATTAGAGTAAAAGGTAATTAAATGAATGGAGAAAAATGCTTGTAACTATAATTTTGTGTCTTCATGAAGGGGCCCCAGTGGCACAGTGGTTAAGAGCTCAGGCTGCTAACCAAAAGATCAACAGTTTGAATCTACTAGGAACTTGGAAATCCTGTTGGGCAGTTGCGTTCTGTCCTATAGGGTCCCTAGGAGTGCGAATCAGCTTAATTGCAGTCGGTTTGGTTTTTGGGAAACACTTCTTAACATGAACAGGAGTTCTAGTATGGTGGAATGTCCTGCTATGCATGCCCTATTTCGTACTTTGAAATCCCTGCTGGTCTGATATATTTTTTCCTCCTAACAATACAGGCTTGAAATATTGCCTAAATTTGATCAATCAAGCGCACTCAACTTGTAATTAGACCTTGTGAGGAAAGCTGAAAAGAAATCAGATTCAAAATTGCAACAGCTGTGCCCAGGTGGGAAACCCTGATCATGTAGTGGTTAAGTGCTATGTCTGCTAACCAGAAAGTCAGCAGTTCAAATCTGCCTGGTGCTCCTTGGAAACTCTATGAGGCAGTTCTACTCTGACTTGGAGGGTGGCTGTGAGTTGGAATTGACTCTATGGACACAGGTTTTGGTTTGTTGTCAAGCAGCATCTGTTGGTGCTCAGTGGTGGTGTCAAGGGTAGAATGGTAGTTACTGCTACAGCAGCACTTCTTATCCAGAAAGACCCTAGCAGAACCTAGTTAGGTTTCCTGCTTACTTTCCTCTCCCTGTGTGTGTCTCTCTTATTCTCTTCTTCACTACTCCTTTTCTGGACTTGGTTGCTTATTCTTCCTATCAACTCTTCAGTGACCTGATCTCCTTCCCCCAAATTCATCTATACCTCAGATATTCAGAACTTCTACTTGCAAGCGAGAACTCTGATTGATAACCTGGTTTTGATTATTTCAAACAAGCATACACTTAAAGAGGATTAGATGCAGGGAAATCTAATTGAATGTTCAACAGTGATTTATTATAAGCAACAAAAAAAAATCTCTGAAAGCATTTTCAACAACTTACTCAAGTTCTATAAATATGATCTTAGTTGGAGAGAATTTTTAAACACAGAGATATATTTCAAAATGATCAGATGAGCTGAAATACAACCTTTGCACAGCTTGCAAGTTCCAATAATTATGTAGTAAAACTGTGTGATATATTTACTCAAGATTTTCTGCATGATGACCTAATATCATAAGCAATCCTAATCAGCATAATTTTCATACTCTGTCTAGCACCATTTTTACTTAAAACTTATCATTTTCTCTTTGTTAGAGGTGCAATGTAAAATACATCATTACTCTGACAACTACTATAATTACAACATAATTACGTATTTAGCTGTAGATAGTAGAGCTCATAGCAGATAAAATATAGATTTGTGAAGAAAAATAACCAAAACAAATCAAATAAATCTTCAGGTACTTCAAAGATATACCACAAAACTAAAAAAAAAAAAAAAAAAAGTTTTTTTTTTCTAATCACATTTTACTCAAAGCAGATGACTTTTTAAATCTAGATCTTCCAACCAGTTCTTTAAAGAGACATGGCACATGAACATAGAGCTTAAATTCAAGAACCAGTGCAACTCTAGCCGGTTTCTCTTTGTGTTGTTGTTGTTGTTAGGTGCAATAGAGTTGGTTCTGACTCATAGCGACCTTATGAACAACAGAAGGAAACACAGCCTGGTCTTTTGCCGTATGGACGATCGTTTTTATGCTTAAGTCCATTGCTGCAGCCACTACGTCAATTCACCTCGTTGAGGATTTTCCTCTTTTTTGTTGACCTTCCACCCTACGAGAGTGATGTCCTTCTCCAGGGACTGGTCCTTCCTGACAACATGTCCAGAGTATGTAAAACGCAGTCTTGCTATCTTTGCTTTCAAGGAGCATTCTGGTTGTACTACTTCCAGAACAGATGTTTGTCCTCTTACTCTTTGTTGAGATTATCCTATCATTTCAATCTACTTGATCTGATTAGCTCTGTTAAAGGTTATAAGCTGTCTGTGAAAGATTACCTGTCAGTTATCAGACAAGATAAGCTGAAAGTATGTCAGCAACAGAAATTAGTCCACATCAGTTATGTGACTCCATGAATGTATAAACTAGAGGAATAAAATCAATAAATAAAAGCACCACAATAAATCATATTATTGATTTACAGACAGTGATATCATCTTCAAATAAAGGATAAAGTATTAAAGAATTAAATTTATTTAAATTAAAATAGTAACCAAATGCTAAATGTTAGCAAAATGTCTTTCTTTAGCTAGCTATTGCTATTATAAACCTTAAAAATAATTTAAAATGTGCCATTTTCATTTTATTGAAATAGGTGTTTTATCAGGTTACAGGTAACACCATCAATTCATTGTCTCCATCTTTGATATTCCTCAAGACAGAGTAAGTTTTAAAAGGCAGATAACTATTCTTTAGTGACTATAATGATTGACAATGTGCTAATAATTAGATGGAAATTTATTAAACATTTTCTAAATGCTTAATGTATGATAAACCTTGTCCAAACACTTTATTTTTTCTTATTTAGTTAACCTGAAACCTTGTGATGGGCACAAAAGAACACAAAAAGAATCAGCTCAGTACTTCATAATTATCTTGGAGTGTGATGCATGTGTCTTCTTTAATTCTGAAGCAGCATCACATGGGAACAAAATTTTGTTGGAGATCAATCAAAAGAAGTTGCGGCAGTGCATTAACAGAGAATTGCCAGAAATTCAAGCCGAATTCAGATGATCACGTGGAGCAAAGCACACTATTGCTGATGTCAGATGAATCTTTGCTGAAAGCAGAGGCTAACTTAAAGATGTTTACCTCTGTGTCCTTGACTATGTAAAGACATCTGACTGTATGGCTCATAACAAATTATGTTGATTTGTTTGAGAAGAATAGGTATTCCAGCCCACTTAACTGTGCTCACATAGAACGCGGACTGAACACAGTTATTGATACAGTGCAAGGGAGTACTGAGTAGTTTAAAACCAGGAAAGGTCTGTGTCAGAGTTGCGTCTTTTCACTATATTTGTTCAGCCCATATGCTGAGCAAACAAACAAACAACAACAAAAAAAAAACTGTGAAGCTGGACTATATGATGAAGAATAGGCAGCAGGACTGAAGGAAGATCATTAACAATCTTCAGTATACAAATGACATCATGTTCTTGCAGAAGGCAAAGAGGACTCAGAGCACTTACTGATGAAGATTAAAGACTACAGCTTTCAGTATGGGTTGCACCTCAATTTAAAGAGAACAAAATTCTTGCAAGTGGCACAATGAACAATATCATGACAAACAGAGAACATACTGAAGTTGTCAAGGATTTCATTTCACTTGGAACCACAATCCCCATCCATGAAAGCAGCAGTCAAGAAATCAAAAGACATAGTGCTTTAGGCCCATCTGCTTCAAAAGACCTCTTTAAAGTGTTAGAAACCAAATAGGTCACTTTGTGGACTAAGGTGTTCCTAAGCCAAGCCATGATATTTTCCATTGTCTTGTATGCTTGTAAATGGTTGACAGTTAATAAAAAAGACCAAAGATGAATTGGCGCCTTTGAATTATGATGTTAGGGAAAAATACTGAATATGCCGTGCACTAACAGAATGAATTAGTCTTGGAAGAAGTATAGTTAGAATGTTCCGTAGAGGTGAGGATGACAAGTCTTCATCCCGTGCACTTTAGAGCTCCCTATTATCAGAAAGAACCAGTACCTGAAGGAGGACATCATGCCTGGTAATGTCAAGGGTCAACGAGAGAGAGGAAGACTTTTAATTAGGTGGTTGCAATGAAGGGCTCTGTATAGAATGATTGTGAGAATGATGGGGGTTGGAACAGTGTTTCTGTTGCTCACAGGGTTGTTACAAATTGGAACCAACTGGACTGGAACCTGGAAACCCTGGTAGCATTGTGATTAAGTGCTCCAGCTGCTATCTGAAAGGTCAGCAGTTCAAATCCACCAGGTGCTCCTTGGAAACTGTATAGGGTAGTTCTACTGTCTGTGTGGTAAGTATGAGTCAGAAATCACTTGACAGCGGTACCTTGAATTTGAGTTTGGACAGAAGCTAGCAGCAATATGCTGGGTACAGTTTTATCACTGAGGGTAGGTGGTGAACACAATTGCCGTCATCAAGCAAAATAACCCACTCAGCTGCAAGAATAATCATTTTTTTTTTAAACCAAATATAACTTTCTCTGTATTCAACATATAGTTAACTCCGTGCAGAGTCTGGCAGGCTATTTCAAGTGTATAACATTTATACATAAAAGATCTAAGATGGAAATGAACATGATATAATTGGAGGACGTTGGCAATGCAAATCACATTTATTTAGCCTGTCTTTTAAATTGCAGTAAGTAAATTTACTGTAGAATTTGATGCCTGGTCTAACTTGTAATATGTGGTTTGTAGTTACAGCCATTAATTTAAATGTATAATCTAGACTGCCATGGTGCTTCTCATCTATATGTTGGACTTACACATGGCATGTTTCATGAAATACATTTCATATTCGAGCCTGTAAATGACTCGTCCTGCCCAAATCCTATCAGAATATGTATGAAGATGGAGAATTTAATATTTTAAATACATAGACTCAAGAGAAAAAATGTGAAAATCTGATACACATACAATCTTCATAGATTACTAAGAGAAACACAACAACCCAGAAAAGATATGGGCAAAGACAAGAATGTGTCCACACAGAAGGAAACTCAAGAAATCAAAAAACACCCCCCCAAAAAACAAAAGCATGTGAACTTGTTGCCAATCTCCCAAAATATTCAAAAATTTCAAAAAACAATTTTAAAAACCAATATAAGTTATAATATTACTATCATACTTTTCAAAGAAAAAAATAATAAATATTGGAAGGCCTTGAACTGGTCAGAATACAGAACACTGGGTATTTTTAAAAACTGCTGGTGGATAGATAAACTGGTAATTCAATATATTTTCAAAATTAAAGATTTCACAGTTTGACACAAACTTACACTATTATTTATTATTGTAATATAGTTACTAAAATTTAATATTGATTACAGAGAAAAAAATAAAAATACAATTTGGTTTGGCTTGGTATTTTTGCACTATAATCTTACAGCTATCAAAGAAAGTAAGTTAGTTCTAAAAAGAACAGGTAAGCCTTATTAAGGCACAGGGGTTAAAAACTTTGTTGCTAATCCCAAACTGGCATTTGAAATCCACCAGATGCTTACTGGAAACCTGATTCCATCCTGTGGGGTTGTTATGAGTTTGAATTGACGCTACAGCTACGGATTTTACTCTGCAGAGCATTTTCTCTTTATGCTTTTCTATTGGCTGACCGCCTGTGCTTCCAAAGTCTCTTGATTTTCTGCTTCTTGACAGTGTTTTCTCATGTTGGTTTTGTGTGTCATCAATTACACCTTATATGAAAGAATACAACTGCCCTATAGTGTTTACAAGGCTATAATCTCTTTGTGTGTGTATATATGCTTTAGGCAAAAGTTTAGAATGTAAATGAATTTTTCATTTAGAAATGTATACCCAAATTGCTTTGTGACATTGGTTACAATCTTCACAGTGTCAGCACACTCCCCTTTTCCCTTTCCATTCTTTTCCTGCTCTTTCCTGTATTCTTGTCTTTGCTTTGCAGCGGGTGTTGCTCATTTTATCTCATAAAGTTGGTTGACCTAAGAAACATGTTCCTCTTGTGTTATCATTTGTTTTATAGATGTATCTAATCTATAGTTGAAAGGTGAACTTCAAAAGTGGCTTTAGTTAAGAGTTAGCAAGTTGTTCCGGAGCCATAGCCTCAGAAGTTCCTTCATTCTCTGTCAGACCAGTAAGTGTGGTCTTTTTGTTGTTAATTTGCTGCAGTCTTTATGGGAGAAGATCATTAGGTCTTTTCTGACACGCAACCTCTGATGGGTTCCCACAGCTTAACTTTTGGTTAGAAGCAGAATACTTAACTGTTAGGCTCTCAGGAATCCTTATTTTACTACAAAGTCCACTGCCATAAAGTCAATTCCTACTCATAACAAACCTACAGGACAGAGTAGAATTGCCCTTGAGTTTCCAAGCAGAGTCTGGTAGATTTGAACTGCTGACTTTCTGGTTAGTAACCACAGTACTTAATCACTACCCCACCATAGGTTCTTTTTTCTACCTCTGTCCCTTAAATGATTGAATGGTTCTAAACAACCTGTTTTTAAACACTTCAGGTATTAACCTTGCAATTGGTTACATTCTTCAGCTATGGCTTGAATATCCCTAAACATTTCAATATAAATCTTAGTCTGCATATCTATATATGCAACTCTCTATTTAGCATTTCTTTTTGCTATAGTTTTGATACTTTAAATTTGCCATTTGTAAAATATGTCTTGTCTCCATTTCACTTGAAACATATCCCGTCGCATATTTCTTACCATATTGAACTTTGGTGACCCAAGACACAAACCCTGGAATTTTTCCTAATCTTAATTAATCATGTCAAGACCTCTGACATGATTGTCTGTTACTATTAAATAGGTATTCACAGAAGATGAAAGACTTCTGGGTCAGAAATAAGGGAAAGCTTCTGGCAAAGCTTCTGATCCACACTGTTTAGTGCCTGTGATTCATATAATTTCTCTGTGAACCCCAAATCCTTAGGCTGCAAAGATGAGCCTAGATGAGTAAAGGCAGAAGAACATAATTTGAGGATTTTCCATGGTTACAGTAGGTGGTAAAAAAGCCTGATGTATGAATGGGGGACATGTTGCCTCATCCCTAAAGATTAATTTCTGCCCTCAAGGCCCAAGGTGGAATGTCTCTCCCAATGATCACTACCCACATTCAATCAGTTACCAAATCTAGACAGTTCCTAAATATCTTTTAAATTAGTCCATGACTTTCCATCTTCACTGTTACTACCTTAGCTCAAGGCACATTCATATTATCTACATAGTATCTTCATATTCTCTGCTTCTAAGATCACTGTAATGACCACCTGCAGATTTACTTAGTTATTATGATCCTGATTGCTCCTCCTCAGTGAATTTCAATTCTGGAGCCAGGATATAAGTATAAAAATTAATTCTAGTTATGTCAGTTGTGTTTTTACTGTTTAGTTTCATTGGTCAAATCTGCTGTGAAAGACTTTTTTGAAGTATTAAAAAGTCAAGATATCATTGGGATGACTGAGGTGTGCCCGACACAAACTCTGGAGTTGACAGCTGCCTCATATGAATGTTGAAGTGGACACTGAAAAAGGGAAACTGGAGTACCATTGATGCATTCACGTTGCAACATCGGTGAAGAACATTGACTATTCCACTTCTAGAGAAACAACTATGTCTTAGAGGAAGTATACCTGGAAAGTTCCTTAGATGCTTACTTTGGACTTGTTAGCAAAGGGACCTGTCCATGGAGAAGGACATCATGAAATTAGAGTGAAAAAGAAGAATACTCTCAGTGAGATGGATTGGTTACAACGAGCTAAAATATACCTACTGTTGTGAGGATGCTGTGGACCATGCAATGTTTTTTCCAGTACATACGAGATTGCTATTCATCAGAGTCAACTCAAAACTCAACAGCACCTAACAAAAAGAGCAATATTGTTCTCAGGAAAGAAATATATATACAACTTTTGAACTAATGCCCTTCATGACCTGGGGATCTCTATTTATGTATCTAGATGAAGTTATTTCTCTACTTGATCTCCAGAGTCTACTTTTGCACTTTCCATCATTTCTCACACATGAACTTCTCTCACTTTCCCTTGTCAACAGCTATATTAATCTACTTTTTATTTTTCTCACCTCTAACCTATTGAGCATGTATCTTCACTTGTTTTGTGCTTACATATTTTCTATTTGGCAAACGTTTTCCTCACATTTCTTCAGGTTTCAGCTTAAAGGTTAAGTTTGTCAAAAGAGCTTTCTTGAACTGCAAACCTGTATCAGGTCCTTTCAAACAGGCTTGGATGGTGACCTGACTTTCTTAAATCAGAGAATACGTCACACTTGGGCATGGAACAAAGAACAGCGTCGCTAATATGAAATGGATTTTGTCTGGAAACAGAAGATACTAGAAAGATGTTTACATGTCTTATTAATTACACAAAGACATGTGGCCATGTAAATCACAATAAACTGTGAATAATTTTGTGAAGACTGAGAATTCCAAAACACTTAATTGTATTCATGTGAAACCGTACATGAATCAAGATACAGTCCTTTGAACAGAACAGGAGGATGCCATGTGGTTTAATATTGGAAAAACTGTATGGTATGGTCATAGTATCTCACTTAATTTATTCAATCTATATACTAAAGAAATAATCTGAGAATTTGAACTATACGACAAAGAAAAAAGCATAAAAATTGAAGACTCGTTAACAACCTGCAATATGCAGATGATACCTTCTCACTTGCGAGAAATGAAGATGAGTTGAAGCAGTTACTTATGAAGGTCAAAGACTACAGATTTCATTATGGATTATGCATAAGTGTGAAAAAAATGAAAATCTTCATAACTGGATTTATAAACAACATCATGATAAATGGTGAAAAACATTAAAGTTATGATGAATTTCATTCTTTTTCCCAAGCCAAGTGCCATCGAGTCGGATCCAACTCATGGCAACCCTAGGGGCCAGGGTAGAACTGATCATTCTACTTGGATCAAAAATTAATAGAAGCAACAATTACAAAATCAAATGGACAACCCTGTTGTAAAAGACCTATTTAAACTTTTGGAACACAAAGAGAACACTTTGATGACAAGGTGAACCTGACTCAAGTCCATGTCATTTTCAATAGCCTCATCTGCACGCAAATGCCATCCAATAGAAACGGCAGACACAAGAGGAAGAATTGATGCATTCTAATTGTGATGCTGGTGAAAAAGTTTGAATATACGGTGAACTGCCAAAAGAACAAAGAATTCAGTTTTAGAAGAAACACAGTTAGAACGTTTCTTAGAAGCAGGGAAGGTGAGGTTTCCACTTGCTTAATTTGAACACATCATCAGGAAAAAAAACAATTTCTAAAAGGACATCATGATTGGTATAGTAGCAGGTCAGTGAAAATGTGAGAAATCCTCAGTGGGACAGAGAGACAAAATAGCCACAACAGTGAGCTTGAACATAAAACTGCTCAGGACCTGGGCACATTTCATTTTGTTTTATATAACGTCACCAGGAGTAGGATCCAGTTTCTGGGGAGTCAGGGACCATTTCTTCTTTGTTTTGTGCTTTACTCTGAAAAAATAAAATGACGATTACATAATAAGTATTTGTCAAATATTTTTGTAAAAAATGAAGAAAAGTCTATAAACAGAAAACCTCAAAACAGAAAACCTGTTTGATGCAAAGGATCGGGTCTTATTTACTTTTGTCTCTGCAGCAGTTAGGACAGTGTCTAGTGTATCACTGGTTCCTCATAAGTATTTTATTTAATAATTAAAGGAAAGAAAGAAAGATATGAAAATGAAAATACGCCTCAAATTCTATCATGAGGTGTAACTTGATAGACGTTTTCTTTACACTTTAGGCAAAGATAAATACACATATTTGTATAATTGCTAGATGCTGCGTATTTGCAAGATGCAATAATTCTGAGTGCATATAATATCTGCTTAGACTGGAGGAGTTTCATTAGAAATAAGTCACATACAATTTAACAGGGATGACAAGACCCTACACTTAAAAATCAACATATCAGTTATCAAAGAAGACAACAATCTGGAGAGCTTCCCCCCGCCCCCTTCTGCAAACTAACCTGGAAGTTTACTTCAGCACAGGTAAACTCTTGTGGCCTAGTGGTTAAGTGCTACATTTACTAACCCAAAGGTCAGCAGTTTGGATGCACCAGCTGCACCTTGGGAACTCTATGGAGCAGTTCTACTCTGTCCCGTGGTCTCTATGACTAGGAACTGTTTCAGTGGCAGTGGAATATCTTCGCAAGCATGACAAGTCTTTCAACTACTGATTTCGATTCCCAGAAAGACTGATGGCAAACTTGTTAAAAGTTACTGCTATTAACCAAGGTCAGTAGTTCAAACCCACCAGCTGCTCCTTAGACACCATATGGGACAGTTCTACTCTGTCCTACAGGGTCACTGTGAGTCTGAATTGACTCCATGGTGACAGTTTTTGCTTGTTTGTTTTGAAAGCCGAAGAAAGATACACAGCAAATGTGTTAAGATCATAAAGTTTCACAATTTAAAATTGGTATCAGAAGAAAAGATAGACATATCAGTCATGACTTATCTTTATCATTGTAGCTGCAAATTGAAAATCCAGATAAATGGGCTGTGTTCCAGGGCTTTGATTTTTAAAGTAAGTACTAAACAAATAGCTAGAATTAGTTTATCATGTCTCACTTTTCTAACCAGTTTTGTATAATATGTGATGATATTATGTAAAATCCTGTTGTGCGTTATTGAATGTCTCATCCCCTGTTGTCACAGTGCTACATTCTACACAAGCACTTCTACCAGCAGAAAATCACAAGCCAATCAAATTTATAGATAGCGACAATTCCCAGACATCCCCGAAAATACACCTAATCAAACAGTTATTTTCTTGCTCCCTTGGAGTCAGTATTGCCTTATGTGGATAATGTTTTAAGTGAATAAGTTGATTATGAAAGTATATGACCTCACAAATATTCTGATATTTACAGCTATATCCCATTACAATTTCAGAGGAAGAGAGAAGATACATCTCGGCTGGACAATATTATCTATGCCTTGTGAAAAACCATGCGACAGTTATTTAAATAAAGTTGAAAGGGGTTTTGAGGCTATTTGGTTTGGTTTGAACAAAAAGAATACAATGAAATGCATGACTTTCCATAATCAACATAATCTTGCAAGACTATGAAAATGTTTACTGAGCTATAGGTAGATACATTGATCATAGATTTCATTACTCTTTAAATATCATTCATGTTTTGCTTCAAAGTTAGCCCACCCCTGAAATATTCCATTTGCCCTCCTACTTGCAGGTCTCCTGTTGGGATGTTTTAAACTTCTAAGTCTCTTTAACAAAGTTGAAACTTTAAAGCTGTCTTACCGTTTCAGAGATCATGCTGAGAGTAAAAAAGGAATACATCACTTACTTTGAAATTCAATCTCTTAAGGAGCAATGCTCCAGAATCTTTAAAAGAAACTCCAGCTTCCCTGTTCTCAAACTAACTATCATATTTTATTTCAGAGAAGTCAAGCCATTTCACAAAAGATAGGACTCCTTTGGAGACTACTGGGCATGCTTTTTAAATAAACAGCTTCAACAGTGATGTCTTTGAACTACTGATTCTTTTAGCTTTCAGAGAAATTAAGTAATTCTTATGGTATGCAGTGTTCTGCCTCTGTTGTTGTTATTAAGTGACGTCAAGTCAGTTCCAACTCAGAGCAATGCTATGTGCAACAGAATGAAACCCTGCCTGGTCCAGCACCATGCCCACAATCTTTGGTATGCTTGAGTCCGCTGTCACATCCACTGTATGAACCCATCTCCTTGAAGTTCTACTTCTCTTCACTGACCCTCTGCTTTACCAAATGTGATGTCTTCTGCAGGGAGGGGCAGGATCCAGTATGTACTGTGTGTTGAGGCAGTCTCTTGGGATTTAAAGGAAAGAGAAGCAGAGAACTGGAGCTCTCCTACCACCAAGAAAGCACCTCAGATGTTCTCAGTCCAGGGCAAGATTGATAACAAGAACCTTCCTCCAGAGCCAAGAGAGGAAGCCTTCCCCCAGAACTGTTGTCCTGCATTTGGACTTGTAGCCTACTGGACTGTGACAGAACAAAATTTCTCTTTGTAAAGCCATTAACTTGTGCTATTTTTGTTACAGAAGCCCTAGACAACTAAGATAAATACTTACTTACATACAAAATTTCATTTAATTTGTGAATGAGAAAGAAATTTTATTTTTCATTCAAAAATGTATATACATTTTGCTTTGTGATTTGGCTGCAGTCTCCACAATATGACACTGCTCCTTTCCATCGTGGGTTTCCTGGGCCCATTCATCCAGTTCATGTTCTGTTCTGCCTTCTCATCTTTCTTTTGGGCAGGAGTTGCCCATTTGGTATCATATCTTTGGTTGAATTAAGAAGCGCATTCTTCTAGTGTGCTGTGGTTTGTTTTATTGACCTGTCTAATCTTTGAACAGAATGAAACACTCCTCAGTACTACACCGTCCTCACAATTCTCACTGTGTTTGAGACCATTGTTGCGGCCGCTGTGTCAGTCCATCTGGTTGAGGGTCTTTCTCTTTTTTTGATGATTATCTACTTTGCAAAGCATGATATCCTTCTCCAGGGGTTGGTCCCACCTAATAACATGTCCAAAGAACTGCAAAGAAGTATAACACGGCATTTTCATTTTGATTTTATACGTTATCTTGGAAATCCTGGTGGTGTAATGATTAAGTGCTATGATTGCTAACCAAAAAGCTGGCAGTTGGAATCCACCAGACACTACTTGGAAACTCTATGGGGACAGTTATACTGTGTCCTATAGGGTTACTATGAGTAGAAGTGGACTCAATGGTATTTTTTTTTGTAGTGTATTACCTTGATATTCTAATAGCATATTACTTACTGATAGACTATAAAGTCATCCTTTAAAAAATGTATCCAGTTTGCAGTATAATGGGTATTGAGAAATATGTTTCATAAATATTTATTTTTCAAAAGGATTTCCTAAACTGTTAAGCTGTGCAATTTCAAATATACTGTCTTGGTTATACAGTGCTGTTATGACAAATATATCTCAATTGGGTGATTTTAACACAGAGAAATTTATTCTCTCACAGTTCAGGAGACTAGAAGCACAGGTTTAGGATGCCAGCTCCAAGGGAAGGTTTTCTGTGTCGGTTGTCTGTGGGTCTTATTATCAATCTGTCATGGGTTTAGGAGCTTCTCAGCTCTGAGACTCTGGGTCTAAAGGCCATTCTATTTCTCCTGGCTCTTGTTTCTTGGTGGTATGTATTCTCCATGTCTTTCTGACTGCTTCTGTTTTTTATATCTCAAGATACTGCTTTAAAGAAACCTTGTCTTGTAGATTGCGTCCTGTCTCATTAACATAACTGCTTATAATCTTGTCTCATTTATCTCACAGAGGTATGATTTGTTGTTAGGTGCTGTTGAGTTGGTTTCGACTCATGGCAAATCCATGAATAACAGAACAAAACGCTGTCCAGTCTTGTGCTAGGTCCACAATTATTTTTATGCTTAAGCCCACTGTTGCGGCCACTGTGTCAATCCATCTTGTTGAGGGTCCTCCTCTTTTTTGCTGACCCTCTACTCTACCAAGCTTGATGTCCTTCTCCAGGGACGGATTTTTCCTGACAAACTGTCCCAAGTATGTAAGATGGTGCCTTGCCATCTTTGTTTCAGAGGAGCACTCTGGTTGTGCTTCTTCCAGAACAGATCTGTTTGTTCTTTTGATGGTCTGTGGTACATTCAACATTCGTCTCTAACACCGCATTCGAAGGCATCAGTTCTTCTTCTGTCTTTGTTCATTGTGTAGCTTTCACATGTACATGATGTGATTGAGAGTACCACGGCTTGGGTCAGGTGAATTTTAGTCTTCAAGGTAACATCTTTACTTTTATTTTATTTTTTTATTTTTTATTTAACATGACTGAGTGAAAATGTACATTCCCGTACAAATTTACATGCCCACCTATATGCAGCTTCCACTGCTCTCCCTGTCCAGTGACTGCATACTATTTCCTCTCTGCTCCATACATGTCTCATCCTCCCAACTGCCTCCTTTCCCTCCTCTCCACCCACTCTCCTTCCTCCAGCCAGAGGTCAGCAGGATGATATCCTATAGATGTATAGAACCATAAAGTGCATCCAGTATATGGTCACTCTGCATTACCAAGTCCAATCCATTCCTGTACAAAGAGTGGACCTTCGTTATAATCTATGGGTAAGAACAGTATCAGGGCCGGAGGCTATGCTCTCAGGGGAACCCTGAAACCGCTGGACCATCAATTGAGGTTTTTTAGTGGAGATCTCAGGATGTACCCCTTTTTATTCTTGTGTTGCCAGTGAGACTCCTCTCTGTGAGCTCCATCGTGGCTATCACTGGTGGTGGCCGGGCACCACCCGGTTCTTCTGGTCCCAAGTCGATGTAGGCACCCACTCTT
Organism: Heterohyrax brucei; assembly: GCA_028571685.1. Classification (NCBI taxonomy): domain Eukaryota; kingdom Metazoa; phylum Chordata; class Mammalia; order Hyracoidea; family Procaviidae; genus Heterohyrax; species Heterohyrax brucei. Next base: position 50,696,349 of record CM053159.1, on the reverse strand, counting down.
GTGGGTCTCTCTGTCTTCTCGGTTGTCTTTACCGCATGCCATTTTGGCCCTTGGTGAGCATCCGTTCCTGCTGAGTTGGGACCATTTGCTGTGTCCTCGGATGGCAGCTTGGCAGCTTTTAAGACCACAGACGCCACTCACCAACGTGGGGTGCAGAGAGCTCTCTTAGCAAAATGCTAGTTGTGCCAATTGGCCTTGATTTCGCCTAAGAGCATGGTCCCCCGCCCCCCGCCCCATCTACTCTATCCTTGCAATATTGGGTTAAGATGGAAAGAGTACTCAAGTTATGCTGAAGTCCAATTAATGTTGTTTTTCTTTTTAATGTGTGCTATCACCACTTTCTCCCAACCAGATTTCTAGCAACTATCTAAACTAAACACTCCCCCCATCCCTTGCAGCTGTCAAAGAGTCTTTTCTTCTATATACAAGTCTGTTTTTGAGATCTTATCGTAGAGGTCTTGTACAATATTTGTCCTTTTGACATCTTTACTTTTGAATACTTTAAGGAGGTACTTTGCAGCAGATTTTCCCAATGCAATATGTCTTTTAATTTCTTGACTGCTGCTTCCATAGGCATTGATTGGACCCAAGTAAATTAAAATTCTTGGCTACCTCTATTTGTCTCCATTTATGACGATGTTACTTACTGGTCCAGTAGTGAGGATTTTTGTTTTCCTGATGTTGAGTGCAATCCACACTGAAGGCAGTGGTCTCAGATCTTCATCAGTAAGTGTCTCAGATCTTCATTTCCAGCAAATAAGGTGGCATCATCTGTGTAATGCAGGTTGTTAATGAGTTGTGCTCTAGTCCTGATAAGTTCTTCTTCTTAGTATAATCCAGCTTCGCATTATTTGCTCAGCATACAGATTAAAAACTATGTTGAAAAGATACAACACTGGCACACACCTTTCCTGAGTTTAAACTATGCAGTGTCCCCTTGTTGTGCTCACATGACTTACTCTTGATCCACGTACAGATTCTTTAACAGCACAATTAGGTGTTCTGGGATTTCCATTCTCCGCAATGTTAGCCATAATTTAGAATGATCCACGCAGTCGAATGCTTTTGTGTAGTCAATGAAACACAAGTAAATGTCTTTCTGGTATTCTTTGCTTTCAGCCAAGATCCATCTGACATCAGCAATGATATCCCTGGTTCCATGTCCTCTTCTGAATCCAGCTTGAATTTTTGGCGGTTTCTTGTCAGTATACTGTTGTAGTTGCTTTTAAATGATCTTGAGCAAAATTTTACTTACATGTGACATCAAAAATACTGTTCGGTAATTTTCATATTCAGCTGAATCTCCTTTCTTTGGAATGCGCATAATGGTGGATCTGGTCCAGTCAGTTGGCCAGGTAGCTATCTTACAAATTTCTTGGCATAGATGAGTGAGCACTTCCAGTGCTATATCTGTTTGTGGAAATACCTCAATTGATATTCCATCAATTCCTGGAGCCTTGCTTTTTACCAATGCCTTCAATGCAGCTTAGATTTCTTCCTTCAGTACCATCAGTTCCTGATCATATGATACCTCTTCTAATGGCTGAACATCGACAAGCTCTCTGTGGTATAATGATTCTGTGTATTGCTTCTATCTTTTTTGATGCTCCTTGAGTCATTTAATAGTTTCCCTGTAGAATCCTTCACTATTGCAACTTGAGGATTGAATTGTTTCTTCAGTTCTTTCAGCTTGAGAAATGCAGAATGTGTTCTTCCCTCCTGGTTTTCCATTCTCAGCTCTTTACACATGTCATTATAATACTTTCTTTTGTCTTCTTGAGCTGCTCTTTGAAACCTTCTGTTTAGGTCTTTTACTTTGCCGTTCTTCCTTTTCCAGCTCAACACTCAAAAGGAAGTTTCAGAGTCTCTTCTGACGTTCAATTTGGTCTTTTCTTTCTTTCCTGTCTTTTTAATGACCTCTTACTCTCTTCATGGTTGATGTCTTTGATGTCATTCCACACTCAGCCATTATTGAGCAACAGATCGAATCTGTTCTTGAGATGGTCTTTAAAGTCAGAAGAGATATACTCAGGGTCATACTTTTGCTGTCAGGGACTTGTTCTAATTCTCTTCAGTTTCAGTGTGAAAATGAATGTATGGAGAAGTAGAATTTACAACACAGAAAACTCTCATCACAATGGTGGACAATCACATGGTACTAGGAATCACGAACTAGCCAAGTTAACATACATTTTGGGGGGATACGATTCAATGCATAACATACACTGAACAAAAGTATTATGGTTTTGCCCTCTGTACAATTTGAGTTTTTGTATGTGTAAAACATATGTGTTTGAAGATAAAATAAACCTAATACCTTACAAGTGTGAGACATAAAAAAGTAGATATCATTTCTGTTTGTTGATAGCACACAGATTTATCAAAATGGATTCTGTTGTTTATAGTTTTCTTCTTTTTACTGAGACAAAATAAGATACTGCTGTAAACAACAACTGGAATTAATCTACTATGATAATGTGGAAGTAGGCATGGGGGGAGAAAAAACAGAGCAAAAAAAGCACACACACATGAACAGCTGGAATTCACACTGACAAATGTGACAAGGAGTAAGCCGACAAAAATTAATACACAGTTTCAAATTCATGCGGTCATGCACAAAATGATTTCAATTGAACGCATCCTGGAGAACTCTGAAAGTGACCTTGGGCCAACTGAGACGCCTCTTTAAATGTGTCTAGACAGAGGAGAGGAGCACTTAAAATGCTGAGAGAGGCTGCTATGGAGACGGCAGTGGAATATGAGCTATAATCAGTATTTGTCACCGTCATGATGGTCTGCACTAACTACCCTCACATCAGAGACAACTCCATAAACCTCAGAGGTCTTTTCTGCTTAGTTTTTGGTATTGTTACTATCGATTCATACTACTGTTTGAATGGATGTAGTAAAATACTGACATACTATGTCATATCCTTTGGTAGAAATAGAACAACAAATGTTTTAAAAATGTATAAATTACATACCCGATATTTCATGTTCCTGAATGTTTTACAGAAATCACTAGAATATTGACTTCATTAGAATCCTTATTGTAATGTACTCTGAAGAAAATATTTCACTTCTGCTCTAGTTTCCTGCAATAGAAGTGTTACTTCTTCAACCATGAAGTTGGCAGTGAAGTTGAATAAAACTCTCTTTTCTTTAACAAGAGTGAAAGGATGCTTCTGAAATGTTAAACAATGATATTTTCCTGAAATGTGAAGTATTACAATAATCTGTTTTCTTATTGCTGTTGTTTTCCTTGTGTGATCAAAATAGTTACATAGCTTATCTGAGCTTCCATTTCCTTATCTGTAAAAAGAGGGTGTGGAATAGACATCTTTCTAATGTCATTCTGAGGAATAAATCTAATGAACTTCATCTGTCTTCTTGAATGTTTTCTATTCATTCCCACAGTGGAGAAAAAAATCATCTTTAACAGACACTGATTGAAAGGTATGAACCAGCCATGGCTGTTCTGTTAGTACGTGTTACCAGTCACATGCGAGAAGATTCCAGACGCTAAATTTTTCCTTTCATTAAAAAAAAAAAGAAAAAGACTTTTTGTTGTTGTTTATTGTTTTTATAGGAAAGAATGCAGCAAGCATTTGGGTATAACAAACGTAGTTCTTTAAGAAAATATTTAATTATTACTTTATGCAGACATTCTCTTTTTATTTATTCATCTATTTATTATCACTTTCTGAAGTTCATTCTGGCATGTATTATCAAACTAGGCAACTTTTGTTTGCAAGCATTGATTAATCGAATGACAGAGATACTCTAATTTTGAAGTCATGGAAAGAATTGCCCATGGCATCACTCCTAGTTGTATAGTTCTTGCCACGTGCGCTGACCCCAGGATTGTTGGTATGCTCAACTAATTGTTGTGGCCATTGTGTGTTTTGAATGTTTTCCAACATAAGGGGTCCATCTTCCAGCACTAAATCAGAGACTGTACTCTTTTGTGATCCCTGGAATTTTTAATGGCTAATTTTCTGAAGTAGATGGCCAAGCCTTTCTTCCTAGTCTGTCTTAGTCTGTAAGTTTTGCTAAAACCTATCCACCACAGATGATCCTGCTTCTATTTGAAACACCAGTAGCAGAGTTACCAGTATTGTAGCAATGAACAAGTCCTTGTATCATAACAAACTGACAGATGTTAGGAAAGGGCCCAGAAGATACGTAAACATGTAATCTCTCAACCACGTTAGCTAATGGCAAAGGATCAGTAGGTCGGCACGCCCCAGATATCTTAAACAGTTTTGTCTGAGTTAATCAGAAGATTGGCAGTTCAAATCTGCCTTTCCCTCCAAATTTCAACCTCCTTAGTTATCATTACTTTCCTTTGAGTACACTAATACATTTTTGTCACTTTTGCACCTTATGTTTTACTCTCAGTAGTATATGTGTAAAGTGACTGCTGAAGGCTGAGTAAGTTTTTTTTTGTTTGTTTTCTAAGTTTGTTTGCTTTTTTAAAAAATGTTAAAACCCTAGAAGGAGGAATCCCAACCCAACTGAACCCATTGCTGTAGAGTCAATTCCAACTCGCAGCAACCCTATAGGACAGAGTAGGACTGCTCCACAGGGTTTCCAGAGAGTGCTTGGTAGAATCCACCCGCCTACCTTTCAGTTAGAAGCCACAGCACTTAACCACTACATCACTAGGTTTCCAGAGGAATTCAGGTAGGAAAACAAGCAAAGATGTTCAAAAGCACAGGTGCTTGAAGAAACTTTGAATAATAAAAAGAAAACCCAAGCATCACTTCTGATATGCCCATCCTCCCCAAGGATCAGCTGTTGCTTAATACATGATCCAACGTGCAAGCCAAACGTGCAAAGCATTAATCAAATAATTATACTGGCATGCTTTTTAGAAAGCATTCAGTTTGTAAAAGAATATGGAACCATGTATTAACATCAAATCTAACTTGCACACTGAATTCTTAGTTGTTTCCTAAGGTATTGAAAACATTATCCTACACTTTCAATTTAAAATAATAAACAAATTTAAAGTTATTTATTTAAAAAATAAATAAGTAAAATCTTTATTTTTATTAGCCTGTAAGAGTCGGATCTGACTCCACAGCACTTGGCTTTGGCCAAGAGATTTACACTTCTTCACAACGGAATCGTACTGCTTCTGATAAAGAAACATACACTGTTTGGTAAGCCACGGGATAACCAATATAAAACTACACTCAGTGTTTCACTGGCTCTCTGCCAATATCCTGGGAGGAAAGGAAGTATTACTATTGTGAAGTTTGGTATCAGGTTTCTCTCTTAAGGAATACGAGAAGCTCTCCTTCAACCAACATTGATGAAAGACTCAGACATCTCTGATCTAATTGTATAATAATATTCTCTCTTGAGACATCAAAAGACTTTACCATACAAACATTTGGGAACAGAGAATTCAAGGTAAATAATACAAAAAAAAGAAAGAAAAACTAGAAATAGTCTGAATGCTAAAATGAACATCGGCATTAAACTCAAAATTAGGGGAATAATTGAAGAATTTCCCATACAAAATTATGCAGGGTAGAGATAGATTGCATAGTTAGAAAATTTACATATGAAGTAGACACCGTGTACATTTCTTAAAAATCCACTTAATTTAACGTAGTAAGCTTTGTTTAAAAGAGTAGAGATTTTTCGTTTTTTCCTTAAATTTCAATAACAAGAGACACAAATTAATGGGGTAAATTGAACAAGAATGTTCAATGCATTTCTGTTTAAGTGTTGTATTCCTGCAGGCCTGGGCAACGCAAGGGATAAGTCCACTCTGGCAGTCACAAAACTGAGAATCATCTTGCTCCTTATACCTCGCATTAAAAAAAAAAAAGTCTAAACCTGAAAATAAATGTACCAGTGTATTTAAGAAATACATAAACCCACCTAACTCGTCTTTGAATCCTATTTATCATTTAATGTGACAATGAAAAAAATAATTAAATATAGGGCTTTACATTTTTTTATACCCTGAAATCAGAAGATGCAGTTAAATATTCGTTTACAGTGTACTTTGTTCTTAAGATACAATGTACCTCATAGACTTCCAGATGTTCATGTTAAAAAGCCAAAAATAATGTTTCCTGCAAGTGGATTGTGACTCATAGGAACCCTGTAGGCTAGAGTGGAGCTGCCACATAGTTTCCAAGGAGGGCCTGGCAGATTTGAACTGCTTACTTTTTGGTTAGCAGAATAGCACTTAACCACTATGCTGCCAGGGTTTCCACGATAAAAAAGAGAAGAGAGGAAAAGGGAGGCAGAGAGGGAGGCAGGGAAGGAGAAAGGAAGGACAAAAGTCCTCAATAAGGATTAATCCTTGGCTTCTTTTTTTCCTTCATTCATACTCTGCATCTAATTTTTCAAGAAATCTTTTTATTTGACCTCCAAAGAACACCCAGCTTCTGATCACTTCTCACTGCCTTCATTGACAACATCATTTTTTTCTTGGATTTCTCTAAACATCTCCTAATTAGTTTCCCTCTCTTTGTTCCTTTCCATTTTTTCCCCCTCCTCAGCACAGCAGAGAAAAGTCAGATCACGTCACTCTCTTTCTAGAAATTACACAGTGCCTTGCTCTTTTCTTTACAATACAAATCGAGTTTTCACAAGTGTCTCTGAGTATGATTTTCTCTTCCCCATTACCTCCCTGACCCTGTATCCTAGGGCTCTTTCGTTCCTGTCTCTGCTTCAATCACCCACCGGCATCTCAGGACTCACACTTGCCATCTCCTCTGCTGGAATTCTCCTCTCCCAGATCTTCATAAGACTAGCTCACTCACTCATCTTGTCCTCCTTTGCTCAGATGTCATAGTCCCATAAGGCCTAACCTAAAAATCATACGTAAATTTGTTACTCACACTCTGTCTCTATGTTCCATTGGCACTAATCTACTGTTTAAATTTTTTCACATAATTTTAAATTTCTAATCTACTATATAAGCTATTTATAAAATGTATGTAATTAAGTAAATTTGAATTTATTTCCTTTTACTCCTATTAGCTTGATAGCTCTGTGAAGTCAAAGTTTATTGTCCAGACAGTCTACGTACTCAGACAATTATAAGATTTTAGCTCTTAATGATACTTTCCTTTTTGTTGTAAACACTTGCTTTAAGAGATGGTAATACTAATTTCATGTTTTCAAATTCTACTATTATGTTTAGCGAAAAGAAAAAAATAATATCACAGTTACCTCTTAAAATGTATGTTAATTACAATGCCAATCCCATAACAAAAAAGAAAAAATCCAAACCTGTTGCCATCATGTGGATGCCAACTCATAGCCAGTCCCATAGCCATCTATAAACAATTGGGCTTACGGATCCGACTCGACGGCCCTTGGCTTGGCTTTACTAAGAAATTAGTTTTTAACATACACTTTCTTCAAAACAGAAATGACTTTTTGACATAGTTGTAGGAGTTCTAAGATTTGAGGAAAAAAAGAAAAAGAAAATCTTAAGTATTATCAAAGATTAATGTACTATTTCCATATATAATTCAATATAATAGCATGTGAAATGAATTTGAGTTCTGTTTTTCCAGTGTATAAAGTTATTGTTCCTATTAATATTTCTCATTTTTTTTTAAGTTTTTTGCTTCTCACTTTACTTCCTTTTATCAATCTGTTAGTTTCTGTCTCATTTCAAAGTAGAAAAATTGAGAATGAGATTAAAGTTTTGAGATACTTATAAGTTATTATTATCTTTATGAAAAATAATATTTTGTTATTAAGATTATCCAAATTTACAGAAAATTCACTAGGTGTTCAATGGCTGTGTCATTATAAATATTATGTATATATTGTCTTTAATATTTACAACTGTTGAATTTAGACATGGCTAGTCTCTTATAACAAAGGAAGCAAGTAAGCATGTAGCCAACTAAATAACTTGCTCATGGACATGTAGCTGATAAACTGTGGACTCAGATTCAAAATCTCTGATTCTAATTACTGTTAAGCCTGTTTATAATGTAACTTGATGCTTCTAATTGCTTTAATTTCAACATATATATATATATGTATTTATAGCAAATGTTTTCAGAACAATAGATAATCTACAATTCTTTGGGAAGCTGATGCTTGGAAAATCAACTAACAATTAAATTAATTTAAAAAACAGTAGAGAATTAACAAATAATTATTTTTCTGGCACATATGTGCTGTCATAGGCACTAATGGGAGTTCAGTTAGGAAGAGAAAATACAGAATTGGGGAGTAACACTCTTTTTACTGTTTAACCATATGTAGGAGAAATGATTCATCTTGACTGAGGATATTTTGAGAAGCTTCATGGAAGAGGTACGTATGATTTCAGTTAAATCTTTGGAAATATCTAATAGGTAGTTTTTATACATAAGAAACCAGACACACAATTAATTATTCACATATTTTCTTGTAACTCCTTTTGTTTTACAACATGCTATGAAAGGCCAGTACACAGCACAGACTATTGAAAGTTCTGTAGCCAGATATTAGTTAGAGTCTTTCTTTGATTCTCAGCTACAAATAAGACTAGATGAAATCCCATGGACACCCTGAGGTAGTCCACATTCCTCAGATTCGCTCTGAGACTTCACACCTCATAGGCATGCCCTCCCTGGGCCTGCATCCCCTGAAATGTTCCAGCTTTTCAATCATCTCAATGATTTATGTGAATTACTAGTTGTAAGCGACACAGAGGTAACCGTAAAATTTAATTTCTTCACCAGCTACTGTCAGATACACGAAAATATACTTGAGTAAGTTGGGAAGAGAGGAGCTGAGCTTGCAATCATACAAAGAGTACCAGCAGTCTCTTCTTAAAATACCTTTTAACTTCAATACCATCAGAGAATTTTGATCAGCCATTCTTTCTCTGCCTGGCACTAGCCTCGTCAGTTTCAGGATCCTTTGTCCATATCATCAACATGACACTCCTTCACCCAGTCACACGATTCCCCAAAGCAGACCAAGCACACTACCATCCATTGGATTCCAACTCAAAGCCATACTGTAGAACAAAGTAGAACCACCCCCATAGAGCTTCAAAGGAGCTCCTAGTGGATTCAAGCTGCTGAGTTCTTGGTTAGCAGCCAAATGCTTAGCCACCAGGCCTCCCATATTTCCATGTTGTTCTCAGGGGATTCAAAATTTGTCTATTTTAGCATAATTCAGCTTTACAAGGTTTCTGCAGTTCTAGATCTTTTTTTTCAATATGTAGATTCAGCAAGCTTCTTAGCATGACAGAAAAACTACATACTGTTAATGTGACTCTTACAAACACATAGTTTCATCTACACTTAACTTATTTATGTCTTATTTATGTTTAACATAAAAACATAAATTTATGGTTTTTAGTAGAAGAAATAGAAAAGGGGAATGGAGTTATATGAATACTTCTATTAAAACATTTCTAGTGGTAAATCAAAACACTCAAACTCATGGCCACTGGGTTGACTGTGACTTACAGCAACACGATAGGACAGAAGAGAACGTCCCGTATCCCCATAGGATTTCGAAGGCTGTAATCTTTACGGGTTCAAACAGCAACTCTTCTCTTAGCAACAAAGCACTTAACCGCCACATCACTAGGATTCTTCTAGTGATAAAACAGCACACATAATAGCCTTCACATTTTCACTAAGTTATCTTATCCTAATGGTTTTTCCCTAACAGGTATTTGAAAAAAGCCTCATTATGGTCTTACTCATAGCAGCCCTATAAGACAGGGTAAAATTGCCCCATTGGGTTTTAAAGGCTGTAATACTCACAGAAACAAACTCCAACATCTTTCTTCCACTGAGCGACTAGTGGGTTTTTACCTCCAAACTTCGGATCAGCAACCTAGCTCTTAATTACTTCACTACTTGGTTCCTCTTCCCAGCACAGTGGTTCTCAATTGTAGGTGATTTGGCAGTGCCAGAAGACAGGTTTGACTGGGGATGGGTATGTGTTATTGACATGTTCTGGATTACTGCTAAACATCTTACAATGGACAGAGTATTTTTCCACAACAAGGGACTGTCAGGTCAAATATGTCATCAGTGCTGAAGTTCAGAAAAACTATTAAGAGCAACAGGTGAGGAGAGTAAAGACAGAGTGAGCAGCCCTGCACTTGTCTTTCAGAGGCGATTTGTTGGTTTCTGTGGTGCTGGAAGCTATGCCACTGGTATTTAAGTACCAGCAGGGTCACCCGTGATAGATGGGTTTCAGCTGAGCTTCCAAACTAAGACAGACAAGAAAGAAGGACCTGGCAGTCTACTTTTGTAAAGAATTAGCCAGGGAAAACCTTATGAATACCAGCAGAACACTGTCAGCTATGATGCCAGAAAGTGAGCCCCCAACGGTGGAGGGCACTGAAAAGATGACTGGGGAAGAGCTGCTTCGTCAAAGTAGAGTTGACTTTACTGCCATGGATGGAGTAAAGCCTTTGGGATCTGCGCTGATGTAGTATGACTCAAAACAAGAAGAAACAGCTGCAACCATCCATTAATAGTCGGGACATGGAATGTACCAAGTATGAATCTAGGAGAATTGGAAATCGTCAAAAATGAAATGGAACACGCAAACACAGATATCCTAGGCATTAGTGCACTGAAATGGACCAGTTTGGGCCATTTTGAATCTGACAATCATGTGGTGTACTATGCTGGGTACAAAAGTTTGAAGGCTAAGGGTATTGCAATCATCATCAAAAATAACATTTCAAGATCTGTCCTGAAGTATAGTGATGTCAGTGTTAGGATAGTATCTGTATGCTTACAATGAAGGCCAGTTAATATGACTATTATTTATATTTATGCACCAACCACTAAGGCCAAAGATGAAGAGATTGAAGTTTAAATTTTAGTAGCTTCTGTAGTCTGAAACTGATCGAACATACAATCAGGATGCATTGATAATTACTGGTGACTGAAATGCAAAGATTGGAAACAAAGAAGAAGGCCTGTTAGTTGGAAAATATGACCTTGGCAATAGAAATAAATGCTGGAGGTTGTATGTTAGAAATTTGCAAGCCTAAAGGCTTCTTTATTGCAAATACAGTGTCTTTTTAACCAAAACAAATTGTGACTATACACATGCAACTCATCAGACGGAATACACAGGAACAAAATCACTTACATTTGTGGAAAAAGGTGATGGAAAAGCTCCATATCAGCAGTTAGAACAAGACCAAGTGCTGACTGTGGCACAGATCATCAATAGCTCATATCCAAATTCAAACTGAATCTGAAGAAAATTAGAATAAGTCCACGAGAGCCAGAGTATGACTTTGAGTATATCCTTCCTGAGTTTAAAGACCATCTCAAGAACAGATTGGACGTGTTGATCACTAGTGACTAAAGAACAGAAGAACTATGGAACAACATCAAAGATACCGTCCATGAAGACAGCAAGAAGTCATTAAAAAGGCAGGAAAGAAAGAAAAGACCAAACTAGATGTCAGAAGAAACTCAGAAACGTGCTCTTGAGTGTCAAGTGGCTAAAGCAAAAGGAAGGAATGGTGAAGTAAAAGACCTAAACAGAATCTTTCAAAGAGTAGCTTGAGAAGACAAAAGAAATCATCATCATGACGTGTGCAAAGAGCTGGAAATGGAAAACCATAAGGGAAGAACACATTCTGCATTTCTCAAGCTGAAAGAACTGAAGAAGAATTCAAGCTTCTAATTGCAATAGTGAAAGATTCTAGAGGGATTCTACAGGGAATTCCCTAAACAACTTAGAGAACATCACAAGAAGATGGAAGGAATATGCAGAGTTATTATATCAGAAAGAACTGGTCAATGTTCAGGCATTTGAAGAGGTAGCATGTGATCAGGAATTGATGATACTGAAAGAAGAAGTGATAGCTGATTGATGGCATTGGCGAAAACAAAACAAAAAACAAAAAAACAGGGCTCCAGGAATTGATAAATTTCAACTGAGAGTTTCAACAAACAGATACAGTGCTGGAAGTACCCACTCACCTATGCCAAGAAATTTGGAGGACAGCTACCTGGCCAACTGATGGGAAGAGATCCGTATTTATGCCCCTTCCAAAGAAAGGTGATCCAACCAAATGTGGAAGTTACTGAACAATGTCATTACTATTACAGGCAAGAGAAATTTTGTTCAAGATCATTCAAAAGTGACAACAACAGTCTATTGGCAAGAAACTGCCAGAAATTCAAGCTGGATTCAGAATAGGGTGTGGAACCTGGGATACCATTGGTGATGTCAGATGAGCCTTGGCTAAATGCTGACAATATCAGAAAGATGTTTACTTCTGTTCCATTGATTATGTAAAGGCATTTGACTGTGTGGATAGTAATAAATTACGGGTAACATTGCAGAGAATGGGAATTTAAGAACATCTTACTGTGCTCTTAATCTGTATATGGATTGAGGGGCAGTTGTGCGAACAGAAGAAGGGGACACTGCATGGGTTCGTCAGGAAAGGTGTGTGTCAGGGTTATATCTTTTCACCATAACTTTTAACTCTGTATGCCGAGCAAATAATCCAAGAAACTGGATTATACAAAGAAGAATGAAGCATCAAAATTGGAGGATGACTCATTACCAATCTGCATTATGAAGAGGGAACCAGCTTACTTGCTGGAAGCGAAGGAGATTTGAAACACTTACTGACGAAGATCAAGGACCACAGCCTTCAGTATGGACTGCACTTCAACATCAAGAGAACAAAAGTCCTCACAATGGGACCGGTAAGCATCATCATCATAAATGGAGAAAGGATTGAGGTTGCCAAGGATTTCACTTTACTTGGGTCAACAAGCAACACCTATTGAGGCAGCAGTCAAGAAATCAAATGATGCAGTGCATTGGGAAAATCTGCTGCCAAGGACCTCTTTCAAGTATAGAAGAAAAAAGATGCCACCTTGAAGAATAAGGTGTGTCTGACCCAGCCAAGTGTCTGACCCAAGCCATAGTATTTTCGATTACAAGATGTGCATGTGAAAGCTAGACAAACAAGATAGAAGAACTGACGTCTTTGAATTGTGGTGCTGAAGAAGAATGTTGAATGTACCATGGACAGCCAAAAGAACAAACAAATCCGTTCTGGGAGAAGTACAACCAGAGTGCCCCTTGGAAGCAAAGATGGAAGGAGTGCATCTTACATACTTTGCCATGTTGTCAGGAAGAATCAGTCCCTGGAGAAGGACATCATGCTTGGCAGAGTGGAGAGTCAGTGAAAAAGAGAGGATTCTCTAAGAGATGGATTGACACGGTGGCCATGGGCTTAAGCATAAAAACCATGGTGGACATGGCCCAAGACCAGGCAGTGTTTCATTCTGTTGTGGTGGGGTCCCTGTGAGTCAGAACTGACTCGAGGACACCTAACGACAGCAACATGCAGACCACCAGTAAGCACTACAGGTTGAAAGATGCTTATCATTTAAAAAGATATGATATAGTAATAATTGATCTAAAAGAGTGCTAAAATTTGGTCATAGGAAAGTGATAAATTCCTTGATATGTCTTCATTGCCTGGAAATGGAAGTTTATATCACCATACCCTCCAACAGTATCAGTCCACTAGACATTTAGTGTCATCTCCTACCGTGTTTCCTGCTCATGTCTTGTACACAAGTTCCCCTGGAGAACCTGAATATTTTTATTTGCACTCTGTTAGTTGTGTGTCCTCTCTCTTGTTATTCCTTTTGTCTTTTGTCCAAGTTTTTTGACATCTTCACATTCAAAAACCAAACTCACTGCCACTGAATCAATTCTGACTCATACTAACCTTGTAGGACAGAGTAGAATGGCTCTATACAGCTTCCAAGGAGTACCTGATAGATTTGAATAGCTAGTTTTTTGGTTAGCAGCCATAATATTTAACCACTATACCACCTAGGTTTCCTACTTGTCTACAAAGTGTCATAAAGCAAGCTATCATTAAGTGACCTAAATAGAATGATCTCCTTCAGGCAGCTTCTCTAAAACTCTTGTCTAGGAAGGCATTTTATTTTCTCCTCTATCTTTCCATCATCATTTTAATAGTTCTATTACCACCTTTAATATGATGAAACTGGTGGTTCTTTATGCATCATTTTACTTCATTAGATAGTATAGCTATGTATTAAAATTTTGTTTACCACAATTATTAGAAGATAGAGACTTGAAATCGTGATGAAAACTTGAGAGGTTCAATAATTCACACAACACCTCTATAAGACAGGTAATAGCACTGTGCCTAATACACAGATAAAGAAACTGAACAATAAGTAGTCTTAGCAAGAGTTAATAGACATTAAGTTATGGAGAAGTTTACTTGAGATTCTAAGGTATAATTATAGATTTAGAGAGGAAAAAGTAATAATGTGCACATTACTCAGTGTCAGAAAGATGCAATGATTACACAATACACTGAAGTGCATTGGAAATGATAGTGAAAAAAAGGCCCAGTTGGAGCTAACAGACTACAGGAAGAATGTGCCAATTAAAACCAAACAGTTTACATGCAAGTGTTCTGTAAGTTATAATAATAATTAGTATGCTCCAATGCTATTAAAGTATTGCAATAAGTCTGTATGTATACACATAAAAATAAATGTCACTAATAGCCATCACATAAATAGGGATTATGAGTAGAAGAAATCATTAGTTCTATTGTAGAGATGCTATTACCCTAATTTTAGTAGCCGTTAAATTACTTGTGATATTCAACAAGAGCAGGATGTGTGAATGTCTGTGTGTGTGTGCGTGCACGTAGTTAGTGTTCTGCAAGAAGACAAGAAAGATAGTGATGAACATGAAAAAGAGACTAATTTCTTTTTGACTATCTGTAGGGGTTATTTCTGCAGTTCTCTTCAGGGCTAAAATAATTGAGAGGTCCTAGGACTGATCCTGACTTCTCCAGCAGGAGAAGTGGAGTACACGACTGTGTTGAGTGTAATCTGAAGGCAGATGTCGTGTCATTCTGTCCACTAATCTGTTTCTAAGACTTAGTGCTGTGAATAAATGAACACAAAGAATTAATCTGAGAAGTAACTGGAATAAGCTAGAAACTCAGAAATATGTGTTTAGAATAATTAAGGTGGGAAACAAGTAAATTGTCATTCTCTAGTCAGTATGAACGAACAGGTCAAACACAAAATTAAACTGCTGAAAGTAGGACCATTATCTAAGTCTTGAGCTTTCTTCTGACTTAATGTTCTTTTCACACACGTGTACACACACACACACACATAATTAAATTATTTTTTAAATGCCAGCGCTTAAAATATATAGAAGGTCCTACCCTCCCCAACCCCCCAAAACCCAAAACTGTTGTTAAGTCAGTTCCAACCCACAGTGACTCTGCAGGACAGAGTAGAACTGTCTTAGGGAATTTCCAGAGAATACCTGGAATAGGTTTGAACTGCTGATCTTTTGGTTTAATAGCCATGTTCCTAACCAGCATACTACCAGAGTTTCCATACAAAGGGTAGGAGGGCAATTGCACTTAATTACTACAAAAATAGTCCAACTGGTCCATGTACTATTAGAATCATCCTTAAAAAAAATAAAATAAAATAAAAATCCACATCCATTCTAGTAGCAAATTCTGACCGATAGTCATAGAAATACAAAACAATAAACTTCATTTTGGTATGGACAGATGTGCTGTAATTTTAAAATAACTTCCTTTAAAATTGAATTGCCTTAAGGTGTAAGAGATTGTAAATGTGAATTTTCCCCTTAAAACTCAAAAACACAATTCCATATACATTAGAAAGTTCTATTTGAATTCTGAATTTAACTTTAAAGAGTTATTTGGCAGCTACATACTTCACATGACTCAAATTTAATGTCTGAGTTTCTTGAAATGCATTTGTTTTTTACTTGGTACCCTGACTTTTGATCAGTCAGAAAAAATGTGCTAAGTGTTATAGAGGTGTGGAAGGGTATTAAAAATATGCATTTAAAACTAGAGAATTTTTTGTGATGCTCCTAGGTATCTCCACCTATACAGAAGAACTGAGAAATGTATACACGCTTATTGGTCTCAGTGTACATTTGGTATATGAGTATGCATATTTATATATACATATGTATATACATATATGTAACATATATTAATATTCATATATAACATATGTAGTGGCACTTGGCTTGGCAGATGTACACTCACTGTATATATACATATTCATATATATGTATAAATATAGATATCCAACACATTCAAACACGAAACCCCAAAGTTTAACTGATCTCGAGTTGATTCTAACACATAGCAGCTCTATAGAACAGAGTAGAGCTACCCCATAGAATTTTAAAGGAGTGGCTGGTGTATTTGAACTGTTAATCTTTTCATTAGCAGCCAAGCTCTTAACCACTGCATCACCAAGGCTCACATACAAATGCACACATACTTAAAGTGATTTTTAGTGGATTTTCAGTGTCAGAAATTTTTTTTTGAGACCAATACATAAGTAAATGGGGAATATCATGTAATACTTAGAGGGAATGATGTACAAATTGGTTTGAGTGGATTCTAATATGAAAAACATTTATTGGAAATTAAACCCAAAGAAGAAAGGAGAGGTAATAACTGACAGATACTCAAAGGGCAGTTAAGTTGAAGTTCAGTTTTTTCATCTTCTGATTTGTTATTCAGTCTGAACCTTTTTCATCCTGAAGTCTTTCCTTAGACATGGCACAGTTAAGCACAAAATTTCTATATTCACACCCCTGATAACTGGTGAATTTTTTGAAATAAATATTATCTAATTCCCATAGATTTCCTTAAGAGTTTGCCTGATAATCCTTACAGCTTTCTTTTGCTTCCATATATATCATGCTTCTTCCTGAGGCTGAATTGTGTGTAGAGGGATCAATTACAGAGAAAAAGCTAAGTCTTCTGTGGCTTGATTATATCTGAAGATTCTTAGTTAAGTCAGTTAGGCACTCCCTACAGACATGGATCATAGTGTCACAAAGAGAGAACAAAGGGGAAGGAGAAATAGTGCTTGGATTGAGAGTATAATTTGGTTATCTCGACAAAGAGGGGACACTTGATAACTTTTAAATAGGTCACACTGTCTCCCTCACTACTTCACAGCTTTGCTCAGAACAGGAACATGTATGAAAGAGATGCTTAAAATGGTGAACAGTGTAGATATCATGGTCAGTTTGGGAGTGTACAAAAAGATAAAGACAAATTATGTATAAGGTGATGGAATTGTTGATTAACCCGAGGTTTTAAGAAATTTCTCTACCATCTAAAATAAGTGAGAAATTAATGAGTCATTTACATCTTAGATGTTCCCAGGTGTTTGTAACATTCAAATACTGTTAAATTCAGTTTTATTCAAGCTTCCAGGTGTTTTCTGCACTTTTAAAATTTTATATTCAAGAAAGTGTAACATAAAGTCACTGTCAGTGCTAAATCATTTTAACATGGACTTTTTTAAAGGTAAGACCAACAGAGCACAAGTTACTGCACACAAGTGTCATACACACATATTAAAAAATAGCTGAATTGCTTGTTGTAGGCAAGATAAAACTACTCAAATTGGAATAAGTTGTTGATTTATCTTTTTTTTTTTTAAACATCATAGGAAAACTTTTAGCAAAGTTCATGACTTTCTGAACCTGCTAAAAATCTTATTCACAAAATGGCAGACTGCAGCTAGCAGCTTGTGTCAATCAGAATGAGAATAAGAGAAAGAAGAACTCCAGCTGTTGGGTATATTACATCTGTAATGAGATAATTTGTTATGGCTTATTCTTTATCACACCTAACCCAGACAATGGCTAATGGATGTCAGAATTCTGGTAAGAGATTCAAATATTCAAGTAATATGAAAATTGAATTCTGTTAGTTCAGTAGACTCTGAGATGATTTTTTAAAAAAAGGATTTTAAAAGGTTTGTGAATGATTGAGGATATCCAAACAGTGTCAGTGTATTAATGCCACAAGTTTCCTATAACTAAAAGCTTTAGATCTACAACACTGTATTTGATACCACCTGGGATATGAAATTTGCAGAAGGAATTACATTTAAAAATTCCAAATGTAATATACTGCAATGATTGAACCTAAAATGAACTTGAAATCTTTAACTGGATAATTTGTTCCACTTCCTTTGCTCTGATGCTCTCCAAAAGAAATGCATCATTTTAAAATATATTAGACAGTCTTTAGAGCTCAATTTAAAAACTGTTTTCCTGCAACTAAAATGACAGTATGGGGTATTCAAATGTGAAGGTTAGCCATTTAGGTATATACAATACAGAGAGATTTTTGTTTTTTTTGCCCCACATCTACTTTAGGGATGAAATAAAGTAAAAGTAATTGACCAGTGGAGACCAATTCAAGCTGGCGAGATAAAAATAGCATAAAGTAACGTATATAAAATTCATGTATGTTAATTGTGAAAACAGTCAAAATTCTTAATAATTGGCTCAGTCTTCTAAGAAATGTGTGTATAAATACATTACCCTGTGCTCTTTGGATAATTTTCATTGGTTTAAAGTGATCAAAGTTAACAGAGTACTTTGTTGAAGGAAACTGTTGTGTTAAAGTACAATAAAACTGGAGAAAGTCAGAAACTGTGTAAGGTTGAACCTTGTTAGAGATGGAAAACGTAAATACTTCCTACTAATAGTGACAGGTGAACAACTGAAAGGAAGGCCCGTCCATCACGTTCTGGTTCTCCCAGTTTTCACTGTACTTTAATTAGCAAATCTTTATTCATTTTTATATTTGACTAACCATGCATGGGATTCCTTGGTGTTGCAAACAGTTACTGTGCCCTTCAGCCAATCGAAAGATTGGAAGTTCGAGACTCCGAGGAAGACAGAACCAGCAATTTACTTCTGAAAAACCAGCCACGGAAAATGCCCTGGAGATCAGATAGAGTCAGAGAGCGGCAGGTGCTCAGGATTTTTTGTGGAAAATTGACATGGATTGTAAACTTGCATTTAATCATAATTAAAAACAAAATTTAAAAAAGGCTATGGAGGGTAGTCCACCTGTGATGCACATGGTATCACTGTTATTCAATGTCTATAGGAAAACAGCTGGTAAAAGCATGGCACGTGGGAAACATGCTATAATCTTCCTACAGCCTTCAAGTACTAATCAAAGGCCTACAGAGTGTTATCGGTCTGATCCATCAATCTGTTATAAAAAGCCATTGCCTTTGAGTCAATTCTGACTTATCACGACCTTATGAGATACAGTAGAATTGCCCCACAGGGTTTTGTAGGAACCCCTCGTGGTGGATTCCAACTGCCGACCTTTGGGTTAGCAGCCGTAGCACGTAACCACTACACTACAAGGGTTTCCGATCTATTATACAATGTTTTAAATATCTTACCTTTTACATGCGGGGAAGTGCTAAAGCTACCTATATTTTCAGTCAAGATTAAAATGGATCATAAATATTCTAGCTTTTATGTTTTTTCTCTATTACTTAAGATCTAACCTGAAAGGTATTTGTTTATTAGCCTCAAATGTTGCGAACTTTTGAAACTGAAATACCGCAATTGTATGTAGGTCACTAACGTTATATGTGTACGTGCGGATGAGAGAGGTGAGATCTCCTGAAGGCCGTAGAAAATTCTCAGCACAGAGAATTGCATCTGTACCCAAACTCACAGCTGAGCACGCCTGTTATAAAGGCAACCGCATGCTCTAATATCTTGAAATAAAATCTAATTCCAGGATGATTCAAGCAATTTAAAGTTTATAGTACATACTCATAATATAAATTTTCAGCCACATGAACTAACATCATAAAATTTTCATATAGGTTACCTCTCCCTTGTCCTTTTATTCATAAGTCCGTATCATCCAACGAAAAAAAATAGCTTTCGTTCTGCTTATTCTTTACTGTACTTTTTCTTTTCTTATCTTTATAAAATACAATTATTCCCTGTTTTCAACACCGTATCTCAGGAATTCCTTCTCTGACTAGCTGTATGTATTTACATATATGTAATTTTTTAATCATGACAGAAAATATCTTGTAAAATTATTTATTTATTTGCTTATTGTCTGTCTCTCCTCACCTCTTTTAAGTGGTAAAATACAAGCTACATTAAAGAAGCACCCTGTGGGTCTTATTTAGTCAATATGCATATAGATATTTTGAGACTCACATTATTTAAGACACAATAAATGTTTGATGAATGAATGATTGCATAAAATATAAACCATCCCTGCTTAAAGAAATTTATCCTCTGTTAATGGTTTTAGAAGAAAGCTCTTAATTAATTGTTCCATAAAGTTTAGATGGTAAGCTCCAAATGAAAGTTAACATAGACAAGTGTAGACTGCACAGAAATTCCATTAAAAGTTACAAAAAGTGCTGTAAAAGTTGGTAGTAGAGTAGTAATTACTCTTCTCATATAACCTACAATACAATAATTTCTGCTATAACTCAATGTATGCATTACTGAAATTTTTTCATTTCATAGATTTGTATTCTAAAAGCATTAAAACTGGTGTCTGAAATTACTTCTGGGTAGTTCACTCAAAAACTATGTTTTCTTTATAAGCAGAACATTAACAACAAAAACAAAATGACTGTTTTAGTCATCTAGTGCTGCTACAACAGAAATACCAAAAGTGCACGGCTTTAAACAACAAATTTTATTTTGTCACAATCCAGTAGGCTAAAAGTTGAGATTGACGTTGTCAGCTCCAGGGGAAAGCTTTCTCTGCTGGTTCTTAAGGAAGATCCTTGTCATCAGTCTTCCCTTGGGCTAGAAATTTCTGAGTGGGAGGGACCCAGATCCTCTCAAAGGACACACTCAATTTCCCAGCACTGTTGGGAGATTCCGAACTCTCTCTACTTGCTTGGCTTTCTTTTATATCCCGAAAGATTGCCTCAAGACACAGTACAATTCCACACATTGAGCTCTGCCTCACCAACACAACTGCCATGTATCTACCCACATTAACACCACAGAGCAGAATTTACAGCATGGAGGCACATCATACAATACTTGCAATCATGACCCAGCCAAACTGCTTGCTGCATTTATTTCGGGGGGGGGGGCCATGATTCAACTCATGACACTATCATAACATAAGTACTACTAAGGAGCTCTGCTGGTATAATGATTAAGTGCTTGACCCTCACCTGAAAGGCTGGCAGTTCAGATCTACTCAGTGTCTCCCCAGGAAAAAGACCTGGTTATCAATTTCCATCAAGATTACAGCCTTGAAAACCTGACTTTGTCATATGGAATATTTATGAGTCAAAATCATCTCTATGTACCTAACAAAAATAACAACAGAAATACAAGCACAGTTAAATATATTTCTTGCAAATAGAGAAATATTCAGAAAATGTAAGATTTACACCCCAAAAATATGCCTGTATAAGGATCTATAAGGAAAAGCTTAGCCTACTGAATTATGGAAATAAAGAACACAGAGAGCCCCACAGCAGGCATTCTAATCTCCAAAGAAATCACAAGCAGCCTAGAGGGAAAAGGTGGCATGAGAGGACTCTACGGGTGGCATGACCTTCTTTAGCATCTTGCTGTGATCATTATTGTGAGGGTCTTTTATTTACAATTACTGCTACTGGTGGTACAAAATATTAAGATATGAAACTAATGGTGTGTGTGAACCAAAATGACTGCCGCATTGCCCTAACTATTCTCTCTTCCCTGCTGGCATACAAGCAATTGAGAATTACGAAAATGCCCGCTATCATTCTACATAAGGTACTTTGTTCTTATAGTACAGGGATTAACAGGTATTTTCTTGTCTTGTCTCTGAATGATAGAGACATAAAAGGGGCAACTTTATTTTTTACCAAACAGCAAAACACGAATTTCATTTTCTTGACTACAAAGCAGAAACCAAATCAAGTCTGTTGCCACTGAGTTGTTTCAACTCACAGTAAACCCATAGGATAAAGTAGAACTGCCCAACAGGGTTTCCAGGGAGCACTGGTAGATCCCAACTGCTAACCTTCTGGCCAGCAGCTGAGTTCCTAACGACTGCAAGACCAGGATTCTGCATGTATCACAATATTAATATTCAAATAAAATCAAACATTACTTGTGTGTCTAGTCTTAGAAGACATTAAGGTTTCTGGACTGAACTGAATAAAATCTATGATATGACAAGTTATTTCTTCTATGTAAGCTTATTAGCAAGTGAAAGTGGTAAGATTTCTATGGCAATTACAGGTTTTTAAAGGAATTTATGTTCATTTGAGAGGACGTACTGTAATAAAAAGTATGGACTTCAACGAGAGGTGTATGTAAGTACGGGCTTCAGTGAGAGGTGTATGTTCAGCTCTGGAAGGAAATGAACTCAGAACAATTTTTATTTGATTGCCTATTTCTTGCACACAAATAATTCTGATGGCCATAGCACCTTCACTTTTTCTATACTAACTTTATTTACTAGCTCCTCAGAATTTTTGCATCATCATTCACTCTCAATTTATAAATTCATTGCACTGATTATTTTGCACAAGTGTATCGAGAAGTGTGTTTCATTTAAACCAGCAGGGTAGAAGAATTATACACACACAAACACAAGCTTCTTTAGTTAAAAAAGAAAATTCCCAATTTAAAAATAATAATGAATATAAATTCTATGATTGACATAAAACTTCATTGTTGTTGAGTCAATTCTGACTCATAGAAACCTTATAGGTCAGAGTAGAACTGCCTCATAGAGTTTCCAGTGAGCACCTGGTGGATTTGAACTGTCAGCCTTTTGGTTAGCAGAAGTAGCACTTAACCACTACATCACCAGAGTTTTCTTAGTTGACAAAAGCTATATTAAGGTTTACTCTTATTTTTAACAAATTTTTGGCCATTTCTATCTTATAAAATTATTTTCATTTTTTTATGAATTGTTATGAGTGCTTAGTAATAAAAGTTTCATAAATAAAATTCATCAGATAATTTAACAAATATATGTTGACAAAATTTGATTCATCAGGTATTTGCACAGTATATTTGTTTCTACATACCTATTTGTATGCTATGAAAATATGTCCTACCCTCAGCTCTGCAATATTTCAGTTAGTTGGCAAGCATTTATGGAAGAGATAGAACCAACTCACTTTGCAAAGTCATGTAGATATTTTTGTATGCATCCCTTTTAATGTAGTTGTAAATAGCTTTTACGACTCAACGGCTCTTGGCTTGGCTGGGTATCTACTTACATAGCAGTAAGTCACACTGGTAACTGATATTTTCTAGATTGGGAATTTGCCCTAAAAGATTAAGTATACTGGCAGCAGTTGTGGTACAATTTGTAATTCTCTTCAACAAGAACAATATATGAGTTAACACTGAATAAAGTTGAAGAATCTGGAAGAATTCAAGCTGTGGAGTCCAGGACTATATAGAAAATAACCAATTTTGTATTTCCCAAGTTAAGTCAATTTCAAATAAAAATTTGATCTAATGGGCTTAATTATTCAGCTTTTTTAAAGAAGAAAGATTTCATTGATTAAGCAGGATAGCCAGGGACAAAGTCACAAAAGTTGTCAACTGATTTTGTAAAAAATACTATGGAGATAGAGTCACAATTTTAACTGAAAGTTAGTCACTATAGATAAAAGCAAATGACTGGAGGACAAAAGCCCCAATGTGATGAAAAAGGAGGAAATCAAATTTATAAAACTACGATTATGAAAGTCTTTCTTTGAGGTCATTCTGCTCTATTTGTTTCTTAAATAAACAGAATATTTCTAAAATGCAAACAAAAGCATTACATGTGTTTATTTTTCTAACATTTCTCTCTGTGAAATGTGTTAATTAACGTAATTCGACCAAATAGTAAAGCATTTTTAGATTCGGATATCCAGGGTTCAAATCTAGAATTTCTAAACATCATACGGCTCTTTGAATTTGGACCAGTTACTTCGTCTCCCTGACTGCGGTGTTCGTGGGGGGAACCACTACCTCTACCACCACATGAGGCTAACAACAACGATTACATACAGCTTTTGAAAATATAATTACTTAATGGTAAATAACAGCAAAAACTTTAATAATTATTACTGTTGACCAGAAATTGCTTTGTGTGTGCTCGTTTAACCCTCATAACAACCTTATGAGATAGGTACTGTTATTACTTTCTTCAGGTTGCAAATATCTGAGTCGGATCCGACTCGACGGTAGTTGGCTGGCTTGGCTGCAAATATGGAAGAGAAGTCCCTCAGTCTCAAAATAATATATACAAAAGGCAGAAATTGAACACCAGGACTGATTTCTGTGTCCATCTGTCATTTAGCATTTGGGAACTCATTTAAAAAGGAGAAGAAGAGAAAAAAAAGAAGTTATCTAGATCTGGCAAATGACAAGTGCTTCATGAATGTTGGTTCAAACGATCCACATAAGGCAGGGGTATTCTGAGAAAACGGAAGCCTGATGATACCTATTGTTTGTTTGTGTTTTGTTTTCCACTACTTCCACCTCCAATCCATTTTCCATTCTTTATCCAAAGGAGTCCTGGGTCTTTCGGTGGCTGCACGAGTGGAAGAATTTGAATGCTGAGAGATTTATCACCAACACAACTGTTTTACCAAACTTGTTCCATCTGGTGTGCTGAACAAAGACTTACACTGACTACCAGCAGATCTGGAGGAGAGTTTGACCCTGAGAAATCTATGCCACCTGTAGTTGATATTATTACTATTATCTTCCAAGTTGTTACACAAATAGCAGTTTCATTTTACTTTCTTTATGTTTATTTGCTCTAAATAATATTCCTCTTGCTAGCAATAAAGATCCCTAGGTCATTTGCCATTTTCTTCATTGACTTTTTGTGGCTCACTGAGGTCTGAAGGATGACGTCAGTACAGCAGGCTATAGAAGGCCACCTGTTTCTACCTCGGGTGGTAAGGCCCTCTGGAACCTTAAGAAGCCTCCTTGATTCCTTAATCTCTGACATCTCTGACCTGGTGATCTGCTCCCATGAAAACCGAAGCTTAGGAAATCTTATGGGACAGTGCTACTCTGTCCTATAGCGTCGTTTTGAGTTGCAGTCAACTCCATATCACAGGACGACAACGTGTTAAATGCCATCAACTGCAGATTTTAAGTTCGAAAATGTTTCAGATGAGCTAAGATGTCTAAGAATACTGTACATGCTAAAGAGGAAATAAAGTATGAAGGAGAGAAGGAAAATGTATGTAATGATTACGTTTAGACATTATTAAACATAAGTATTTAAGTATGTAAAGGGGATCCTTGATGTAACAGTGGTTAAGTGCTACCTCTGCTATTCAAAAGTCGTCAGTTCAAATCTGTCAGGTGCTCCTTAGAAACTCTATCGGGCAGTTTTACTCTGTTTATAGGGTCACTATAAGCTGGAATTGATTTGACGCCAGGGGGTTTGGTCTGGTGTATATGTAGAGAACCCTGGTTGTGCAGTGGTTAGCAGGCAGCTCGAATCCACCAATGTCTCGTTGGAAACGGTACGGGGTAGTTCTACTGTCCTATAGGATTGCCATGAGTCAAAATTGACTCAGTGGTAACAGCTTTGGTTTGGCTATATGTAGAAAGAAATACAAAAGTGATATCGTATTATTTCTATCGCCATCTAACAAAATCAAGAATAGAAGAATAACTATCAATTTCAGGATAAATTAATAGCTCATTTCACGCTCAGTTTCAAAATTTCTAGGTGATTGTACAGAAAATACTGGCCAGTAATCAGCTTTCTTTTTTTAAAATACATCAAATGACTTCAGCACTCTTCCTCATCTTTACTGTGTACTGCAGAGAACATTTCCCAAGGTCTTTTAGTCCCTGGATTCCAGGCAGTCTTAATGGGAATTTCTGGTGGAACACTGGAGAGTGGGAAGCGGAACCAGAACCCAAACCAAACTCAGTGCCGTCTAGTGGATTCTGGCCATAGCGCCCCTAGAGGACAGACTAGAACTGCCCCATAGAGTTCCCAGGCAGCGGCGGGAGGGTCTGAGACGCTGGCATTTTGGTTACCAGCAGTCGCTTAACCACTACACTACCAGCGTTTCTGGGAAGCAGGGCAGGAGCCCCTTTTTCTTTCTTCTATTGTATACATAACAGCTGGGCCTCCAGTTCCTGTTAGCCAGCCACTTGCCAGTTTTAGCTCCTGATTCTGGTTTCTGGGCTCTGGAAATACCCCTTCTTCGTACTGTCCCAGACACTCAGGGTGTCAGTGCTGACCTCACTTAAGATTTTAAAATTCGGTTTCCAGATGACATCGATACTGATTACGTCAGAATTTTGGCAGCATAATCTAGGCCTTAATTCTTACTATGCTGCCAAGGTTGAGACCCAGTGCTCTAGCTCCGAGGTGTTGGCAGTTTCCTACCCTCATACCCGCGCTTGCTTAGAGTGTCACACTGCCACAGCCCTGTAGTCGTTTCCCCGTTTAAATGTCCTTTGCCTGGAAGTGCTAGGTGTGTCAGAGTTTCCTGCCTAGACCTGATTCATTGTTACTATTATGCTAGAAATATTTAATTAACATAATATGAAAATTAGATTGCCGCATACCTAGTAATTTCACATTCTGAATGTCAGACTACATCAAACAGCCAGCGGAATTGCGGCACTAAGTCTGAGATGGTCAGGCAGTGTTTCTATGCAATTCGATCACGTTTCTCTCCTGTGTGTTCTCAAAGGCAATGTGAGAAATGATCAAATAGAATAACTGCATATGAATAGAACAAAAACTAATAACATCAGAAACTCATCTGATCAGTTGAGTAGTTTTTCGATTTCTCTTTTTTAACTGAATTTTCAATGTGAATCTCACTGTATTTTTTGTTTTTAAAAATAAAGTGCTAGAGAGAAATTCTAAAACTGAGAACCAGAAATAATATCGGTAAAACTGCGTCCTTAGGTGTTGATACTTTCATAAAAATTCCTACTTTTTAATGTTAGTAACTGATAACATATTAAACGATAATGAAAAATCCTTTCCATTTAATATGTCAGTAAAAACTTGTCAGTGCAAATGACTTCCTAAAATAATAGCTGTCGTACTAATTATTGATGTTTCAAAAATCAGTTATCCATCAACAATCTTTATTTAACATAGATTTAGTGTTTCTGAAAAGGCGTTATTTCCTTCCAAAAATCTAGTACCTTATCAACAAACAAATTAGAGCAATTAATTTCTGTTAAGCTCCTCAATCATGATTCGTTCTTATTTTTGTGCAATTTCTTTTCTACTGATGTGTAATACTTAAACTTGACAAGCATTTCATCACTGCCATCACTAAAAACAGGGCATTAGAATGCTGAACTGTTTCCTCAAGTTTGATTTCGTTGTCTTTTCACAACATTTCCTCACAATGGATGTAGAACCAGTAAATATCATTGCCATTTAAAATTCCGGGTACCGAAACACAAAAAGTTGATCCATCTTAGAAGATGCTGTGAGATCATGTTGTTATTAGATGCTGTTAAGTTGGATTTGGCTCATGGTAACCCTATTTATAATAGGGGAAAAAACAAACATTGTGCAGTCTGGTAACATCTTCATAACTGCTGGCATGTTTGAGTCCATGGTCCCAGCTATTGCGCCATGACTTCTGATCTCAAGAGTTCATGTTCCAGCACAATATCAGATAATATTCAGCTGTGAGCTGTAAGATTTTAATTGGCTAGTTTTCAAAAGTAGATCTCTAGGCTACTTATTATTAGTCTGCTTTTGCCTGGGAGGTCAGCTGAAATCTATCCATGGTAGGGGGAACCTACTTAAGTTTAAATTACCTGCGTAATAGCGCTGCTCTCGTGTAAGCCACTAGAGTTACAAACTGGTAGATTATGGGGTAATCCTATTTTAGAAAAAAAAAGAAACAAAACGTTGCTATAGATTCTCACAGCTACCCAAGCAGACACAGTAGACCTATCTCATAGGGTTTCAAAGACTGTAAATCTTTATGGAAACCGACCGCTACATCTTTCACCTATGGAGCCTATGAGTGAATACTAACCACTTTTTGATTAGCAGCTAAGTTTTTTAACTCCTGCAGCACAAGGGCTCCCATGATAAATCAAACGGTATGTGTAAAAGTTCGGAAGGTCCATAATTCGATTATAAACACTTTATAAACCAAGGATATGTTTCCTGTTGCTTCTTTAGTCTTCAATTCTTTTAATGTTGACTGGCATCATGCCATGAAAATAGAACTGGTCAACTAATGCTGACACACCTTCAGGCCACGGTCTTATTTATGGCACAGCTGTATTTCAAACACTGAATAAATTAAATCTAGAACTTTTTTTAAAAAAATAGAAATATTATAATGGTTGTCTTGGTTTAATTAAATCATAAACTATCTCAAAAAGAATAGGAAAATGCCACTGTCATTTTCTTTCCCAAGTTGGTTTCTTTTTCCAGAGATTTCTTATCTTTGTCTGAAAACTCTACTTGTATTTTTGTCCTTTCCTCTTTAAAATAAATAAATAAACAAGTAAATAAACAGACTAAGAATCATCGGGTTTCTTTATCAGAGCCAAACACACTTGAAATCCTGGCTATTTATTCCTCTTTTTCACTTCTATTTTGTTTCTGCCCAGTATAGAAATGTGTAGTTGAGGAGTAAATTTTACAAATGCTATTGTCGTTGTTGTTAGGCACTGTGGTATTGTTTCCAAGTCACAGGACCCTATAGGACAGAACAGAACTGCTCCACAGGGTTTCCAACCAGGCACTGGAGGATTAGAACTGTCAGTCTTCTGGCTAACAATCAACCTTTTAACTGCTGTGCTGTCAGGGCTGTGAGGCCTGCCCTGACTATTGAATAGATACATGTGATCCCCAACAGAAATGTTGCCCATTCCCCAACATTTATGACACACTTTTACATGATGGACAAATTAGGTTATAAACACATTCTTGAGTGAATCTGGCTGTGAAATGTGTTCCCTGAGCAGCTGCTAGACAACAAGCTGCCGTGCCTCTAAACAACTTCCTAAGCAAGACATCAAGCGGTATTCACAGGAATGGTGCCTTTTACCAGAAAGTCAACTCTTTAGCTTGAATGTGTCTTAACGGCTGAAGGCACATGTGTATGCTTTCTAGACACGACAACGTTTTGGCGGAGCAGGAAGAAAGCTTAAGAACCAGATTGTTTCATAAGATGACTCAAGTGGATGTAGCAGTGCAGTAAGACTACCTTAACCCCATATCTATGCTAGGGCACATTCTCCCTTCCGCACCCACTGTGTTATGCACACAGGTGCCATCCTGGCATGCCTATGCTGACAGAGAAGGTTCCTGGCTTTGTTGTAACATCAACATCGCTCCAGCTTCAATTCTTTCTGGAGCCTCGTTGGAATCTGGGATTTTAGTTTTGTCTGAATCTTACGATGCCAGCGAGTGTGTTTGGAAATTGGTGTAGCAAAATTGTTTTTCGATACAACTGTGACAGTGTATTTTAGGAGAATTTATAGCTAAATTTCAGAAGAAATTATCTTCTAGCTTGACTTCAATTAATTTTTTGTTTTGTTTGTTTTTTAAGGAGTGAAATATTCTGCATTCTTACAGATTTTCCTACATATATGTTTTCAATATCTTTGATACATAATAATAATAATAAGTGATTAGTTAGCTTTTACTCTCTACTTGTAAAGACTACATTTTAACTGGTAGAAGCAAAAGTAGAAATACTGATTTTAGAAGACAAAAGAAGTACAACTTCATCTACAAACAAGCTTAGTAGAAATGACATCGTCATCATTACTTTTCACCTGAAGTAATCTTTATTCTTTTATGTCATACAAGAGGTAGAGTGAAGACATTGAACTGCGTTTTTCTTTTCCTTGTGAGATACTAAGAGGCTGACTTTCTCTACCTGCTTATAGAAACATACTAAGTACCAAGGACCCAAAGTTGTCAAGATACAGTGTACCAAACAAAGTTTGAAGAAATTCTTGGATTTGTTATCATTTTGTTGTAATTATAAAAAAAAAAATTGCATGGAAATAGAACAGCCTCAGCTTTATTAAACAGCACTGTTACAGTGTACTAAACCCATACATTCAAATAGCAAGTGTTTGAAAACTTCTCTCAGTCTCATGAGTCAGGGCTATCTGAAGTTTCCCTAACAATTTCAGACTGACTGTGTTCGCCCAGTGCCTTCGGATGAAAACTCCATTCTATAGAGAATGAAGTACCTTGGAAAATGTCAGAAAAATATTTTATGAATATTCACATATGGTAAATTTAATTGTCTGTACTTGTCACTCTGGTTATATGTTTCTGGCCCAGGCTGTCCTTTATTCTTGTCTACTTACGCTAAGTAACTCAGTAGCAATTGTGGATCGCTACCTTTAAGCCTGATGGCTGCAAGATACAGCCTGCTGTTGGGCAGTGGTTTTCAAAACCATTCCTTGGAAGTCTGAGTCCCACTGAAGTGACTGGAAACCCTGG
The DNA here is from genome assembly GCA_028571685.1 of Heterohyrax brucei. NCBI lineage: Eukaryota > Metazoa > Chordata > Mammalia > Hyracoidea > Procaviidae > Heterohyrax > Heterohyrax brucei. The sequence goes on along the minus strand of CM053159.1, from coordinate 50,666,012 downwards.
TGGAGTAGTGGTTGAGTGTTACAACTGCTAAACAAAAGCTGGGCAATTCGAATATGCCAGGCGCTCCTTGGAAACTCTATGGGGCAATTCTACTCTGACCTATAAGTTCACTATGAGTTGGAATCCACTTGACGGCAGTGAGTTTGGAAGTGATTCTAAGGTCCCAAATCATGGGTTTGCAATATTGCCATTTGGTAGTGTGGCAAGTAAAAAAATACACTCAAATATTTAGTTCAGTTTTAATACATTGGATATGCCTGATACATTAGCTTCAACCACAAGACTGATTTGTTCCTGGACATTTCTCAACAATCTTGCCCCTGCCATTTCTCTAAATATATTTGAAGGCCTTGTAATATGTTACTGATTAGTAAGATTGTAGCTCTGCCCTGTTTGTTTGTTTTTATTTATCCTGTGTGCATTTCACTTCCTTTAAAATCAAGCCAGCAGGGCCTTTATCAAAGTGTTCACCTAATGTACCTGATTGGAAGGTAAGACCAAGAGACGTCAGCTTGCTGCTTACCCTTTGTAACAAGCAAAGGTTGGTTAAACAACAGCTAGGAAATGTAACAGAGATAGTGTTATTCATACAACGCACATAAATAGGTTTTCTTTTTCATTGCCTTTATTGTAAAAAATATATAACTTGGGATGCACAAGACAAAGTTTGGGTAAATTATTGTTTTCATAAATTTTATGTCCTTAAATTTTGTTTGCAAAATGGGGCTTAGAGAAAATAAAATAAATGACCTAATGGAAAGAAACCTCAGAAGACTAAGAGTTAGGAGCCTGTGACCTAGATTTAGTGTCAACAGTTTTGTGGGTTTGGGCAAGTCATTTTGTTAGAATTGATATACTTAGAACTATCCGTGTAATCTGGTCTTGCTATTTTTAGTGTGAAGGTCTGAAGTAGTAGCTGCCCCTGGTTGAGCTTTTCATTCTAAAAGGGGAAATGTTGGAACTTTATTATTAAATAGAACTACCAAAAAATAACTTACTTAGTCTTCAAACAAATCTCACGTTTCTTTAAGGTATTATGTAGATTCTACATAATTTTGATAGTTCTCTAGAAATAATTCCAAAGGACAATCTCAAGTTTCCTAGAAAAGACCCCCCCCCTTTTTTTTTCCAGGCAGACTGACAGATAAGGGTAATCATAGTTTTGACAAGACCTCAGAGTCTGAGATGAGAGGGAAAGATTCCAGAGAGAGGGAAAGGATCTATGATGACAGCCACGGTAGCAAGTGATTGACTGTGGCTTTTCTAGGTAGGTATTAACCCACATTTTGCTGCTCTGTCTAGAGATGAAAATCATTACTTGAATAAGGATTAATTTGGGAGAAAATGATGTAATGTTGCACTGAAGGAGTGTATACTACATAACTTCTCATGAAATTATTGTACGTCAATGAAGTGGGCATTTAAGAAAGAATTTGGGGGCCTATTGCCTGCTATTAGTGTGGCCCAGTGACTGCAAAAAGACGTAAGTGTCTTGTTGGTTATTCTCAAGTACATTGATGCAGTCCCAAGAAATAAAAGGGTAAGAATTTCCAAGTAAGGCTTGCTCTTGTAACAACCATTTTGCTGTTGTTATTTCATTGTTAATATAACTTTCAGTTAAAGTATATGTGTATATATACACATACATATGTATATAGAATCCTAAATAAAAAGACACAATTATTGGGAACATTTCAGAATTTAAACCCTTCATTATAAGTTAATACTTTAATTAGCTGTACTATATTATTTTGTAGTGAATAATCATTGAGAAGTCCTTTATTTTCTTGTGTGCTTTATTTGAAAAAAAAGATATCTGTATTTTTTGTTGGATAACTGATAGTCATCACTATTGAAGTGTGTCAAATGGAATGTCTTTGCTTGTTTTTAGGGTATCCTGCCTTCTTCCTTAAAGCTAGGGTATCAGTTAGGTTTGTTTGTTTTCTTTATGATCTATACCTAGGTGTTCAAGTGTTCGTTCACTTCCTTCTGCCATTGGCTGTTTTTAATCTATAATAGGTAAGAAAGCCCTAACATCAGAAGTGCTAGCATGGGCTAAACACAGAGTGACAATGCTGTGAGCAACGAACTAAGAGTCTATTTTACAAGTAGTCTTACAAGAATTAAAAAGATTGACAACAAGGTTTATTTAAATCTTTGTTTTGTTCAGAAATGAGAGGACGAGACATGTATGGAGCAGAGAGGAATAGTGTGCTGTCACTGGACAGGGAGAGCAGTGGAAGCTGCATAGAGGTGGGCATTTAAATTTATACAGGAATGTACGTTTTCCCTCAGTCATATTAAATAAATAAATAAAAGAAATGAATAACTGAACTTGTAATTCAAACAGAATGTAACAGAATTTTTTCAAATGGGCTGTTGTCTCTTCCCCTGCCTAGCATTTTTTTCTTCACTTTTATGTTTCTACCTAAGGTTCTGATTCTAAAGGGGAGGAAGTAGAAGAGAAGACTTTAGTCTGTTGGTACCATATCAAGGTTGTGTGTTTATAAGCTGACTTGCTTTTTAATAAATTCTGCATTTTCCACAAACTTTAACGGCATACTTTAATGTATCCTATGGCTTACTTTTCAGCTACTATTTTGTTTTATTTTCTTTGTGCATGTGTATGTGTATGTGTATGTGTGATCAAAGTATCAAATCCCTTTCTACTGAGATTTCGCAGTCGTTTCTTCTGAGTTGTGTCTTTGGCAGAATGCAAAGTAACTCTATCTAGCCTTTTCCTGCATCCGGTGGGGGAGTTCACACATACGTATATATACGCATGCACGTGTGTATACTTTTCTTAGCTCCAATGTTAAAACAGAATTGCTTTCTTGTCTTCCAGATCCAACCAAGCTAAAGCAAACCCACAGCCCTAGAGTGGCTGCCAACTAACAGTTACACCATGGAACAGAGTAGAACTGCCCCATTGTGTTTCCACAACTGGAAGGCTTATGGAAGCAGGGAACCATGTCTTTCTTCTGCAGAGAAGCAGAGGAAGAGTTTGAATAATTGGCCTTTCAGTTAGTAGCGACATGTTTTAATCAAACACTTTGATAGTCAGTGAATCTTGAGGACACCCCATCCGTCAGATTAGGGGTCAAAAAATTATAACCTAAAGGCCAAGCCTAGTCAAGTGCTTAATGCTGTAAATAAAATTTTATTGGTAGAGTTGCTCATTTAGATATATATTGTATATGTCTACTTGGAAAGCTCTGATGTTGCAGTGGTTAAGTGTTTGGCTGCTAACCAAAAGGTTGGTAGTTCGAATTCATCAGCTTCTCCTTGGAAACTCTACAGAGAAGTTTGACTTCACCTGTCAGCTCCGTATGTGTCAGAATCAACTTACTGGCAATAGGGTTTCGTTTATGCCTCCTTTGCACTACAAAAGCAGAGTTGAATAGTTGTAACTGCGATCATATGGCCTGCAATCTAAAATATTTACTACCTGACCATTTACAGAGTTTGCTGACCCCTGTTCTAGCTGCTTAGGGTTGATGATGTCCACTGTGCGCTGAAAGCATCCAGGGATACATGGCAAGCTCTCTGAGTAGACCCACTGAAGATTGATTGGGAGAGCTGTGGGGCCAACGAGACAGAAAGTAGTGTACTTCTCTCAAATTATATTCTTACCTTCTCTTTCTCCATCATTTTTTACTGATGTTGGAGTACCTTTGGTGTACCTTCAATTAAGATTTTGACATTTACTTTGAGTTTTCCAGAGGGTTGTCTGTTTATAGCTTGTTTTAATATCTGATACTTGGGACTTTAACATTTAATAGAAGCTTCCAGATTGATAGCTTGATATAAATAGAAAATATTTGATAAGAGAAATCATCTTTTACCCCTTTCTTTGCGTTTACCCATCTTATTACACTGGAACTTCTTTTCTGGAAGGATTATGAAGATTATCTCTCACTCTACTCCGTGCTTTTGTACTTACTCATCTATATGGAAGAGAAGTCATTCACCAATTTGTAGAATTTGGCAAAGAATAGCGGAGGACAAATGGCTCAGTGGCATTCTTTTCCTACATTGTATCAGTTCAGAGGGTAGCACGATGTTCGATTTCTGTGTATATGTGACCAGATCCCACTTTCACATTCTATAGCGACGCTGGAAGTCAATCCTCTTTTTGCCATATGTTAGAAGAGTGTGTGTGAGGCTGCTTTTTAGGGTGTCTCTATGCTGTAGTTCTAAATATGCCATTAGGCGCAATATGTGAAAAGACTTTTAGAGTAAGTATTAAACAGTGTGATTCTATTTGGGTCTATACCCAAAGGGTTGTGAGCCATTTAATCTTCTAATTCAAACCTGCTGAATGTATAAGTAATAAGGATTCAATAAATGACAGCTATTATTATCATGATTGTCATTATTGTAAATCATAATTTCTGGTGTTATATCTTAGAATTTTCAATCAGCATAGGAAAGGTGTCATTTCAGGTGAATATTAAATCTTTCTTTCCCCTCAATCTCTCTTTAATTTTTTCCTTCCTCTAAGTTTTTAAAATTAATTTTCAGTGGAAATTTGTATGTGTTCTAGGTTGAATAAATTCTGACTAGTTTTTATCTGCAATTTACGTAATTGCTAAAGTACACTATTTGAATATTATAGATGAATATGTTGTATGTGTAGATGAATATATCCATAAATATATGCATGTGCATATATTTATTTCATGAAGCATGGGAAAAATATTTCTTATAAATACAGAGTATATATGTACATCAAGAAATAGTGGGTAACTGAAGTAAACAGGTTGACCTTCATATATTCCTGATTTTCATTATTTTACTACTACAAAGTATGTGTCATTGCAGTGCAATAAATAGCATGGCCCTTCTAGTCATAGGCATTGTGACTCACAAAGTGACTCTATGAAAATAAGGAATGCACAATCTGTGATGACTGGGATTATATGTCAACTTTTCTAGGACATGATACCCAGTGTTGTTCTCTATTTTATGTGCTATAAATCTGAACCTCTATGTATTAACTCAGCAAGATTGGTGTGGGTGTATCATCAGTCACAGTCTTGAGGGAGGAGGTGACTCAAGTGTCACCCTTACTCAAGTTATGCGCTTCCCTGGGGTGTGGCCTGCTTCCAAGGTTTGTCTGTGGGTGCCCAGGTGGGACTCTATACCTATACCTCAATCCTCTGTCTGGTTCATGAGTGTCCAACCTCTGGTTCTTGGGACTTGAGCCATCTACCTGCCATCTGGTTTGCTGATTCTGGAGTGTGTCATCCTACAGATGACAGTCGGTCCTGGTTTGCCAGCTTCTGCAGCCTTGTGAGCTAGCAGCCCACTGTTAGACCTATCAGTTTGGACTTGTTGGTCCCTGCAGCCATGAGGGTTGGGAGAAGCTTACATTTGACCCATGGATTTGTGACTTGCCAGCCACCACAGCTATGTGAGTCACTTCTTCGACGTTCTGTGAGATACTGCAGAACATTATGAGATGCAAAGGTGGGAGCGAGAGTTTGGGGAGGGGGTAGGAACTGACATGAGAGATGACAGAGCAGAGCAGTAGGTGGCAAATCTGGAAATCTGGGACATATTTAAACCTCCCTCATAAGAACCAGCTTTGAGCTAATCCTTAAAAATATATGGTTCGTTTAGTCATAAATTACAGTATTTCTCCTAATTTGGCACATCAGGAATTACTCTTTTCAAAGAAATATGATTTGAATAAATATAAAGTTGAAATCAGATACATTTTAGGATTTTGGAACATTCACATTGCATTTTTACAAATGACCGATATTTGCGCTTATCTGAAATCAAATAAATCTAATAATCTCTTGATGGGTTGCAAATCTCTAAATCTAGTCACTACAAAAAAAAAAGTGAGCTTTGGTTCATCAAATATTGTATCACACTATGACAACAGTGAATAAGACTCCATCTAGCATAAAATACAAAGATAGTTAATGATTTGAATTGAAAGAAAAACTGAACTACATTATCACAGATGGCATCCCTCCTTTGGGATGTTGTATATATTTCCAAACTGTCTTAAATACTTTCTGGAACAAGATAAGATGCACACACATACACACACATGCACACAAATGCAACGCACACATCCTCAAAATTACATTTCCACAAAAAGAATGAATAAAATAATCATGAAAAGAAAGCCTGTGACAGCAATTTTATTTCACAGAAGGAAGATCCTTCAAAGAATAATATCAGACTAAAAATCATCCCGTGCCCCAGTTTTGAAAACTCTTGTTGATAGAGTGCATTTAAAAGATTCTTTTTCACTGGCACCTGAACGGTTTTTGAAAGTGGAACAAGAGTTGCATAATTATATTACAATGCAAACATGCATTGAGTTATGTTTTTTCAAAGCTGAAGGATTTTCAGAAACTATATAATTATAGCCCCTTCTTCAACATTATAAAACATTCAGTGCTTTGACTTTGCCAAAGTCTGGGAGACAGGCTTTCTGACTCTCAAACTTGTGTGTTATCCACCATGTGATTCTTGTAAAAATCAGCAAATACAATGGGGAACTGGTGATATTTATGTCAATCATATCATTATTTCCAGATTTTCCTCATTAGCATTTCCAGTGTTTCATTCTGCTATTTTCCTTCCATCTTTTCCCTTCAAGCACAATTCCATTGCTAAACAACACATCCATATGTACACTTGGGTCTATGTCTGGGATTTCTGGCAATTGTTATTTTAAAGATAAGCATACAAATAAAGGAGATAGCTTCAGGACAAGATAACCTGCCAATACCTCAAATTTGTCTCATATAAAGGAACGTGGCTTCCTCACTGAAAGCATCAGTACAATTTAAACATCAGGCTATTTATGAAAGTCTTCTTTTTTTTTTAATCATCACAACTGACACTTCATAAAAGAGTATTCTGTACTTTCCTTTAGGCATTTGTACATTAGCTTGGAACAATTTGTTGAAAAGCTACCCACAAAATAACACTATACACCTAGAGTCAGTTTAATAAAGGACTGCTAATCAGAATACCTGATATAGTGACCACAGAGTAGTCGTTACATGTTACAGCTGCTAACCAAAAGGTCAGGAGTTTGAATCCACCAGATGCTCCTTGGAAACTATGGGGAAGTTCTACTCTGTCCTATAGGGTCACCGTGAGTCAAAATTGACTTGACAGTAACAGGTTCAGCATAGTAGCTATATGAGAAATTTATCAATTGTATGCCACCAATTACCTGAACAGTGGTATACTCTGTATCTGCATATTTTCAGTTTATTACTTTCATACAAAGATGCTTCGGGAATGCCTGATTTAATTTCTTTCTCTTTTTTTCTTTTTCTCTCCTGTCTCTGTCTCTGTTTCTGTCGTACCCAATACCCACATGCTCTCTCTCTCTCCTTTCAATATTTAGAAACTTAGTTTTTTAGAAGAGTTAAAGATACATTACTAGTATTTAAAAATGAATATAAATCTGAGGTTGAGAAATACAATTTAGAATTATGTTCCCTCAGCTTCCATACTTATGACACGATAAAACAGAACAAATTTGGAATGTTGAAGAGGATTTGCAAAGAAAGCGGTTTGGCTTTCTATCCAAATATTCCAAGACATGTCAAACAATACACAGAAATTGTCTTCCTTTCAATAATGAAAGTTGCTTAGAGTCTGGCTTAGACGAAGCTGCTATAGATAAATAAATCTTTTGGAGAATGAAATAGCATTTCATCTTCTCATAATCTGTCTTGCTACCTCACCCCTTCAATTTGCCTTGCTAGACCTCTTACCTTAAAGCACAGATGCCTAGAACAGGCAAGTTAGTAAGGATAGAATGAGTACAATACCCTTGTTTCAGAAAAATATCAGTATGTCAGGAACGCATAGCTTAGTCACAATTAAAACACTGAATTCCCTTGAACCCTAATACAAGCAAAGAATGTTTTGTTAGCCATTGCTTTCAATATACCATCTTAATATAATGGTTCACTCTAACAGAGAAAAGTACTGGACGTCTTCACTCCTTTTCACAAACCACATAAATTATATAAAGCAAAGAAGAAAAAGTTTTTAGCCAGATTCACAATTCACTCAGATTACAAAGAATCACTGTCTTAAAAACAGTGCCCAATTTGTTAGTCCGTTCTTTCTCAGGAATTTCTACTGCATGAGGCGGTAACAAAAATTAAATAAATAAAATAAGACTTAGGCATAGGTATGAAACTTAATTCAATCTCAGCCTTTTTAAAATGTAGTTCAGGCTTGAATACATTAGGCAAACTCAAACCAAATCTAGCGCCATTAAATAGATGCTGACTCATAGTGGCCCAGTAGAACAGAGTAGAACTGCCCCATAGAGTTTCTCAGGAGCACCTGGCAGATGCAAACTGCTGACCATTTTTGGTTGGCAGCCACAGCATTTAACCACTACACTACTAGGGTTTCAACGATAGGCAAAATTCTTACATTTTCAGTGTTCTTCCCTGCCTTGTGCTGCTTCCAGCCAAGACGGTGACTGGCTGATTATGACAAAGATAAGTGACTAGTACGTCTTGATCCAGCGTAAGAGAAACGAGGTACATAAACTCAGCTACTCTGAATCCTCCTTCTGCTTCAAAATGACACATCCTTGGCAGGAATTAACATGCATTCATCTAACGCTGGCATCTGCGTCTCAGGCACTAGCCTCTGTTCTTGAGGTTCCTACGTATACAGCATCTTTACCGTGACCAAAGGTCCTCCTGTTGATGTATGCAACCTTCGGGGTAAATGTGAACGTCTGCATTCCCTGCATGCCACAGGGAGTCAATGAGGAACAAGGGTCGTGTAACTTACTTTCTCCTGATAAAGCCACTGAATAATTTTCTTGTATTCTAGTTGGAATGAATGTCTGTGAAGTTTCTCCTGAAAGCTTGCAATCAACACTTGCTAATAACTGCTTTATTTTCACAGTTCTCATGCTTTAGTATTTCTTTTTTTCCCCACAGTCCTCTAAGACTGTAGAACACTAAAAGTAAAATAGCCTTTTCCCCAACACCTGCACTTTGTCCTGTACTACTTTGCCTATACCAATGGCATAGCCATACACCTAGCTCCTATATATGAGCCAATAAAATATTTTTCATATTAGCTTTAATTTCAAGTTAGTTTTTCATAAACGAGTATCATATCCATTCAATAGTTAAACACTCCAAACTCTTCTGTTTCCTCAGCCTTTTTGTTTGTTTTTGTCCTAGTTGTTGATATGGACTTCTATAAACTACCTGATACCACCATTGATCAGAAAATCTGAGTTTATTCAACTTAAGGCAGCAGGAGAGAACATCATTTTGAGAAAATATTAGCCGTATAGCAAGAGGGAGAAATTAGTTAAGGTTATTCATAGGGTTTTGGGATGTGGACTAAAATGCTTAAAAGAGGTCAGTGCTCTACTGTCTTATCATTCCTGGAATGAACATTCTGGAACAAGTATTTATGTTGATACAGATGTATTGAAAACCGAATCTCCCCAGCTAAATTATGTGGATGCAGGTAAGCTCAGTTTCATCGTCCCCACTCCATTGTACCATTCTCTAGCATGAGCTGAATTCAGTTAGAATTCTTAGTCATTTTTGAAGTTAAGAGTCGAGTGTTAGCCAAATCATTCCAAGGGACCACATTCCACCTTAATGCAAAGAGACCAAAGGACTAGATACACGGTGTTAGCGAAATTGATAAACTCATTGCTGTTAAATTAATTCCAGCTCACAGAGGGCAGAGTGAACTGCTCACACGGTTTTCCAGGCTGTAATCTCTACTGAAGCAGAATGTCACGTCTTTCTGCCATGAACCGGCTGGTAGACTCTACCCGCTGACCTTTTCCTTAGCAGCAGAGCACTTTACCACTCTACTATCAGGGCTCCTTATTAGCCAAAATTCCTAACTTGATAATTTATTTGTTTCCCTGAATATTTTTAGTATTATCAAAAATCACAGAAAGTCTAGAAAGGTAGTTACTGAGTTCTTCCCATAAAATGGTACATGTTTCACCTTTAGAAGCCAATATTATATCTAGGGTGGTTTTGTTGTGATCAGTTGCTCTTCCAATCTGAGAAACTTTTAGGGCAAGCAATTCTCTGAACTCAGGGATCTTGTTTTAATTCTTTGTCATTATCTTAGCATGTAGAATTCTTTCCCCCATTCTTGACCCCATGTAAAATGTGAAACAAAGTCCAGAAAGTCCAGAATTCTTTTTCATTGGTTAAGCTTTGTTGTAAAAATGAAGGACTAGATTACTTTCTTTCACGAATTAAATGTAGGAATCTATTCTCTGGAAAGTAAATTAATATGCAAAAGTGTACTCTGAGTCCATTTGAAAGGAGACTATTAGAATGGCAGGCAACAGTCAACCGAGATAAGTCTCTGTACAGTCTGCAAGGAGTAAACTATAGGCTTTTGTACTATGATTTCAACACCAATTATAAAGTATTGCTTTTGTAATACATATCACTGAATAATTTGTTTTTGGCCAAAATACCATTAAAGTTTGCTGACTGGTATTATATAACTTCAATGTGATTCAACAAAAGCAGTCAGGCACCAAACAGTGAGATCATCTTCTAGAGAAAAAACTTCATTAACTAATTGTGAGTGTTCCTTTCAAAGTCTTTAAAAAGTGTGACATTTTCAATATGTACTACTGATAGCCCATAGTTTCTCCTTTTCTTAGGTTTTTGGTGTTTCTATAACAGAAAGAATCCATGTGGGTAGCTTTAACAAACAGAAACGTGCTTTTTCACAGTTTCGGAGGCTAGAAGTACAAATGTAGGGTACCAGTTACATGGGAAAGCTCTCTGTCTGCTCTGGGAGAACATCCTTATCTCTTTCAGCTTCACTTTGTTGGCTCATTGATGATTTCCAAGTGGCATCAGTCCTGCTCTATGTTTCTTCTTTCTATGTCTAACCTACTACTTTTATGTCCCAAATGAGGTTGGTAAGACACATCATACACTAAAATGGCACCACTAATTTAATAAAAAAAAACTTTCCTAGTAGGATAATATACACAGGTATAAAACCAAAACCCATGGCCATCGAGTTGGTGCCAACTCATAGGAATCCCATAAGACAGAGTAAAACTGCCCCACAGAGTTTCCAAGGAGTGCCTGGTGCATTTGAACTACTGACCTTCTAGTTAGAGGACAAAACACTTAACCATCGACTCACTAGGGTTTCCATATATAAATATAGGGTTAGGAATTATAGCACACATGTTCAACGTGCTATAATTTTCAATCCATGCCATTCTCCAAGTTCTGTTTTTTTAAGAGTTTGGTTACAAAGAAAATCTTTTACAAAGGAGTCCAGATTTGTTCTTAGATGAGTTGTTGGGAGCAATTTTATACTTCTGTTGGTTTGTCATTTTGTGATGTTTGCCTTCTAAAATGTTATTGATTGAGAAAATTAAATTAATTTGTTTCATTACAGTGAAGCTGAGTTGAAGTTAGTGGAAAATATTCATAGACTGAGCATTTGGTTTTATTTTGTAATTCAGCTAAACCATGAGAAAATTATAACTAGTTACAGCACTTAAACAAATGAATTACTACAAAGACAATAAACAATATTAAGAAAATGGGCTTTATGAGGATGATACTTAAGAGTTACTTGATGTCTGCTAGCAAATAAGAACTTTTCAACAAAAATAAAATAGTTATAAAAATAAAGATCAGAAACATCATTAATGAATAGCAGATGTTCCAGTGCATGTTTTCTGAGGCTGATGCAGAAATTTCTACTCTACTTAGTTGCCTGTTTGATCCTAAAGAGTGTCAAATTCTGGAGGATTTTTAGAAATTATCAGATTTAATTCTTGCAATAGAGCATAGTCTAGAACCAAAGTGGTATCCCTGGAGACATGGATATTTCTGTTAGTAACTCATAAGGTGAGAGTAGAAGAATCACAGCAACATTTGATGTCATTGTTGTTTAAGACCAACAAGAGTATCAAAGCAAATGCAAAATAAAGATTCATTAAATGCTTTAGTAATACTTAGTATTTACATTTGTTTTTCTAACTCTCCTGAATATCGAATACAATTTGAACAGTGATGTTTCTGGGTGGTTGTCAGGCTTTGCAATTTTCTCTAATGACAGTCACTATAAACTGGTACTGTTTATACTGGAGAAACAAACTTTAAATCCATAGACGGAAAATAAGCACTATTTTCGCTACCATAAAAGTTAAGTCTTCATCACTTGAAAGGCTTAATGCACCTACCTTCTCTCCCTTCCTCCCTTTCTCCTTCTTATTCTCTCTCTTTTTTTTTTTTTTCTCCTTTCCCTCCCCCCCCCCTTTTTTGGAGCAAGTGTCATAAGACATAATAACCTTTTTTCAACTTCCTCAGAGAACTGGCTTTTTTAGGTATTGTCATGGATAGAATTGTGTTCCCCCCAAATCCGTGCAGTTCAAATCCCCCAGGTACTCCTTGAATACTCTATGGGGCAGTGCTACTCTGGTCTCTAGGGTCACCATGAGTCAGATCCGACTCTACAATGCTGGATTTTTTTTTTTTAATCTGTAGAAATGTGGTTGTGCCATAATTCTTGGTATTGTGTGATGGTCCTCCATGCTGGACTTCCTTCCTCTATAACGTTAATGAGGGTGGATGGGCTGGCAATTCTGTTGGTAGAGCAAGATTCCATGTGCAACGTTGTTATGTGCCTTGAGGCAGTCTCTAGGTATATAAAAAAGAGAACCAAGCTGAGATTTGGAGACCACATACCATCAAGAAAGAAAGTGGGGACAGAGTCTCGATGGCATACTAGACACATTTCTCCTTAATTCCCTCTGAAAACTAAGGCCTAGATTGATAATTAAATGGAGGCTTCTGGACACCCAGTGAGCCCTAGGACATGGCATAAGGCTGGCAGTTGAGACTACATGCCACTAAAAGGGAAACTTCTTCTCTTTCACTGATCCCAACCTTTGTTGAATGGCCAGCTCTCACAGAGTGAAGGTAACTGGCATTTTAAACTTTTTTTCCTTTGTCTTAGCTGGTAGTGGCTGTTGGGCTTAACTGGTAGCAAAGCTCAGCTCACTGCTGATGTGATGAGGAGGCAGAATAGCCACATTTTGAGAGCCTGGTTCTGGAATCTGAGCACCTCAGCCCCTCCAGTCTCTCTTTCCAAACCTCTGCCATTGATTCAGCTATTTCACAGTGGAGGGAGAGCTTCTGTGGGATGCAATCTTGTTTGACTAGGAGGTGGAGTAACCCTAATGGAGGCCTCAGCAGAGGCTAATTTCCAGGCTGGGAGGCCAAGCCAGCACAGGGAGGGCTTTCTCAGCACAAAATCTGTGTTTAGCCTTATGGTAGAGTCCAGCAGTGGATGTCAGCGGGATAGGACACTATCCGTACTTTGGGCTAGATTACAGCATCTAGGGATGGACGAACAGGTCCCTCCATTGCCAGCTGGAAAGAAGGATTTGCACACCTGACAGCCTGACTGATTTGGGAAGCTATCAGATAGCTTTTACCTTTCAAAATAAAACTACTTAGAGAAATAACTTTGGTGCACCCTCACAGCATCTCTTCCAGCCTTTACTGAGCCACATCACATGATCAGTTGATGGCCCCCCAGTGACTCCATAAGTAGGGCTGTGTCTTTGCCAGCCAGGAGGTGAAGCCTGCTACCTCAGAGACTGCACTGGGCCCAGTCACTGGAGTGCATAGAGCTGACTGGTGATCACCTTCCTTCTCAGACTGTAACTCAGATCCTGTTAACGCAACACCAGAGAGGCTAAACAACGCCTAGATGCCCGCAAAGCAACAAATGCTGGCCAGACACTTAGAGAAAAACCCACCTATATCTCCAGAATGTTCTCAAAAGAAAGAAGCAAAGAACATCCCAGACAAAGAAGCATTTCTGAAACTATCTGAGGTCAAATATAAAAAGATTATATACAGAGCCCTCCTAGACATTGTACAAAATGCAGCAGAGAAAAATGAAAAATTAAGGAAGCTGTTTGAACTGCTGGAACCCCAGCATTCTGAAATCCAACAGACCAATAACAAAATTACAGAAGCAGAGAATTTAATTCAAAGTCAAAAGAACAGCAGAACTGCCCAACTGAAAACTAGACTTTCTATTTGGGAGGCAGAACTATGGACTCCAGCATTTATGAAGAGAAACCAGAGAAAAGAAACAAGAAAATATAAAGAAGCATTAAGAAACATGTGGAACTCTATCAAAAAGAACAATCTGCAATTAATTGGAGTTTTTAAACAGGGAGGGACACCTGAAAACACAGAGAGTATTGTTGTTGAGCTCCTGACAGAAAACTTTCTTAAAATTATGAAAGAGAACATAGATATCCAAGATGAGTATCAAATGCCAACAATACAGATCCCAAAAGAAAGACACCAAGCCATATTCTAATCAAGCTTAACAAAGTGAAATGTAAGCAGAAACTCTTAAAGGTAGTGAGACTCAAAGCAAAGCTAATATTTGGAGGGAAGCCTTGTATGTTTTTGTCTGACTGCTCAGCAGATACAACGCTGGCATGGAGGCAGTGGGATGACACATTCAAAGCACTGAAGGAGAAAAACTTCTAACCAAGAATTATATACCCTGAAAAACTGTCTTTCAAATACAAAAATGAAATTCAGACATTCACAGATAAACAGAAACTCAAAGACTTTCTAAAAACCAAACCAAACCAAACTCAAAGAAATACTGAAAGAGCTCTTGGCTTAGAAGAACAAAAACATTAACTCTATATTTTAGGAGGCAATACACGACACATCATCCAGAAACCAATTCAGTTAGGGAAGGCACAATACTCAATCAAAGCAGTAATATTAAAAGAAGTGATCTAGTGATCATATCATGAAAACTATGATATCATAACATTAAAAAGAGGGATATACTAAGTAGTACTAGTCCTTTCAGATGGGGAGAAATTTTATGAGATATGTTAGAAGTTAAAACTGGGTTTAAACATAGACTATTAAGGGGGATCATACAGGTAGCCATACAGAACAGTAAAGATGCAATAGAGATCAAATCAAAAAATGTAATACAGGAGTCTCAATAAACATAAAACCAACACTGTAAAGGGTGAAAAATCAACCCATAAAGAACAGCGTCCCAGAACAAAATATTAAGAGCAGCAGAGAAAACATGAACACAAAAGTGAATACATCAAAATGACAACACTATGTACATACCTATCAATAATTATGTTGAATGTAAATGGAATGAACGCTCCAGTAAAGAAACAATGAGTGACACCTTGGCTCAAAACACATGACCTGATTGTATGTTGCTTATAAGAAACTCACCTTAAAGATATGAACAAACTGAAAATTAAAAGATGGAAGAACATATACCAAGCTAATAACACAAAAAGAACAGCAGTTATGTCAGTACTAATCTCAACAAATCTCAAATGAAACAGATTTTAATGTAAAATCCATCATCGTTGACAAGATGGATACTATTGCTGAAAGGTTCAACACACAAGCAAGACTTAACAATATTAAATATTTATGCATCCAATACTAGAGTATCTAAATAAATTGAAGAAACACTGACTACATTAAACAACGAGATAGATCACTCCACAATAATAATGGGAGACTTCAACACTCCACTTTCAGTATTGGACAGATCTTCTAGAAAAAAAACTCAGTAAAGACATAGAAGATCTTATTGTGACAATTAACCAAGTAGACCTCATTGACGTATACAGAACTTTCTATCCATCAGCAGATAACTACACCTTCTTCTCCAGTGCACATGGAACACTTTCCAGAATATGTCATGTGTTAGGACATAAAGCAAATCTCAACAAAATACATACCACTGAATTATTGCAAAGCATCTTCTCAGACCATAAAGCCATAAAAGTTGAAATCAATAACAGAAAAAATACAGATAGAAAGTGTAACGCACAGAAACTGAACAATATCTTGCTCAAAAAGCCATGGGTTATAGATGAAATCAAGGATGAAATAAAGAAATTTATGGATTCCAATGAGAAGGAAAACACTTCCTACCTGAACCTACGGGATACAGCTGAAGCAACACTCAGAGGTTGGTTTATCTCTATAAATGCTCACATCCAGAAGGAAGGAAGAACCCAAATCAAAGAATTAGTACTGCAGCTTGAACAAGTAGAAAGATAGCAACAGAGTAACCCCTCAGGCACCAGAAGAAAACAGATCATAAAGATGCAAGCAGAGCTAAATGAAATAGAGACCAGAAGAACAATTGAAAAAATTGATAAGACCATAGCTGGTTTTCCGAAAAGATAAACAAAATTGACAAACTATTGGCTAGACTTACTGAAGAAAAACAGGAAAGGAAAGAAATAACCTGAATGAGAAATGAGATGGGAGATGTCACAACAGATCCAACAGAAACTGAAATATCATTACAGAATACTACAAAAGACTGTACTCTAACAATCTTGAAAACCTAGAGGAAATAGGCAAATTCTTAGATTAATGTCACCTACCAAAATTATCACAAAGTGAAGCAGAACAACTTAAAAAACCCATCACAAAGGAAGAGATCAAAAAAGTCATCCAAAAACCACCAATCAAAAAAAGCCCTGGCCCAGATGCTTCACCACAGAATTCTACCAAGCTTTTAGAGAAGAGTTAACTCCAATATTTCTGAGATGATTTCACAGCATAGAAAGGAATGGAGTATTCCCAAATTCATTCTATGAAGCCTGCATAACCCAGATACAAAAGCCAGGGAACGATCCAACAAAAAAGAAGAATTACAGGCCAATTATCACTCATGAACCTTTGTGCAAAAATCTTCAACAAAATATTGGCCAGCAGAATTCAACAGCATATATATTTAAAAAAAAAGAAGTTCATCACTATCAAGTTGGATTCATACTAGGGATGCAAGACTGGTTCAACATCAGAAAAAACAATTAATGTGATTAACCACATAAATAACAGAAAAGACAAGAATCACCTGATTTTGTCTATTGATGCAGAAAGGGCTTTTGAGCTTTTGATAAAGTCTAACATCCCTTCATGTTAAAAACTCTCAGCAAAATAGGGATAGACAGGAAATTCCTCAAGGCAATAAGGGTCATTTATACAAAGCCAACTGCGTACATCATTCTGAAAGGAGAGAGATTGAAATAACTCTCCTTGAGAACATGAGCTAGACAAAGATGCCCACTCTGACCTCTCCTGTTCAACGTTGTACTAGACGTTCCAGCCAGAGCAATTGGCCAAGACAGAGAAATAAAGGGCATTTGCATCAGCAAAGAAAAGTAAAAATCTTCCTGTTTGGAGATGATATGACCTTATACACAGGGAATCCTAAAATATCCATCAGTAAATTAATCAAATTGATAGAGGAGTTCAACAAAGTTTCAAGGTGCAAGATAAACATAAGTAAATCAGTAGGATTCCTTTATACCAACAAAGAGACTAGTAAAGGAGAAATCACCAAATCAGTGCCATCTACTATACCTCCAAGAAGACAAAATATCTAGGAATAAACCTCACTAGAGAAACAAGAGATTTTTACAAAGAGAACTACATGGCCGTACTACCAGAAACTAAGAGAGACCTACATAGAGAAACCTACCCTGCTCATGGATAGGAAGACTTAACATGGTGAAAATTTCTATTTTACCCAAAGGAGTCTACTTCTATAATGCAATCCCAATACAAATTCCTGTGGCATTTTTTTAATGAGATGGAGAAACAAATCAACCACTTTGTTTGGAAACAGAAGAAACCTTGGATAAGTAAAGCACTACTGAAGAAGAAGAACACACTGGGAGGCCTGTCACTACCCAACTTTAGAATCTATTACACGGCCACGGTTGTCAAAACAGCCTGATATTGGTACAAAAAGAGACATACAGACCAATGAAACAGAGTAGAGACCCCAGAGATGCCAACATCCTCCTGTGAAGAGCTGATACTTGACAGAGGCCCTAAGATTTTAAACTGAAATAAAAACATTCTCTTTAACAAATGGTACTGGCAAAGTCAGATATCCATCTGCCAAAAATTGAATCAAGACTCATATCTCACACTTTATGTAAAAACAAACACAAACTGGATAAAAGACCTAAATATCAAAACTAAAATGATAAAGCTCATTGAAGAAAAAGTAAGAACAACAATGGAAGTTTTAATACACAATATAGACAGACTTCAATATCTGACAAAGCAAGCACATTCAGTTGAAGAGGAAATAGATCAATAGGAACTACTAAGGATCAAACACTTTTGCTCATCCAAGGACTTTATCAAAAGAGTTAAAAGACCACCTACAAAACAGGAAAAAAATATTTGACAACTATATGTCAGACCAATGTCTGATCTCCATAATCAACAAGGTACTACAAAATATTAACAAGAAAAGGATAAATGATCCAATTAAGTGATGGGAGAAGGAGATGAACCGTCACTTCTCTAAAGATTATATCCAGGCAGCCAAAAGACACATGCAAAATTGCTCACAATCATTAGCTATTAAAGAAATTCAAATCAAAACTTCGATGAAGTATCATCTCACCCCAGCAAGGCTGGCCATGATCCAAAACACACAAAAAACAACAAATACTGGAGAGGCTGTGGAAAAACTCCAACTCTCCTATATTGCTGATGAAAATGCAAAATGGTAACACCTCTTTGAAAAGCAACCTGGAGCTTCCTTAAAAAGCTGGAAATAGATATGCCATTTAACACAGTCATCTCACTGCTTGGAGTATATCCTACGGAAGCAAGGGCATTCACATAAAAGATACATACACACAAATGTTTATTGCAGCACAGTCCATAATGGCAAAAAGATGGAATCAACCCAGATGCCCAACAACAGATGAATGGATAAATAAACTGTGGTATATATACACAATGAAACACCATGCAATGATAAAGAACAATGATGATTTTAGGAAGCATCTCATAACTTGGTTTCAACTGGAAGACATTACGTTGAGTGAAATTAGTCAGCAGCAAAGGACAAATATTGTACGAGACCTCTACTATAAGAACTTAAAAAAAAGACTCATGCACAGAAGAAAAGATTCTTTAATGGCTGCAAGGGAGGAGAGGGAATAAGGAAAAGGATTGGTTATAGATTAGACAGTTGCTAGAAATTTGGTTGGGTGAAAGCAGTGACAAGCACCGAAAGGATAAATTTAACTGGACTTCAACATAACCTGAAAACTCTTCTAGTTGTAACCCAATATTGTAAGGGCACAGTATTAGCAGGGCAGGCCAGGGGGGAGTCCAGGCAACATGTTTTCAAGGAACATCGAGGCCATTTGTGATAACTAGCCTACCGCTAAGAGAATCTTCTCCACCCCATATTGATGAGTAGCTCTGGGGTCTTAAAAGCTAACAAGCTTCCATCTGAGGTACACCAAATGACCCCAACTCAACAGGAACAGATGATCACCAAGGACCAAAATGACACTGGGAAAAGAGATCCCAGAAAACAGAAAGACACATGAATGGATGACTACATCAACATGTGACCTGAAGAACCAGATGGTGGCTGGCAACCATCAGTGACAGCTTTGATGGGGCTAACAAAGTGGAGTCCCAGTGGCAATATGAGAATAAAAAAGGGTGCATGGCCTCTGGACCTGATGCTGCCTCAGTTCATAAATTGTTGCTGCGGTCAACTCCTTGGACAGAAATGGGTTGGACATGGCAACACAGAGTGACCATGTCTTGTGTTCACTTTGTTTCTACGCATCTACAGGATGTTTTTCTACTGGCTTCATACTAGAGAGGAATGGAGAGGTTGGAGAGGAAGGGACAGGAGATTGTTAAGAGGATACGATGTGTATAGAACAAAAATAAAGAGTGTGCTGTCACTGGGTAGGGAGAGCAGTAGAAGCTGCACATAGGCAGGCATGTAAATTTAAACTAGATTGTACACTTTCACTCAATCACAATTAAAAAGAAAGAAGTGCTAGCAGCTAAGTACATCCTTTGGAAAGGGCTGGGGTCACCGCGCCTCAGAAGCTTGCAGTCTGGAGAAAATTGAGGACATGAACCTTCCTCCAGAGCCAGAAGAGGAAGCCTTCCCCTGAAGCTAACACCTTGAATATGGACTTTTAGCTTACTGGACTGTGACAAATAAAATTTCTCTTTTTAAAGCCATCCCCTTGTGGTGTTTCTGTTAGATTAGCACCAGCTGACTAAAACAGGTACAAAGGAGACCACAATTTTAATGAGAGTTCTTATCAGCCATGATTACCTAAACTCGCAACCATCATATTGTTTTTGAGTGCATTTCTGATTCTATACTGACTACATCCTTCAAATGTATCAGGGAACAAAAAGTTTCTTAACCTATTAAACATTCTAAGGTGGAATTCCTGGTAATGTCAAGAATGTTCGCTATTTCCAAAGCATTCCAAAACACGTAGTACATGCAAATATATTGGCCTTCACAATAAACACTAGCTCCATTATCTTCAGATATTTGTCAAGCTCTCATGATTGCTCAGTAGTCTACCATCTGAACTGGTTTGGGCTCTAGTAGGGAATCATAGACTGAACTGTGTTACCTTTTGGCTTAATTTGACACTCTCCTATTCTGACCTTGGAACTTTCTTAACAAACAGGACAGATTCCAGTGAGTCCTACATTTTCACTTATTATTTTAGAAATAAAGCACTAGATTTAATGAAATGCATTGATGGTTGGAAATGTGCAAATGAGTAATTGTGTTTCATAGGACAAATACTGATTATATTAAGTTAGCAACAAAGATTGTTCAGCATAAGAAACTACCAAATTTAAAGAAATATCCAAATAATTTACAGAGACAAACTGTAGCTGCTATTCCTGCAACAGGGTGTGTAGACTTTTATCACATGGCAATAAGAATTATAAGTAACTAAACAAATACATAAAACAAAGTTATAAAATATAGGTATTTGATGATTCCTTTAAAGTTGAGATGAAACACGAAGTTATCCATATGTGAAGTTATTAAAGATCTTTATTGTAAATCACACAGTGTCTACTCCCAATTTAGGTTCCAAACAAAGGAGGTTCAACAGCTGAAAACATGATAAAACTATGCAGGTGTATGGTGATTTCAGAAAACTGATCAACTTGTTTCAGTAGTTGGCAAGACAGAGGAATTTTCTAATTATATCTTGTTGACCAGACTGAAACAGTTAAGAATAACATAATCTCTGCCAAAAGTGAAAAAACTTACATGGTGTACATTATGTCCTCGGGTAGGTTATAGCCATCGTTTCAAGACATTTTAACTTTTCCTTTAAAATGTGTGTATTTCTTTGAGTTAAATAAATACATAAAATCAATCTTGGGTACCACATATTCAATAGAACACATCAAAATATAGTCCATATATTGTATATGAGATAATATACAATATACAAAACCCTAACTACACAGAAATGTAAGATCTTTAAAGTCATTTCAAGAACTTGTAAAAAGTAGAGCGTGCTCTGAGACACAACATTTGAGGTATTCTGTGGCTCAATAAAAGTCAAGCAAGTATTTAATCGTCTTGCAGCGGGCACTGAAAAACAAAACCAGAACACAGATATATAATTTAAAATATGTAGACTCAAGTTCCAGTAAAAATAAAATAGTACTTGCATTCAGTGTCAGGGAAAGTAGGAGATGAAAGTTTTGGTTTTCGGTGGACTACTGAGTGAACCAACGCTCTTTGTTTTGTATTTCATAACTAAGATGAGAGGAACATTGCAAGGACACGTACACACATGGCACGTCTTTTTCTACCAGGCTTTCTTTCTGTGACTGGCCCTAGTCCTTTGAGATTTTGTTTTAATGGAAAATGAAGAAGTAGCGGTAAGTATGAGTCAATCTAAACTTTAATATCTTCAATATCAACGAATCTGTAAATAACCATAGAACAAGTGGCTCATAAAAAGTCCGGGCAATTCTGGAGCTTAATTTAGTCTCAAGCATAAGAGTAGGTCAGCATCTCAGTTACCTATGGTCTTTTTCTGAATAGCGAATGCTTGGGGTTCTTAAGATAGAGGCCTTCAGGAGAACATTAAAACAGCTAATTCCATTTGCAGAAAAGATTCATTTTTACTAAGTTAGCAAATATGGATTCACAGCTAAGAAAATGGTACTTTTTGGTTGAAAGTGCATTGCTGAGATCCACTAGTTAATATACAGATAATGTCTGATGTTTGTTAGTTGTTCTTTCCAAAGTTAAATGGAATGCTTTAAGGCTCACATTGTAATAAACGTCATCGATAAACAAATTTCTAAGTTTTTCCCTTAGTATGTAGGTAAAATTGCTTCTATGAAGTTTAAGGAAAACAAGGATCCAATGCTTAGTGCCCTTTCAAAGCACAGTCATTATTTACTCATATAACATATCTACTTTATTTCTTTTTTTACCTTGGCCACTTCAGGACTTCATAGATTGTGACAATCCAAAAGAATAAGGATTTTAAATTTTATGCAGTTTCATTTTCCTTTGTCAAAAAGTTCTCTGTAGAGGCAATTTTGTTATTTGAGTTTCTTTAGGAAATTTCCTTATCATTTTTTTGAAAATTGCAAACCATTTGATGTTTTAAATTGCACCTACTTTTTTAATCTACAGATTTTACAATTGTATAAATTGTATCCACTTTGTGCCCACTTTGATGAACAGTTTTGTTTGTATAGAATTTTTTTTAAGTTTTCTCTATGATTTTTGTGGAATTACATCACTTAAAAAGATAGCTGACAAAGTTTGTTGCATAAAGATGACAATCTGACAAGACCCTTGAGATTTGTTGTCCTTAAAGACTGGACTAAGAGAAAGAATCATTGAGTCTCTTCTCATCTTCTGTTTTAGAATTTCCTCTTACAAATCAAAACAGGAAGTATACAAAGGCAGTCCAAGAAATAGTATTAGTTATAGAATTGATCTCTGCTAGCGTAAGATTGAGAAAAGGTGTCTAAAACTGATGAGATAATCAATATATTCCCGTGTTTCTGTCTGTCTCTCTCTCTTTTTTTTAAGTTTGTTTATATTTTTGTTACAGGAGATAAAAGTCATCTCAGTATCTGGGAATTTGGTGAAGAAATAGGTGCTGAAACCCATGTGAGAACAATTCCCACCTTATAGTCAAAGAAGCCTTCCAAGCAGGAGACCAAAAATACTTAAATATTGAGGTCTAGAAGTAATCACCAGATGTTTAAATTATAGTGACATTAAATTATATATATTAAATTTAATAGCATGCTTGTATCAGTACTGCTACGACAAAAATATCACAAGTGAGTGGCTCTCACAAGCAGAAACATCTTTCTCACAGTTCAAGAAGCTAGAATTTTGAATTCAGGGTGTCCGCTCTAGGGGAAGATTTTCTTTCTCTGTAGGTTCTGGGGGAAGGTGCTTGTCTTTTTCAGCTTTTGTTCCTTGATTCTTTTGTCGGACTTCATGTGGTGTGGCATCTACCTTTCGCAATCTCTGCATTCTCGATTCTGTGCCTAATCTCCTATTTTTATTTTGAAAAAAAAAAAAGACTGACATAAAACACACCTTATACTGATATGCCCTCACTAACATAATAAAGAGAACACTGAAAACGGCATAGGACTTAGGATTTATAACATATATATATATTTTTTCTTTTGATGACAGTTCAATTCATAAAAATATACTTATGTTTTTGTTGTTCTTTTTAAGAATTAAAAGCTCCCATTCAATTTAAAAAGTTAGATTTTTCCAGCGAGCAAAAATGACGTATCATTCTTTGGGATTCATGAGGGGATTCATTTCACAATCAACATTTTGTAACAGAAATTGATTCAGTTTAGTTCTATATCATCGCAATGAAAGGGGGCTTTTTTAATTTAAAATTCGAATAATTTTAAAATTACTGAATGTAAATAATTTTTTGTGTAATTTCAATTTTTCTTTAGTTTCTATGCTTGTTGATTCCAGTGGAAGTTTCAGGGTTTTTTTAAACCCGTTTTTAAATAAAAGAGTAGTTTTGTTATTCAATTATTCTCTTTCTTCATAAGGTCCTTCCCTCTTTTATGAAAATAATGATATTCTTTTCCTAGTTGGAAAATGTGAAAGTCAATTATCTGTACAACAATAATAACAACAAATGTCTCAGTAAAATATGGCTAAAAATCAATTAAAGATTCACAACTCCATAGCAGAAAAAGCAAAAATAAGTTTTTCCAATGCACATTTTTTAAATCGTGTATTGATGCTTTATTTCACTTTATATAATTTTATGTAATGCTTAACCACATGGAAAATACTTTAAACTTTATGAAGGAAAAATATGATAAACTAGTATATGCAACTTAGTTCTAGTATATATCTTTTACAATTAAAACAAAGAGTTCTGTTGTCCAAAGAAGTTGCTCTTATCATATTTATAACAAAATTAATTTATATTGAAATCATCACTGTTTCAATATTAGCTAAAAGTCAAATTTAGCATCATCTTTTTATGACATTTTTAATGTCACAACATTCTCCATCCGTCTTCTAATTTGTTTTAAAGGATATCTATGATGCAATTCTGTACTGCTTGTATCCAACATAGAAATGCTCTGTAATCTATATGCTAACTTTTAGATTTTATATTATTAAAATTATTATTAGATTTTATATTATTAAAAATAATTCTGACCTGTTGTCTGATTTAATAATCCTTTGTTAGCCAATATCAAAGCAGGAATCAGAATAACATTTGAATAGATTATACTATGTCGTTCTCTGACCAACATCTCTGTAATGTTTCAAATACTGACATACTTCACTGGATTGTCACACTCTTGACATTTGAGATTTCCGTGAGATCAATATGTCACAAGAGATTTGAAGGTAATTCAGAAGATGAAAATCCACAGCATACATTTCAAATAATTTGCCTACATTGTAGAGTCACAACATTGCCCATCTGTAAACATGAACTTTTTAGAAGATGAAGTATTTATTTCCTTTAACTATAGTTGTCTTCAACTGTGGTTTGAAAATAATATAATCCCCCCCAAAACATATTTTAGGATCATGTGAAAAACACATAATTCTAAAAATAATTTTAAAGCTTTAAGCACCAAAGTTTGTGAATTTTTTGCTTGTGAGAAATCTACTATTTTTCATCTCAGTGATTAAAATGGGGAAGAAAAACTAGAGCTAAGCTTCATTTGCCTGTCTGATACATAATGGTTTTACTCATCAGACAGGCAATGCATAATAGCATCATTTACTTGCTACATTTATTGTAAACTGTACTCAAAATAGTGTAATTTTTCTTTTTAAAATGTTAATATTTGAATGGTTAAGATAACTTCAATTAGTATGTCATGACAAAATATGTACTTTTTGTTTTACAAAAACTGTTTTTCTAATAAAACAGAAACTGCTAACTGCTGCAAAAAGAGAAAAGAAAAATGCTTCTAGAAATATCGTTTTCCTCTTGTTTGCTTCATGCTTCTAATCCTCTGGCTTTTTAAAAGTGAAAGTGATAAATTACCGTCAGTCCATGACAGCCTCTTGATGTGTTCTCTTGCACATGAGAAACTGAGTTGAAACCACCTGAACTCATTTCTCTGGGGATTTTGAACAGCTATAAAAAATGGTTTTGTTTTGGACTTGGTAGGTCTCAGAAATGAAAATGCCATTATGTAAAGGACAGCACATCAATCTAATTTGCTACCTAGATCTCCACTCTCATCTTCTCCTACTTGAGACTACTGTACAGTATGCAAGGCAATATCAGTCTTACTTCATGTTTTAGTAATATGTTCGGAGTGGTTACTTTGTTTATATTACAGACTTGCAACATAACAGAATTTTACAAACTCTAATTGTTACTAACTGATTTTTCTACTTGTGAAACTCTTAGGAGGATTACAACACAAGGTTGTATGGGTTTTTTTTGTGGGTACGATCGATATACAGACCAAAATTACACCTAGGAACATACCCAAAAGCAAACTGCTATTCTTTGTAGCTTAAAAGAAGAAGAAAACAAAGTTGTTAATGGTTATCGGTTTCCTGCAGAGCTAGGACACAAATATATTGTTGTTGTTTTTTTATTATATCTGAGTGAAAACGTACTTTCCCATATAAATTTACATGCCCACCTATATGCAGCTTCCACTGCTCTCCCTGTCTGGTGAGAGCACACTATTCCTCTCTGCTCCATACATGTCTCATCCTCCCAACAGTCTCCTTTCCCCTCCTCTCCACCCACTCTCCTTCCTCTAGCCAGAGGTCAGCGGGATGATATCCTATAGATGCATAGAACCATAAAATGCATCCAATATATGGTCACTCTGCATCTTGATTTCAAAGAAGAATGCAGTATGATGAGATAGATGGCATGGATGAAAAGGGAAATTTGGATATAATATACTCCTCTGTCATTCTACTGTACTAAAAAGGAAGCTGAAGAAAGATAATCATGCTACATCAATTTGACAAGAATTGCAATTCTTGGTGAGAAATGGGCAGGTAAAATTCTAATTAAAAAATAAGCTTTATCTGTAACAAGAGGTGAGCCACCATCTCTTTTTCAATTCACTTAAGTAGTTGTTATGCACATAAATGTTTATTGGGATATATTTGTCTAATTGTATATAATGATTCTGATGTGATTAAATAGATACACACAAACATATATATGTATACATACACACAGGCATGAGTTTCAAGGTGCATTATTCTGGCAGCATTTTCTTTGCTGAATTTAATGTCCATCTTCCAGGCAAAAGTTCTGTTTAACACGAGGTAGCTAAAAGCTTTCAAGGGTTTAGACAAACATGTGTGATTGTGTGTCTTTGTGTGTATTTAGTGTACAAGATATACAGCATTCATCAGCTTCTCATAAAAGATATTAAGCCGAAAATGGCTAAGAGTCAGTAATCTTTGCAGCAATTTCATTATTCTGGAATCACTGTTATTAATTAACATCACTTAGTTCTCCATTCTAGTGTGTGCAAGAGAGGAGAAAAGAATTTCTTTACATTTCCTGCAAAATAAACAGCAGTTGTATGGACTGGACTACGGGACAAAGTGTGAGCATTTGGTGTGTGTATTTTATGGTTTCATACATTTATAGGAGGCTGTCCTACTGGTTTCTTTCTAGATGGGAGAAGAAAGAGGGCAGAGAAGAGGGGACATGTGCTCACTAAGAGGATACTAGAAGTATAGAGTGGAAAGGAGGAGTTTGCTATCACGGGGTGGGGAGAGCAGATTGAACTGCACATAGGCAGACATGCAAATTGATTTGGATTGTATACTTTCACTTAATCACAATAATGAATAAATAAAAAGCCATTTTAGAGTACTGATTCCGAGAAATAAAAGCAAAGACAATGCCCATTAAATTGTTTAGCTGAGTAACAGTCACCTCCAAAAACCAAAGCAAAACAAAAAACACTTCATCTTTATTTTTTAAAGACCGACTTGATGGCACTTGGCTTGGCACATTGTAGAGGAAATAAAGTTACTTGCAGTTTCAAGGCACTCAGAAACTAACAGCTGGGAACCATTACCAACACTTAATACCCATGAGAATTTTGCCACTTGATGGAAGCTATAATTCTAGGACCCGCAGTCACTTTGAAAACCATACAGAAGCTGAACTGGAAAGAGATACTCATTGTCATCCAGGTGATTCTGACTCACAGGAACTCTAGAGGATGAAGTAGAACTTCCCTGCAGGGTTTCCAATGAGCAACTTTTGGATTTGCACTGCTGACCTTTTGGTTAGCAGCAGAACACTTACCTATTGTACCACCAGGGTTCCGTTGGTAAGGAGATACACAACCTAAAATCATTCTTTCCCTCCTTGGACCTCTTACACGATGACTTCATTGGTTGAAGTCAGAGAAAACTAGCACAAAGCTACTTTTTCTTTCTTTCTTTCTTTTTTTTTTTTTTAGTGCTGATTCAAAGATAGTTCAAAGGAATGTGCAAAAAATATTCCTGGAATTTGAACTCAATAGCTGAATTTCACAGTCACAGTGAGGTGAATTTCTGCATATTTAGTGTTTGAAAAGTTTTAACTAAGGGGATCACCTGAAGAAATCTTAGAAAGCACCATTTGTATATCATTAATTAATCAAAAGTTTTGTATCCCATTAATTAAACAAAGTTTTCTCAAACAAATAAAGTACTCACTCCCTGGGAGGAATCATATGGCTTCCTTAGAAGATTTTTTCATATTGGCAATTTTTAAATGGCAAATTCTTTTTTTCCTCATTCTTGTAACTTGTATAAGGAAAGTATGAATATAGCACTATTGTTAACTCAGTTTATAGCTCGGTATGGATTTCTGTGTGAGATAAGGGCAGCATCTGGCATACAAGATGATCATAAACTTGGACATAACACCACTATCAGCCATGACCCCGTTAATAGTCCCCTGTGAAGCTGTGTTGGTACAGTATTTAAGAGTTTGGCTGCTAACCAAGAGGTGGGCAGTTAGAATCCGTGATCTGCTGCTTGGAAACCCCATTGGACAGTCTGACTCTGCTCTATAGAGTAGCTACGAGGAAGAATTGACTCAATATTAATAAGTTTGATTTAGTTAGAGTTATAGTTTTTTTTTAATTGTACAACTTTCATGTAAAAATAAAATTAAGCTGGGTTATGTATTTCACTTAGCTCATTATTGTGTAAACCAGTAAGTGATGAAAACTGATCAAAAGAATGTTTGGCAATGTCGTCAGTTTAACATAGAAATATTAGGGTGGGATTTTTGGAATATTTACAAAGCTTCTTAGTATCCGACAGTTTCAGAAACCACAATCAGTCGCCTATAATGATAAAAAATCTTCATGTTAAGTTATGTTGTATGGAGATGTGAAAAAAAAAGTCTAGATAATAACAAATCAATCCCAGCATTGTTCTGGAAGACAGCCTAGTAGTCTCTTTTGCCTATTTGTAAATTTAGGACAATTTATTTGACACTAACAACCATCCTTAACATAAATGGCAATTCATGTAAAATCAAAAATCTGTTGCCATGGAGTCAATTCTGACTATTTAGCATAGATGCTTTACCATTATGAGACTACTGTGACAGAATTATAATTCTACTCAATGGAATTTATTTAATGAAATACATTCAACTGTTGAGACTCACTGGGTGGCACCTCACTGGGTGAAGTATTTGGCTGCTAACCAAAGTGTTGGAAGTTCAAGTCCACCCAGAAATGTTTTGGAAGAAAGACCTGTTAGTCTATTTAGAAAGATCACAGCTGTTGAAGACCTGACGGAGTGTGTTTCTACTCTGCCACACAGGGGCTGGAATTGACCCAAAGGCAACTGGTTCTTATATGAGAAGCAGAAAAAAAAAAAAAAAAAGGAAAATCACTATCCAGAAAGTGAGCTAAAACATCAGACATCAAATTTAAAAAGCAGTATATAAATACCAGTCAATGATCCTAAAAGACATCTGAAGTACATCTGAGCAAACGAGAAAGCAGGGCTGTGTGTAAAAAGGCCTAGAAATACAAAAAACAGCATTAGTTTCATGAACATCATAATATAGATATTTGTGTAAACACGTTCCATGAGGCCATGATTAATAACACAAGAAGAAGCAAATTTTATGTAGTAGATTAGTGCCACATGTCACGAAACAGAAAAGTCATTTCTGTCTAGAAAAGTCAGGAAGACTTTATAGGCCAGGTAGTATCTGAAATGAGACTTTTAGGAGAAGAAAATTTGGATTAGAAAAGAAACTCCAGGAAGACAGTATGACAAAAGAAGGTCACGAGGACTCATGTCTTCATCTATTCCTAAATATTTGCATCCTGGTTCTGTACCAGACATTGGTTAACAATTTGAAATATAATATTGAGTAAAGGACATGTGGTTTCTGCTCTTAGAGAACTGAGGTTATAGTGTATGCAGACAGTGGACAAGTAGTTTATTTTAAAATACTTTTGTATACAAGAAAGTAATAGCATCAGACAACCTGTTGACTAAAAAAAGCTGTATCCAAGACAACACAACTTTGACAGAACCTCAGCAGTGTCTCAGAAGGGGGTAGAAAGCTAAGAACTTCTACAGGGCTTTGGGTTTGAAATCAAGTCTTAGAAAGGATCCCAAGAAATTGTTAAGAGTATTGAGTGCTTTTCCAGTACAGTGTCAGGACTCTCATAGTCAAGGTTATTTTACAACTCTGTAGGACCAAAGGTTAATTTGTAGACTGATTGGAAATGGGCCAAGCGTGTGATGTGATAGCTTAGGATTGGCTGATTCGCAAAAAGAGGATCTTGAAAGAGTCTTGACAAGTAAACTGCTGTTTGATGAGAAAACTTGCTTCAGCTAAACTAATCTATAGGAATTCCTGCAAGCCAAGAGTAAAATTATATATTGGTTAAAAATCTTACAAATATGTATATATATAAAACTACATACATATGTATATATATATACATGTATACATGCATGTATATATATATATATACATGCACACACACCAGACACACACACCCAGGAACACAAATATATATGAATAAGTAAAAAAGTATTCATACAAGTGTTCCAGTTCATACACGCATGGATTCATTCCAAACAGAACATGCTGAAATACTGTTTAAATATGTCTCTGCGATTGGTGATGACTGTAGACAAGCCCTCCCCCCAGTAATGTGCTTGTTTAGTCTCATTAGTGCCCCTTCAAAAAGAAAGAAAACTTTCTGTGCCATGCCAAGTGCCAAGTGCCATCGAGTCAGATCCAACTCACGGCGGCCACAGGGAAACAAAAAATGATTTTCAGGTCAAGGCTGTATCAAATTTTTAACCAAACTCGAGAGGACATCCTCCCACGTTAATGAAACTTTGAACTGAGTTTAGAGGATGCCAGCCCACTTAAAACAAGAAATTTTAAATGGATCAATAATTTTTTTATGTGATTAAGTGAAAGTTTACAATCCAAGTCAATTTTCCATACCCGCCACTCTGCAGCTGTATCTGCTCTCCTCACTCTGCAACAGCACACTACTCATTTTCACTCTTTACTTCCAGTATCCGCTCAGCCAACACTTGTCCCTTTCTCTCTGCCCTCTCCTCTCTTTCTAGAAAGAGATCAGTAGGACAGCCTCAGAGATACTTATATATCTCTGTGTGTGTATGTATGTGTATATATGTATATATTTGCGTATATATATATATATATGTATGTATAGCACTGCTAACCACAAGGTCGGCAGTTCAAATCCACCAGGCGCTCCTTGAATACTCTGGGGGTCAGTTCTACCCTGGCCCTTAGGGTCGACATGAGTTGGATCCGACTCGACAGCACTTGGCTTGGCTATATATATGTACACATATATATAACCGTGAAGTGCAACACAACGTGCGTCACTCCGTGTCCCCAAGTCTAAGCCATTCTATGAAGTGTTGGCTTCAATAGTAGTTTCAGGTCTTGGCTAGCTAAATCGGTCAAGAGCTTTAAGGAAGTTTGGACAGAACTCAAACAAGGATCAAGAAAGGAAAGACGACTCAGAAGGTTGAGGCAACTGGGTTTTAAGATTCCAGACTGGTAAACTTGGTAGATTTTTGAGAAGGACATATAATGGTCATGGAGGCACACTGTGAGGAAATTTTAAGAAAATTAAAAACTGCAGTGGGCAGAAAAAGGCCAGGAAAAATGGCACTTATATATATATATATATATATATATATATATATATTTCTTCCACTGTGTCTCATTCTTTCAGTGTAGTAAGGAATGTCTTGTGAGAATTTCCTTAGCAAACTTTACCCCATCCATCTTACAACCCTGGTCTTACCACTTGAGATTCCTTTTTGTTCTCTGAATTCAAAGGACATTTGAAAGTTGCAAGATTTGAGTCCCTTGAGGATACCAAAACTGTCATTTTGACTTGGTGTAAATGCAAAAGCCAGAACTCTTCAGGGTAGGGTTAGTGAGATGGAAACATCGCCTTTAGGAGTATATACACCTAGATGGAGAACTTGTCCAGAAACAGTAGCTTCACGTTTTGATTATTTTGGGTTAATGTTTCTATAATTTTGTAGCAATACTTCTTTTTTCAACAAAGGGAAAATTATTTTCATACAGTCCAGTAGGCTACAAGTCTGAATTCAAGGTATACCCTCCAGGGGAAGCCTTTTCTCCTTTGTTGGCTCTGGAGGAAAGCCCTTGTGTTGCATCAGTCTTTGATCAGGGGGCATCTTGTAGCAGGAACCTCAGGTCTGAAGGATACTGTCTTCTCCTGCTGCTGCTTGCCTGATGGTGTGAGGTTCCCAGATCTCTGATTAGCAATGCTTTTTCTTATTTGCCTCAGTATGTGTGTATAGACACACACACGTAAATGTAAACACATATACCCATCATCCACAAATATACAAGCAGAGAGAGAGTTTCTGAGTTTGCAGATGGTTAACATGCTTGGTCACTAATTGAAAAATAGAAGTTGGAGATTTGGATCAGTCAGGAAACTTGATGAAAGAAATATCTGTTGATCTATTTACAAAAAATTTGTCACTGAACACTTTTCAGATCGCAGTTCTAGTCTGACACACATGAGGTTGTTATAAGTTGGCAATTAACTACTGAGAGCTACAATGCCATAGGAGCTATTTTTTCATTGCATCTCCTCCCATCCTCCCTTGTTGATTTGAATTTTCCCTGTGTTACATTTCTTTAATCCAATACAGACTTTCTCATATCATCAAATATACTACATTTTGCTTCTTATAACCATTTTAATAAAATTACATGCTTACTGTTTCACATAATTACTATCAAAACATTTTAAAGAAGAAAGGCAAGGAATATGCACTTATACTGTTCAAATCTGCCAACTGCTCCTTGGAGACCCTATGGAGAAGATCTGCTCTATCCTATAGAGTCACTATGAGTCACACTTTTCTCTATGGCAACAGGTTTTTTATAATTCCGTAATTACCTCTGTTGGTGTATCTTGTTGCTTTCATGTGCATTTGAATTATTATCTTCGGTTACTTGCTTTCATTCTGAATAACTTATTTTACTGTTTCTTGTTGGGCTATTTGCTAGTGGCAAATTCTTTCATTTTTTTGTTCATCTGGTAATATATTTATTTTGCTTTCAATTTTGAAAATTATGCTGGATATAGTTCTCAATAAACTGTTTTGTTGTGTTTCATTTTGTTTTTGTTTGCTTTCTTGATTTTAGCACTCTTAATATGTAATCACCCCACTGAATCTGGCCTTCTTTGTTTCTGAGAAGTCAATTTTGAATTTTATTAGGATTACCTTGTATGTGACAAGTCATTTTTTAAATATTTTTCTGCTTTTAATAATTTTCTTTGATTTCCGCTTTTAACGTTTTACTGCGATGTTTGGGTCCAGATCCCTTTGTGTTTATCCCAACTCATTGAGCTTCTTGGATGTGGAGCTTTATTTTTCACCAAACTGGGAGAGCATTTAACCATTAGGTTTTCAAATATTTTCTTCTTCATTCTCTTCTCTCCTTCAGATACATTAGGGACATATATAACACATATGGCTGTCCAAATTTATCTCAAGCTTTGTTAATTTCGATTTTTTCTATCTTCTTTCTGTTCTTCTGAGTAGGTTGCTGGTCAGAGATCTTGACAGCTTGACTCGCATGCTGTAGATTTTATAGCAAGGAGAAAACTGAGATAAGGGTGATCAGAGCCTCAGTGTTCTTGGATTTCTGTGCTGGGAGATTGGATAGAGAAAGGAAGGTCACTACAAAAAATTATTTAAATAGTTCTGTGGCTTCTGACTCTCTATTAAAAGCAATATCTCTTACAGTCTTCCTCAGTTCTCTTTTAAAAAACAATTTCTAATGCTTAACTAGTTTAAGACCCTAATAGTTGAAAAACTGGTTTGTAGAGTTCCTGTGGTTCACTTAACACAGCTCCTCATGTGATACCATCTTACATGACCATAATATAATGTCAATTTGAACTAATTTAGGCTTCAGTGGTACTCTAAAATTTAGTTGGTATTGAAAAGACAAATGCACAATGTTTAGTTTTGTTTTATTTTGAGCCAATTAAAACTGAATAATCTTCACGTAATAAAATAGAAGTGATTTTAATTCTCCGTTCAAGACATACTAATGTTTTCATTTGGTAACTGGAACACAACAGCAACTGGTACAAAATTGAACAATGAAGGAAGAAAGAGAGAAAAGTGATTTTTCTTAACTCCATTACTGTTGGAAATTTCCTTTTTATCACCAATAAAATGAGTACATATTTGCTTGCTGAGTATCCTTAGCAGAGTTGCTTGGAGGACAAAACTGTTTTATTGACTTATGAAAACATTTATTAATTGTAAGACAATGTTCAAAGGTAAGGTCTGTTGTTGACTGGATCTAGTTATCTTTGTCGTTCTTTCACTCCGTTAGGAAGCGTTGTTAGCTAACCACCACCCCCACCCCCGAAAAAGAAAACCAAATTCACTGCAGCCAAACTGACTCATAGCAATTGTATAGGACAGAGTAGAGCTTCCCCACAGGGTTTCTAAGGAGCGCCTGACGGATTCAAATTCCTCATCTTTTGGTTAGCAGATGTAGTACTTTAGCACTATACTACCAGGGTTTCCTTGTTAACTAGGGATCCCTGAATTAAAGCTAATAATATTTACGAAGTCCTTACGTGTTACCTAACTGAATATTTATAATGACATTAGATGTCGTACACCATAATTCCCATATCACTGGAGAAGGAACTGAAGTGCAGATAAATTATGAGTTTCCCATGTTCACAAACTCCACGAGTGGTGGGTCAAAAATTTTAGCCACATCCTTTCATCCCTGCAGTGATTACGGCAGTGAAAATATCATGTGCTGAGATTAAGGCAAAGAAAATGATTTAAAGAAGTCTGAACAAAGTAATTGAAATAAATAGTATTTTAATGAAATATTTTTAAAAATTAAAATAAATGCAAAATTCCGAGATAGACAAGAGATGAAAATTTTAAATAAAGATATCACCATAATACTTTCACATTTGCTTCAGGTTACAGCCCAGCTCTGCATGACAGTTGGTGTACATACGTTTTCAGCATACTCAAGCAATGAAACTATGGAGTTTAAAAGCCTGGTCCCAAATTTTGATGCCTACTAGTAGTACAGTAACCCCATAACTTCCCATCTATAAACTCAAACTCCTGTCATCAAGTTGATTCTGACTCATAGTGATCCTACAGACAGAATAGAACTTCTTCCCCGTAGAGTTTCCAGGGAGTGCCTGGAGGATTGGAACCACCAGTCTTCTGGTTAGCAGCTGTAACACTTAACCACTATGCCACCAGGGTTCTTCACATTGGTAGTCCTTATTTTTTTAATTTATAGACTATTTATAAAAATTGAACCTGCCTGATAGTTTTTATGACAAAATTAGAGACAGAAACTACTTGACACATTTTGTGGCAATTTGCAAGCACTTAAAACATGATACATAATTAAATTTATAAGTTTGGTTTATAGTTAGACTTAACCATAGTTTATGTAGTACATATGCATATACGTATAAATATGTATTAGAGAATAGTCTGATGAAGAAGCAATGTTAGATTTATTCAGACTTTGGCAATTAAGAAAACACTATCTTGACAGCATCTTTAACATTTTTCAAAACAGAAATATTAGAGAAAAGCACTTCTTGAGTTTTAAATCCCAAACTTCATAATTTTAAGATGACTCTTACAAGGAAAAGACTGCTTGTCGTTATCAGTTTCAGATGATGTTTTTGAATTGGGGGCCACAGAGAGGGATGGTATACATGTGAGTCTTTTTATTCCTCATGCTTTTTTTTTCTTTTCATGTATGCATCTTGATGAGTAGCAAATTGTTTGCTTATTTTGCATATTCATCTTCCAAAAATAAGTATTTCTTACAGCAAGTTGTTATGCTTTCTTGCTATTAACTTTATTTAGCATAGAGACAGGAAATAATGTGTTGTCTTTATTACTCCCTCTATTTTTGTGTATGCGTATGCATACACACGGGTATAAAAGGGTCTTCCAATGAGGGTGTCCTGTCTTTGAACTTGACTGAACAATTGTGCGAATCACACAGTTTTAACTGTTTTGTTATTTTGAACTATATTTAATGGCATTATGGGTGAACAAGAACTTCAAGTAAGTGGCTGACCCAGCACCTTCCAAATGGAGCCAAAAATAGTCAGTTATCATAGCCTGATATCTTTTGTCATTGACAGTCACAGCCTCTCCTCATTCGTCTTGGATAAAATGAAAGCCAGTGATTCCATTAGACCAAAATCCACACCAAACAGTAACTTTTTGAGGATGAAGTGGGCGTTCTTGAATCTCCACTGGATTCTCATCACTCCGAATGCCATGGTTTTGTTTGTTAACAAAACCATTCACCCAGAAATGGACCTCAGAGCTAAAGATGAGATTTTGGCCACAAGTTGAGTCAATATTCAATTGTTCCAGAGGACAGTCAGCAAAGGCACAGCACAGTCTAGGGTTGTTGGGCTTCAGTTCTTGAGTTAAAACAGTTTTGTAAGGGTAAAGCCAAATTGTGGTCGATGAAAGGCCCAGTTCTTGTGCTTAGGGAGAAATTGATTGGGATGGATTCTAGCATACGCTCTGACAATCAGTGGCAATGTTTTCATTGGAATGTATGATTCATTGATGCACAGGTGTTGTCTGATTGGCAACAGATCTACTTGTCTGAAATTTTTGATTAAACATCTAATTGTTCTCTTGATGGGATGATTATGTACATCATAAATTTCATGTAATGCATGGAATGTTTGGAGAAGTGAGCAACCACTTTGCTAATAGCCAAGCCAAGTAATTTCTAGGCACTGTGAAATTGTATAATTGTCATGGTGGTTTGTCCAGATCCATAAAAAAAGTGATAAAGACGGCCACCAGAGCATCACAAATATGGCCACCATGAGTTGTCAAAAATAGAACCCCCTTATTAGAAGACCATTTATAACATACATGTATGCATATATACAAATATTTATGTATAGTATATTACCCACTGATGTCAAGTTGATTCTGACTCATAACAACTCTGTAGGACAGAGATGAACTTCTCCATAGAGTATCCAAGGAGTGCCTGGTAGATTTGAACTGCCGAACTTTGGATTAGCAAAAGTAGCACTTAACCACTATGCTACAGGGGTTAACCACTATTTTGTGGTATATCTGTACCACTATGTATGTAAGCATTTATAAGCATACATACACACAAATGGTAAGTAGATAAGACATCTTCAATTGCATTAGAAGGTAGTTTAAAATGAGGAGTCACTAAAATACTGCTCCAAGATAATCCAAAACCTAAGGGTTTGGATTATCCAGGGTCCCTGGAGATAGGGACTCTGGTGATGGCCACTACTTCAATCTTTTTGGACGGAGTTCCTATAGATTTAACAAATCCACTTCCTAGACACTCCTGTCTTTTTAATCAGGATAACATTTATTTTCTCTTGTTAATTTTGGCCAGTACTCAGTTCTCTAAAACCTATGATGACCAAGATCCATTTCTTAAGTTTTTTAAGAAACATATATATATACATATATATATTATATATATATATATAAAACAGAGTCTAGCTAACAGACTCATTGATGCAGTTTATGTGTGTGCTTTTTTCTAGTTAGCTAGTATATTTTTAGAAATTTATTGCTTAACTGGAATTTTATTACATGTTACTCTATCAATGGATGTTTCTTAGATTAAACTACAATCAGCCAAGAATTTTTTCTTTAAAAATACTGGCAGTCATCTAACTGAAAGAGCAAGAGAGGTGACAGTCAGTGGAGATTTGTAGCAATGAAGCTTGGAATCCAGGAGACCACATTTCAACGTCTCTTGAGAAGCCAAGTTTCCACAGAAACTAATACGTCTTGTTGTTGCTGCTGAGCTACAGAATAAAGAGGTTCAAAGACACCACTGTTTATGTTAGGCTTTTTAAAATTATTTTATATATTAAAATGTGTTATCTTTTTATTTTATTGCAACTACAATAAAATGAAAAAAAAAATAATCCAAATTAGACTGAAGGTCTGAAAACTTGGAGGTATTTCTTGAAAGTGAGCCTTAAAAGCATAATAAAAAAAGGTGCAGACATTCTTAAGTCACTATGCTGTCTCTTGTTGCAATTCATGATACACACATAATTGGTAAACAGACGTAGCTGAAGGTATGTAAATCTTCGCCAGATCTCAGAATCCAGCTACAGAAAAAGCAAGAAATAGATCTTATAACATGATGTAAAAGTAACAGTATTCAAAATAACCCAATAAAAGTGTTCTTTCAATTCAGATTTTTGTGTTTAACTATATTAACAATAGAATACCACAAACAAGAAGAACTCAGAAAAGCAATTCTTACAGTATTGTGTTATTCTGGGTGAACAAGAATCAAACCATACACATACAATTCATTAGTCATTTTATCCATTGCTAAAGTCATTTACAGACCAATTCACTTTTTAAAATTATAAACAAATGGAACTAACTGGATTACATTTAGACCATGCCTTCAAGTATTAGAAGTATTCTGAGAAGGTCTGTGCTACTTACTAGCAGGGACTCTTGGAAGCGCAGTGCCTGAGAGCTTGTCTGCCAGCCAAAACAGTGACAGTCTGAATCCCTGGGTGCTCCTTCTAAACACATGGGGCAGTTCTGCTCTGTCCAGTAAGGTTGTTATGAGGACTCAATAGTAACAGGTTTATTTAGTATACAGTTTTTTTTTAAGACCTACAAATGTTTATTTATTTACTTATTTTGTATTTATGCAGGTAGTTTAAAACTTGCAATATTGCTCCAATTCAACATTCAAGAATTGTTTATGAAAATTATTTGAAATCTACCCATTGCATTACAATTTATCTCACCCTGCTTCAACGAAGAATAAACCAGAGAAAGCCCTTGATTGCCATACAGTCAATCCTGAATTATAGTGGCTCTATAGCATAGAGTACAGGGACTCTATAGGACAAACAGAATTTCCAAGGAATGTTTCGCAGATTCGAACTGCTGCTCTTAACCACTACATCACCAGGTTTTCCTATAAAGAGCAATCACAACTTCATGTTTGCTTTCCTTTCTTAGGGCACAAGTATCCTCTATTTAATCTGATTACAAAACATGACACACAGGCTGAAGTGTTTCGGATGAAGTCTGCTGACATGTTTACTGTGCTTAAAAACATTTCAGAAAAGTAAGCTGGAGAGAGGACTGAGGTAAAAAAGATACTTGATAAAGGAAATAAGGTAAAGTATTCATCATCCACCCTAAATTCTTTCACATTTTCTGTATGTTTAAGGGGTTGGGGTTTGGGGTGTGTCATATATGCAAGCATTATACACACACACACAGAAATACACAGTGCGATCCCAGATCAAATCATTTATTTACTTCTAGGAAAGGTACATTACAGGCCAGTATCAGGTGATAAATAGTTAGAACCCTGAATTTTTTTGCATTATGTAATTCTAAATTGCTGACTTTAAAAAAAAAATCACAACACACTGTATTTTCTTTTTTAAAAATTTTAGATACACAAATAAATGGTGAGTAATAACAATGTTTGGTGGTTTCTCAAATGTACTGAAAGTTTCAGGCTGTTGCTGTTGTTGCCCTCAAGTCAGTCCCAACTCGTGGTGCCTTCACGTGTGCAGGGTAGAACTCCACACAATTTGGAAGCCTGTGTCACCTTTCAGAATCACATTACCAGGCCTGCCTTCCAAGGGGCTTCTAGATGGGTTCAAGATGCTCAGCTTTTAGATAGAAGTTAAACACTTTACTGTTTTCACTACCCAGGGCACATAGGAATAATAATGACACACTGATGGATTGGAAAGCATGTAACAAATGTGAATTTACAAAAACAAAGGTATGAATTTGTGTGAATGACATTAAAACTGACTTAATCACATAATCGTATAATCTTAATGTGTTAATGGAATGTATCAAGAGTCTTCAGTCCCTGTATAAGAGAAGTCACTTTCAACTTCTTTAGCCCTCTCTCCAATTCTCGCTTAATGAGCTCTCCAACATATGTATATGTCTATACATATATATATATATATACATATATATATATATATGCTTGTTAAAAGACTGACATCAATTAGGTGCTGCTTACTCATGGACAGAATTACTAACAGAAAAAGGCAAGTACATGGCATAGGTCATTCTTTCCGTCTTCTTTAGTTTTCCAAGTAGCTGAATGAGCAGGAGGATTGGAGTTAAATCTGTTTCTTTCCAAAGAATTTTGTCTTATATGACCCTTCCTGGTATGTCTCCCAGTTCCAACCTTCTATAGTCTATCCATGAGTATTAATAGGTCACAATATCAGCATGGAATTATGAGGACCGAACATGTAACCTGTAAGTTTTGGCTTAAACCTCAAGTAAATTCTATCAAATTTTAACAGTTTGCATTAAGGTATTAGACCCAAGATCAGAAACAACAGAGTGGAAACTAAAAAGAAAAAAGAAAAAAAAAATCACGTGCTAGGTTTACTGCTACTCATGTGTTCAAAGCTTTCTCAAGTAACTCGTAATGAATAAGGGTAACTCAACCAAACAAGAGGCAGGCATTCTTGACCTCTTCAGATTCATTTCATCTGATAAGCACCTCAGTACTAACTTTTATTTATTTCAAAACCTATATTAGAACCATTGTTTTAAGTCAACTTATGAAAAGTCACCTTATATGACATAGATACATCAGTCAAATACAAAAGTTCAGACTGGGATAACAAGGGGAAAGACCAGCCTGATCAAAATGCAAAACTAAAGATAAAGCTCATTTTGGTCTGGCTCTCTTACGCACATATCCAAGTATACAGATCTGAGAAAGAATAGACTGCCTGGTTTTTGACTATTGTCTGGCTAGAACTTTTTCCACATCTGTCACGGGTTAAGTTGAGTCCCCCCAAAGATGTGTGTGTCAATTTGGCTGCACCATGGTTCCCAGCATTGTGCAATTGTCCTCCGTTTTGTGATTTTTCTGTGTATCCTAATCTCCGCCTATGGTTAATAGGGCAAGATTGGATTATATTAGGGGAGACGAGGGGGAATATAATACCTTTGCTAAGGGGGCTTCCCTGGACCCTGTATGAATCATATTTTCTCCTACAAGAGATTTATCCTACGGAGATTAGGGGACCTCATATCATCCAGAAAGCAGCACTGAGAGCAGACCATGTCCTTTGGACCTGAAGTGTCTGTGCCAAAATAATTCCAGAGAAAAGAAAGACTGATGCAACACAAGTACCTTCTTCCAGAACCCAAAGACAGAGAGTGTTCCCCTGGAAGTGACATCCTGAATTTGGGCTTACAGTTTATCGGACTGTGTAAGAATCAATTTTTCTTTGTTAAAGCCATCCTCTTGTGGCATTTCTGTCATAGCATCACTAGATGAATAAGGTAGCATTCCCATGAGAAATGAACTGATCTAGGGTTTAAGGATTGCGTACCAGGATCAGGAAACACACACACAAACACAGAAAAACAGCAGTCATAATATATTTTATAACAAAAATGAGTCTGAATAAAAGTTTTCACCCTTTTTTTTTTTCTTTTCTTTTTACTGACTCTTAAAAACTGATCTTCAAAGTCTATGCCATAGACATCAAGGCCTTGGTTAACTTTTCATCTTGCTCTATATCCTCCCACATCTCATGTCATCTTCTCCATAATTTCGCAAGATTTAGGCACATTGGTCTTTTTAAAAGTTTTCAGAACTAAAACTTATTCTATCCTGGGAAAATACCATATCCCTTTTGTTTTTAATATTTCAGTCTATCAGTCTATAAAACTCAGTCTAATTAAACCAACAACAATCACTGGGCTGGACAACCAGATTTGCTGCTGTCTAATCAATTCTGACTCAAAATGAGCCCATAGGACAGTTTAGAACTGCCTTGTATGGTTTCCAAGGAACCATTAGTGGATTCAATCTGCTGACCTTTCAGCTACTAGCTAATTTCTTTACCGCTATGCCACCAGGACTCCTCAGCCTAAATTAGGTTCCCCTGAATACGTTCTTGCTTCGTCTGTAGCAAAATCAGCATGGTTCCTCCCTACTCACAGTCTGCCAAGCCATTTCTGCTTATGGCTTGACCCAGTCACAACGTGGCCCTAACCATGGTTTGAATTTGATTTGAAACCCCATGTGTGCATAAACTGGGGTCTTGGCACGTGTACAGAACCAGAAGAACTATGTCCTGAACTTACTACTGAACTTCATCTTGTTTGGGACACAGTTGTTTCTGAGTCCATTTGTGAAGTAAGGAGTCCCTTCCTTTGAAACATGCCTCAGCACCGGAACCTCCAAATTTGGTCATGGACAGGACTGAGGTTTCAGATTTTAGGTGTCAGTCTCTAGACCCTGGGGACCTGAGGGCATAAAAGTTCCCCACTCCTGCGGAGCTGAGAGCTGGTGGTCTTTTGGCTGCCACTGCTCCTTGTTTGCATGCACAATGAATTTCCACTTCCATTTTCCCTTGCAGCTGGTGCTGGCACCTCTGTCTTATTTTGATTAGCTAACATGACAGGACAAGAACCCATGTTTGGTTGCAAATTCTGGCAACTACATGAGGACCTGTGGGCTCTAAAAACTGACTAGGGAGTATACAGACTACCACAACTCTTTACAGCATACCGTGATCTCATTTGGTTTATAAGGAGTTCTAGATGGTCACCATGATCCACGCCCCAGAATGAAGAACCTACTTCAACTGAGGAACAGAAACTGGAAACACTGTAAGAGACCTCTGAATGGAGGTAAGTAGGTGGGACCAGTTTGTTCCACTGGTCCAGGGGGAG
Organism: Heterohyrax brucei; assembly: GCA_028571685.1. Taxonomy (NCBI): domain Eukaryota; kingdom Metazoa; phylum Chordata; class Mammalia; order Hyracoidea; family Procaviidae; genus Heterohyrax; species Heterohyrax brucei. The sequence goes on along the minus strand of CM053159.1, from coordinate 50,623,253 downwards.
GGAACAGGTGTTCCTCTCCCCAGGGAGGTAGGCAAGAAAAGTACAGCAACAGCACAGACCTAGGATCCAGCCCCAAAGTTTACAGAATGAGGGAAGTAGAGGTTGTGGCCCAAGGGACCCATCCTCAGTCCAGCTCAGGGTGCCCTGCCACACTGGCAGCCGCTGTGTTCTGCTTCTATCTGTCTAAGGGTCCGTGTTGTTCCTGACCTGAATCCATCCGTGTTAGGGTCCACTGAGTCCCCAGTCTGAGTCCATCTGTGTCTATCTGTGGTCACCCTATTCATGTATTTATAACTTGGAAAGGATATTTAAGTCTCTCAGAGGCCACTCCATAGTCTCTTTTCCTCTCTCCTATCTCTTTTCTACAACAGGAGAAAATGAGTAACTTTGCTTATAATCATTAATTTTAGCTAGGTCCTGATTTTGCTTTTGATTCTGTTTATGGTCCCCATTTTGGTTTAGAAGCTGTCCTCATATTACTGTTCTTGGGCTACCTATTTGTCTATGACAAGTGTATTGATGTAAGAACATCAGTCATACAAGAAACATCTTGGAACCTTCACCCTTGGGGTGTATTCTAAGGAAGTGAAAGTGTTTCAAATCTGAAAAATTTAAAAGGAAAAAGATATACACATATGTATGTATATATATATATGCATATATATAAAACGTGTCTTGGCTCCAGTACCAACTAGGAACTAAGAATTTTGGCTTGGTTTTAGATCTGTAGCTTACAATAGTATTTTACATTTTGGCCTGTTTTGCAAAAGAAAGACAAACGAGAGAAGATCTCCTTTGTGAAGAACTTTGGGGCTCTATCATAACAAAAGTCTACAGAAGCAGTGTAACATTATGGTTCAGAAAGGAGGAAAGCAAAGAAGTAAAGATGGAAGAACTTCCCTGTCTTATTGCAGCCAGGAGAGGACCCAGTTTTTGGACCCTCAGCCATTCCTGTGTATCTATCCACACACCCCCAGGTTCCTCAGACAGTGCCTGCTGATTTTGGATCAGGAACCAAAGAGTTGGAGGGTGGAGATTAAACCAACGGGATGCTCTTCCCTTCTCATACTAGGAGTGAGGCTTCCTTCAGGAGCCAACCGTTTCCTCCAGCAGTGGCGGTCAGGTCCCACTGAGACAGGTGCCAACTGGGGACACTCAGAAGGAGCAAACACAAGGGTACCCTCTCATTTGTATCACCTTCACCACTTCATACCTGTTTAATTGGAAAAAACAATTTGATTACCTATAGAGAAGACTTTCAAGATGTTTTCCTCCATTTCTAGCACTTATCAGCCTACCTGGGAAGAATGTTAGGCCCCTAAGGGAGAACTTTCTTACTGTCAAGAAGAGGAGCATGGTATTAGTGAAGACTAGAGAGAAGGCAGAGTGGGAACATACTGAAAATCTGTAGGACCTTGTTAAATAATAGGGCTTTTTAGCTGTACTTAGCCAGAACTCTAATTGGAACTCCATCAAGAGTTAGGATAGAGTAGGGTGAGACATTATGACATAAGCACCTAGAAAACTGGGGTCATGAGAGGAAAATAAATAACTAACAGGGTTTGGGGTCAGTAATACGCTTTATTTAACCAAACCACACACTCACAATGAAGCTGGGGAGTTGGGGGGAGATGCTAGCACCAGGACACAAAACACTTCTTACATGCATTACTTAAGAACTATTACCTATATTTATATTAGTTAGGAATCTTTATGTACATTAGTTAATACCCTCACAGATTCTATCATGTCATAACGTTAGCATGTCAACACACTCTCCTAAAAGCAGATTTCACTCTGAGTAATTTAAGGAATTGAAGATTGGTTATGCTCTCACTGCTCTGACATCAGGAGAATTTGAAGTAGAATTTTATGATGATGAGATGTCTCAGATGTGAAGCCAACAGAGGCACAACAAGAATCTTAGGCACCAACAGAAGATTGTTTCAGTCACTGGAAGCAGGCTAAGACGTCAGGAGAATGACAAGGCATCTCGGAGGTGGATCCTTCAGCAAGGACAGCACAGGCGCAGCAATGGGAAAAAAGTCACAGCCACTTTAACCAACCTTTGAGGGTGAAGTGGATGAAGTCCTAGGATCAGCTCACAGCACAACAAAACAGTGGACACAGACTCTCAGGAGGAGGCTGCTCCCCAGGCCTTCAAAGATGAGGCACAACAGATGGCTGGCACAGACCCCCAGAGGAGACTGAGCCCCCAGGCCCTTGAGGATGAGACAGACAAGGTCACAGCAGCAGACCACAGGCACAGAACCCCAGATACGACTGCTGCACCTCAAATCCAGAGTGCGGGTTTTTAAATACAAGTTGCTTGGTTCTGTCTGTTACCAGTCAGTCCATAAGTCTTATCTTCTGATACCTCCAGTTGTTGACTTCTTTCTGGTTGGTTACTGTCTTTATTATCTCTCTGACTATCTGTTGCCATGTTCATCTGGCAGCTGTTTTTCTTACTTTAACTTTTTCATCGTGACTTTGTTTTTTCTCACCATCTCACTTGGCTCAAACACAGCCATTTTATTTTTTTAATAGTTTAGCCAATTTTAATTTATGTTTACTACAAGACTCCACTTTACTATATATTCTATTTTAATGCACATACCCATACATACACATATATGTATATATACATATGTATATATATTCTCATTCATATTACCAACACTGCTAGCAAGTCTAAAAGAGGTGGCTCTGAAGCAGAAAAATCTTTACAAAATATGTGAAATCATTTAAAAACCTAAGGAATATCCTTCTGAGTTTCTTTATAGAATTCTTCAGGCTGTTTGGCTCAGAAGAACCCACAAATGGTTAACGTGATTTTCATCTGGCAGAGTGATCCGAACATCACAGGAATCCCGGAAAGGTAGAAGGGGGTTGGGCATGCCATCATCCCAGCTAGTAGAAATTGAATTTTAGCTTTTTTAACAACAGAGATAAGGACCAAGAGCCAAAAAAAAGGAAAGAAAGAAAAGAAAAGAAACCACAGGAATATGAGAGAGTAGGCTACACTCTTGACAGCAGCTCTCACCTGACCTGGTGGCAGCTCTGTAGGTCAGCCCTGAGCCTCCTGACAATGAGGCAGAACGCAGTCAAAAAAACCAAAGGGAAGAAGGATTCCCACTTTAGGGCCTAAATCCTCCTGCCTGCTGTGGAAAACAGGGGCACTGGCAATGAGAGTTCCTCCAGTGAGAAAGGTCTGAGGGGAACAGAAAGATGGAGCATCACATGGTGAGCCAAGATCCCAAAGTCATCAGGGTCAGGGCCTGGGAAACACACCTGACCCCTTCCAAGGGTCAGTAAAAATCTCCCAAGAACAACCCTGGGTTACCGTATAAGTTGGGGGAGGAAATGTGGAATTCTTGCTGGACACTGGCATCACACACTGAGTCCTAACCCAGGCTCCTGATACTTTATCTAAAGAAACATTTCAAGTTGCACAGGTCACAGAGCATCAACTCCAGGGGAAGTCTTTCTGTGCTTGCTTTGGAGGAAGGTTTTTGTAGTCAGTCTTACTCTGGCTGAGAGCCTCTGAGGTTCAAGAACCCCAGGTCCAAAAGAAACATTTTTTTTTTAATTATGATTGAATGAAAATGTACATTCCCACGTAAAGTGCATGCCCACCTATGTGCAGCTCCCTTTGCTCTCCCTGCGCAGTGACAACACACTCTCCCCCTCTACTCCGTACACGTCTTATCCTCCCAACAATCTCCTATCCCCTCCTCTCCACCCACTCCCTGTTCTCCAATAAGAGGTCAGCCAGATGACATCCTTATAGATGCATAGAACCATAAAGTGCACACATGATATGGTCACACTGTGTCACCATTTCCAATACATTCCTGACCGAGAGTTGACCTCCATTATGATTTATGGACAGGGGCAGCATCAGGGCCAGGGGCTATGCTTCCAGGGGAACCTGAGGCCTGTGACCCATCAATTGTGGTCTTTTAATGGAGATCTCAGATGCACCCTTTTTTATTCTTGTTGCCATTGAAACTCTGTGATCTCTACCAAAAGACACATTCTGCTGTCACTGCTGCTTTATTGGTGGTATGAGGTCCCAGACTTTCTGCTGGCTTCTCTTTCCTTTATATCCTATGAGATTACCTCAAGGTACTACATAATCTTATACTTTGAGTCCTGTCCCACCAACACAACTGCTGCCCATCCTCCCTCTTTAACATCACAGAAGCAGGTTTTACAACATGTAGGAATATCATACAACAAGAAGAATCCTGGATTAGCCAAATTGCCCCACACAGTTTTGGAAGGACACAATTCAATCCATAATACCCTGTAGGAGGCCACAAACGGAGAAGACAGTAATCCCTTCATATGGATGCCTCAGTGCCAATCAGCTTTCTGAGAACTGAAATCTCACCTTATGAGGCCCCCACCCTTGGCCTTCCAGACTTAATTAAGCCTGTTCATCTATATGTACATTATAGGCAAGAATTTGCTCTTGGAGTCTTCATGAAAATATTGGGACCTTTTAAGAGACCCACAAGGTATTTTTCAAAACAACTAAACTGTAACCCATAATTGGCCAGCCATAGGGCTGTTTCAGTCACTTGTGATCTAATTGCAGAAATAGAAACCCTGGCCATGAAGTATACACTCCTGATGGTCTACACTCCTCTTGTGATCTTGTCCTGGGTATCAAAGGGGGCCTCTCCAGAGGCCCAGGGTAACAGCCTTGCCTACCAAGCTGCTAAACAAGGAGTATGACAAGTGGGCTTGCCTCCTTATTCTCACAGAGGTGCCTCCTTATTCTCACAGACTTCCTAAAGAACCTCCAGCCCATTCACACTCCAGAGGATGAAAAGAGCAGAAAATAATGGGGATTCACTTGGAAAGAAGGACACTGAGTTAAAATCCTGGAGGACAAGGTATGTGTACTTGAGGGTCAGCTATGGGCAATCTTTAAAACCTTCCATGAGATCGTCCAACGAGGAGTGGAAATCACTTAGAACTGGGAAGAACCTATCATGCCAGGACCTCAAATTAATTGTGTCATCTGGAAAATAGCCCACTGGTGTGAGAGTTGTGTGCAGAACAAGGCACAACACACGTGGCTGCCCCTTGACAGGGAACACAATACAGAAGGCAGGATCTAGGAGATAACTGGCAATTGAACTTTACAGTCATGCCCACTACCCTCGGGAGTTTAAGGGATTTGCTGTTCTTAGTAGACACTTTCACCAACTGGACTGAAGCACTTTCCTGGAAGACAGAAAAACCTGAGGAGGTGACAAAAGTCCTAGCCAAGCCAGCCAAGGCAAAAGTCCTGCTGGAAAAAAATCAACTCGTGGTTTGGTCTTCCCACCTTCAGCCAATCAGATAATGTGGGAGCTTTTTGGCTGAAATATTCCGGTTCACTTCCTGGGGACTGACAGTCAAGTAGAAGCTACACGTAGCTTGAGGCCTCAACCATCAAGAAAAGTGGAAAAGATGAACCACGTCTTAAAGAATGGTTCCAGGAAACTCACCTACCCTGGGTAAAGGCTCTCTCAGAGCTCTTTTGAGGTTACGATCTGCACCTACAAGCAGACTTCCATTAAGCCTTTTTGAAATGTTTTGCAGGAGACCCTTCTTTAGGCATGCAGCTTGGACCCTCATTTGGAACAAATTGTTTCGCTGTGACTACTTACAGGCCCTGCAGACCACCTTATCAACAATATGACAAAACTCTGAGGGAACGCGATCCTTCCCTTCTGACACCCCTCTGCATTCTTTCCAGCCAGGTGATTAAGTCACTGGGAGGTTAACCACTGCCTGCAAGAAACCTTGGTTGGGCCCTATATAATTCTTTTAGTGACTCACTCTTCTGCTATACTAGCACAATTTAAATCTTAGATGCATTATTCAAGGGTTAAAACAGCCCAGCCTCCAGAATCTGAAGAAAGAGAACCTCTCACACCAGAAACTGGTAAGTGAGAATGCTCTCCAGTGGTTGACTTGAGGTACCTGTTAAAGAAAACTGCTTCATAACGGTGGGGGCCTCACCAAAAGCTAAATGAAGATAGCAACACTGGTTTCTCGCCTTTCTGTAACCTCTCTCTTTCATCTCATTCTATCGGTAGCTGTCAAGAGACACAGTGAGAGAGGGAAACTCCTCCCTTTCTGTATATCCTTTTGGGAGAGGAGGGAAGGGCAGCACAGGGCTAGGTGTCAACAGTAATAGCCCAGAGGTTGTTAACGTGACCCTTGGGGCAGTTGTCCCTGGCCCTTGGTTGACCTTTGTTTATTTAACGTTTTCGTAAAGTTGTGTCTCCTAGGCTTTATAAGTTCCACCTGCAAATGACGATGTGATGGGAATATCAACCCATCTCCCTGAAAAATGTTCTTACTAGAGCCTAGTTCTATGCCAACACCTCGACCTAGCATGAAGATGTTATAGAGTAGACCTTCTGTTCTAAATAACTTTTTAAGAATAAAAGGGACCTGGTAGAGGTGGGATTGAAGCCACCACCAAGATTTCCCCTGTTCCATTGGAATTCCCCTGCATCACAGCACACCAAGCTAAGAGTTTCTAATCATAGCTTGGCCGAAGCACAAATTGGCCTTAACCACAGTTTAAATTTGTAGCTGAAATTCCATGCATGTGCAAACTAGGATTTTGGTGCATGGGCGAGACCTGAAGAGCTGTGTCTTGAACTTGATCCACGACCTGAACCTCTCCAAAGAGGAAGATGTTTTCCAGCACAAACTGGTATGTGGGCCCCATTGAAAAGTGAGGAGTCCCACTTAGACTTTCACGTACGGGAAGGATCTAGGTTTCAGATTTCAGTTACAAATACCTACCCGCAGGTGACTGCATGGTGTAAAAGACCCTCACTCTTTGGAGGCGGAGAACTCATGGCCTCTCAGCTGCTGGGCCCTATGCTCCTCTTTGTTTATGCAAACAGTAGATTTCTGTTTTATGTTTACCTTGCAACTGGTGGTGTAGTATCCACATTATTTTGACCAGCTAATAGCACAGGACAAGAATCTGAGTTCAGTTACAATAGCACTTATGAACCAAAAACTCACTGCCACTGAGTTGGGTCTGACTCATCACAACCCTACAGGGCAGAGTAGAACTACCCATAGGGTTTCCAAGGAGTGCCTGGTGGATTTGAACGGTTAACTTTTTGATTAGCAGATGTAGCACTTAACCCACTATGCCACCAGGGTTTCCTAATAGCATTTAAATAGTTTGTAATTATATAATTGATGTGTTAAATTGTTTGCCAACATTCTCTCAATTGCTATAAACTTCTGCATTTCATTGTACCCAGTAAATATCTGTTCAATGGGTCAATATTCTGAAGGAGCTACTTAATGTCTTATTATTTCTTAGTTCCCCAGAAATCCTAGGAGAGTATTTCACACATTGAATTTAACGGTAAAATTAGTAATGGTTTCAAAATACATATCAAATAATTGGCAGTCACCATTTGTTTAGTCCTATCCTGGTGCTGCTATAGCAGGAATACCACAAGTGGGTGCTTTAGCAAACATAAATCTATTTGTTCACAGTTTAGGAGGCTAGAAGTCTGAATTCAGGGCCCTGACTCCAGGGGAAGGCTTGTCTCTCTGTTGTCTCTGAGGGACGCTTCTTTTCTTTTTTCAGCTTCTGTTTCTCATTTCCTTGGAGATCTTACGTGACTTGGTATCTATCTTCCCCCATGTGTGCTTTCTTGATGCTAGTTTAATCTGCTGTTTTCTGTCTCAAAAGACTGACTTAAGACACACTACACTAATACTATTTCATTAACAAAGCAAAGAACACTCATTCTCAAATAAGATTACATCAGGTCTGACAATTAAGTTCATGAACTCATCCTAGAAAAAGTGCTACACACCTCATTGCTGAACACCACTACAGTCACGTTCAAAGTATTCCTGTTGGGAAGCTACACACCAATGCCAGCATATAGTCCACCCTTCAGAGCAATTTTGAAACTTTTTCTGGAATGACCATCAGAGCTGTTGTTTTATTACCCTTGATGTCTTGAACGTCATCTAAATGTTTACCTTTCAATATTTCTTTTTTCTTCAGATAAAGAAAAAAAGTCACTGGGGCCACATCAGGTGAATAGCTAGGGTATTATATGTTGTTTGTTTGCAATTATTTGTTTATTGGCTAAAACTTCCTCATAGACAACTACACAATTATGTTAGCAAACTTGCCACCGCACCACTGTCCTTAGTAGCCATTCCAGAAGGAGTTCCAAAATTGCTTTGAAGGGTGGACTAGGCACTGGCATCAGTGTGTAGCTTTCCCAGGGGAGTACTTCAAAGGTAGCTGCAGTGCTATTCAGCAACGACACATGTAGCACTGAGAGCAAATAAGTTTGTGCAGTTAATTGTTGGACCTCTTAAGCCCAAGTATAATAGGATTTACAGCAGTATTTCTGGTGGACATGATTCAGTCCACATCATGTCCATACTGGGTGACCAATAGTAAATCACCAAATATTTGTGCAGCTCAGTTTTCTGTTCAGGAAACCTCAAGTTTTGTACTTGCTAACATTAAAATTTATTTTTTAAGGCATTGAATTTCACAATTCAGTGATGAATAGTTCCATTTCTTATCTGTTATTAATTAGGCAAATTTTTAAAGCTTTTTTGGTGTATCTTTCTTAAAGGAATCACTTAAATAAGAGTTAAATATTGAAAGACAAACAGACAAGAGTACAACAAATTCTCAAGTAAAAAACAAAATCTGAAGACTATTGACAATATAAGACGAGTATCAGAGCTAAGCATGTCTTTTACTAGACTTTATAGACTTTTCTTAAAATGAAGATTGGTGAAACTAATATTTGCATATGAAAAAATTTCTAAAGTAACAAAGGCAGTTGTCTAGTGATTGACAAGATAACGTTTTCTCTAAAAGCACTTGTCTGATACCAATTTTATAGCAGATAGAATATTGCTTGATAACATTGGGCTCTCATTTACATACCCATTGATAGTCAAATTTTAAGTCATATTCCATATTTTATTCCCAAATTAACCTCTCAGAAAACCACAAAAGGGACATTGCTATGGATGATGAACATATTATTTTATTGGAGTAAAAATAATAAATCATGTCTAAAATGGGAAAAAAATAATTAATAGAATATATTTTGACACTTTATTCAAAATGAAGTATCTTCCATATAAGCATTCATGATAGCATACCACACACATGCACAAGCCTTATTTAAAGGTCAAAAAAAGAGACAGAAAGAGAAACTCAGGCACATTAAAATATCAGAGTATTTTAGGAGTTGATTTAATTAAAGATCATGAAATAAATAAAATACTCTTTCCCAAAGCATATTTTCATAGTCTCCTTATGTGCTTTGACTCTTTGTACATCACATCAGTATTTCACGTGCTTAAAAATACATACACAAATCAATAAATAATTTTAAACATAAAATATTGTTATATTTAAATATCTACATTAGTATATACTTACACATATACCAGGACCTTCATGATTATAAATTTAGAAAGCAGGCCCGCGGCAGAAACTCTTTATTTCAATAGGCGTTTCAAATGCAATATTTGGCAGCCTAGTTAATTTTGATGATTTTACTAACTGTATACCAAGAGCACATGACAGAGAGAAGTCATGATTTTTTTTTTTTTTTTTTTTTGTCTCACTACAAGGGGCTCACAAAAATTAGCAAGTTTAACAGAATTCACGAAACTCAATAAAGACTTAAATAGAAAGTTGACTCTTATTGCCTTTTTATGGTAGACGGCAGAGCACTTTCTTGCTTTTGAGACTAGACAGCATGTTAGCCTGATCGTGCTGTTCCTATGTGCCACTCCTACATCATAGCTTGGGGCAGAGTAGTCTACCTGATAATTATAATACGACTTGATCATGTTGGCTGAATTCCCTAAGTGAGTGGCACCTTGAGTGTCCAGAAAAGCTTTTGGACAGAAGGCACAGGAGAGGGAACAGAACCTACCATTAATTAATTATTTGTCATGACCAGATGGCATAGCAGTTAAGTAGTGCTGTGTCTGCTGTGTCTCCACCAGGAGATCCTTGGATACCCTGCGGGGCATTTCTACTCTGTCCTATAGGGTCACTGGTGAGTTGGAATCTGCTTGACGGTGCTTTTTTTTTTTAAAAAAACAGTTAGAAAGACTCTTAGAGGAAAGTATTACTGCCACTACTTCACGAATACTAAAGCAGAACTCAAAGAGCTTCAGGTTCAGAACATGTCTGTGTATTCATGGCCATTGAGATAAAGTAGGAATTTAACCGTACTCTAATTTATTCTAAAATCCTACATTTTTCATGATAGTACATTGCCATTCAGGACCAGCTTCAAAATTTCTGACAAAATGCAAAATAAAAATATGGTTCTCATTGATCTAAAGCGGGGAGGGGGAGTATCTTCAAGATCATGAAACTGTAAAATTTTTTTCCTCTCTTCTGTAGTGTCTTTTTGACCCACAACAGCATATTTTATTTGAGATTTACTGTCATTTCAAATAAAGAACACTACAAATTTTAATTATCTGCATGGATTTTACAATTTATTTTTATAATGTGCAATGTCTTTAAAAAAAAAGCAAACATAGCATTTAATTTGTATGCAAAATTAACCAAACTTACAATTTATATTTCGTACCATTAGTGTTTCCATGCAAACCCTGCTATGGTGGGTAAGTGCTATGACTGCTAACCACAAGGCTGACAGTTCAAATCCAGCAAATGTTTCTTAGAAACTTTGTCTGGCAGTTCTACTCTGTCCTATAGTGTCAGAACCAGCTTGACAACAGTGGATTTGTTTGTTTGGGGTTAGCACATACACATGTATTTTATTGTTCTGAGAATAGTGGCAATGATCCACAGAATTAATTGAATTCTTTTCATTTTACTTCATTATATGCACATATTCTACAAACTCTCTTAACTCACAGTGTATTGATGATTAGGAATGACTGAAAGTAAAAGCAATTATAGCCTGCCTTGTCTTTCCATTTACTCCTGTTATCAGGAAACTGTGATGGTCAAGTGGTAAATTGCTATGCCTGCTAACCAAAAGGTCAGCGGTTCAGATCCACCAGGCCCTCCTTGGAAACCACATTTCTACTCTGTCCCATAGCATCCCCATGAGTCAGAATCAATTCAGTGGCAGTTGGTCTGGGTTATTTTTTCCACGTCATCATTGTCAGGATAAGTAGTTAACTCTACAGGAAAGTAACGTGAGTAAGAAAGGACAGATAAGGATGCTCGGACATTCTTGTTTCTTCAAATACTATCACCTTCTTTCTCTGATTGAAGTAAGTTATGTTTCAAAAAAGAAGCCCAGTCACTTGGGTTTGTTAATCTGGCTTGAAACTCACTGAGTCGCACGTTTTGATGATATCATAATTCTGCGCTCATAGGTGTCATAAGCACTTTAAGCAAATAGGAGGGGAAACAATGCCATAGAGACTCAGTGCCTTCAATCAACACAGATTTATTGTCTCACAGACATGCATTACAGAAATTCAAAATAGGATGGGTCCTACTGGATTAAAACCAGATCTACGTTTCTTTCTGAATGTTCAAACAGAACATTTTGTTTTCCAGGTTCCAGAGATCTTCAGAAAGCTACACTCCTTGGCCCACAGATACTTTTCATCCATCTTCAAAGGGGGCTAGAATAGGTCTAATTCTTCTCACATTCCATCCCTCCCACCTCCTCTTCTTCCTCTTTCTACCACTTTTCAGAATCCTTACGATTATGTTAGCCCCACACAGACAAACCAAAATAATCTCCATATTTTAAGGTCAGCTGATTAGCAACTTTAATTTTATCATCAATCTTAATTCTTCTTTGCCATATAATATAGTATATTTACAGGTCCTAGGAATTAATTTTTGGACATCTCTGGGATTTTTTATTCTTCCTACAGATAGACATTTGTAATTTAAATAGCAGTTTCTAAAAGCTGACATTTGGAAATTGTAGGAGTAGGTTATCTAAAGGACATGAAATTTAAACTCTTCTCTGATAAGCGGGTGGGAAATTGGATAACAGATAACAGTTATATAAATCTTGAGATTATCATGTGGAAAAATGTCTTCAGCTCACATTGTTGTTTTTGCTGTTGTTTGGAGCCATTCAGTGGACTCTGAGTCATGCTGAAATTATGCATAACAAAATGCAGTGTTACTGGTCTTCTTCCATATTCATAATTGTTAGTAGCTTGAGTATATTCCAAAACTGAACCCACAGGCTTTGAGTTAATTTCAGCTCATAGAGACCCTATAGGACAGAGCAGAGCAGCCACACAGATTTACCAAGGAGCAGCTGATTGATTCAAATACTGGATTTTGGATTAGCAGACAGGTTCTTCAACCACTGAGCTACCAGGCTTCTTGAATCTATCAGTTCATATTATTAGATCTTATGGGGTCAAGAACAGTAGCTGCTCTTTGACTCCATAAGAATAAATGTTAGGCTTTTATTTACTTATGTTTTTACCCCATCAAGCCAGAATTAGTCATGTGGTTATTGAGGACAATAGCATCTAACACAAGTTTCAGGTTCAGCACAAATTTTGGAATTTATTCTTGCAATTTATTCTACTATAAGGACAAGTATTTTATTTTAGTTTATTTTATTATGATGACACAATGGCACTGGAGGCATGTTCAAATGTGTCAGTATGGTTTCGGTTAATTTCAGTGCAAACTCGCTATTTCAGCTTGTTTCATAGTTTAATAGCTTTAACTGACGGTGTCCAACAAAAAACATAAACTTTTAGTTTTCCAAATAAGAAACTACTTAAAAAATAAGACTCTGGGTCAAGCAGAAGTAGTCCATTTTATAAAATGCAGTATTTTGTACCTTTATAGGCATTTGAATAAGTGGCTATTTTTATTTCCATTTCGATCTAGATGCTTGGTGTCTCCAGAGGAAAAAAAAATTAGTTATCATTTCATGGACACCTGAAAGACCTCAGATCTAGATGAATGACACTATTACCTGGACTGAGAATCCATTTTTCTACCGTGACAATCTGGCCTAATGTTTCAGCAGCGCTTCTTTTGAAACATGATGCTAGACTCCCAAATCTCTGCTTTAGTCCTTGAAGTGACAGTTGAAGAAAGATATTCTAATGAGTATCTAATAAGGGAACAAATATACAACACTCAAATATTTCTGTAATAAATTTATATGTCTTAACACAGAGGTAACATTCTTATTTTGTTTCTGATAGATATGATAATGACAATTTATCTGTTTCCCTATGTGTATCACAAAGCCTTTGCTTACATGTATATATATGTGCATATACACATCTACACATATTTAAATATAATGCATCTTTTCAAGAAGGGTAGACGTCAGTCAGCAGTACTTAGTACTGAGTATTGTCCAGCCAATTCTGTTTGTCTTATCAAATAACTGATGCCCATAAAGGATCTCTGGGGCACTGTATAATATATATACATAGCGATGAATTGATAACATATGAGCTCTTCCTTGTGTCCCAAAAACCCAGTGCCATCAAGTCAGATCCAACTCATGGCCACCCTAGAGGCCAGAGTATGCTGTCATGTGATAGGTAGATGAACAATATTACATGCACTACAACAAACTAGAAAACAGACACATAGATGCAAGACGTTGTTACCTCAACACACCCAGATAAATTGGCCTTAAATTTTGGTGTCAAAACTAATTTCTGAAAGTCTAGAAAGGCGATTTATGAACAGATTTCTTCAAATACCTGTGCAATATATATAAATTTCAAATGAGTTTGTTTAGCATGTAAACAATTTATTCTTCCTGTCTTGAGTCAGGTCTACAAAGTTTTCTCTATTCCACTCTAAAACACTTTAGTCAGCTTGTTTACAGAATTAAATTTTTGAATAGTAGTTACAATTTACAAACATAGCAAAAGTGAAGCATGCTTCTTGTGCATTTATAACTGACACAGCCCATCATAACTTTGCCCTCTTTCTTCAAACACGACAGAACATTTACCACTCCACACTATATTTAATACTTTTTTGCTTCTTCTTTGATCTTTCACTCTTATAATTTTAATACACTTGACATCATTTCAATGACTGACCTTTTTTAATAAATTGGAGAAAGACAAAAAACAAAAAAGAATTATTTAATAGCACATTTCCTTGTGCAGAGGTTATTTTATATTTCTCACAATGTCAGCTGACACTGTTTTTTTCTCCTTTCATTACAAAAAGAAAAAAAAAGACTAGATGAAGACTTAGGTAACTTTATTAGATGACCTTCTTATGAGACAGCGCTTGCAGAACCGCTGTGTAGGGGGAGCTTGGCTCTTTCCTCAGTAAAATACTATTTACCTAATAAAAATCATTTAAAATTTATTCCTAGTGTCTGGATAATGCAACAGCACTTATAGTGATTTTTTTTTTTCCAAAAAGATGTACTAGTTCTAGATGTACTAATAAGTTGAGTAGCTTTGAGTTTTGTTCTGACCCTGTCACACTCCCTCACTAATTTTCCCTCTTTTGAAAGAAATTTCCCTCTTTTGAAAGATCTGTTGCATAAGTAGAGTCAAGGTTCCTTATTCAGGCAGGGTTCCTTATTCACTCATTTTCCAGACTAGGCTTAAAGTTGTGCATTGGAAAGGTAGGCTGCTCGTGTGTCTTACACTTCCTCTGCACCACATTTCATGACGCAGAGGTCTATTTTAAACAAAAGCCACAAAGTGCACTAGGGGTTTCTTGTCCATTCAGCTCCCATCCTCAGGTGGACAGATAGTTCTAAAGTGCTACAGACCAAAAATATTAGTTTTTTTTTTTTCCTTCTTTGGAGCCAGATATTTAGGAGAATTTCTGGGTTCCATGCATTTAAAGTCAGCAGCTTACCGGTGACATAATAGAGCAGAGACTTCAGTGACCACACCCAACTAAGAAAGCAGTATTTGTAAAAACAGTTTTGAAAAGTCACTAAACAAGTGAATGATTTCAGCCCTCTAGAATAATAGTAAACCTTGTGTGTGAGGAATAATCTCATTTCCAGAATAATCAAATGTCCAGTTTTTACCACAAAAAAAATCACAAATTATATAAAGAAATAAGAAAATATACTACACAGAGGAAAAACACATATATTTTTTTCTTTCTTCCTTAGAAAAATCAGACCATGGATATTCTAAATAAAGACTTTTAAAAAACTGACTTAAAGAGATAAAGCAAACTATTAAAAACAAACTAAAGAAAACAGTAACAGTGATACAAAAGAACAAAGAATACCAATAAAGAGAGAAACATTACAAAAGAGAACAACATAAAATTCTGGAGCTGAAAAGATAATATGGGAGATAAACCTTTATTATCTTGGACAAATATAACAAACACGTTGTAAAAAGTTAATGAATAGCACAGGACAGTAATAAATTGTGGGGCACAGATAGATAGCCATAGGAACTAAGAGAAATTTATTTAGGCCTGTAGCCAACTTTAAGTCACTGTACACCAGATGAGGCAGAGTTGGACCTTGACTGTTTATTAATTAATTTTTTGAAAAAAAGAAAAGCAGGTAACAGGCAAACCTTCATATTCCCCTCATCTAAAGCCGTTCTGTATCCATTCACATTTTTTTTTAGTAAAAGAAAATGAGAGGCCTTCTCTTTAGTATCATGAATTATATCTAGAACATTAATAACACAGTAAGTAAACCATTCAAAAAAGAGTTCTAGGAGTTTCAGTTTCCAAAAATAAGACAAACCACAGCACATTACAACAGAACAGGCAAGAAAACTAAGGAGAAGACTTATGTGTGGAACAGAATTTCGCTTTTGTAGATTAAACAACAGAATATGAAAACAAAGAATGTGAAATTATCAGATACCGAAGTAAAGCAGTGAGTTAATAATCTAAAATTTTAAAAAGCTGCTATTTCATCTCACTCATAAAGCAAATATTGAGCTATGAGTTCACTGTACAGTTCGCTTCTTACTTAGGCATTCCAGATTCTAAACGTGAAAGCAGCCAGGAAGATATAATTGGGGGGAAAGAAAGGGATGGGGGGGAGAGAGAATACCAGGACTGACCATTGAACACTGGCCATGTTTTAGAGAAGAGGGTTGTTTTCTTTTTCTTTTCCTTTTTCTTCTTTTATAGTTTTGCTTTTAATTTAGGATACAATACACATAATGCTATATTTATAGTATTCAAAGACAATAAAATTGAGATGAAAAGTTAGGAACACATGGAGAATGATTATATTAACACAGTTGAAGGTTTACATAGTTTCACACAACATAAAGGTTACAAAGTTTACTTTCAAAACATTAAAAAAATCAGTCTGAAACAGTGTTGAGATAAGTGGGATTTTTTTAAACGTTTGTAAAGCTTTTTTATTTACTTTTTAAAATTTATAGCAGGGAACTAGAGAAGATTAAGAGTGTATCAACATTTAAGGCACATGTCTCTTCCCTTTATTTCTGTCCATACCCAATCACAATGTTATGATTATTATTCAATTAAATTTTATAATTATATCGAATTATATGTGCACTTGGTGTGGTTTTCTCAACTGATATTCTGAAAAAGAAAAAATCACACCTTTAGGTGTTATGTTAACAACCGATTTAGAATGCAACTTCTCCTCATTTATGACTTGCTTAGGTGTCAAAGAGTAAGTCATTATGTCAATAGACACGTATTTCCTGCTCTGTCCTCCCTTCCTCCCCAGCCCAATCCCTCCCAGCAGCAAGTATGAGCTCACCCTCACTCTGTTTTCCAGAATCCAAATCCATTGCCCGGGTACCTGGCAAGCATCTTCACATGCTCGTCATCCCCGCTGGGGCTCACAGTAACACTTGGTATAGCCAACTGGGACCCTGCGGGCTGGCTGATGCATAGAGGCTGGTGGGTGAGAGGAGTCAGCTCTGCAGAGGCAAGAACCACCTGCCTCAGGTTTCCAGCTCCCAGGGTGAGCGCCTGTGCGCTAGCAAGACGGATGCGGAGAAGGATGGAGCACACAGATTAGAGGCAAGTGGAGGCACAAATCAAGAGGAGCCAGAGCATCAGTCAGACACGCCCTAGGCTCCAAACTGGGGTTACAGGCCTCAAGGGCAGCTTCATACCTGTTGACACATGCCCTGGAAGAGCTGTGTGCAGAGAGGGTGGGTGAGTAGGTGATATTACTGCACAAAATAGTCAGATAGTAGACTGACTGCTGTTCTCCAGAATGCAAAGTGTTGGATAACTAGGTAGCTGTTTAGTGAGGAATAAACCAAAACCAAACTCATTGCGATTGAGTCGGTTCTGACTGATAGTGCCCCTGCAGGACAGAGTTGAACTGCCCCACAGAGTTTCCAAGGAGCATCCGGTGGATTCCAACAGACAACTTTTTGTTTAAGAGCTGTAGCACTTAACCCCTACGACACCAGAGTTTCCAAGCGAGAAATAACCCACTGGCATCAAACTGGATCCGACTAGTAGAGACCCGAGAGATCAACGTGGAACTGCCTCATAGAGTTTTCAAGGAGCACCTGGAGAATTTGAACTCCTGACCTTTTGGTTAGGCAAATGTGGCACTCAACCCACTACACTTTGAGGGTTTCCAAGTGAGGAATAGATATTTGGGGGGGGGGGGGAATGAAATGCAGTGTGTGAGAAAGTAACCGTATTTTCACCAATATAAAGAAAAGCAAAACAATGTGCATTTTCATTTTCTAAATAATTAATTAGAAATTCAACTTTAACTGTAAAGAACAGATTAAGAAGGGAGTGTCGAAACTGCTTATTATTGGAATCTACAGTGAATATAGATGAATTTATATGTTGTGCAAAGGAAGATATACTCAAATGTTTTAAAAATTGACGTTTCTGCAACTGCATTTAAAATTTAACAATCAAAAACACTATCATGTGACCACAGAATTCAATCATATGATTAAAAAAGTAAAAGAAAAAGCGAAACACACAGTGAAATTGAATTAAAAGGTAATTAGCTACAAATAATTTGGATATGAGATTAAATGAGACATTAAGCTAAAATTATGTTTTTAGTTTAAAAAACATGGAATTTAAAGATAATCTCATAGTCTCTACTTTTAATGTTAAAAATGTGAAATGTACTTAAAACTGTTTTTACAATTTCAGGTTAATATTGATTTCCAAAAGTGTATTTATTTTACACTTAAAACAGTTTAGGACTTAAAATTTCCCAAATATTATTTTGATCTATAAATCTTAATTATTTACACTTTCTCTTTTTATACTTTCAATGGAATTTTTTCTATAAATGTTAAAATACTAGCACTAACCAGTTTTGTTTTTATGATTTCTAACAATGGTAAGGAAACCCTGGTGGAGTTGTGGTTAACAGTTATGGCTGCTAAGCTTAACAGTTGAAATCCACCAGGCACTCCTTAGAAACTCTACAGGACAGTGCTGCTCTGTCCTATAGGGTTACTATGATTTTAATCTCGACTCCATGATAATGGCTATGGTAAGGTAATGACGTTAACAGGAATATTTTAACAAACTACAGTTGAACTTACACTCAAAATAAGAAAACATTTGCATATTTCCATTGCACATATTTTCCAGTTGATTCTCATCTCTGATAAAAAAAAATCAGAAATCTTTATCTTAATAGTACTATGCTACAAATAAGAAGGAAAATGAACTTTTATTACTTTAATTCCTGCCAAGGCTGAAAATCTAGCATTATATGATTTTAGATTATCACATTAACTAGAACACAGAATGTCAAACTGAGGGCATAAAATCTTTTTTGGCTGCAAACTTTCCTACACTCACTGGTAAACCTGGATTGATGACTGTTTATAATAGCAATAATCCATGCAAAATCAGTCATTAGCACAGTTAACAACTAATTTATTGGAGTGTTAACTGCCCTTAGCTTTGCCTCAAGCTGTTAGCAAACTGGTCATTAAGTGCTGGTTACAATTGATTTCTTTGGGCCCTATTTAGCAGAAATTTGATTTCAATTCAACACCCACAGAGGCTAATTTTGCTTCTGTAAACAACTAAATCTCTTTTCTTAAAGTTAGCCTTGATATAACATTGTTCTCTCGTAATACATCAAAAGACATTTTCCAAAAGTCAGCATACATATGTAATATGTGTGATTCCTCTGTATATAATTAGATCAGTCTTTAGTGTCTCAAACCATGTAGTGGGGCTGACAAGAAAATATGGGACAAGAAAAAGAGTACTGAATAAAAATGTTTTCTGATTAGATATGTACACATATGCACATTTTCAAAGATGTTCTAGTCAATGAATCCAGGATAAAATACCTTAATACTTATGTTATCTTTAAGGAATGTATTGATAGAAAAGCAACAATTTACAATACTAAGGATGGAACAATGTCTTATTTTCACCAGAAATAATCACAAAGCTTAACATATTATCATATTACAAATGTCTCATCATATTATAACAGGCATGTTCCACTGTCAATTACAAACCAAACCCAAACCTAAGCAAACACATTGCCATCCAGTCAATTCTTACTCACAGTGACTCTACAAGTCAGAATAGAACTGTCCTGTAGAGTTTGCAAGGAGCACCCAGTGGATTTGAGCTATCAGTCTTCTGGTTAGCAAATGTGGCACTTTACCACTTCACCACTAGGGTTTCCCAATTATCAATCAACATTCCTACATTTCCTCTGAAGAACACTGTTTAAGATATGACTTGATCATTCATTCATCTATCCAGTAAACACTTTTTCAGCTCCAGCTATGTGCTAAGCAGTAATCTTGGCATTTAAATTAATATTAAAAATATGAATGTGGAGGATACTTACAGTTCAGTTGGGTTAGCAAAACAGAGTAAACATAAAAATCAAGTAATTAATATATAATAGAAAATAGTAAATTTCATGAGAAAAAAGATCAAACAAGAGTAGGAATATCAGGACATAAAACTACAACTATTTTGAAGTTTAAAATTCAATGTGGGGTAATTAGGGTAGATGTCAGTGAGAATTACTTTCAACAAAGACTGAAGGAGATAGGGAGATAGTCAGATATATATTAAAGAAAGAACATTCCATACAGAAGAAATAGTGCTAGCAAAATTCTTAAGAATAGACTATGCCCACATTGTGAGACAATTCTCAATGGTTGATCATGTTTCTGCACATCTTGTAAGCAAAGACATTTTTATCTGGACCATCTTTTCAAGATTGTATAAGAAACATCTTTGTAAGATGGAGACAATGTCTTCTGGAGAAGTGGGAGTTTTGCTTATTGTACAGCATAAAAAAATGGTATTGTTTGACTCTGGGGAAATTTGAACAGTTTTCTTACCCATTTAAAAAAAAAAAAAAAGATTATTCTAATCCCAGAGCTCCTTTCTTATTATGCAATCTATTGCATTTGCAGGTATCAACTAACCCTTCACATTTTCAGTGGGAGACTCGGGCTGGAGAAACAAGAGTAAGAAACCCTGGCTACTGCTGCTGTTCTTTATCTCTGATGCAGGTGTCTTTTACTCAGCATCTATGGAATTCAAACAGGTTAACTTACTAGCTTGTGAGTCAGACTGTTCACAGTTCTTGAATGTCCAGAGTGTTACAGAAACATTGAGGAGTCCAAAGTCGATTAGGCAGAGAAAACAGGCAGGATGGGAGATACCAGGTAAGGTATCAGGGAGTGAAAAATATGACATATCAAGTCAGGTATATCATGAAGGTTTCTACAAACTATTAGAAGAAATAACATACCTGTCTTATGCCGAACTCTCTAGAGAAGCAAAATCAGTAAAGTGTATGAATACATACAGAGAGGGATTTATCTGAAGAAAATGGCTCATGAAGTTGTAGAAGCTGTAATGTCCCAAGTCTGTGGGTCTGGATGGAGGCTTCATCTGATTCACTTAGCTGCAAAGGATGTGGAACCTAAAATTGGCAGGTGAGAGAGCTGTGCTCTTGTTCACAGACTTCAAAGATTGAAGAATCCCAAGATTAGCTGGCAAGACCACTGTAAGCTGCTAACTCAAGCCCCAGGAGGACAGACAAACTGGAGCTAGCTGAAAGTTCCGGTACAAGCAAAAAGCCCCTAAGCTTTGCCAGAATGTTTGCTTATACTGATGCTGGCCGCAGGACAAAGGAAACTCCTTTTCAACCACTGGCTATTCACGGCAGATCTCATCATTATGAGTGACCACGTGTGAAATCTCATCAGGAAAGTGATCAAACATAGAACTGCTAAATTCTGAGATTCTTGGCAAAGCCAGGCTGAGACACAATGGTAGCCATCACAGCATCTATAACCAGGCTTCAGAAAAGAGTATCTAATAACAAGGCTTCAGTAAAACAGTAACATGGTATAACTGAGGTTTCATAAGGGCAATAATGGCTACTGTTTTCAGAAGAGAGGAAGGAGTAAGAAATTAAGCAGGATGTAGATTAGGAGGCTAACACATTTAATCCAGCCGTGGTGGTACTGCTGTAAAGCTCTTGGTTGCTAATTGAAATGTTAGCAGGTCAGTTCCACCAGCAGCTCCTTGGAAACCCTTTGGAGCATCTCTGCCCTATAGGATCACTGAGTTGGAATTGTCTTAATAAAAGTGGGTTTGATTTTTGGTATGGTGTCTTATACCACGGTCATAACAATAGAGTTGGTGAAAAATGATTGGATTGAACTGTGGAGTCGCTATGAGTTGGCCCGGACTTGATGGCAGTGTATTTGTGTTATTTTTTTGTTTTTTGGTAGACGGAAAGATTAGCTTGTGAATGGCCAATGGATGTAGGTGTGAAGGCACATCCATCACCTGAGATGCAAAAGGCTTTAGACTGGCTCTGAGAAGATGATCAGTAGCTTAGTTTTAGGTATGTGAAATAGTGTTTGAGATGTCTCTGAATTATCTGAATGTAGATGTCGAGTAGATTGTTGATACAGATATTTGATAATAGATATTTGATATCTATTATAGATATTTGATAATCACCAGCATGTGAATAATATCTAAACTCCTAGACTTCATTATATGAGCTATTTCAATTTTGCTATTGAAAGATATGTAGAATTACACACTAAGAACCAAACCAGACCCACTGCCATCAAGCTGATTCTGACTCATAGTGACCCTAGGGCAGAGTAGAATTGCCCCACGGAGTTTCCAAGGAGCACCTGGCAGATGTGAACTGTCAACCTTTCCATTAGCAAACGTGGCACTTAGCCACCATACTACTAGGATTTCCTGAACTACACACTAAACCAAAAAAAAAAAAAAACAAAACAACCCACTGCTGTATAGTTGATTCTAATTCATAACAACCCTGTAGGTTAGAAGTAGAACTGCTCCAGAGAGTTTCCAAAGAGCACCTGACGGTTTTGAACTGCCAAAGTTTTGGTTAGCAGATATAGTACTTAACCGCTATCACGAGAGTTTCTGAATTATATGCCAGCATCCATATAGTCCAGCTTCTAGTCAGCTTTTGCTTGTTTTCTGTGATCAATTGGCACCCTGGATTTTTACTTTTTTTTTTTTTCTTAAACTGCTTGTAATAATTTCTTTTTGTCTTAACAAAATGCTAACAAATGGTAAATTTTTGTGTGGACTTTTTATTTTTCCTGCTTACAGTGTAGAAACAAAACAAGACCAAAAAAACACTCTTTGCAACTGAGTCAATTTTAACTCATAATAATCCCGTACAACAGAGTAGAACTGCCCGCCAAAACTTTCCAAGCAGGGCCTAGTGGATTTGAACTGCTGACCTAGTTGTAATTCTTAATCACTGTGCTACTAGAGTTTCCAAACTAAACCCATTGTCATAGAGACTCTAACTCATAATGACTTCGCACAACACAACAGATTTTCATTCAGGGTATGGAGATCTTAAATCTGTGGATGATAAATTTAATCAGTTTTACATAGTCTCTATCATATTTACTGCAAATATTTCTCTGTTCCTCATTTCTCATTTTAGATTTTCAGTTAAACATATATTAGTCTTCGTCTTCTATACATCTTGTCATACATTCTTTTTTTTTTTTTTTTTTTGCCAGCATTCTTTCCTTTTGTAATTAATTCTAGGTATTTTCTTGTGATATATATTTATTCAACCTTTTTTTTCTCCAACTTTTCTACTCTATTTTCAACCCATCAATTTCATTTTTAATTTTAGTCATTGTACTTTTCAATTTTGCTTCATAGTTTCTAGATTTTTTAAGCAAAATTCTGAATTTTATCTTATTTGCCTAAAATTACAATTATTTCTTTGCATTCACCATCTGTAAGATTCCGTTGTTACACGGACTCTTTCTGTTTGCCTTATGCCTTTATGTGCTCTGCTACTTTTTTGTGTCAAGATGTATTTTGAGGTTTAGAATTATTTCATCTTCCTCCAGGGAGAATTTGATTTCTTTTCTATCAAAGAGACACAGGGCACAAGCATTGGATTAACAGCTTCAAACAGCATCAGGAATTCAGATAATCTGAAGATGAATTTGCTGAGTGAAGTTGCCAAGCCAATAGCCAAGTGCCGTTGAATCGGATCCGACTCGTGGTGTATGAAAAAATACTATAAAAATGTAAGAAACATTACAGAAAAAAAACATAGTTTGTATTTTTCACTCACTTCATTCACTCCTTGTACTATTTTGCATCATCAATTTCTGTAGGTTGTCTGTTTTCTGTATCTCAACCAATCATGAAGCAATTTATTAAACCATTCCTCTGTAAAAAGGCTTGAAATCAAATTCTTCCTCCTCTTTCACTATCAAAAGCTCGATTCTGCCTCCAAATTTTCAGATATCACATCCAGAATTAGCAAATATCTCCAAGAAAAATGCAGACGTATCATACCAGTCTATCTTCCTGATTTTCCTCTTCTTTAGAACCCCAAGGCAGTAATTATTTTTTCTTTTTTTCTCTCTCTCCTTTTCCTTTCCCTTTCTTTCTCTTTCTCTCCCACCCGTCTGTCCATCTGTCCTTCCTGTCTTTCTTCCTTTCTCTCTCTCTCTCTCTGTCCTCTCTCTCCTTCCCTCTTCTCTTCCTCCCTCTCTCTCTCTCTGTCTGTTTTTCCTGGAGAAGAGGAAAATCAGGAAGTGAGACTGGCAAGATGACTACATTTTTCTTGGAGATATTTGCTAATTCTAGATGTGTCAAATTGTGCTGCCACTCCTTTATTGTGTATTGTCTTTGACTTCACCAAAGTTGACACTTGCCTACTATCTAGTTAGTGATTTCCATGCCCCATTCTTCCCTTCCCTTGTAGTCATCAAAGATTGTTTTTTTTTTTTTTTCTGTAATGTTTTCTTACATTTTTATGGTATTTTTTCATACACTATGAGTCAGATCCGATTCGATGGCACTTGGCGATTGGCTTGGCTACTTCACTCAGCAAATTCATTCATGTAGCGGAATATTTTGAGGATTCATGATTGCTCTTTATAATTATGCACTACTACATTGTGTGTAAACCAAACAACCCCACTGCCATGGAGCCGATTCAAACTCATGGAGAATCTATAGGACAGAGTAAAACTATTCCATAGGGTTTCCAAGGAGCAGCTGGATTTGCACTGCCAACATTTTGGTTAGCAGTCATATCTCTGCCACCACAATTCCCCATTTGTGTGTATGTACCATAATGTGTCCATCCCTTCATCTTTTGGTAGGCACTCAGGTTGTTTCCATCTTTTCGCTGTTATGAACAATGTTACGATAGTATGAGATGTGTGTCCTGTTTCATTTTCTTGCAGGTGGACACTGAAGTCTGCCAGCTTCATTTGTTAAAAACATGTCTTTACCCACTTAAAGGACTTTGGTTCTTTGCCAAAAATGTAGTAATCACAAGTAAATAGATTGACAGCTGTGTTCTCAATTATTTTCCATTCATCTATGTATTTGTCATTGTACCAGTGCCAGGATGTTTTCGCACCTTGGGCTGTGTAGTTCTGAGATCAGGTAGTGTGAGTCCTCCTATTTTGTCTTTTTTTTTTTTTTTCTCAGTAATGTTTTGCTTCTCTTGTGTCTCTTTCCTTCCCATAAAAATTTATTAGTCACCCCATCTTATTAAAAAATTCAGTATTTGGATCAGCATTGCATTATATCTGTAGATCACTTTGTGTAGAATTGGCATTTTCACAATGCTGAGTTTTCCTGTCTATGAGCATGATATATTATCCGTTTATGCAGGTCTTTTTTTGTTCCTGGGAACAGTATTTTGCATTTATCTTCATGTAGGTCTTTTATGTCCCTGGTTGGATTTATCCTAAGTAGTTGATCTTTCTAGGGAATATTATAAATAGCACTATTTTCCTCATTTTCTTGTCAATGTTTCCTTTGTTGGTGTATAGGCATCCGCTCGATTTTTGTATGTTGATCTTCTGTCCTGCTACTTCGCTGAATCTTTCAACTAGTTCCAGTAGTTTTCTTACGGAATCTTTGGGGCTCTGTATATGTAGAACTATCATCTTTAATGGGCATAATTTTGCTTCTTCTTATCCGGTTTAGATTCTCTTTACTTCTTTTTCTTGTGTTGCTACTCTTGTTAGGACTTCTAGCATAAAGGTAAACAGAAATGAATCAAGGACGTTATTGTCTTAGCCTCATTTTTAAGGAGAGTGCTTTTGAGCTCTCTCTACTGACAATGGTGCTGGCTGTTGCCCATTATTCTGTTGAGGGTTTACCTTCTATGTTTAGTTATTAAGAAATTTATCAGGAACAGGTATTGGAATTTGGTTCATGCTTTTTCTGCATTGATTGAGTTGATTATGTGACTCTTTTGTTTATGTGGTAGACTATGTTTAATGATTTTCTAATGTTTAACCATCCTCGCATAAATCAAAACCAAACCCACTGCTGTTATCGTTGTATACCTGGTATAAATCCTTCTTGGTCATGATATTTTATTATTTTTTTAAAAATATAATGGTGATTTCTATTTCTACTTCTATTTCTATTCCTTTTATTGAGAATTTTGCACCTACATTAATGAGACATACTGGTATATAATTTTATTAATCCGTGATGTTTTTGTCTGGCTTTGGTATTTCGGTTATGAATTTTAATGAGAGTTAACTTGTGGCCTAGAATATGGTCTATTCCTGAGAATGTTTCATATACATTGGAAAAGAACGTATTCTTTGCTACTGTTGAGTGGAATGTTCTATATGTGTCTATGAAGTCAGGTTGGTTGATTGTGGACATTAAATCTTCTGGAACTTTGTTGTGTTAATTTCTCTATGTTGTATCCTTTACCAAGAGTGGTGTATTGAAGTCTATTACTCTTATTGTTAAATTATTGAGTTTTCTGTTCAGTGCTGTTAGGGTTTATTTTATGTGTTTTGGAGTACTGTTGTTGGGTGCATAGATATTTATTAAGGGCATATCTTCTTGGTGCATTCCTTGTCTTTTATGGTTAATTTTGTCTTTAAGTTTATCTGATTATTATTGCCACTGCTGATCTTTTTTGGTTACTGTTTGCATGTTTTATTTTTATCAATCTTTTGTTTTTTGATGTATTTGTCCACAAAGTGTGTGTCTCACAGGCAATATATAACTGGGTTGTATTGTTTTCATGATTCCGCCACTCTGTGTCTCTTTACTGATACATTTAAGACATTTACATTCATTGTAATTATCATTAAGTATGAAGTTTATTACTATCATATTAGTGTAGTGTTGACATTTTCTTTATTCCTTTTATTTTCCTGTCCTGAAGTTTTTTTTATTATAGATTCTGTGTTTACTGAGTGTTTATATTTTATTCTTCTTTTATTTTGATGAATAGATTTGTTAACTTTCTTTGTGGTTATGTTGAAATTTGCTATTGTGATCCTAAGTTTAAATTGGTCTTATATTACTTTATATTCCCTTGACTTCCTCTCTGTTCCTGATATTCATTGGTCCAGTGTTGTGTGAGGGTCACATCCCCTCCCCAGATGGATGAGGGTGTGAATGGTGAGTGGTATGGACTGGAATTCCACTGCTCGGTGAGCTGGTCATATGCCTGGAGGGGAGGTGTGATGCAGGGCACTTGAAGTGCAGCCTTAAGCCCTGGGTACACTCAACTCAAAATGGCATAGTCTAGGAGAAGGATAAGTAGGTGGCCAGGTGGCCTAGAGGACTCTGTAGAAGGAGGGAAAAAAGAAGAATGAAAAGATAATGTCGTAGGAGATGGCAAATAAAGGTGGAACAACCTGGGGCAGTGGTTAACCTGTGGCACTCCAGCTGAGGCTGCTTGGGAGAGGCCAGTGGGTAGGGATGCAACAGCGCATGCGGCTGGATGGGCCTGAGGGTGGGGAGAAAGATAGAGGAGAAACAGAAACCAGAAAAGAAAAAAAATATGATGGCAAAATTGGGGCCAGTAAGTTGAGGTGGGATGGACTTGGGTACCTCTGGGATAGGAAGAAAGACGACATATTTGCTAGGTAGTAGGGAGAAAGAAAATAGGAGAAATGTGGTGTGATCGTAGCCGACAAGTGGTAGCGGTGTGGTCTGTCGTGACAGTCGGTTGATGTGCACATGGCTCTCTAGCTGAACCAGTGCTATCAGGGATGGCAAGTAGACGACAAAAGGGAGAAGGGGAGAGAAGCCGAAACAAAAACAAAAAACATTGCATCAGGGGTGGAGCAAGCCCAAACGGGCAGGATATTTTGTAACCCTGGCGGTGGGAACTGCCAGAATTGGGGCCAGGGGGGCGGGGGGCAGGGGTTCCCTGTGTCGATTCACCAAGAGATTGAGGGGTGAGCCAGCGCGTATTCAGAACAATGATGAATGATAATGCTGTAATCCTTTTAATGGGAACTCACGTCATTTTCTGATGTTAATACATATATGTATTTAGTTTTTACTTTTTATTGTGTATGTACTTTGGAAGAAATATAAACTAGTAAGGGAATATGAGAATGTGGTCTTGTATGCATAAAGTACTTCCTTAATAGTTTAATTGGGGCTTTGATCTCTGTTCAACAATTTTCCCTGCTTCTGCAGTGCTATTGTTTTCTTGCTCACTTTGTGATATTGCAGAGCACATGCCAGCTACAAAATCTCCACAGATTACTGCAGCAGTTTGGGGAGATATTATTAGTCGGCAAGTTAATCAAATGAACATTTTCTAAAAAGCCTTTTTAAATTACAGCTAGTGAAATTTCAGCAAATGTTAGCAAGATTACAATTGTAACTAAAACAAGGAAGGAAGAAGCACACTATTTTTTTTCAAAGTTTCATTTCTATTACTATTATTCTGTTGAGGGCAACACTGAATATTATGCTATACCTTTTACATATACCTGAATGTGTAAAGAAATGGTATTCTTGATTTCAGACAAACATATGTGTCTCTATTTCAGTAATTTTCAAGTATCTGTATTTGATTTGCACAAATACTCTGTTCTTCAGATTACTTGAGCTCATTAATTGCTGAATCCATGTGTTTTCTATAGTGATGCTGGTGACCAGAGGAACTTGCATTTCTTCTTGTAGAAACTCTCCTCTTGCATGTGAAATGTGAATGGTTCATAATTTCCTGTTCTTTTTGTTCTCTGCATTAAAGTATGCTCTATGATCACAATTTAAAGGCATCATTCAAATGCATAGTTTCCAATTTAGCTTTTGCACTGCCATTCTATTAATTTTTATATATAAGATTCCTGGTCTTCACAGAGTAAAGCCATATAACTTCTTTCCCTTTTTTTTTTGCTTGAGGCAAAGTACTCATATTAGATTTATTTTCTGTGCTTGTGTCTGTTTTAGCAATATGAACTTTTTTCAGACGAGTGCAATGCTCTGTTTGACTCCACAGGGAAATAGTTTTCTTTTTAAGGGATGTGTACAAAGTACTTAATAAGTCATGTCATTTTATGATTTACTGTATGTTATATTATCAGTGACTACAGTCAACTTTCTTGGTCTCTAGATGCCAACATTTTAATAAAAACAAGACATTTTCAGCAAAATGTCAGAAACAAAGTGATCAAAGTGCTGTGGGAGCAGTTTGGCAACAGTCGGAGCTTTGAATTTCCTATTCACTTTCCAAAACGTTCACTTAAAAAGCATTTATTGAAGCTGAACTGCCTTTATCAGCCTGATCAGAGCTCTGTAAGGAGCATACATGATTCAACTGCCTTCCTAAGCTTTAAAAAATATAACTTTGATATATGCCTAGCAAGTGCTGCACAATAGTTTTCATGCTCACGTTTGTTAAGATTTAGTGCAGTCATTAAAGAACAGAAGGGCTCTTTGGTGGCAATCCTCAGACATACCAAATATCCCAAAGCAAAACCTTCTACAAATCAGAGATTAAGATACTGACAAAAATTTCCACTTGATTGCAGTTTTTCTCTTTAAACCTTATATCAAGAGTGACTATCTTTTCGATCAAATCTCTCAGGGAGGTGAATAGATAGGTTTTTTTCCTCTTGGAGGAAAATATCAACTGAGAGATAAAAAGTGACATTTTATGTGCCTTGTCCAGAAGTCAGTCGATTTATTTAAAAACAGTGTGTGAGCTTGACCTATACATGAAGTTGGTGGCATGTCTCTTGTCAAGTATTGATCACTTAAGACTTTACTGTTTGCGTTATACAATGTAGCTAATAATCTCTTTTTATTTAGTTTGTGGCTTTGAATTCTTATCGTGGCTTTGCTTATTTCTCTGGGACCTACTAGATCTTGCTTTTTCTGTGCAAATGGCTATGAAAATTAAGCTTGCAGAAGCACTTTTCCCAGGCAAACACTCTTTGTTTTCCATCAGTTCATGTGTCAAGTGGTATGCGTGCAGACAGGTACATTTGGAAGCAGCAGCAGGTGCCATCAATCTTCATGACTTTGCTGTACATGCCATTTCACCTCTCTCTTTCGCTGGGAGACTGTAAAGGATGGCTGAGCCATCAAGCTATTCTCAATGACTGGCATGTGGTATTTCTAAGTCATCTCAGTATACTGGGGTCAATACAGGACACTTAGAAAAATTGGACACTATGAGATATGATCACACATCTTCCACATTTGATGGATTTAACTATTTCTGTTGGTTTACAAAAACGGTGATTATGAACCTCATTCACAAATCAGAAGCAAAGATGACTTTTGCTTGCTAATTTATATCCTCTATACATATTGTTGTCGTAAATTCAGTGACTGCTTTTACAGCAGTTGTTTGTCTGTCTGTCTGTCTTCATTGAGTTCTCTGTCATAGAACTGAGAAGACACCATCAGTAAGGTAACAGGAGCCATAATTATGAGACTATCATGCTTCACGTGTTGATACTCTAAGATCTGCAATAGATGAATTACATCTCAATCTTCCCCGGCCCCCAGAAGAGTAGTTGATATATGTTGGGAACATTGTGATATATATGTTACAATAAGAGGAGTGCTGGTGGTGCAGTGGTTAAGCACTTAGCTTCTAACTGAAAGGTCAATCTTTGGAATCCACCACCTGCTCCATGAGAAGAAATGTGGCAGTCTGCTTCCCTAAAGATCTACAGCCTTGAAAACCCTATGGTGGCAGTTCTACTCTGTCCTACAGGGTCACTATGAATGGGAATGGCTTCAATTGCAATGAGGTATATGTAACAATACAGTGTGTATTTGAAAAATACTCTCTGTGTATACTTCTGAACACATAGAATGAGGTGAGCTATTCCAAAATACATCAAAGTTAGTTAATTTATCAGTAGTTTTCAGAGATATGCACTACAA
The DNA here is from genome assembly GCA_028571685.1 of Heterohyrax brucei. Taxonomy (NCBI): domain Eukaryota; kingdom Metazoa; phylum Chordata; class Mammalia; order Hyracoidea; family Procaviidae; genus Heterohyrax; species Heterohyrax brucei. The sequence goes on along the minus strand of CM053159.1, from coordinate 50,592,601 downwards.
CGTTCACTATGTCTGCTACTACTGGCTCATAGCTCAAAGAAATAATTCAATGGTAAACTCAAGTTACGTTGGCTATATAAATAGCCACAAGTTTACAATTATATTTTTATTAGTCTCAAAATGTCTCTTAAAGACATACTACAAATAAGAAGATAAGTACGTGGTGTATTTGTATTTTAATTGAAAAGTCACATTTAATGTTCTTTTTTATCTGCTAGCCATGTTCTGGTGTGAATGTCGGGGTATATTTCATGCACACATGGAGAATAGAGAATAGAACAACTGAAAAAATTAACAAAAAATTTATCATAGCATAAGGTATTTAAATCATTCTTTCGCCATCTATTTGAATTGAAATTGTCTTGTGTTTTGAGAACATTTTATTTATGTATACTAAATATTAAACAATTTGAGATTTGTTAAACTCTGCCATGTGCAACAAAAAAAAAGAATGCAATTTATTGTCCATTTCACATTTTTTTTACATTTCAAGTTGTCTAAATATTCCTTTTATATTTAGTAAAGTTGTCCAAATATTTGTATTTATCCAATATGGCTTTGTGCTAAGCTTTTATTTTCTTCTTATGTTGTATTTTCACGTCTTTAGGAATAGTAGATTTTGAAGTTGGTGGTGTAATTCCATTTTCCTCTCTATTATTTCAGAAGATGGTCTTGCTATTGTTCTGTTTCTGGTATCATCTTATCTTTCTTATTTTACTGGTGTCCCTAGTAAGCCTATCATAAGGCAACTTATCATAATTAAAACAAACAATACCACATAATTCAGCATCAGAGAATTCTGTTAATCCATTGAACATCCACCATGTAGTCTTGTAAGAAAGATCTGACTTCCCAAAATCAGCAGCTGAAAATCCTACAAAAACCATATAAAACACCATTATTACTCTAATATACATGGAGTGACTGTGAGTTGGGGTCAATTTTTCATCTTCTCTTGTAAATATTTTTTATAATAATTTTTTTAAAACTAGAAATCATCAATGTTATTTTGTAGAGTTAATGTTTGTTTATACTTATCTGCATATGTACTACTATCCATACACTTTTTTACTTCTTACATATTGGGTTCTTACCCTGTGATTACTATTTTTACACCTTACATTCATCTACTAGAAATTATTTTAGTTTGGGTTTATTGGTAGTAAAATCACTCAGATTTATTTGCATGAAAATGTTCCAGACTTCTGTCTGGTTTTGAAATATGGTCTTCCTCTGTATAGAATTCTAGGTTTATAGTTATCTGTAATAATACATTAGCTATAGCATATGTCATTTCACTTTTTTCTGAATTTTATTTGTTTAATCTATGATTTTATATTATGGCTGATAATTCTAATAGCTGACTCATTTATGCTAATCAATTAATAAGTGCATTCACACATATGTATACAGAATTCTTGTTTCTTGTGAGTGGCGAGTAACTTTTGGATAAAACATTTGTTTTACAGAAAAGTTATGTGTGGGAATATTTTAGCACCAAGATGAAGAAGCACAATTCTAAGGAGTATTTTTGTTTGCTTCTTTCAGTCTTCAGAGGATACTAAATTTAGGAACCACTTTCAACTAAATTGATGGCTTGAAGGCTTTTTTTCCCACCTAGGTGATGTGAACTTCAGATAGGTGTCTATCAAAGGGATGTTATATTTACAACTTCTCGACACGGTTTTTCCATGCTCCACTCAGCACCAAAGAAACTTTACTACTGAACTACAAAGCAACATCCCCTGAAGGTAGACAGTGCAATTTTATCTTGGGTGTACTCTAACACTGAGAGTATATCCCTTTGTGGGTACTGTATTTTATTAAACTGTACAATTTAGGTATGCTCTGAAATCTGTCCTCTGCTTCCTTCATTTTTTTCTGGTCTCGAAAAAAATCAGTGCTCAAGTTTCCTATTCTGCCAATAATTTTGGAACCAAACAAGCTTCAACAATCTGTTTATTTCTCACAGTTTGTAACACTGCCAGTGTTTTTGTCTCTATTGTTTCTTGCTATCCTTCTAGAGTTGTAATGCCTTTAAACTATTTTAAAATTATTTTACTGAGTAGTTTCAGTTAAAATCAGCATGATGTCTGAATAAAACACCTATATTTCCATATTACTTGTTTACTATAAGTACTAAAGATTTTGAAATTGCAATTTTTCTTTTACTTAATATCTAATCAACCCTTGTACATGTTCTTCAATGTTTTAAAATTTATGTACTGTCTTCAGAAAAATATTTAACACGCCTATTAACTCAAGGTTATTTTTTGTCATTGAATATTTCACATTTAATTTTTTTCATCAAATTCACCAATCACTTTAGAAGTTGATTAATGCCACTAAAACTGTGTATTTGTCTGTTTGATGTTATATCAATTAACAGTGTTTGCTTTATGTATTTTGAAACCAAGAGGTTATGTAAAACTTTTTTGGATCATTGTATCTTCTGAGTAATATTTTATCTTATTTAAATATGTAATATCCTTTGTGGGCCATTTTCTGCTCTTTTGTTATTAATTGCCACCTAGTTTTAATGTGTTTTTCATACTTTTACTGTCCCAAGGTATTTTAATTTAGAATTTCTAAATCTAAAGAAAAAAATGTAGATCCATGTTGGACAGTAACTTGTATTTGGGTATAAGTGCTCCCTAATTTTCCAGCTTCTACCTTGGGTCAACCTCTTTCTCAAACGAAGACCAGCATCCAGCTTGTCTAAGGACAGAAGTACAGGAGAGGTTCTCCAACCAATTTTCTAATCAGTATGCATATTAATGGTTCTTAAGCTTCCTTTCCACTCTTCGGACTTGTGTGCTATAATCTTGAAGTAGTCGTGGAAACTCTCCTTAAGTTATGTTACCTTGTTGCAACCTTCAGACCTCCTTTCCAGTCCACTTCCTAATCATCAAGAGTGTCATTCCCAACTTCTGATTTTCATTATGTAGAAAATATGAAAATAAAAATGCTAACTATAGATAGTATTCTTTTTCTTACATTAATTACAATTTATTTATACAACTTATGCTTTTATTTTATGCTATCATTGTTCTTGTTGTCAGGTGTCTTACAATTAGTTCTGAATCATTGTCACTGTCAGGACAACACAACTAAACAATACTGGGTTCTGTGCCATTTTCACTATCCTTGTTATGCTTAAGCTCATTGTTACAGCTCAAGCAATAATGTGTCCAAAGTATGTGACATGATGTCTCATCATCCTTACTTCAATCTTGAATCTTCAGCAAAAGCTCACTTGCTTATGATATTAATGGTGGTGTTTGGTAATGTCTACATTCTGTTGGATCCCTTTATTTGCAAGTGGTATAAATATGGATCTCTTTTAGTCGATTCTCTAGTTGGGTGTCTTCTGAATATTTCCACCATAGCATCCATTTGTTGAAACATCTCAGTTTGTATTCGATCAATTCTTGGACCCTTGCTTTTTGCCAGTGTATTCAGTTCAGCTTGGACTTCTTTCTTCATTACCGGAAGATTCAGAAGGAACTGAAGAGAACTGTTAAGACCAAAGAAAGTACAGATGGTGAGAATCGAGCAGCAGAGGACCCGTAGTAACAGCAGAACCAGAGGCAGCATTGGAACTGACCCATGGAGCATGAGAGCTAAGTGTCTGTGCACTGAGGCTTCTTGGTGAAGCGGATGCCTCTGGGCATTTGAATAGGTGCTGACCCACGAGCAAGAGAGCTAAACACCTTTGTGTGGGAGGATGTTTCCTAGCTGAGTGGGATGCCTCCAGGCACTTGAATCAGTGGAGCTACAAAGCTTTTGAACACTTGCCCCTGAAGGGCAGATGTTGGCCTGAGGCTGGGCCGGGTGGCCAGGCAAGCAGAAGGTGAAGAGATAAACAGCCTGAGAAGCTGAGCTGCCTCAATCTCAAAAGGTATGGCCATGACCTCAGGGGTTTGAAAGGGTGGAGGCAGGGCTTTCTATGTTTGTAAGGATGGAATTGTCACTCATTTGGATTTAGGGGGCAACTGAAGCGGATTGGGCAGAGTTACTATCAAAGTGAGCCTCAGAGGCAGAGTTGTAGCAAAAAGTCAGGGGTCTCCACTCAGAATCCAGAGAGTCTGGCCAATATCTAGAGTCTGGAAGGCAAAGCTAATGTGTAAAATGTCTCAGAAAGTGGAAGATTACGTTCAAAGCTTTGAGAGCTAATGTAATTTGTTCTGTTAACTTGCTTGTTGCCTGTGAATGCTTTCTTTCCCTGTAATTTCTCCCGTTTGTAATGGGATATCTAACTTGTGCCTATTCTGCCATTGCACCTTTCGAGTCAGATAACTGTTATTCTAGGTTTCATAGATGTAAACAAATTTTTGAATTTTGGACTTGGAACTGATTTAAGACTTCTATCATATGGGATGAATGTGTTGCCTTGTTTCAAAGATGTGATTTTTGGGGTGCAAAAGTGTGAGATGTCATGGATAGGATTGTGTCCCCTCAAAAATATGTGTAGCCATGTGGCTGGGCCATGATTCCCTGTCTTCTATGATTGTCCTCTATTTTGTGATTTTTCCTATGTCGTATGTTAAAGGATTAGTGCGGGACTGTAAATCCTGTCATACAATCACCTCCCTGCTCCCCTGTAAAGAGAGTTTCCCTGGAGTATGGCTTGCACCACCCTTAATCCTTTCATCCTGCAAGAGATAAAAGGAAAGGGAATCAGGTAGAGAACTGGGAACCTCACAACGTCAAGAAAGCAGCACTGGGAGAAGAATACGTCCTTCAGACCTGAGATTCAAGCACCAAGATGCTCCCTGGACAAAGACTGATGTAATGCTGGAATTTCCTGCAGAGACAGCAAGAGGTAAAGCCTTCCCCTGGAGTGGGCATCCTGAGTTTGGACTTGTAGCCTATCAGACTGTGTGAAATAAAAGTTTCTCTTCATAAAACCTTTTGCTCATGGTATTTTCTGTTGGAGAAGTACCAGGTGACTGAAACAGATGTCTTCTGAACATTTCCACTGCCGTTTATTTCTTGGTCTTGTCTGATTGCTCTGGCTAGAACTTCTAGTGCAATGTTGAATAGGGGAGGTAAGAGTGGAGACCCTTGTCTAGTTCCTGTTCTCAAGGGGAATTGTTTGGTCTCTCTTCATTCAGGAAGATGTAAGAAGTTGGCTGTGTATAAATGGCCCTTATTGCATTGAGGAATTGGCCATCTGTTCCTATTTTGCTGAGAGTTTGTAGCATGAATGGGTGCTGGACTTTATCAAATGCCTTTTCTGCATCAATAGACAAAATCAAGTGATTCTTGTCTTTTGTGATATTTATGTGGTTGATCGTATTAATTCTTTTTCTGATGTTGAACTAGACTTGCATCCCTGGTATGAATCCAATTTGATCTTGATAAACTATTTTTTTTGATATGTTGCTGTATTCTATTGGCAAGTATTTTGTTGAAGAGTTTTGCATCTGGGTTCACGAGTGATATTGGTCTGTAGTCCTCCTTTTTTTATTGGGTCTTTCCCTGGCTTTAGCATCAGGGTTCTGCTGGCTTCATAGAATGAATTTGGGAGTATCCCACTCTTTTCTGTGCTGTGAAATAGTCTCAGTAGTATTGGAGATAACTGTTCTCTAAAAGCTTGGTAGAATTCTGTGGTGAAGCCATTTGGGCCAGGGCTTTTTTGGTTGGTAGTTTTGGGGTGAAATTTTCAGTCTATTCCTTTGTGATGAGTTTATTAAGTTATTCTGCTTCGCCTTGTGATAATTTTGGTAGGTGATATGAATCTAGGAATTTGTCCATTTCCTCTAGGTTTTCCAATTTGTTAGAGTACAGTCTTTCATAGTATTCTGTTATGATAGTTTTGAGTCCTGTTGGATCTGTTGTGACATCTCCCATCTCATTTCTTACTTCAGTTATTTATTTCTTTTCCTGCTTTTCTTTAGTAAATTTAGCCAATGGTTTGTCAATTTTGTTGAGCTTCTCAAAAAGCCAGTTTTTGGTCTTTTCAATTTTTTTCAATTGTTCTTCTATTGTCTAATTTGTTTAGTTCTGCTCTAATCTTCAGGATCTGTTTTCTTCTGGTGCCTGAGGGGTTTCTCTGTTGTTCTTTTGATACTTGTTCAAGCTACAGGGTTAGTTCTTTGGTTTGGTTTCTTTCTTCCTTCCAGCTGTGTAGATTTGTGGAGATAAACTGACCTCTGAGCACTGCTTTGGCTGTATGCCATAGGTTCTGGTAGGAAGTTTTCATTCTCACTGGAATCCATAAATTGCTTTATTAAATCCTTGATTTCTCCTATAACCCATGGCTTTTTGTGCAAGATGTTGTTCAGTTTCTAAGAATTCCACTTTCTATCTATGTTTTTTCTGCTATTGGTTTTGACTTTTATGGCTTTAGGGTCTGAGAAGATGCTTTGTGATAATTCAGTGGTTTAGATTTTGTTAAGATTTGCTTTGTGTCCTAACGCATAGTCAATTCTGGAAAATGTTCCATGTGCACTGGAGAAGTTAAGTTTGTCTACTGATGGATAGAAAGTTCTGTATATGTTGATGAGGTCTAGTTCGCTAACTGTGGCAATAAGGTCTTCTGTGTCTTTACTCAGCTTTTTTCTAGATCTGTCCAATATTGAGAAGAGAGTGTTGAAGTCTCCCACTATTATTGTAGAGTGATCTATCTCATTTTTGAATGTAGTCAGTGTTTCTTCAAAGTATTTAGATGCTCTAGTATTGAGTGCATAAATATTTAATATTGTTAAGTCCTCCTTATGAATTGAACCTTTCAGCAATAAATAGTGATCATCCCTGTCCACAATGGTGGATTTTGCATTAAAATCTGTTTTCTCTGAGATTAGTATTGCCACATCTGCTCTTTTTTGTGTACTGTTAGCTTGGTATATATTGTTCCATCCTTTAACTTTCAATTTGTTCATATCTTTAAGTCTAAGGTGAGTTTCTGGTAAGCAGCATATAGACAGGTCATGTGTTTTGATCTAAGATGTCACTTGTTGTCTCATTACTTAGGTGTTCAGTCCATTTATGTCAATGTAATTATTGATAAGTATGTGTTTAGTGCTGTCATTGTGATGTGTTTCTTTTTGTATTGATGTTTTCTCTGTTCTTACTATTCTGTTCTGGGACATTCTCCTTTATGAGTTGATTTTTCACCTATTTCTGTGTTGGTTTTGTGGTTGTTGAGACTCCTATATTACATTTATTGTTTTGATATGTGACATCTTTATTGGGCTTTGCGGTTACCCCTGTAATCCCATTTAATAATCTGTATTCAGACCCAATTTTAACTACTGCAAGTCTTATTAATTTCCTCTCCATCTGGAGGGGCTATAACTATTGTAGTACATCCCTGTTTTTAATATGATGATGTCATAGTTTTCATGATGTGATCACTGGATCATTTCTTTCACTATTATAGCTTTGATTTTGGAGTCTTCCCTAACTGAGTAGGTTTCTGGATGATGTGTCCTGTATTGCCTCCTAAAATGCAGAGTTAGTGGTTTTGTTCTTCTAAGCCAATAGCTTCTTTCAGTGTTTCTTGTAGTTTTGGCTTGGTTTTTACAAAGTCTCTGATTTTCTGTTTATCTGTGAATGTCTTAATTTCATTTTCATATTTGAAAACTTTGCAGGATATGTAATTCTTGGTTGAAAGTTTTTCTCCTTCAAGGCTTTGAATGTGCCATCCCACTGCTTCCCTGCCAGTATTGTTTCTGCTGAGAAGTCAGATGAAAGCCTACAGAACTTCCCTCTCAATACTAGCTTTGCTTTGAGTCTTGATACCTTTAAGAGTTTCTGCTTGTGTTTCATTTAGTTAAGCTTGATTGTAATATGTCGTGGAGTCTTTCTTTCAGGATCTACAGTGAGTGGCATTCAATATATATCTTGGATATCTGTATTCTCTTCTTTCATAATTTCAAAGAAGTTTTCTGTCAGCAGATCAGCAACAATACTCACTGCATTCTCCAGTGTCCCTTCCTATTGTGGAACTGCAATTAATTGTAGAATTGTTCCTCTTAATAGAGTCCTACATGCTCCTTAATGCTTCTTCATTTTTCTTGTTTCTTTTTTCTGATTTCTCCTATTCAATGTTGGAGTCAGTAGCTTTGTCTTCCAAGTCAGAAGGTCTAGTTTCATTTGTTCAGTTCCGTTTTCTTGGCTTTGAGTTGAATTTTCTATCTCTTTGATTTTGTTCTTGATCTGTTGGATTTCACAGTACTGGTATTCCATCAGATGAAACAATTTGCTTAATTTTTCATTTCTTTCTGCTGCATTTTATATAAGTTCTAGGAGGGCTCTCTATATAATCTTTTTGTACTCACCCTCCCATAGTTTCAGAAAAGCTTCTTTGTCTGGGAAGTTCTTTTTTTTTTTCTTTGTTTTTGGGGTCTTCTGGGGCCGTAGGTGAATTTTTCTGTATGCGTCTGTCCAAAGTTTGTGGTCTTTTGGGCATCTGGAGGTTGTTTTGTTTCTCCAGTGTTATGTTAACAGGATCTGAAGCTCAGTCTGAGAAGGAAGTTGATCACCACTCACTTCTATGTACTCCAGTGACTGGGCTCAGTGGAATCTCTGGGGTAGCAATCTCTGCCTCCTGATTGGCAAAGACATGTCCCTACTTATAGAGTCACTGGCAGACCATTAGCTGACCCTATGATGTGAGTCAGTAAAGTCTAGAAGAGATGCTGTCAGGGTACACTGCAGGTATTTTTCTAAGCAATCTTATATTGAAACGTAAAAGGTAGCTGACAGCTTCCAAAATCAGTCAGGCTTTCAAGTGTGCAAGCCACTATATCCAACCCCAGATGCTGTAAACTAGTTCAAAATATGGTAAGTCTACTGTACTACTGTCATCTGCTGCTGGGCCCCACCTGTAGGCCACACTGTGAAAAACATTTCTTTTCTGCTGGAAAAGCACTCCCTGGGCAGGCACTGCCTCCCAGCCTGGGAATTAGGCCTTGTGGGGGTCTCTTTCTGGGTAACTCCTCCTCTCAGTTGAACAAGATGGTGTCCTGCAGAAGCTCTCCTGCCTGCTGTGAAATAGCCAGGTCAAGGGTGGAGGTTTGGAAAGAGAGGGTGGAGGGGCCAAGGTGCACAGAGTCCAGAGCAGGGCTCTCAAAGTGTGGCTATTCTGCCTGCTTGCCCCATCAGTAGTGTGTCTGAGCCCTGCTGCCAGTTAAGTCCAAGCCCTGCTTGCCTGTGTTTGGGTAACTCTGCCTCCCACTCAAACATGATGGCTTCCCTCACAGGCTCTACTGCCAGCTTGGGAATAGCCAATTCAATGGCAGAGGTTTGGAAATAGAGGTCAGATATGCCAAGGTGCACAGAATCCAAAGCCATGCTCTGATAATGTGGCTATTCCTCCCACCAATCCAATCAGCAGTGCATCTGTGTTTTGCTTCCAGATAAGTCCCCAGCCAGGCCCACTGGCTAAGACAGAGAAAAATGTTAAAATGGCCAGTTACCTTCATACTGCAAGAGTCAGCACTTAACTATAGTGGGAGTTGACAAAAGAGAAGAAGTTTCACTTTCAGTGGTATGTAGCCCAAATTGACAGCCCTAAGACACGTCCTAGGGCTCACTAGGTGTCTAGAAGGCTCTGTTTAGTTATCAATTCAGACCTTGGTTTCCAGAGGGAGTTATAGAGATGTGTGTTTAGTCCTCCATCTTGACTTTGCTTCCCAGTATGAAATTATTTTAGTGTAAAATTCTATGGGAGTTCTCATGTGCTTTTATTTTCATTTGCATACTTAATGAGAGTAATATGGTAAAAACAAAGCAAAACAAAAACCTGAAGAATAAAACAACTGAATTAGAAAAAGCAAGAGAAACAATCAATCATAGGGATGAAGAGACAGAAGACGGAATAAATTACCTAGAAGATAAAACAACTGAAATTAAGTCTCAAGACAAAAAAAAAAAAAAAAAAAAAGCAAAGAAAAACAAAACAAAAAAAAATAGAAATGTGGAATTCAGTTAAGAAAGCTAGCAGTAGAAATGTTGGAATCCCAGGCTGTCACAACAATAAAAGCATTAAAAAAAAAAAAAAAAAAATCCAGGAGATAACTAGATTTGAACAAAAACTATGCCTGAAAATACAAGAAGCGACACAATTAGAAGAAATGCAAAGAAAACACACAAATAAATAAATTGTACACTGTATCCTAATAAAATTTTGAAAGCCAAAGAGAAAATGAGAATTCCAAAAGGAAAAAGAGAAAAACATAGTATAAGACAGTATAATACACCAAGGATTCTTCAAAAGAGTTAATGCAGATTTTCCTCTAGAAATTCTAGGTGACAGAAGACAATGGAATCAGATACATAAAATACTTAGTGCAAACAATTATTGATCAAGAATTGCTTACCTAGTTAACTTGTCATTCAAAAAATGAGAAATAAATAGAGACATTCCAAAACAAACAGAAGCTCTGGAAATTTTCCACTATCAGAACAGATTTGCAGGTATTATTAAGATAATAAAGAAAGAAAGACAAGCAAGAAATAATTGAACCTACACGTGGGGAAGAATAACTACATGAGAGAGAGAGTAAGAGAGAGAGAGAAAGGGAGAGATCTAAAAAAATGCATCAACATGGACAATCGTTATAACCAAGTACACAAGATATTCAGGGAAGAAACTCAATATCCAAATCTTGTAAGCAATACAACATCAAATTTGTGACAAGTAAGTGAAAAATAAATTTATCACTTATAGGCTGTACATTGATGTAAACAGAGTCACCAACAGAGATGAGGAGAGATGAACATATCAGAAAAAAAGTTTATTATGTTAAGGTTGTTCATTGAGTGTTGTTCAATGTTACATGTTGTTAAAATTATAAATTGTGTGATGTAACATTTGTGGTAACCACTAAGAAAACACCACGATCATTCTACAGTAATAATTAGGGGCTTCAACATTCCCCTTTCAGTAATGGGCAGATCACACTGAAATAACTCAGTAAAAATACAGACGATTTTATTGGAAGAATCCACCAGCTTGACCTTATCAACACATACAGATCTTTTCACCCACTAGCATATAAGTACACCTTCTTCTCTAATGCACATGGACCATTCTTCAGAATAGACCATGTATTATATCATAAAGTGATGCTCTACAAATTCCAAACCATTGATTCATTGCAAATCATGTTCTCAGATCATGCAGCCATAAAAGTTGAATTGAATCACAGAAAAAAATCATAGGTAGAAATTTAAACTCATGGAAACTGAACAGCACATTGCTCAAAAAGCCATGGGTTATCAAAGAAATCAAGACTGAAATAAAGAAATTTATGGAATCAAATGAGAATGAAAATACAGCTTACCAGAATCTATGGGATACAGCAAAAGCAGTTCTCAGAGGTCAGTTTATCTCTATGAATGCACACATCCAGCAGGAAGAAAGGGCCCCAATTAAAGAACTAACCTTACAGCTTGAACAAACACAAAGACAGCTATACAGGAACCCCTCAGGCACCAGAGGAAAACAGACAATAAAGATTAGAGCAGAGCGGAATGAACTAGAGAACAGAATAACAATTGAAAACGTTAACAAAAACAAAAGCTGTTTCTTTGAAAAGATCAACAAAATTGCTAAACCGTTAGCTAAACTTAAAAAAGAAAAACAGGATAAGATATAAATAACCTGATTAAGAAATGAGATGGGAGATATTACAACACGCCAAGCTGAAATAAAAAATACTGTAACATAATACTGTGAAAGTGTGTATTCTAGCAGATTTGAAAACCTGGAGGAAATGGACAGACTCCCAGATTCATGTCATTCACACGATTATCACAAGGAGAAGTAGATCAGCTTCACAAACCTATCACAAAGAAAGAGATTGAAAATGTCATAAAAAAAAACCACCAACCAAAAAAAGTCCCGGCCCAGAGGGCTTTACTGGAAAATGCTACTACACTTTTAGAGAAGAGTTAACTCTGACACTGCTGAGGCTATTTCACACCATAAAAAGGGATGGAATATTACTAAGTCCATATATGAAGCCAGCATAACCCTGGTACAAAAGCTAGGGAGAGATCCCATCAAAAAAAAAAAAAAAAAAAAATTACAGACCACTATCGCTCATGAACCTAGATGCAAAAATCTTCAATAAAATCTTAGCCAATAGACTTCAACAGTATATCAAAAAGAAAAAAAAAAAAATCATCATGACCAAGTTGATTTCATTCCAGGGATGCAAGGCTTGTTTAACATCAGAAAAACAGTTAATGTGATCAACCACTTAATGTAGCACAAAAAATAAGAGTCATCTGATTTTGTATTGTTGCAGAAAAGGCATTTGATGAAGTCCAACATCCACTGATGCTAAAAACTCTCAGCAAAATAGGAATAGAGGGGAAATTCCAAAACACATTTAGTGACATCTATGCAAAGGAACCGCCTTCATCATTCTGAATGGTGAAAGACTGAAAGAATTCCCTTTGCCTTGACAACAGGAACCAGACGAAGATGCCCACTCTCACCACTTCTTTTCAACATTGTACTAGAAGTTCTAGCCAGAGAAATTAGACAAGACAAAGACATAAAGCACATCTGCACTGGTAATAAAGAAGCAAAAATCTCCCTATTTGCAGATGATGTGATTGTATTTACAGAGAATCCTAAGGAATCCATCAGTAAACTACTACAGCTAACTGAGGAGCTCAGCAAAATATCAGGATTCAAGACAAACCTAAGTAAATCAATAGCATTCCTTCATACCAACAATGAGGTCATCAAACAAGAAATCACCAAATCAGCAATACCAATTACTATAGCCCGAAGAAGATAAAATACCTAGGAATAAATCTAGCTAGAGAAATAAGTGAGCTATACAGAGAGAACTATAAGGCCTTACTGTAACAAACCAAAAAAGACTTACATAATTGGAGAAACTTACCCTGCTCATGGATAGGAAAACTTAACATTGTGAAAATGTCTATTTTACCTAAAGTGATCTACATTTACAAATCCCAGTATAAATTCCAATGTCATTTTTTTAATGAGATGGAGAAACATACCACCAACTTTGTTTGGAAAGGGAAGAAACCCTGGGTAAGAAAAGCACTACTGAAGAAGTGGAACACAATGGGAGATCTCACACTACCTGACCTTAGAACTTACTACACTGCCACAGTAGTCAAAACAGCCTAGTACTGGTACAAAAAGAGACATATAGACCAATGGAACAGAGTGGAGACCCCAGAGATGCCACTGCCGTCTTATGAACAGTTGATGCTTGGCAAAGAACTGGGGTCAAAGCAGTCTCTTCAACGAACGATGTTGGCAAAATTGGATGTCCATCTTCAAAAAAACTGAAATAAGACCCATATCTCACACCTTACACAAAAACTAGCTCAAAATGGATCAAAGACCTAATTATGAAACCTAAAATGACAAAGATCATACAAGAAAAAATAATGATGGATATTCTAATATACAACTTAGACAGACTTCAGAATCTAACAAACTGTGATTAACAGAAGGGAAAACAGTTAATGGGAACTACTCAAATCAAACACTTTTGTTCATCCAAAGACTTTATCCAAAGAGTTACAAGACCACCTACAGAACGGGAAAAAATATTTGGCAACTACATGTTGGACCAATGTCTGAGCTCTGTAATCTACAAGGTTCTGTAACATATCAACAAGAAAAAGGCAAATGTCCCAATTAAGTGATGGGCAAAGGAGATGGATGGACACTTCACTAAAGAGGACATCCAGGCAGCCAAAAGACACATGAGGAAATGCTCACGATCATTAGCTGTCAGATAAACCCAAATCAAAACTACAGTGAGATACCATCTCACTCAACAAGCATGGCCATGATCCAAAAACCACAAAACAACAAATGCTGGAGAGGCCTTGGAGAGATTGGAACTCTCCTACGCTGCTGGTGTGATTGCAAATTGGTACAACCTCTTTGGAAAGCAATCTGGCACTTCTTTAAAAAGCTGAAATAGATAACACCATTTGTTCCAGTAATCCCACTGCTTGGAATTTATCCTTCAGAAACAAAGTCTGTCACACAAACAGATACATGGACAAGACTGCTTATTAGAGCACAATCCACCACAGCAAAAAGATGATGCCCATCAATAGATGAATGGATAAACAAACTATGGTACATTTACTCAAGGGACCACTATGCTATACCACAATGGTGATTTTAGAAAACATCTCATAACATGGTTTCAACTGGAAGATATTAGGCTGAATGAAATCTGTCAGTGGCAGGACAAATATTGTACAAGAACTTTGTTATCAGGACTTAAAAATAGAATTATCTACAGAAGAAAAAACTTCTTTAAAGGCTACAACAGCAAGAGGGTGAGGGTTATCACAGACGAGATAGTTGACAGATGTTAGGAATTTTATTCATTTACTGTAATAAATAAATAAATAAAATTATTTTAAAAATATAGAAGAAAAGAAGAAAGCAGAAAATTTCATCACATAAAACAAACTGAACACCAACAAAATAGAAAAAAATTCAGAATATACACATACTTTTAAGAAGATGATTTGAGACACTTAGGAAACAAATAGCCAAATGAGTGATGTAAGCACTTTGTTTTGAGTAATAATCTTAAAAGTAAATAGTCTAAATGATCCCATGTAAACAGTAGAGAATGACAGAATGGATTAGGAAAAAAGTCATCTTTTTGCTTCTGTAAGAAGCCTGCCTTAGACATAAAGACATAGACTGAGAATAAAAGAATGAAGAAAAATTTCCATGCAACCAGTTAACAAGAAAGAGCAAGCAGAGTTGGACATACTGAGTTGGGGGGGGTGGGGAAATTGACTTTAAATCAAAACATATTATAAGAAATAAAAGAAGGACATTATATAATAAAAGAGTCATTCAAGAAAGAAGATACAGCATTTATGCATAGATATACACTTAATAACAGTTTTCCAAAATACATGAAAAAATACTAATATTAAAGGAAAAGTAAACAACTTCATATCACTTCAGTTGCAGAATTCAACACACCACTTTAAATGACAGATGGAACAGCTCAAAAGAAAATCATTGAGAACTTAAATAAAACCATAAGCCAATTGGATCTAATGGGTATATACGGACCATCCCACACAGCATCAGGACAATACTTATTCTTCTCCAAGACACATGGATCATTTTCCAGAAGAGACCACATGCCAGGAAACAAAACAAGTATGAAAAATTAAAAGGCTGAAACCATACAAAGCATTTTCTTTGACAGTAATAGTATAAAACTACAAATTAACAACAGAAAAAAATAAGATAAAAATATAAATACTAGAAAGCAATACGGTACTAAGAAAAACTGTTACACGGTAGAAAAAATCAAACAAAATTAAAAAAATTCATTAATAAAACAAAAATGAAAACACAACATCTCAAAGCCTTTGGACACAGCAAATATTTAGAGAGAAATTCATAGCAATAAATGCCTACATTAAAAACAAAGAGAGATCCAAAATCATTAACTTGAAAGTGACGACTTAAATAAGAAAGGAAGAGAAAAAAGAAGCCAAAAACTAACAGAAAAGGAAATAATAAATTCAAGACAAAAATGTACAAACTAGAAAAACATTAGAAAGAATTAATAAAACTAGAAGTTAGTTCGTCGATAAGATCAATAGAACAGATGAAAGGACTGACAAAAAGAAAAATAACAGGAGGCAAATAAAGCAGTTAAGAAATGAAATTTATGCCATTAAAACTGATCCAACAGAGATGAGAATCATAACACATTACTAGGAAAAAACTGTATTTCAACAAATTCGAAAAGCTAGATGAAAAGGACAAAATCCTAGACACGTACTACTTCCCCAAGTTAACACAAAGGTAGAAAATTTCAATAGACCCATTATCAAAGAAGAAATTGAAGATGTCACTAAAACTCCCAACAAAAAAAAAGTCAGGGGCAAGGAAGCTAAATTGGGAAATTCTACCAAACATCAGTGGAAAAGTTAACATCAATCCTACTCCATTCCTTCAAAAATATAGAAAAGACCACAAAAGTCCTTCTATGAAGCCAGAACACGTAAACCAGGCGAAGTCACCACAAAAAAAAAAAAAAAAAAGTTACAGATGGAACAATATCCCTTATGAGTTTTGACATAATCAAATACCTTCCAAGATTGGTTTTCCAAGTTTGAAAGCTTAGGAATATAGTCTCATGCGACAACCCAGTCAAGTGGCATAACACAGTTCACAAAACTTCATCCTGATGAAGCGTGTAGTATCAGGGGACTTAAAAGTTTGGGAGCAGCAATCTAAAACAGAACCATGTGTCTGTTCACCAGGAACAAAATGGTAAGAAGACAACCAGAAGTTCAGAAAAGAAACAAGTCTACATGAGCCACAATCTTACAGTTCTAAGTTTAAAAGAACTAAAGGGTACACAGCTACCAACACTGCTCATTCTGACTAGGGTCATCATAGATGCTCCTGGATAGCATGGGAGGAAACTATGTAGCAAAACTCAAATTCTTTTAAAAAAAAAAACAAAACTTAAACTGGAACAGTAGGAAACAGAGGAGTATTACTTTGAAATACCCTTTAAATCTAGAACTGGAACTATTCCCCGGGATCGCCTTCCTTTGAGATAGCACAATGATGCACAAAAATAAAGGATATCACCGGTAAGATGTGCACACTATGTAAAAAATGCCATTATGAGACCACAAGATCAAGAGGTACTCAAAACTCAAAGATGAGAAAGTGAGGAGACAGGAAAATTAGAGTACTGGAAATGGAACAACTACAGTATAATTAAAGAGAATGTTGACACATCCTGACAAATTTAACTAATGTCACTGAACAATTAGTGCAAAAATTGTCAAAAGAGAACCTAAAACAGTGTGAGTAAACTTTCACCAAAAACTCAATATGTAGTTCATAAAAATGTCTCTGAATTTATGTATAATGAAGTGAATAGTAATGTAAAAAACTCCATTCTATATATCATAATTCTAAATATTTTTTTGAAACAGTAATGGTATTATTTTACTAGGGCTACTGTAACAAAAATAGCCCTGGTAGCATAGTAGTTAAGTGTTTAATTACTTACCTAAAGGTCATTGGTTTGAAACCACCGCCCTCTCCAACCTGCCTTCCTAGAAACTACAGCCTTGAAAGCCCTATGAGGCCGCAATACCTTGTTGTAGAGTTTAGCTCTCAGTAAGATCAATTCTATAGCAATAGCTTCGCCCATAACAAAATACCACAAAGTAGGATGCTTATAAGAACGAAAATTTATTGTGTCATGCTTTTGGAGGCTAGCAGTCCAAATTCAGAGTGGTAGCAGTGCCATGCAGGCTCAAGCAGATGAACTTTCTTGGCCCTTCCGGCTTCTGGGAGTCCACGATGGTCCTTGGTTTGCAGCTGCAGTGAATGTCTACAGTCACGTGGCCTTCTTTCTTCTGTGTCTCTCCGCTCCCATGAAAAGGCCATTCTTATTGGATTAGGATCCGATCTACTCTACTATAATGTTACGTTAACTGACGACCTTTTCAAACATTCCTTAACGTGATCTCTTTGTAGGTACCATGGTTAGAACTTCAACACGTATTATGGGGGGACACAACTCAATTCATAACAATGGTTAATACAACTGCATTCACAAAGTGCTTAGATTTGTTTTGATCTTAGTTTCTGCGTTTTAGAGAAAACCACAGCAGATCCCTAGAGTGTCAACAGGTTGCTAGGCTACAGAGAACTGCCCCCTTGCTGTTGTATGACTTTGAGTCCATTCCAACTCAGGAGGAATCTACAGGCTAGAGGAGAATGGCCTTATAGGGTTTCCTAGGTTATAATACTTACAGGAGAAGATTCCCTGGCATTTTCTGCTTCAGAGCTGCTGGTTGATTGGAACTGATGACATTTGGGTTAGCAACAGATTCCTTTAACCACTGAGTCATGAGTACTCCTTGGAGAACTTCTTTATAGGCTTCAAAATGAAACCTTGATCCATTCATTTTGTTACCCAAACTTCTAATATCTGATACAACACATACTGCTGAATAGTGGTTCGGTACTACAGCCGCTAACCAAATGGTCAGAGGTTCAAAACTGCCAGGCGCTCCTTGGAAACTCTATAGGGTAGTTCCACTTTGTCCTATAGGGTTGCTGTTGGCACGGCAGCCCTGTTTGTGGTTATTGTTGCTTGGTTTTAAAACAGTGTTTACCTCTAACAAATTAACTCACAAAAAATAAAAATAAAAAGATTTGGAGATAAGTATTTAAGAAAAATATGTTCCTAGTATTTCCAAAACTCCTCAGAATGTTTCTTGTTTTTAATGATTCTGTACCAGATAAACACAAAGATTTACGGTAACAAAAGTAATTCACCTAGTTGTAAGCTAAAATCTTAATTTCTGAATACTTTCTAAAAGTATTAATCTGTCAACTGTATGAATATATAAACAATTGTTAATCAGGAAATAAAAGTTAGTTTCTTTTGTTCACCTTAACTTTCTAGAATATTCCTTCTCCTTGAGAAAAAATGGTGTTACATTGGCACAGTCATTCATATTTTTCTTTTTGCCCTGCTTACCTGGACAGTATCTTGATGAACAATTTCTAGTTCTTTTAGCAGAACCTTAGCACGTATTCAGAGCAAACGACATTCTGAAGTCTCATACACTCTAAAAACTGCCAATTACTTGGCTTCACTTTTTAAAATAAAAAGGATATAATATATAATGTGTTGTAAAATATGTTATATAAAGGAGAATAAGGTAGGAGTTTTTTTTTAAATAGGCATGCAGTTTTGCTTATTAAATAGGGAAATAAGAAAATTAAATCTGAAAAGACTGCACAACACACTTAAAGTTGTACGTGTATGTTCTAAGAACAGATGTGGGTGAAATAAAAACATCTACAATAAGTAACATAATAAACTGGGTTTTTGGCTTGGAAAATAACAACAGAATATAGGCAGATGATAGTATATATATTGTGGAAGATTATGACTCTTTTAATATTAGTTAGAAATTGACAAAGCTTTTAGTGTTCTTTCAAATTCAAAATTTAAAATGTGAATATCTAAACAGTATATCAGCCTAATCCTCATCAGTTTATTTTAAATGCTGCATAGACAGGTATTTCACTACTTCATTTAATTGAGGAACTAATCTCATGCTCAGTAATGCATTAACAGAAATACTTGTCGTAAACACACTTGCTTTTAGACAGGTGGTGCTGTCTGCTTGTATATGAAGAGTAAGATCAAGATTAAAAGTTTGAATTCATTGAAAGACAGCAATATAAATCTTCTAAAAATTAGCTGGCTCTTTTTCTTTTTCTTTTTTTTTTTAACTATGCTGTAAGGGAGCTCATGAAATTATAGGTGAACTGGGTAAAATGTCAGAATAATTAAGAAAAACGGTTATGTTATATATCAGCAAAGAAAATACGTCTTTCCTGCTATGATCTTGTCTTTCCAAACTCTGCTTTGCTTTTAAACGTCACCTCTGTTCTCACATTATTTAGGAGAGTTTCTGGAAAAAGGGCAGGATAATTTTTAGGTAATTTGACACCCCTTTGATAAAATTGTTGATTGGTTATTTCATCACACATAGCTTCATTTAAGCTGTAAGTCTACTTTTTTCTCTATAGATAGAGAAGGATAAAATCACAAAAATAATTAGCAGGTTTTCCTATGTGTTTATTAGGGAACATTGAAAAGGCTGAAGAGTATCTATATTCTATGGGATTAAGCATTTTCAAATCAATGTAATTCGATGTATTTGATTATGTGTTGCAGCATTAGTTTCTTAAGTGGTATTCTGATCTTATAGATTTATTTTTAACTACCCTATCACATTGGTAAAGCTAGATTCACGACCTAAAACATGTATTTATGGTTATTTGGCTGTAGGATATTCTTATGGGTTTTAATTTGATTTCTTTTTTCTCAGTTTGAATTAAGTTATAATTACCCGAGGTCCGATAATCAAGTCCACGAATTTAGTTGTTTCGAGTGCTACACACCTCACTGCTGAGCGTCACTGTGGTCACCTTTGAAGCACTCCTCGTGGGAAGCTATGCACCGATGTCAGCGCCTAGACTACGCTTCAATTTTGAAACTCGGGAATGACCGCTGTGCACAGTGACAAGGTGACCAGTTTGCAAACTTAATTGTATAGTTGTCTGTGAGGGAGTTTTCAGCTAGTAAACTAACAACTATATTGGAACACCATCCTTATTTAGCTCCAATGGCCACTCCAGAAATGAGTCCAAAACTGTTTTGAAGGGTGCGCTAGACGTCGGCACTGGTGCATAGCTTCTCGACGGGAGTGCTTCGAAGGTAACCGTAGGGATCCTCAGCAGTGACGAATGTTGTACTTTTTCTAGGCTGAGTTCTCCTACTTAACTAGCAGACTTCACATTAAAGACATAATTTCTATTGTTAGTAAATACAGAAAATGAATATAAGGAAACAAATGCTTCTAATGTAAATCGACATACATTATTTTTTTAGAACATATTATTCAGCATATTAGGTGTGACTGTTTAATTTTCATCATAAGCTAAATCCTATTGTTGTGGAGTAGCTTTTGACACATAGTGACTTTACAGGACAGAGCAGAATATCCCCACAGGCTTTCCAAGGTGAAGCTGGTAGGTTTGAACTGTTGACCTTTAAGGTTTAAGTATAATTCTGTCTTTTGCTGACATTTAGATGTCAAGTAATAAAAAAAATTACTATATTACTGTAAGTACTGCAAGTATTACTATAAGTGCTATTTTAATTATCATTAGTCCTTTTTCATGCTGGTATAGCACACAGACATAGCATCACCTCTCCTTCTTGTCCATAAAACAATCCCTTTGTGCAGCCTTGCAGGCTGAAGACTATACAGTGAGATATGAATCGATGAATTTATTCAAAGTATTCAATTGCTCAAAGAACTTTTCAGTTTCTTAATGTTAAAAATCTATTTTTGCACATATGCCAAGCCAAAAACCAATCCCCTTGCCATCAAGTCTATTTTGACTCATTGTGACCCTGTAGGACAGAGTAGAACTACCTCACAGTTTTCAAGACTGTAATCTTTACCAGATGAGAATGTCACATCATTCTCTCATGGAGCAGCTGGTGAGTTTGAATTACTGATGTTATAGTTAGCAGCTGAGTGCTATGATCACTGCAATACCAATATTCCTAATATATATATAATTTATTTAAAAATTAATTTCAAAGGATGGAGTGGCAAGGACAGGGATCTGGGGACCATATTTTCAGGGGACACTAAGGTCAATTGGCATAACTAGTCTTTTTCCAGCAGAATCTTCTGCTCCCCACGCACATTAGTGAGTG
This sequence comes from Heterohyrax brucei, assembly GCA_028571685.1. NCBI lineage: Eukaryota > Metazoa > Chordata > Mammalia > Hyracoidea > Procaviidae > Heterohyrax > Heterohyrax brucei. Next base: position 50,571,305 of record CM053159.1, on the reverse strand, counting down.
GCACTGGGGGTCTTAAAAGTCAGCAAGCTGCCATCTGAGGAACATTGCTTGGTCTGACTTAAATGGATGACAACCAAAAACATCAAAGACATGAGGAAAACTGAGCCCAGGAAACAGAAACACTCGTATGATTGGGGGACATCATCATGAGACTACAAGAACCAGCTGGCACACAGCCACATAAAAGACAGCCCTAAAAGGGGATGCAATGTACAGTCCCTGATGCAACATGAAAAAAAGGGTGTTCAGACCTAGAAATTTATTAAAAGACCAGACTTGATAGTCCAGCAACCTGGAGGGTCCCCTGAGAACATGGATCCTGGACTTGCTGCTAGCCCAGATCTGAAACCAGTACAGAAGCCCACACTTCAGACAAAGAATGGACTGAATTTGGGAGCACAGAGTGATGCATATGGCATGTATACTTTATGGTTTATTATACATATGAGGATGTTCTACTGGCTTCTTTTTAGAGTGCAGACAAGAAGGTGTAGAGGAGGTGACAAGTGTTGACTGAGTGGATACTAGAAGTAAAGAGTGGAAGAGTGTGCAGTCATAGGATGAAGAGAGCAGAGTTGTAGAGAGGCAGGTATTTCAGGTTTTATATGGAAAATTGACTTAGATTGTAAACTTTCACTTAATCTCAATAAAAAATTTAAATATGCACATATCTTACAAATTGTGTTCCTCTTAAACTATTATTTGTCTTACAGTTTTGTTTTCCTATTCCAGCCCCAATCCATCCTCACATATACATATTCCTGTAAACACAAACATATGAAATCGTATTCATATATAAGATTCTTTTACATCTTTACTGAGCAGTTACACATCCTACTAAGAATCCTGCTGCTCTTTTGTAGTAGCATCTGCAGAAATCCTACAAAATCAACTAAATTTTTTATCATTGTTTTCAAGGATGCATTATTTTCTTGCGGCCAACTGTTGGGCAAACATAATGTCCATCCCAGTTTTTACCTGTAGTTGTGATGTAATACATTTGTTGCTTTGAAAAGGTCCCAGTGCTTAAATTTAAACTTCTGCAAACATGAGATAAATATTTACCTATTCTCTCTACTAAGTGTAACTAAAACATCTAGACATTATGCCTATAACATACATAATATTCTGAAAAAAAGATGTGAACAAGATCTTAATACCCACAAACCAGAATGAAGAGTATTCAGAGTTTTTTTTTTTTTTTTTTTAACATATCTCAAAATGGAGAAGCCAGCAACCCGGATTTCCAAATAGCATAGAAAAGCAAAACAAAAAATGTTTAACAAAAACCTGCTCTCTGTAGCCAAGAGATTAGGAAAGAAGCGGGCTGTAAGACAGAAAACTTTTAGACAATAACTGGGCTACTTTGGCCTAAAACAAACAAACAAACAAAAAACAGAGCAAGAAACTACGATTCTCTTCCTGTTCACATCACCAAAATCCAAGCGAGGAACTAAGATTTCCAACTTTTTCACGCAGTACTAATTTAAACCAAATACTGTTCTGCAACAGGGGTTTTATAGAATTTCTTTATGTCACTTTTTTTTTTTTCCCTGAAAGTTATTTTCCTGAAGGATATTTTCCTAAGTGTGGACCCAGGACATTTGTTCTCACAGGTGGTGATGAGGTCCCACACTCTGGTGTCAGTGGAGACAACATGAAAAGCAGTCAACAGGAATGTTTTCCCCTCTTGACCAGGTTTTGGTGTAGGCTTAGTGGGTAACTGGAAGAGAGAAATTTTTTTCAATTCATTTTATGAAGCTAGTATTACACTGATACCAAATCAGACAAAGATCTTATGATGTAAAATATTACAGACTAGTTTTCTCTTATCAGGACAGATAAAAATTCCTTAATAAAATATTAGCAAATAGAATTCATTGATATATAAAATAAATCATATACCATAACCAAATAGAGTTTATTCTGGAGATTCAAAGCTGGGTTCAATATTTCAAAATCAATCAAAGAAACTATCATATTAACAGCACAAAGAAGAAAACTTCCCTGATTACATCATTCTACACAGAAAAAACATTTGACAAAATTCAACATTGATTCACTCATGATAAAAAAAACTTAGAAAATTAGAAAGGGGGAAACTTCTTCAAATTTATAAATATCATCTCCAAAAAAACTAGAGCTAAGATTACTGTATTTTTATGCAATTAAGACACATACTCTGCATTTGTTCGCAGGCCTTGCCCCCCAACAACAACATGCCCTCACAAGCATCACCAGGGCAATCCTCTTAGACATGCTGCTGTGAAAAAATTAACACAGCAAGCACCTGACAGTATTTGTTGGAGGAAGTGGAAGTCAGCAAACAAATGCAGAAAGTGCTCATTTTTGTGAAAAATAGAGTATAATCTGAGAAACTGGATGACAGGTAAAAGAATACTATGTTAAGACTGGAGGAACACTTATCAACAATTGGTGACAAGTGCATGATGTGGCTTTCTGGTCACCAGACAACTGTGATAACTTATGTATAAACAATGAACTGTCTAAAGAAACCACTTCCTTTCTGAAAGCAAAGAGGACTTTTAGTATCTTAAAAAAATCAAACAAAAATCAGTAGATCAAAGAATACAGCCTACAATATGAATTCCATATCACATAAAACAAAAATTCTCCGAACTGGACTGATAAGCAACATCATGATAAACAGAGAAGACTGAAGTTGTTCAGGATTTCATTTTACTTGAATCTTTAGTCAACGACCATGGAAGCAGCAGTCAAGAAAGCAAATGATATGTTGCACTGGAGAAATATGCTGCTAAGAAACAAAACAAAGCCACTGCCATTGAGTTGATTTTGACTCACAGTGGCCCTATAGCACAAAGCAGAACTGCCCCAGAGAGTTTTCAGGGAGACCCTGGTGGACTGGAATTGCTGCCTTTTTGGTTAGCAGCTGTGTCACTTAACCACTATGCCATCAGACTTTCCAACAGACCACTTGAAAGAGTTGTAAACCAGAGATGTCACTTGGAGGACTAAGGCATCTCTTAGCCAAGCCAAGGTGTTTTCAACCACCTCATATGCATGGGAAAGTGAATCAATGAATAAATAAAACTATAGAACAATTGGCACACTTGAATTGTGATGTTGGCGAGGAATATTGTATGTATCATGGACTGCCAGAAGAACGAATAATTGTATCTTGAAAGCAGTGTGGCATGAACGTTCACTAGGAGTGAGGATGATGAGACATTATCTCAGGTACTTTGGACGTGTTATAAGGACGGACCAGTCACTGGAAAAGGACTTCATGCTTCATAAAGCAGAGCTTTAGTGAAAAAAAGGAATATTCTCAATGAGATGGCTTCAAACAGTGGCTGCAACAACAGGCTTAAATACATCAGTGACTGTGAAGACGCCACAGGGTGGGGCAGTGTTTCATTCTGTTGTCCATGTGTTGGAATCGACTTGATGACACCTAACGACAAGATTATGTACTCAGTGGTAAAAAACTTACTCTTATTCACTGTAGTGTTGGAAATTCTAGCCCACTCATAACCGTGCAAGAAAAGGAAATAAACAGAATATGGGAAGAAAATAAAGTGTTGGTATTTGCAGAATGCATGATTGTCTATTTAGAAAATCCCATGGAATCTGCAGAGTAACTCCTAGAACCAGCATGTTCAACAAAGCTGCAGGATACAAGACAAGCGTTACAAAAATCAATTGCATTATTTCTTTATTCTGCCAATAAACATTCAGCAGCTGGAATTAAAAATACAATATCATTTATATTGACTCAAAAAAGTGTAATACTCTGGTGAATGTTTAATATAACCTGTGGATTTGCAGGCTGAAAACTACAGAATATTGATAAAAGAAATTGCAGAATATCTAAATAAATGGTGATGTATATCACACATACTGTGTTTATGGATTGGAAAACTCACCATATCAAAATAGTAAAGATATTGATTCTTCCCAGACTGTATGACTAACACAGTTTCTATCAAAACCCTAAATATGTTTTCTCAATGTAGAAAGTATTCTTATAAAATATGTGTTGCTGTTATTGTTGTTAGTTGCTGTGTCTGCTCATAGCAATCCTGCATATGCAGAGTAGATCTACTCCATTAAGTCTTCAAGGCTGTGATATTTTTGGAAGCAGGTCACCAGGTCTGTCTTTTGATACAGCTCTGGGTTTGAGCAAACCACCAACCTTTCAGCTGGCAGTCAATAGTTAAACCATTTGTGCCAAGGAATTACATATAAAAGAAAATAGCTTGAATACATAGTTAAAATCATTTTGAAAAAAGAAGCATAAAGGGGAAGAAATAAATCTTTCTATTTCAATAAGTATATGTGATATGCAGATGGCACAACTTGGCATACTGAAAGTATGGAAGATTTGAAGCACTTACTGAAGAAAACCAAGGACCACAGACATCAATATCAACTGCATCTCAATGTAAAGAAAACAAAAAGCCTTACAATTGGACAAATGTTAGGCAACAGCCTAGCAAAGGAAGGCAAGACTGAAGTTGTCAAAGATTTCGTTTTACTTGCATCCACAATAACGCCCATGCAAGCAGCAGTTAAGAAATCAAAGACAGCTTACGTTGGGCAAATTTACTGTAAAAGACTTCTTTAAAGTATATATGTATATATATATATATAAAAGAAACAAGAAGCTAAGATGTCATGTTAAGAAACTACTATATCCATGACCCAAGCAGCAGTGGTGTTTATAATTGCCTGACCTGTGTGTAAAAACTGGACAACAAATAATGACAAGAATGTATAATACTGGCAGGCTAATAGACCCACTTATCAGTGAGAATAGAGGAGTCAGAAATTAACTCACAAGTAAAAGAGACTGACTGCTTACACAGGTGGTGAAATAATTTAAGGTGAACAGGTAATTTTTCAAAAAATTAGTGATGGAGCACTTGAGTATTCTTAGGAAGAGAGAAGACAAAAATCAACCTTATTAGAAAAACTCAAAATGGATGGATTTGTAAAATTATAAAGTTTTAAGGAAAAAAAGAAAAACTGGGAAGTGTGCTAGAGGTAGGCAAAAAGTTCTTAGACTTGAAACCAAACGCATAAACCACAAATATAAATAAATAGATGATAAACTGAACGTCAACAAAATTAAAAAACAAAAAAAAAAACTTGTCCTGCAAAAACGCTTTAAAACCAAAACTAAACTTTCTACCACTGAGTCAGTTTCAACTCAGTGACTTGACAGTACAGAGTAGAACTGTCTCATAGGGTTTCCAAGGGACAGCTGGTGGACTCAGAATGCTGCCCTTTGGTTAGTAACCATAGCTCTTTACCACTGGGTCACCAGGGCTCCCCAAATCACTTTAGCAGAATGAAAAGATAACCCACAGATACTGATAGAACATATTCACTAAAGGACTAACTCACACTCATTGCTGTCCAGTAGATTCCTACTTAAAGTGAACCCCTAGGTAAAAGTAGAACTGTCCATAGAGTTTCCAAGGCTGTAATCTTTACAGAAGTCGACTGCCCCTTCTTTCTTCCACAGAGCAGCTGGTGGGTTAGAACCACTGACCTATGGTTAGCAGATGAGCGCCTAACTATTGCATCATCCGGTCTCTTTCAATGTCGCTAGCCATTAGAAAATTGAAAACTAAAACCAAAATGTCATAACATTACCAAAAATCCAAACCCGTTGTCACTGAGTCAGTTCTGACTCACAGTGACCCTACAGGGTTTCCAAGGGACGACAACAGCTCTGATGGCCATTCTAGAAAAAAGTTCCAAAATTGCTTTAAAGGGTTGATGAGGCGTCGGCATGAGTGCATGGCTTAGCAAGGGGGGTACTTCCAAAGTGACCATAGTGATATTCAGCAGTGAAGTATGTAGCACTTGTTCTAGGACAACTCTTCGGACTTAATAGGCACCTTCGTACAGTTTCACTCAACAAGCCTTGATTGTGCTACGATTAAGCGCTCAGCTGCTAACTGAAACGTCAGCGGTTGGAATTTCCCAGCAGCTCCACTGGAGAAAGACGTGGCAGTCAGCCCCGGTGAAGATTACCGCCTTGGAAACCTCATGGGAAAGCTCCTCTCCTATACGTGCTTACGAATTGGAATAGACTCGCAAGGGCAATAAGTGTAGCAGTAGCAGTTCATAATCTCCTTATTGCTGACTAATGTTCAACCTATGAACATACTGTAGTTTGTGGATTTTGCCTGTTGATGTATAGTTGCCTGTTTCCTAGTTTGGACTGATAAAAATGAAACCACTATAAAAAACTATACACATACGTATTTTAGACAGTTTTTATTCCTGTTTTTTATAAAGGTCTAGGTGTTCGGAAACCCTGATGACATAGTGGCTAAGAGCTACAGCTGCTAACAAAAAGGTCAGCAATTTAAATCCACCAGGTGATTCTTTGAAATTCTATGGGAAAGTTCTGCTTTGTCCTTTAGGGTTACTATGAGTCAGTTGCTATGATGATAATAGATGGATCTAGAACTGTAATTGCTGGATGATGTCTGCCAAGCTGTTTTGTCAAGTAATTGGGTAACATCACATACTTTCTTGCAGTATATGAGAGTTCTAGTCACTTCATGCTAACATCTGGTACCGTTAGTTTTTTTTTTTAAATTTTGGGTTTTATTTCAGTGAGTGTGAGATAGTATTTCACTGTATTTTAATTTGTCTTTCACATATGACATGTGATATTGAACATTTATTTTTGTGTACTCTTGTTTTATAGCATGTACAAGTATTTTGCTTACAATTAGTTTTCTTTTTTACCTTCTTAATATTTAGTTATAAAATTCAATTTATGTTCATGTGTGTGTGTGTAGCCCTTTAGCAAATATATGTATTGAAAATATTTGTCTGTAGCTTATGATTTAGTTTTCTTAAATGGTGTTATTTTTGAGGAGCAGCTGATTTGAATTTTGATAATATATTCAACTGGTCATTTTTTTATGTGATACTGTTGTATTATAGCTAAATAATGTTTGTTTACCACAAGGTGGTGATTTCCTCCCCTAGTTTGGAGTGGTAAAAATAAAACCACTGTAAAAAACTATGCACATACATATTTTAGACAGTTTTTTTTTGCTATTTCTAGAAATTTTACGCATTTTGTTTTTGCGTTTGGAGCTACGATCAGTATCATTTGTGCATGGGATGAAAAAGTTGAGGTACATTTCCTTTCCCATTTATCTACCTGTGTAGTTGTTTTACCTCAAAGTTTATTCAAAAGGATACCTTATTTCTACTGAATTCTGTCAGAATTTTTACCAAAAAAAAAAACATGTTTTGGTTTATTTTTAATTTTATTGGAATACAAATAGTGAATTACTTACAGCAAGAGCTCTTTTTCTTTTATTTTCTCTATTTGTTGATTTTTGATTGCTGGGTCTCATGGGTTGAAGCATGGCCTCCCACAGTGTCTGTCAGCTTGGTTAGGTCATTAATCCCAGTGTTGAGTGACTGTCCACTATTTCGTCAACTGATGTGATCTGCCATCTGTTTCACTATGAAGTTAGCAGTCGATCAGGAATTGATGGCAACTGAAGGTAGAAGCCTAAGCTGCACTGAACGCACTGGCCCCAAACGAGGCTCTGGGTATTGACAGAATCTCATTTGAGACATTTCAATAAATGGATGCAGCACTGAAAGTACCCACTTATTTATGTCAAGAAATACAAAATATACCTTCCTGACCAACTGACTGAAAGAGATCCATGTGTATGGTTATACCAGAGAAAGCAGATCTAACCAAATGTGGAAATCATCAAACAAAATTATTTTAAAATGTTGCTGAAAATCATTCTAAAATGGCTGTGGCTCATATTAATTGGAAACTGCCAGTAATTCAGGCTGGATTCAGAAGGGAACATGAACCCAGGTATATCACTGCCAATGTCAGATGGGTCCTGGATGAAAGCAGACGGTACTAGAAGAATGTTTATCAGTGGTTTATTGAGTATGCAAAAACATCAAACTGTGTGGATCCTAACAAATTATAAACAAAATTGCAAATGATGGACATTTGAGAACATCAAATTGTGCTTATGAGATACCTATACATAGACCAAGAGGCAGTTGTTCAGAGAGAATAAAGGGATATTTGTAACTTAAGGTTTAGACAGCTGTGATTCAGGGTTGTGTCTTTTTACCATGCTTATTCAATCTGTATGTTAATTATATAACCCCAAAAGCTGCAATATATGAAGAACAGGGCAAGAAAATTGGAGGAGAACATATTAACAACTTGCGTTATACAGATGACACAAGCTTGCTTGCTGAAGTGAAGACGACTTGAAACAATTACTGGCAAAGATCAAAGAATGTAGCTTTCAATATAGACTACATTTCAACATAAAGAAAAAAAAGGTCCTCACAACTGGACCAATAAGCAACATCACAATAAATGGAAAAAGGATGTAGGTTGCGGAGAATTTCATTTTTTTTTTTTTTTTTTTTTTTTTTTGCATCCACAATTAGTACTTATGGAAGCAGCAGTTAAAAATTTGAAAGATGCAGTGGGAAAATCCATTGCAAAGTGTTCAAAGGCAGAGATGTCACTTTAAAAATTAACATGTGCCTAACCCAAGTCATGATGTTCTCAATACCATCATATGCGTGCAAAAGATGGATAATAAACAAAAAAGATTGAAGAACTGACACATTTGAGTGGTAGTATTCGGGAAGAATATTTCCTATACCGTGGGATCCTGTAGGAATGACCAATTCTGTCGTGGAAGAAATAATACCAGAATTTTCTTTAGAATTAAGGATAGTGAGACTATGTCTTGCATACTTTGGTTATGTTGTCAGGAGCTATCATTTCCTGAAGAACGTCATGCTTGATAAAGTACATAGTCAGCAGAAAGGAGAAAGACCTTCTAGAAGATGGACTGACAAAGGGGATACAGCAATGGGCTCGACAGTAACGATGAGTGTAAGTGTGGCCCGGGACCGGGCAGGGTTTTGTTCAGTGATACAAAGGGATGCTGCGAGTGAGAACTAGCACGTGGCAACATAATGGAATGAGATGGATCAGTTTCAGTTATATTGATGACATCTACAAGATTAGATGGTTTTTAAAGCTGATTTTTTTGAGAGACATAAGAGAGCAGAGAGACATAGGGACCTCCTACTACCAAGAAAGAAGCTCAGAATCAGAGTGCATCCTTTGGACATGAGGTTTGTCCACTGAGGTGTTCCCATACCAAGGAAAGGCTGATGATAAGGGTCTGCCTTCAGAGCTGACAAAGAGATAAAGCCTTCCACTGGAGCCATTGCCCTGAATTTGGACTTCTAGCCTTCTGGATCGTGAGAGAATAACTTTCTCTTTGTTAAAGTTATCCACTTGTGGTATATTTTTTTAATTTTTTATTTATTATGATTCAGTGAAAGTGTATAATCTGGTTTAAGTTCGCATGCCTGCCTAGGTGCAGCTGCTACTGCTCTCCTTGCCCGGTGACAGAACTCTCCTCCTTTCTGTTCTACACATGTCATATCCTCTTCACAGTCTCCTGTCCTTCCTTCTCCACCCTTTCCACTCCCCTCTAGTAAGAGTACAGTAGGGCAACATCCTGTAGATGTATAGAACCATGAAGTGCACACACGATATGGTCTCTCTGTGTTGCCAAGTGCAACCTATTCCTGTCTGAGAAATTAACCTGAGTAATGATTGTGGAATTTCTGTTATAGCAACAGTAGATAACTAAGACACTAGGTATCTGACAGATTTATTGTAAATCTTCTATAGGTTTTTAAAGAAGTTAAATATTCTGCTCAAGTCATGAATCTTTCAAAAAAAAAACTTAAGGGAAAAATTAATGCTCTATACTACTAAAATCTCCCATTTCCATACTTTCCTTTTTCTTAACCAGATCTCTCAAATTCTTATCAATATCTTTTTTTGTATTTCTTTAAGTTTTAACTTACATATTTACCTCCAATGGTATTTTATATATACACTGTTATGAGGTCTAATTTCTTCAAAGCCTTCGTCTTCCTTCACAGCATTACAGCATTCTGGTTAGAACTACTTAGTACTCTTAACTTTAAATTCCCCCTGTCAAATTCAGTATTACCAGTCTTTCCTTAAGTTCAAAAATCCTTTTTTGGTGGATAGTTATTTGCTCAACTACGTATTTAAAAACATCATTTACTTTATTTTAATGTATTTGTCTATTATGTTATTTTGTTATTTTTACTTAGGAAAAACAAAAATTCTTCAGCCTGTTACATACTAAAACTTAATGTACAGCTTCACATATTTTCTTTCCCTGTCTTTATAATATTTTATGCACAGCTCCTCTTGGCTGGCTCCTCTTATTCTAGAGAATTTACTGATTTTCTATCAAATTATATTCTCCTACTAAAACTACAATCAATATAAAATTTGCCTATATATATACACATATATATACATAGAGTGGATCTTTATTAAAGTGACACAGTTCTTTCCATTCACCCGTTTATTTCTGATGAAATCCAAGCACTCAATGTAAGACATTTTTCTCACCTTCTATTTATTAGTCTGCTGATAATACTAAATAAATATCTCTGGGAATGTATGTGGAAAGGATAACTCCAAGAATTTTGCTTTTGTACACTGACAAACTGTTAATCCAAGATTGTGCTGGAAGCTTTTCCAGTAATGTTAAGCAGCTCAACAGATTTGCATGGCTTTGAGTTATCTCAGTAGGGTTAGCATCAGTTTGCAGCAACACTTCATGTTCACATGTTTTTGCATATATCACAGGTGAGAGTCTGTACACTGATTACCAAATGTTTAATTTTAATACTTACCTTGTGCTTTCTTAAATATCTCCCCTCTTTAGAATTAAAAGGGTCTCCAAAAGTCATTTGGGTTTTTAAATAACACTGGATGAATAAAAGTTCTTTTCAAAAGGTTAAAAGAACCCGTAACTCTTTGAATAGAGAAAATACAGATGATCTCTTTTGGTAATTGTTAAAGGTCATGTTTTAATCTAGTGCCTCACACTGATAATAGGGAACAGTCACAGGGCCATAGCTGAAGGTCAGAACATCACACTAAACTCAAAGAATATTAGAAAAAAAATCAATTAAACATGATATTTTTCTTCTGAAATTATCAGATTTAAGCTGATTAAAATAGTCAATATGGAGCGGCTGTTTTAAAGAGACACATATTTGAATGTTTTGAGAAAACTACAAAAAGAGAAAGAAAGAAATTAGATGGATTATAGTATGACTCCACTAATTTTATTTGTGTCTAGTCCTAGTGGTTCACATAGCACAAAAAGTAGTTCAAAGGTAGTTTGATATTCAAACTGTGTCTTGATGAGCCTTCTTAATTTGAAAAACATTTTCCCTCCTTCCAGACTATTTTCTTGTTGTTGCTAGATGAAATATCTGATTGTGTTGATAAAATCTGTCCAGAGTGCAAGTAGATAAAATTCTAAACACAAATTATGTGGCATGGTCGTTCTTTTGGTACTTTCATAATATTAGACAAAACCCAACCTAAAAACCAACCTTGTTTTAAAATGGAAACATTTTATGTTGCTAATGTATTATTGCTGATTAAATATTAAAATATAGAATGTATTACAAATATAATGCTGCTTGAATACTCTGGGGGTCAGTTCCACCCTGGCCCCTAGGGTCGCCATGAGTCAGATCCAACTCAACAGCACTTGGCTTGGCTTGGCTGATTAAACATTATTCACTACTCATGAGTCGGATCCTACATGCCTGCACTTGGCTTGGGTTTGGCTTTTATTCGTAAGAAGGCTAGAAATGCTGTTGTTAGTTGCCTTTACTAGACTCCACCATGCTGCCTCATGTGTGCAGAGTAGAATTGATCCACAGAGTTTTCAAGGCTGTAACCTTCTGCAACAGATCACCTTGCGTGTTTTCCCAAGCACCTCTAGGTGGATTCAATTTGCCAACATTTGGGTTAGTAGTCAAGAGCTTAATCTTTTCTCCATTCAGGGACTCCAAGTTAGGATTAGAAAAGAAATAGTAAAATAAGTGTGTTCTTAAAGTGTTTGAATGGTTTGAGTCACAGGAAATAGAATACTATTGTTTCAGTAGAATATAATTCTCCTTTACAATCACTTGGTAAGACAGTTATTTTTGTAACAACTTTTGAGATGTCAGTCTAAGGTTTAGGTAGCTGCCAAAGGTCCCTATGTAAATGAGGAATGCATACCAATTAGCACAGGGCTATTCTTTGTTTCTCTCACCTGCCTTGACCTATGGAACTCTGTCCCCTGAATGATCCACATCAAAGACTAACTTCAGAGATTCAGGCAGTGCTCTGAAGGTATAGGTCAAGGAGCAGCTGCAGAGTGGTTTGGGAAAAGTGAATTTGGAATGCAATGTGGAAGAAAAAATCATGTATGTGACATTATTCTCCAAAATTCAAGAGTATAAAAGAAAAGAGTCATGAAAATATTTACTTTCTTTCTGTTCTTCATGATTTCAGTTTAAAAAAAAAAACGAAGACATGGGGGGCGGAGTCAAGATGGCAGACTAAACACACATCTCCCTAAATCCCTCTGGAAACCAAGACCTGAACTGATAACTAAATGGAGCCTTCTGGACACCTAGTCAGCCCTAGGACACTACATAAGGCTGTTAATTTGGACTTCATATCACTGAATGGAGAACTTCCTCTCTTTTCCTGGCCCCTGCTCTTGGTGAGTGCTGGCTTTCATGGATCGAGTGTAACTAGCCATTTTAACAATTTTTCTCTGTCTTGGCTGGTGGGCGGAGCTGGGACTTGACTGGCAGCTGGTCTCAGGCATACTGTACATCTTGGACTCTGTACATCTTGGCACCTCTGGTCTCTCTTTCCATCTCCACCTTTGAATGGCCTGTGCCAGTGCAGGCAGGTAGCTTGTGCAGGATGCCATCGTGTTCCACTGGGAGGTGTAGATACCCTTATGGAGGCCTCAGCTGGACCTAATTCCTAGGCCAAGAGGCAGCACCTGCCCAGAGGAGAGTACTTTTCCTACAGAAAAGCAGTATTCTACACAGTATTGTCTACAGCTGGGGCCCAGCAGCAGAAGCCAGTAAGGTAGTAGCCTTTCTGTATTTTAAACTATTTTATAACATCTGGGGTTGGATATAGATATGCTTACTTTGCAAGCTGGAATGAGGAACCTATGTACCTGAAAACCTGACTGACTTTGGAATTTCTCACATACCCTTTACTTTTCATTTTAAGATGGCCTAGAGAAATAACTGCAACCCATCCTCACAGCATCTCTCTCAGCCTCTACTGACTCACATGATGCCCAAAAAGCAAAAAAAAAAAAAAAAGCATAATGAAGAAAGCATGCATGGCTTCAGAAAGCACCCAAAATAGTGAACCAAAGAACTTCATGGACGTAGAAACCTTTCTGAAGCTATTGGAAGGTGAATACAAAAGGATTATGTACAGAGCCCTGACCTTATACAAAATGCAGCACAGCAAAATGAAAAATTAAGCAAGCTGCTCGGTCTGATGGAACGCCAGTACTCTGACATCCAGCAGATCAAGTCAATTCAAAGCCAAGAAAACAGAATGGAACAAATGGAAAAGAGACTTTCTGACTTAGAAGACAGAGCTACTCACTCCAGCATCTATGAGGAGAAATCAGAAAAATGAAGACACATTAAGAAGCACATGGGGCTCTATTAAGGGGAACAATCTGTGATTAACTGGAGATCCCGATCAGGGTGAGACATCTGAGCAAGCAGAGAGTATTGTTGCTGAGCTGCCGACAGAAAACTTCTCTGAAGTTATGAAAGAAGAGAATATAGATATCCAAGATGCATATCGAATGCCACTCAATATAGATCTCAAAAGAAAGATTCCAAGACATAATCAAGCTTAACAAAATGAAACATAAGCAGAAACTCTTAAAGGCAGCAAGACTCAAAGCAAGACTAACATACAGAGGGAAACCCTGTAGACATTCATCAGATTTCTCAGCAGAAACAATGCTGGCATGAAGACAGCAGCATGATACGTTCAAAGTCCTTGAAGGAGAAACACTTCCAACCAAGAATTATATATTCTGCAAAACTATCTTTCAAATATGAAAATGAAATTAAGACATTCACAGATAAACAGACTCACAGACCTTGTAAAAAGCAAACCAAAGCTACAAGAAATACTGAAAGAATCTCTTGACTTAGAAGAACAAAACCACTAACTTTATATTTTAGAAGCAAATACAGAACAATATCACTCAAAAACCTACTGAGTTAGGGAAGGCTGCAGACTCAGTCAAAGCTATAATAGTGAAAGAAATGATACAGTGATCATATCATGAAAACTATGATGTCATCGTATTAAAAAGAGGAATGTACTACAGTCATTATAGTCCTTACAGATGGAGAGGAAGTTAATAGTGATAGTAATTAGAATCGTGTTTATACATAGTTTATCAAGAGTAATCACAGGGGCAGCCATAAATCACAATAAAGATGCAACATATCAAACCAAGAAACAGAATACAGGAGTCTAAACGACCACAGAACCAACCATGAAAAAAGTGGAAAATCAGCTCACAAAGAAGTATGTCCCAGAACAGATTAATAAGAATAACAGAGAAAACATCAACACAAAAATAAACATCACAATGACAGAACTAAACACATAGCTATCAATAACTACATTGAATGTGAAGGGATTGAATGCCCCTGTAAAGAGTCATTGAGTTACATCTTGGATCAAAAGACATGGCCCATCCATATGCTGCCTACAAGAAACTCATCTCAGACTTAAAGATACAAACAAACTGAAAATTAAAGGATGGAAGAATATATATCAAGCTAATAATGAACAAAGAAGAGCAGGGGTGGCAATTCAAAACTCAGATAAAATCAAATCCACCATCGTGGACAAGAATGGACACTATTGCTGAAAGGTGCAGTACACAAACAGGACTTAATATTAAATGTCTATGCACCTAATATTAGAGCACCTAAATACATAGAAGAAACACTGACTACACTCAAAAAGGAGATAGATCACTCCACAATAATAGTAGGAGACTTCCACATTCTACTCTCAATATTGGGCAGATCATTTAAAAAGTAGCTCAATAAACACACAGAAGATTTTATTGCCATAATTAACCAACTAGACCTCATCGACATATACAGAAATTTCTATCCATCAACTACACCTTCTTCTCCAGTGATAAAGAACAACGGTGATTTTAGGAAACATCTCATAACCTGGTTTCAATTGGAGGACCCTATGCTGAGTGAAAGTGGTCAGTAACAAATGGACAAATATTGTGTGAGACACCTACAATAAGAACTTAAAAACAGACTCATGCATAGAAGAAAAGACTCTTTAACAGATGCAGGGGTGGGGCGGGAAGGTGGATGAAGGAGGAGGGTTTAGATTAGATAGTTGATAGAAATTTGGTTGAGTGAAATCTGTGACAGCACATATTAGAAAGAACTTCAATATTAACTGGACTTCAACATAAGACGATCACTCTTCCCATCTTAATCCAATATTTCAAAAGCAGAGTAGTTCTAGCGGGGGTGCCGGGGACCTCACTCTCAGGTGAAATCAAGGCCAATTGGCACAACTAGTGTTTTGCTAAGAGAGCCTTCTGCATCCCACATTGGTGAGTGGTGTCTGGGCTCTTAAGGTCTACCAAGTTGCCAACTGAGGGTATAGCAAATGGCCCTAACTCAACATGAACAGATGATCACCAAGGACCAAAATGACATGGGGGAAACAACTCAGAAGACAGAGAGACTCACCTAAGTGGGTGACTACATTGACTTGTGACTGCAAGAATTGAACGGTGCCTGGCCACTACCAGTGATAGCTGTGATGGAGCTCACCAAGTGGAGTCTTACTGGCAACACAAAGAATAAAAAGTACACCCTGAGATCTCCACTAAAAGACTGCAATTGATGGTCTGGGGGCCTCAGGGTTCCCCTGGGAGCATGGCCCCTAGCCCTGATGCTGACCCTGTCAGTAAATCATAAGAGAGGTCAACTCTTTGGACAGCAATGGATTGGACTTGGCTGCACAGAGTGATCATATCATGTGTACAATTTATGGTTCTATGCGTATATAAGGTGTCCTGCTGACCTCTTACTGGAGGTGGTGAGTAGGTGGAGTGGAGGGGATAGGAGATTGCTGGGAGGATAAGACATGTGTGGAGTGGAGAGGAAGAGTGTGCTGTCACCGGGCAGGGAGAGCAGTGGGAGCTGCGTATAGGTGGAATGCAAATTTATATGGGAAGGTACCTATTCATTCAATCAGAATTAAAAAAAAAGGAAACAAAGAAACAGTGCTTTAGAAATAAAATGGTTGCTATAGAAAGGGTAAGAAAAGGGTTCTTGTGGGAATATATATATATATATTTTCTATTTCACTGCTAATAAAAAGAACTCTGGAGTCACTAAGTTACACAATCGTTTATAACTGTCAAACAATTCTGAGGGAAGGAGGGGTGGAAAACAGCAAACGCTTTCTACAATGTGTTAGAATTTGCTGTTATAATCTGCCCTAGTTGTTCAAAAAATAACAGCTATTACTGACTGAATGCATGTTTCATAGAGTTTTATTTCAATTATAATATTTTATTCTCGTAAAAACACTGTTCAGCAGTAACTAAAGCTCACTGGAACCAATATCTGAAATTTCACATAGTTAGCAATTCAATAATCATTATCCAACAAGTTACATTTTCCCCAAAATTTTTATCACGGGCTTCAAAAAGGACAAATCATCTAGACATATTCATTGTACCCTCTTCTCAGTGTTGACTGCGTGATAGCTTGCGGTACCAGAAACTCCATAAATCAGGTGGGACACATTCTCCCTCTACAAAAGGTAGTGGTTACTGCGGTTTGCAGATGTTTTCCATCTCTCCTGATAGTTTCATCATATCATCATTCATGCTGTAAGTTTTGCACAGATTTATGATCTTATATTTGTGGTTGAATAAAATTAGGAGATTAAGAACAAAACAAAAACCTACATTTATGTTTGAGGGAATTTGTTTTGACCTAGTTACATCTTGGTAAAAAAAATTCCTAAATCTGAGACGGATTTGATGTAGTCCATTTTTTATCTTGCTTGGTGTATTTATACTCAAATTATTTATAGATGGGTTGGTATCTTTTTGCTTTTTTTTTTCTTCTCAGAACTTTAAATTTTACAGATGACCCATAAGATGCTGTCAATACTAGTGATAATAAAAACCACTATGCATAATAATTAACTTTAATAAATTCTATGAGGTAAAATGTTTGAAGCAAGGTTTCTATACAAAATAAAATTTAGCAAAATTTTTATCACTCAACTTCTGATATTTAAATAACAATTATTCTTTTCTCAAAGAATTATGATTTAAATCACATGTCTAAATCAAATGGTGACTTGTTAGTTTTCATTAAAAAAGAAACTAACAATTTTATTACATTTTTAAAAAAAGTCTCACATAACAAAAAAGTAAAAATTTCGATATAACATGTAAAATGATTACCTGCCAGCCAGCCAAGTGCCGTCGAGGTGGATCCAACTCATGTAACTGCAATTAATTGGATATTCCTAAGAATGTAACCATGTCCTGGTGGCACAGTGGTTTAGAGTGCAGCTATTAACCAAAAGTCAGTAGTTCACATCCAGCAGTCACTCCTTGGAAACCCTGTGAGACAGTTTGACTCTGTCCTACAGGGTCACTGTAAGTTGGAATTGAGTCAACAGCAAATGGTTGTGCATCTGATAAAGACGCTACGCTACTAAACAAAAAGTGAACTGTTCAAACCCACCCACTGCTCCACCTGTGAAAGATATGGCAGTCTGTTTCCATAAAAATTACAGCCTTCAAATTCCTAAGTTCTCCTCTGTCCTAGGGGGTTGTGATGAGTCAGAATGAACTCCAAGTCAAGGGGTTATACATCTAATGGTTTTTATAAATGATTTTCTTAAGTTTAACTACATTTACAGTTCAACAAGTGTAATTATTCTTAACCATCTTAATTTTATCTTAAATCTGCTGTTACCCCTCCTCCTCCAATTTATCATTCATCTCTAGGCTGCAGCCATAGGGATTTCACTCATTTAAAAGTAGGCTATGCATTTATAGTCACTTTGCTATCCCACTTTCCCAGTTCCGCTTTCAAGTCCTGTGACTGTTTGCTTTCAGCTGACATATCATAACAGCACCTTACTGTGTGCTCTAATAATTTTTTTCTATTTTGGCACTTGCCAGGTACTCATCAACATATACTTTAAAGATAGTTCAGCTCATTTCAGAAAGCCTTTTATCTAATTCTGTTGTCTTAGTTTATATTATTTTTCTTTTCTAAAAAGTCTTTTCCACATTAAAAATCATTACTATCAAGTTGAATCTGACTCATAGTGACCCTAGAGGACAGAGTAGAACTGCCCAGTAGATTTTCCAAGGAGCACGTGATGCATTTGAATGGACAACCTTTTGGTTAGCAGCTGTAACACTTTACCACTTTGCAACTAAGGTTGCCAACATCAGAGCTTGGTAAAACAAGAAACTAAATGCATAGACTCAAGCCTGCCTTATACTGACACTGTAGGACACAGTAAAAACGCCTCATAGGGATTCCAAGAAACAGCTTGTGGATTTAAAATGCCTACTTTTTGTTTAGCAGCCAAATGCTTATCCACTGTGCCATGTTAGATCTTGGTAGGGCTCTCAAAAATTGTTCCCTGGAATATCTATGCCCTAAGCATGTTACCTTACATGCTAACAGTGTCTTTGCAGATAACTATTGTTGTGAATCTTGAGGTGAGGACACTATCCTAGATTATCTAGGTAGAAGAGTATTTATATGAGGGAAGCAGTCCATTCAGCATCAGTAGTAGCAGTTCTAATGCAAGGAGTTATAATGACACATGGTAAGAACCGCAGCCAAAGAATGGAGGTGGCGTTTAGATGCTGAAAAGGTCTGGGAATAGACTCTCCCTTTAGAGACTGCAGAAGGAATCATCTCTCTCTACAACTGAGCTTTAGCTCAGTAAGACTGGTTTTGGAATTTTGATCTCTAGAACAGTAAGATAATATTTTTGTATTGTTTTAAGCCATTAAAGTTATGTCATTTTTTTTCTCTTTTTTTTGAGTGGCATTCAGAAACTAATGCAAGTACTGAATGCTACTGTTTTCAACTTCCATACCATACTCATTACTCTTTCAAGCTATATTAAATAATATAATGAGGAAAAATTAATCTGTAGGGATTTAAGTTGCTTTCAGATGGGAGAAGCTGGGATTTCCGGAATTAAATTTGGTGGAAGAGAAATTTGATGATGTATAGATTTTCATGTTTAGCAAGAATTGCATGTTAACATAAAACTTGATAAGATTTCAAAGTGTAAATTTTAATAAGTATTCTTTACTTTTAATCTGTCCTCTGAGATCCACTTAAGAGCAGGCGTAGCTTAATCTTCCTAACTAAAAAAAAAAAGTCTTTGTTCACTGCAATAACTAACACTAACTTCAGATAAATCAATGGTATGGTCACTGAGTAATGCAGCCTAATCTATAGCTGGGAAACCCTGGTGGCATAGTGGTTAAGTGTCACATTTTCTAACCAAAAGTTTGAAAGTTTAAATCTGCCAGGCACTCCTTGGAAACTCTATGGAGCAATTCTACTCTGTCCCATAGTTGCACTATGAGTCATAATCAACTTGACGGCAGTGGATTTGGTTTGGTTTGAATATATAGCTGATTATTTTACACTGAATTTCTCTCTCTACTTTTAATATTTTGTTTCCAGAAAATTCTAATGACTGTGTAAATAAACTGTTCATAGTTCCATTAGAAGTTATATACATAATGTTAGCTATGAATTATCAGTGTCTTGGAGTAGTTCGAGCTCAGAACATACGTGAATGTCCAAGTTGCCATTATAAAGAGCCATGAAACAATTTAAGTGATGCAATGTAACTATTTTCACAGAGCTAATTGCGATCAACTCCTAAAACAGGTCTGATGAGATAGTTTAAGTGCAATCCAACCCCAAGTACCTACTTAGTAATGGAAAGGTATACTCACTTCATCTGATATAACCATAGGTCTATATTTAGGACTAGAGTACTGAGACACTTTTGAACAAAAACCAAATGAAAAGAGGAAAAAAATAAACACTGCCATCAAATCAATTCCAACTCATAGGGACCACATAGAACAGAGTAGAACTGACCCATACAGCTTCCAAGGCTGTAATCTTTGCAAAAGAAGAGTGCCATAACTTTCTCCTGCAGAATGGCTCATCAGTTTGAAACACCAGCCCTGAAGCTGCCCCTGTTTATAAATCATTACTAAGGTCAACTCCTCAGACAGGAATGCATTGGATTTGGTGACACAGAGTGACCACATCATGTGTGTACTTTATGGTTCTATGCATTTATAGGATGCCAACCTACTGGCCTCTTACTAGATGGGAGTGGAGAGGGTGGAGACGATGGGATAGGAGATTGTTAAGAAGATATGACATACGTAGAACAGAAAGGAAGAGTGTGCTGTCACTAGGCAACAAGAGCAGAAGGAGCTGCACATAGGCAGACACGCAAATTTAAACTAGATTGTACACTTTCACTCAATCACAATGAATACATAAAGTATAAAAAAATAAATGAAATCAACTAATTATTATCTAATTCCTAAATCAAAGACAAATTCAGTGAAAGATATTTTAATATATTTTCAATATCTCATGTAAATAAAAACACATTGTACTCTTTTAAACTAACGTATTTATGATATCCGTGACATAATTTTTCTCCAGTACAATTATTACTTGTAGCAATCCCTGATAGAACACAGAATCTCTATTATAATACTCCATATTGCACCATCCACAATGAAGGTACAATGTATTTCAGCAAAGAAAACTAAGCTACAGAAATCTGTTTTGAAGTAAACAGTGCTAATGCCTCAGACAGGTACTCTACAATACCGAACTGAGCTGTTTACAGACATGTAGTGTTCATTCTACTGTTGTTGCTTCATAAGTATGAAAAGTTATTTCCACTCTGTGGCTCCGGTGGCACAGTGGTTGAGCACTCAGTTGCCAACCAGAATTTCATCTGTTCTAATCCACCAGTTGCTCCTTGGAAACCCTATGGGTGAGTTCTACTCTCTCCATAGGGTCACAATTAGTTGGAATAGATTAGATGGCAGTGAGTTTTTTTCCTTTTTTATCTGTTTGATTTTTCTTTTTCTCTCGTCCTTGCCCTCTCTCCACATTTCTAAAAGTATAGGATGGTATGTAAAAAGACACAACTTCTGAAGAATGATGAGTACACTTACTTTATCATTTATTGCACAAAATCATCAATGGATATCAGAGACAGTGTTGTCTACAGAAAGGACTTGCTTTAAGGTGGTGACAAGGGCAATCTCACAATACTTGCCTGTAGTGTTTCAAGTACAGAAAGATAATTTTTGTCTTATTGCAACCAATGCAACAACAATCTGCACAGAATTACAAATATATGTCATCTGTTATACTTTATCAGCCTCTGATTCTTTACAAATGTCCTCACAGAACTAATTAATAAGTACTAGATACTGAGCAGTAGACACGAAACACCTGCATTTTGTTATGCTCTGTTGTGCTCGTTCACCAAGAAGAGTAATATCAGAAAGTGAATCACTCTGTCTCTGAAAACTTGGCATCAAAAGAAAATACTTTCAAACAATATTGGAAAAAAAAAACCTTAAATTCAAAACCTTTGCAGAGAAATGCCAATTGATGCTCTAGAAAAATGTACACCTTACCACAAATGAGCAAGTTAAATAAGATCTTACAAGGCATGGGGCTACAAACTCAACCTTTGAAGACCAAGACCCTGAGTTTCTCCAGGCTCCACCATTTATTAGTTATGTAACCCAGGTCAAGTTATCTAATCTTTTCATGCCTCATTTTTATCATCAGCAGAATTAGGAAAATGTCAGTATCTGGTTCTTATGATTATAGTGAGAAATAAATGAGTCAACAGTCTTTAAACACTTGAACAAGTGGAGCCGATATGTTAAGTACTGCATAATTGCTGGATCTACGTTGCTGTTGTTAGGTGCCATCAAGGGGGTTCCCACTCACCACAACCCTATAGGTCAGAGCAGAGCTGCACCATACAGTTTCCAAAGAGCACCTTGAGGATTTGAACTGCTGACCTGAAGGTTAGCAGCCACAGCACTACCCCACTATCCCATCAAGGTTTCCACTTGATTTATAGAAAATCAAAATAAATAAACATAATACTTTATCAAGTCCACAGTTCCGTAGATAATTTCATTTGTCCTCTGTGAACTCAAACTTTGCAACCCTTAAAACTAAATTAGAGGGTTAATGAACAGCTGACAGGAATTAAGTTATTTTCTAAGCTCTGAAGAAAATTAGGAGAAATCCATAACATGTGGGGGGAAGGGAAGGAGATACAAAGGGTCAACCAAGAACACAAATCTCTCAAACAATAAGAAAAAATGGTGATTTTCTGTTTAAATAAAACAGAAATGTGTCAGCTCCAAAATACCTTACTAGAAATACGTTGAAGATTATAATTACAAGTATAAAAGAAACTGATATTTAAAAATCATAGCTCATAATCATGTGCATTACTTACAAAACCAAGACACACGGTAGTCATCCATTGATATTGTTACTGTTTGCACCAGCAGGTCGATTCTGACTCACAGAGACCCTACGGTTCAACAAAAGGAAACAGTGCCTGATCCCGCTCCATTTTCCCAGTTGTTTTCCTTCACCCTGTTGTTTTATCCACTGAGTCAACCCATCTGGTTGAGAATTTTCCTCTTTTTTTGATGACCATCTACTACGTCAAAAATGATGTCCTTATCAAGGGATTAGTGTCTCCTGATAACGTGTCCAAAGTGTGTGAGAGGAAGTCTTGCCAATCTTGCTTCTAAGGAACATTCTTCTGTACTTCTTCCAAAACAGGCTTGTTTGTCCTTCTGGTAGACCACGGTATAATCAATAGTCTTCATTAACACCATTATTCAAAGATGTCAGTTCTTTGGTTTTCCTCATTTACTGGCCACTTTTCACAGGCATAAGAAGCTATTGAAAGCACTATGGCTTAGGTCAGGTGCACCTTAATATGTAAAGTGACGTCTTTGCTACTCAACACTTTGAACAGGTCTTTTACAGCAGATATGCCCAGAACAATGAATTGTTTGATTTCTTGATGTCTGTTTCCAGCAACACTAATTCTGAACTCAAGTAAAATAAAACCCTCTACGACTTCAGTCTTTTCTCTGTTTATCATGATGCTGTTTATTGGTTGAGTTTTGTGGAATTTTGTTTCCTTTCTGTTGAAGAATAATCCTTACTGAAGACTGTAATATTCGACCTTTATCAGTAAGTTTTTCAAGCCTTCTTTACTTTCAGCAAGGAAGGTTATGCCACCTGCATAGCACAGATCACTGGTAAACTTTCCTTTAATTTTGATGCCACATTCTTTTGGGGGGGGAGGCATTGTTCATATGTGCTAACTAAGCCTGAGGAAGCACTTTTATGGAATTCAACTGAAATAGCCTGTTAATGAGGAAGGACAGGGCTGATTTGGAAGGGCACAGTACAGAGGAAATGGCGTAGTCACGGTGCTGGTAGGAAACAGATTTCACTCCCTGCGATTCTTGTGAAGGTGGTGGCTCAGTCAAGTTCACATTGCCTGGCAACAAAAAGGAGCCGATACCACCACTAGGGCTGAGCTGGAGCCATGGAGGAGCACTACCAGCACATGCCACTTCAGAAAGAAATACCCTGGCCTCTCCTGCCTTGCAGTTTCCCACCAGTGTCAGCCATTGGCCAAATCGAACAAGAGCTGCAGTCTGCAGGATCAGCCTCGTAGCTGGGCAGTGAAAAATGAAGAAGAGTTGGAGTAAGTGGAAAGGTGGAAAATAACCAGGAAAAGGAATGTATATGTATGCCTATGTCTATGTATATATATTTATTTATTCTGATTGAATGAAAATTTATATTCCCGTAAAAATTCGCATGCTCTCCTATATGCAGCTCCCACTGCTCTCCCTGCCCTGTGACAGCACCTCCTTTCTCTCTGCTCCATATATGTCGTATCCTCCCAACAGTCTCCTATACTCTCCTCTCCACCCACTCCGCTTCCTCCAGTAAGAGGTCAGCAGGATGACATCCTGTAGATGCAAAGAGCCATGAAATTTCCACAAGGTACGGTCACTGTGCATTGCCAAATGCAATCCATTGCTGTCCAAAAAGTTGACCTTCATTATGATTTGTGGACAGGAGCAGCATCAGGGCCAGGGACCATGCTCCCAGGGGAACATTGAAGCCCCTGGACCATCAGTTGCAGTCTTTCAGTAGAGAGGGTGCACCTTTATTCATTCTTGTGTTGCCAGTGAGACTCAATTTTGTGAGCTCCATCATAGCTATCACTGGTGTGGCTGGGCACCGTCTAGTTCCTCTGGTCATGAGTCAATGTAGAGACCCACTCAAGCGGATCTCTCTGTGTTCTGGGTTCTCTTTCCAACACATCTTTCTGGTCCTCAGTGATCATCTGTTCCTGTTGAGCTGGGACCATTTGCTGTACACTCAGATGGCAGCCTGGAAGCTTTTAAGACTTCAGATGCCACTCACCGATGTCAGGTGCAGAGAGTACTCATTAGCAATCAGGCTTGGGTGAAGATGGGAGGAGTATTCAAATTGTGTTGAAGTCAAGTTAATATTGATCTTCTTTATAATGTGTACTTTCATCAGTTTCCCTCAACCAAATTCCTACTAACTATCTAAAGCTTTCCCCCTCACTACCCTCCCTTGTCACTCTTGCAGCTGTCAAAGAGTCTTTTCTTCTATAATTCTGCATTTCAGTTCTTATAGTAGGGGTCTGGTACAACATTTATCCTTTTGTCACTGACTACTTTCACTCAGTATAATGTTATCCAGTTGAAACCAGGTTAAGTAAGAGGTTCTTGCAATCATCTTTGTTCTTTATCAATCATAGTGTTCCATTGAATATATACATACCATAGTTTACCTATCCATTCATCTGTTGTTGGGCATCTGGGTTGATTCCATCTTTTTGCTATTCTAGACTGTGCTACAATGAACACTCTTGTGCATGTATAAGTTGCTGTGAATGGCCTTGATTCTGTAGGATATATTCCAAGCAGTGGAATTACTGGGTCAAATGGTATACCTACATCCATTTTTTAAGGTAGTGCCAGATTGCTTTCCAAAGAGATTGCACCATTTTGCAATCCCACCAACAGTATAGGAGAGTTCCAGTCTCCTGACGGCCTCTCCAGCATTTGTTGCTTTGCGTTTTTTGGATCATGGCCAACCTTGTTGGGGTGAGATGGTTTCTCATTGTCATTTTGACTTGAATTTAATAGCTAATGATCATGAGTGTGTCCGCATGTGTTTTTTTGCCACCTGGATCTCCTCTTTAGAGAAGTGTCTGTCCGTTTCCTTTGCCCATTGCTTAATTGGATGATTTATCTTTTTCTTATTGATATTTTGTAGTAACTTACAGATTATGGAGATCAGGCATCCATCTGACAGAGTTGCCAAATATTTTTTCCCGTTCTGTAGGTCGCCTCTTACTACTATTAATAAAGTCTTTGGATGAGCAAAAGTGTTTGATTCTTAGTAGTTCCCATTTATCTATTTTCTGATGATTATGGTTTGTTTGACAGATTTTGAAGTCTGTATATGTTGTGTCCTAAAACTTCCATTGTTGTTCCTACTTTTTCTTGGATGAGCTTTATCATTTTAGATTTGATATTTAGGTCTTTTATCTAGTTTAAGTTGGTTTTTGTATAAGGTGTAAGATATAGGTCTTGTTTTAATTTAATGCAGATGGATATCCAATTTTGCCAGCACCATTTGTTGAATAGATTGTTTTTACCCCAGTTTAGTGTCTCAGAGCCTTTGTCAAATATCAACTGTTCATAGGAAGATGGTGTCATGTATGGGGTCTTGATTCTGTTTCTGTGATCTGTCTGTCTGTTTTTGTACCAGTACCAGGCAGTATTGACAACTGTGGCAGTGTAATAGGTTCTAAGGTCAGGTAATGAGAGTCCTCTCAGAGTGTTCTTCTTCTATAGTAATAATGTTTTACTTATCTGGGGCTTCTTCAGCTTCCAGACAAAGTTGTTAATTTGTCTCTCCATCTCATTAAAAAATGTCACTGGAACTTGTACTGGGATTGCATTGTATAAGTAGATTGCTTTGGGTAAAATAGACATTTTCACAAAGTTTAGTCTTCCTATATATGAGCAGGGTAGGTTTCTCCATTTATGTTAGTCTCTCTTAGTTTCTTGTAGTAATAACTTATAGTTCTCTTTGTAAAGTTCTGTTATTTCTCTGGTTAGATTTATTCCTAGGTATTTAACTTCTTAGGGGCTATAGGAGATGGTATTGACTTGGTGATTTCTGCCTCGTTGTTGGTGCAAAAGAATCCTACTAATTTACTTATGTTTATCTTGTATCCTGAGACTTTGCTGAACTCTTCTATCAGTTTGAGTAGTTTCCTTACAGATTCTGTGGGATTCTCTGCATACACAATTGTATCATCTGCATATAGGGAGATTTTTAGTTCTTCTTTGCAGATGCAGATGCACTTTATGCCTGGGTCTTGTCTAATTGCTGTGGCTAGAACTTCTAGTACAAAGTTGAATAGGAGAGGTGAGAGTGGGCATCCTTGTCTAGTTCCCGTTCTCAAGGGAAACTGTTTCAGTCTCTCTCCATTCAGGATGACGTAGCCCATTCTCCACATGCTCAGCTTCTCTGATTACCATGTCTTTATAATAAACCATGCAGTTGCCCCTCATTCTGCTCAATGACTGTCTCGTAATCTATGTACAGATTCCACATTAACACAATGGAGCTTTCATTCTTCACAATGTTGTCCAGAATTTGTTATGATCAACAGAGTCAGATGCTTTTGTATAATCAATAAAACATAGCTAAACCTCTGTCTGGTATTCTCTAATGTCAGCTAAGACCTATCTCACATCAATAATGATATCCCTTGTTTTACATCTTCTTCCGAATCTGGCTGGGATATTTTGCAGTTCCCTGTTGATGTATTGTTGGATTAGCTTTTGCATGATCTTCATCAAAATTTTACATGTGTATGATATTCATGTTTTAGTTTGATAATTTCTGCCTTTATGCATTTCTGACTATTTACTGATACAGTTGTTGATATATCTATTCATGTATGTATTCTTTTAGCTAACACACACAAACATAGGTAAATAGTACTCAGAATCCAAAGATGAGTAGGGACTGAATATTGTATCCTGATAGGAAATAATTTGGGGCTGAGAGATTCAAACATTCGTTAAAAACATCTGACTAAGAGAGCAATAGGTAAGTCAGCTTATTGAAAGGAAAGCTCATCTTGCTGATTAGATAAGTAAAGAAACAGTCCCTTATAGTGGTCATTTTGGGAAAAGAATAATAAAAATGACATAAATATCAACAGCAGTTGTATCTGTCTACATATATAATCTATCTCCTTGTTTGATTTATGACCATTAGCATATAGTTGTAGCTATCGTTAAAGATATATTTATAGTTGTACTTAATTGTCTTAAATTTAGCTCTCACATGTAAATAATATATCAGTGAACAGAGAATTATGAATGGAGCACCAAATGAGTAGACAAGAAACTATAGTAAAAATCTAAGCCTAACCATCAACCGTGAATATGACTTTGGTCAGATTATTTCATATGTGGTTAGATTGAACTGAAACAAGTGGGAAGCTTCAGACACCCTGATTTTGAAAAGTGATTTTAAAGCAGACAGCAAAGATTTAATTCTCTTTGTAAAACTGACTTGTCTTTTCTCCTGTCTTAAAAATTCCTGGCCTTGGCAGGAAGTCACATGTTAGCTGAAAGGAGCTACAGAAATAACATCTTTACAGTTTCCAAATCTTTTTTAGAAACATCAAAACAGATGAGAGATGGCCAGGCACCAGGAAGGACCCCTTTGCTTCAGATGGCAACTGAAAGCAGTCCAGATCCCTGTTCCTGATGCAGATCTTCGAAGGACCCCAGAGCCCCTGAACAGATCCCCCTCCTCACCCCAATCAATCATGTTGTTTTCCTGACACTGGCACCAATACCTGTATCCACATTTCCATGTAACCCTACTCCCTACTCCCTTATATGTATATTTGTAACACCTGATGATGTTTGAGCAGGTTCTTGATCGAGAAAATCTTTTCTGCTCCTTGTACCTTCTAGCGCATAGTAATAAACTCTTTTTGATCACTCACCCTGATATCCATCTCAGAGACTGGCTTTTGGGAACAGGTAACAAAAATATGAAGTCTTGTCCAATAATAGAACTGTAATTTTCTTACTGTATAATTCATGTTTCTGATAAGCTAACGGTACTGCTATGGATGAAGATCACAGATTTAAAACATGGTTTTCAATCTGCTTTAATAAAATCACAAGACAAGTTTATTAAACCAATTCTGTCAGCTTTAGTTATCAGGCAAATAACGCAAGGCTGAAAAAGTGTAATTATCTGTTGAAAGCCTTTATTTTCTGTTGCATGTTGTTTTTAAGGCTTTTTGTTGAATTTTTTCATGTTAAATGTTATTTTGATTTTTTTATCATGCTATTATGCCTTAATAATGACTGGAAAAATTATACAGATTTTCATGAGAAACTAATTATCCAAAAACTTCAGAAACTCAACAATTGTGTCTCAGCATATTTTTTAAATGTATTTTCTTTAAATATTTTTCAATAAAAAAGTGTCTCGATAGAATATTAAATCAAGGGCTAAAATAGCCAACTCCTTATGTAATGTCTCAAAAAAATAATAGATTAATCTAATGGCATTCAGTTCTACCCCGGCCCCTAGGGTCATCATGAATCTGATGAGACTCGACGGCACTTGGCTGGCTTAATGGCATTTACATTACTTCTGAAAAATAGATGAATATCAAATAAGTTACATAGTATAATCTTTGAAATTAAAAAAAACCAAAAAACTTTTATCCACTTGAACATTTAGGGAGAATACAATTCTTTGAGTACATCTTGGTATATCTGCATATATGCTGGATGTAAATATTTTCCTTTGATTTAATTCTAGTACCCTAGATATTTTGGTTGATTTTCTGTTTAATGTAAACAACTAATCTGTGCTTCAGCTATTTGTATTGTATTCACCAATACTAAGCTTCCCTATATAGAACATCAATTATTTATCCCTAAAATAATGCAGCATGAAAAATTACCTGAAACACGTAATTTTTGGCAGATGAGACTTTAATTTTTAGGCCAGGTTAGACTTACAACAGTAATCTTTTACTTCTCATGTGTTTATGGTTGGAATGAGTACTTGGGTTAGGACAATTTATGTCGGAACTCACAGGGAGAACATATACATTTGAGATTGGTTGGGTAGATACTCTAGAATGGCCATACTAGGACAACCAGGCTCTTTTTTTCAGTGTTTCTCACATGTCTACCTCAGTTTACACAGCTATGTTTTCACGGTCATGGTAGGAAGTCAGAAAGAAGCAAGCCCAAGCATTTAATAAGAAGCAAGAGAACAAATGCACATGCTGTACAAGTTTCTGTGTCACGCTTGCTACCAACAATTTGGTCCAAGAAAGTCACACCCTTAAAAATACCCAACTTTGTAGTGCTCTCCCTCCAGAGTCACAGAGGGAGGGCACTACAAAGTTGAACATTTAACATGCAGGAAAAACATTAATTGGAGCCATTACTGACACATAGTAAAAAAATTATGAAAGATTACAGTGGATTATATGAATTACTAGGTACAATTGAGCTCTAGCAAATTCAGTTGTTAAATTCACATTAGCTTCTAATCTCTGCAAGAGAATAAATCTCCTTAAGAACAATGAGTAAGTCACAGATTTAAAATACTTATAAATTATTTTGTTTCCCAGTTATACTCTCATATTTCCTAATTATAAAATGAATCGCTAATTATAGGAATTTTAAAACTGGAAAAATATAAAAATCTTTCATGTTCCATAATCACTACTAAAAATCTTATAACTATTTTAATATTTTCTCTTAACTATGAAAGTTCTGACCATTAAATTTGCAAACTCATACTAGAAAAAGTGCTACACACATCATTGCTGAGTATCACTACCATCACCTTTGAAGCACTCCCTTTGGGAAGCATCAGTGCCATGCCTAATACACCCTTCAAAGCAATTTTGGAAATCTTTCTGGAATGGCCATTAGAGCTGTCATTGCATTACCCTTGATGTCATGTCATCAAAATGTCTTCCTTTCAATACTTTCTTTATCTTCAGATAAAGAAAACAGTCATTGGAGGCCAGGTTAGTTGGGTAGGGAGGGTGTTCCAATACAGTTATTTGTTTACTGGCTGAAGACTCCCTCAACGACAACTTTGCAACTAAGTTCATAAACTTGTCACCTTGCCACCGTGTACAATGGCCATTCCAGAAAGAGTTTCAAAATTGCTGTGAAGGGTAGACTGGGCGCTGGCATCAGTGAATAGCTTCCCAAACAGAGTACTTTGAAGATGACTGTGGTGACATCCAACAGTAAGGTATGCAGCACTTAGAACACTTAAGTTTGCAGAATTATTTTTTTGGACTATGTATGATTATATTTTTAACAACAAATTGGAGAAAATATTTGTATATATATCAATGTTACATTGGAGGAAGTGTCCTTTAACAACCGGTGATAAACAGGTGACACAGTCTTGAATGTTGAAAGCAAAGAGAACAAGAAGTACTTATGAAGACCCAAGACTGCTGCCTTCAGCAAAAAGTACACCTCAGCATAAGAAAAATAAAAAACCTTACAGCTGGGCTGATAGGCTACAGCGTGATAAACAGAAAAGAATGAAGTTGCCTAGTCAACAGCCATGAAAACAACAATCAAGAAATCAAATAATGTGTGCATTGAGAAAATCTGCTGCAAAACAACTCTTTAAATTGTTGAAAAGTAAAAAGGTACTTCTGAAGATTAAGGTGCGCTTGATTCAAGCCATTGTGTTTTCAAGCACCTCACAGGTGTATGAATACTGGATGATGAATAAGGAAGACTAAAGAAGAATTGAGGCATTTGACTTGTGGTGTCAGTGAAAATGTTTAATATATTTCATGCATTGTCAGAAGAAGAAGCAAATCTGTCTTGGAAGTACAACAAGAGAGCTCCTTGGATGTAAGAAAAGTGAGACTTCATCTCATGTCCTTTGGCCATGTTATCAAGACAGACAAATCCCTGGAGAACACCATGCCTGGTAAGGTGGAGGGTTGGGAAAAAGTGGAAGACTGCATACCATAAGATGAGCTGGCATTGTGGCTGCAACAGTGGGCTCAGATAGATAGCAGTAGAGTGAGAATGGTGTAAGACTTGCATTGTTTTTCATGTACGGAAGGTTGCTGTGAGTTCAAACCAATTTGACAGCACTTAACAATAACAACAATCATGTTTGCATCGCAGTTATGTGTATGCAGTGTTTATTCATAACGTCATGGATTGAATTGTGTACCCTAAAATTATATATTAATTTGTCTAGGTCGTGATTCCCAGTACTGTTTGAATGTCCACCATTTCTTCATCTGATGTGATTTTCTTATGTTGTAAATTCTTTGTCTGTGATATTATTGAGGCAGGACTAGGGCGACCTACACGACTAGGTTGTGTCTTGAGTCTATTTATTTTGAGCTACACAAAGGAGAAGCAAGCAGACCCACGGAGGTATCTAATTATCACCAATGAAGGAGAGCCTGGAATGCAACCATATTTTGGACTTGTGATCTCCGTGCCGAGATGGTCCTCAACCAGGGGAATGTTAATGATAAGGAACTTCCCTGAAAGTAGAGGAAGAGGAAAAACTTCTGAAACGGGGTCCCTGAAACTAGCCTTCTAGCCTCTTAATTTGTGATAGAATAAACTTTGATTTGTAAAAGCCATCCACTTTGGCTACTTCTGTTGTGGAACATTAGATAACTAAGACATATAATATAAATATGTGAAAAGAATGTGTTTCTATAGATGTGCACTTATGTGTATATTCTTCTTAACACAAATATTTCCTTACATAAATAAAAATGACTGAAACTCTTTTTTAAGGCATGAGCACATTTATTGAAATGTTTACTTTTTGCAGGAATCTTAAAGTATTTCCAATTTTAAACTATTTTTAGTGTAAGTAGCTTTTATATTCTAATAAGTACATACTTTGTAGCTTTATTTTTTTCAACATGCTATTGTAGAATAGGATTATTGGATGAAAATTTAACTGTTGAGTTTTTCTTAACATATGCTCTCATATTAACTATGAAAACACTTTCACAGTTTCCTTCAGAAATGCAGCCTTCACTCTCAGAAGTTTGGTGACATAATTTATTTTCAATTGTTGCCAATGCAGAGATAAAATATATTATTATTAATATCACTGGCTACAAAATTTACCAATCGTATGATTTTTGTCAAAGTATATCATTTTTTCTGCTTCAGTTTCCTCATCTGTGTAATTGGTATGACTTCATTCACTTTGCAGTGAGGTTTGGTGAGAATTAAATGCAGTGATATTTGCAATGGCCTGAGCACCTTTGCCAGACACAAGAGTTTCAAAAATATTTGATTTTTTTTCTTAAAATCAATAACAAGGCATTATTAATTTTCTATTTTATGACCTGAACATCCAAATATTTAAATTCTTTTTCTGTCAAGGCATTCCTCATTTTCTTACAAGTGTATGAGAGTTCTTTATGCTGAATACATAAACTCATTTTCAGATATATAAAACAGTGATTTTTGTAGTTTATTTGTCTTGCTTACAGTGTTTTATACAAACACTTTATATTTTCAGTGTGTCAAAATATATTATTTTTTCCAAATACATACTTTTTTCTTTTGATCTTATGCTTAGAAAGGACTTCCCAAATTAAACGTTAGAAATGTATCCCTCCAAGGAATAATAAGAGACTTTAAATGACCTGAACGTGAATATGAGTGATTCTCTCCTTCCCACAGGAAAATAAACCTAAGCAAATGGAGAAGGAGGGTGAAAATAATTATCTCTTGTCATATTGCAGATATGAATATTTATAATTTTAGAAACACAACTGCTTCAAAGAAAATCATAATGTCAATATTTAACAGTGATGAATATATCACACATCCTTAGTCTTAACTTACTGGATATCTTTCTTGTTTTCCCATTCTTAGAAGCTGGTGTTTAGTTAAGAGAGATAGATATACTTATGCATATGTTTTCCTCAAATCCTACAGTGAGGACTGATGAGAAATAGATTTAGAAGTCTACCTTCTACTCCCTTGTTGTGTTAAACAAGAGCTAAAAGTAAGGGAGGCAAACTCTAGTGCAAGGCAGGTATGCCGGAGGGCCAGCTCTGTCTGTGCTCTGTAGTGGACATCTTGGTAGGCATGTTGAGTTTGCAAGTTTTTCCCCATAGCTCAAAGTAATTAGACAGCTCTACAGGGAGAATCAGAGGATTGGGGACTTTAAGAACTGTTTCCAAAAAATCCTGGAATGTAGACAGCAACTGCTGCTGTAACAGCATATAGCATAGCACCAAAGAGCATTTTCTTGCATCAGAAGACTGGGCACAATTTATGACCTCGCTGAGTGTCTCTAAGAGATATGAGAGAAGATTCTTAAATCCATATAGTGAAGGATTCTTTGGAGTTTTGCTTTGTCAAGAATGTCATGTAATTGGAATCATACAGTATCTAGTCTTTTCCAAATGACTTATACCACATAGCCATATGCATGAAAGTTTCACTTGCATCTTTATGTCACTTGAGAGCTAATTTCTGTTTACTGCAAAATAATATTCCGTTGTAAGCATATACCACAACTTACTTACCCAGTCAACTACTGAAGAACATTTGATGACCTCTAGATGTTGGCATTTATGAAAACTCCTGCTATAAACATCTATGTACAAGTTTTGTTTTTTTTGTGTGTGTATGTAAATTTTCAATTCAGTTTGGTAAAAATTTAAAAGCATGAATATTGGATCGTATGTTAAGACTATGTTTAGACTTTTTAAAAAGTTGCCAAGTTGTCTTCCTCTTGACTGTGCCACTATGTGTTATCACCAGTAATGAATGACAGCGTCTTTTGTTTAGTATCTTCATGAGCAGTTGGGATGTCAATCTGATGTTGTAGTTTTTTTTTTTTAATGATTTCTGACACTTGAATGTCATCGGTGAGACTTGTTTGATATCAATTATTTACTGACAAATGCTATTAACACCTTTTCATGTGTATTTTGGCATCTACTTATCTTTTTTGTGTGTTAGGAGTGTTCAAAAATTGTATTTTTTCTTATAACAGGATTCTCATTTTTCAGTTTAAAGGGTTTTATTTATATTTTTGTGCACGATTCCTTTATTTTATTCCTGTTTTGCAAATATTTTTGCTTAGGTTATAACTTGTCTTTCTCTTGACACTATCCTTCACAGAGCAGATGGTTTTATTTTAATAAAACTTAATTGTCATTTTTATTCATGTTTCATCTTTTTGTTATTGTATATAAAAACAAACCATTAAACTCAGTGCCACATGGATTTTCTCCTAGATGCTTATTAACAGTTAAATAAACCTAAATTTTTATCTGGATTCTTTTCTTTTTTTTTCTAAGTTGACTCATTTGGGTTTCAATATTATAGATGAAACAGGAATTTCCCATACTTTCCCAACTTTCACATAACACATAAAATAAAGAAAAACATGAAAGTGTAACTGATACCTCCAATAAGCCAGAATGTGCAAAAATCATTTCTGATTTTATAACTAGTCTTTGTAGAAAAGATGAAGAGGAAAAAAATTAGTTACTCGTATCCTGGAAAAGAAGATTTTCCCCAAGTCTTATGTATCCTCATACATTTCTAAACCTTTCTTTAGATATTATTTTAATGCTACGGCATGCAGTTTTTAATGTAACAGTGATGTATTGCTGTTATTGTTAGGTACCCTCAGGTCAACTCCAAGTAATGACATAGTGGTTAAATGTCACACATGCTAACAAAAATCTTGGGAATTTGAATCCATCACACACTCCTTCATAACTCTATAGGGCAGTTCTGCTGTGGCCTATAGGGTCACTATGAGTCTGAAGGGACTTGACAGCAGTGGGTTTCATTTTTTTGGTTTATATGCAACAAAAAAAAACTTTGTGTGGTATGCATCATCTTCATGCTTAAACCCACCGTTGTAGTCACCGTGTAGAGCTAGTGTGTCAGTCTCTGCTGTCAAGAATCTTCCTCTCGTTGGTGACCATCTACTTTATAAAGCATGACGTCCTTCTCTAGGGATTGATCTCTCCCAATAACACTTCTAAAATAAGAGAGAGAAAATCTCACCATTTTCGCTTCTAAGAAATAGTCTAGTTGCACTTCCTTCAAAATGAATTTTGGTCGTTCTTTTGGACTTCCACAGTAGCTTGAAGGTTCTTCACCAACACCCAGATCCAAATGTGTCAATGTTTCTTTTGTCTTCCTTCTCACCATCCGGTTTTCACATGCATGTGAGATGACTGAAGCTACCATGGCTTGGGTCAGGTGAATCTTAGTCATCAGAGACATCTTTGCTTTTTAGCACTTTGCAGAGATCTACTGCAGCAGATTTTCCTTGTAAAGCATTGTGTCATTTCTTGAATGCAGCTTCCATGGACATTAATTGTTGATGTGAGAAGGGTGAAATGCACTACAACTTCACTTTCTTTGCCATTATCATTATGCTATTTATTGATCTAGTTGTAGGGATTTTTATTTCTTTTATGTTGACAAAGCAAAAGGTCATTAAAAAGTCAGAAAAAAAAATGATGAAGTTGGATGTCAAAAAAAGACCGTTAAATTTGCCCCAAGTGCAGAGTTGTTAAAGGAAATGGGAAAAACAATGAAGTATAACAACTGAACAGAAGACTAATGAACAACTCTAAATGTGTTTATGTATGTGATATTTTAAAAAAATATACTATTCTTTTTACTATACTTGGAATATTTTTCTAAAATATTTCTCATTATAAAAAGTTAAAAACAAATTAAAATGAAATAAAGGTAGTGAAGTTTGGCACAAGATCTCAGATTAAGACTTGATATTATATGCTGCCTTATCATCTTGGAAAATTGGAGGTCCTCTAAGAACCTACCCACAGGTTCTGCTCCCCTGTATAACGGCCCCCAACTAAACAATCATACTGAGCAAGCACTTACCACTGAGTAGTTCCCTGTCAACTCATCTAAATCTTCAAACAAATCAAACACATCCTCCCAGGAGAACCAGGGATCACTCATTCTCTAAATATCACCAAATCTGTTTTTCTAGTAGCTCAACCTTTTCCTGAGTATGACTTCCATGTATCCCTGTATGACATGCAGTGTTTTCCTCCCCAAATAAACTGCCAGTGACCTCGTATGTTCAGCATGAGATGCCCTGTGTTTAGGTATCACTATAGTCCTAGGGAAGAATTCCTCTCTCGTCAATACGCAAAGTATGTGAATGTTCTACTTTGAAATACTTTTTATTTTTGAGGTACAAGAAGTCTGTTTTGATGTTATAAAAATGTTTTTGAATTTAAGATTCTGGTTAAACATGATTTGATTGTATTTTAGATATCACTGTGATGCGTATTCTAATTTCATTCTCAATTCATTGTTGATTTTATTGTTAAATGCTAATCGCATAAATAAACATTCATCATTATTTAATGAAGTTTGAGCTATAGCTTTGTTCTTTAGAGGTTTGTTCTGATAATATTTTTAACAGCTACCATACCTGAGATATAGAGTTTTCAAAGATAAATAGATCCAAATGGAAGAGGTATGTTATTGGTGTGTTTCCAAATCCTGATGATCAGCTTCCTAACCAACATATCCATTAATTCAAAATATTTTATCAAAATCTGGCTTATCAATTTGTATTTTCCTTATTGTCGTTTGATTGTCTTTAAAATAAACTACTGGAAAGATCATGCTTTTTTGTTGTTATATTTACAGTGCACTATACTTTTCTGAGACTTTAAAATATAAAGAAACAAAACTGAAAGCATTTTGAATAGCATTCTACAAATCATGACAAATTTTAGATCATAATTTTGTTGATAGTGCACTCATATAAATATTTAGGAGATTTTTAGTTTTGCTACTTCCTTATGTTTATTTTCAAACCTGTTCTTATTGTGAAAGTCCTCTTAAATCTTCCTAAATCATAGAAACCATAGTCTGAAAATCCTCATAGATAGAAACATGCAAACTGCTGTAGGTTGAAAGTGAATGGATAAAAGAGAGTATCATTGTCAATACCTTCAGATTGTGAAAAATCCCATACTTCTCTGCTTACCCAAAATAACTCCTTACTGTCTTATGAGAAGATACAAGAGAACACATGTCAATTAACAAATGCAATACTAGTAAACTATAATATCCTTTGTGTGCATGTATGTAGAACACTCTATTTGGCTTCTATATGACAATGGATAACTTTATGTTCCACTTTGGGGGGGGCTTTCAATTAATTGTCAGTCCTGTGGTCTGGACCAATGAATAAATACATAACTCAACATCACAGTGTTAGGAAATATTTACAAGCTGTCATAAAATAGCTATATTATAAAATCTCCAAGGATAATGAAATTGTCTCATATCTAAATACTATCACCCATTATGCATAATTCTATGCATTCCATGTAGTAAGTTCTATAAAAAAAAAAGATGGACAAATTAATTAGACAAATTGTTGTAGGACATTCCAAAACTATCCATTTTGATATACTTTCACGTACAGCTTACATCACACAATTTGTCCAGACCATCTTTGTTCTATATCTGTTATCTTTAGTAATTCAATAGCGTATTTCAGAATCTGCCATTCTTAGGACAAATTTCTGGAATTTAATAATAATAATTCATAATGGTCTTGATTTATAAAAACAATAACAGAAATATAGTAATTCTGTCACAGTATATCAGATAAACAGTTCTCAAATTTTGATGTCTTTACCAACTGCATCAGAGTCACGTATCTATTGAATGAAAAGAAATGGTGATAGCATTTTTAGTAATCTCCTCTGAGAGTTCTTAATCAAATGTAAGTTTCAGAACCACTCTGTCAAATAATTTCAGCATCATTACAACTCAGAGGTAAATATATTACCCATTTTAGGTGTCAGAAAGTCAAAATATAACTCACCCTCAGCACTCTTTTCAGTATGAGTATTTTTAAATTACTGTTTATACTGTCTTAGGACAAACTCAGTCTGATATTCCTGCCTCCTGACAATGTTTTAATTCATTCTCTTAAACTGTAGCAAAGATTTCTGCTGTATCATTTTCCTGTTTTCTGGGATGAGCATTAAGTTTTTTTTTTTTCCCCCTTTAATTAGCCAGTTTATCAAATTGCTGCATGAATCAGAAGAGTGAATTTAAGACATGTCTCAAGTGGTTCAGTATGGATAATTTAAGCCCAATCTAAAGGCAGGTTTTATTTTCCTGGTTAAACGTTCTCATAATACCATTTCATATGACATGCCAGATTTTTACTATATAAATCATAGATTTTTGTACTTTGCCT
The DNA here is from genome assembly GCA_028571685.1 of Heterohyrax brucei. Lineage (NCBI taxonomy): Eukaryota > Metazoa > Chordata > Mammalia > Hyracoidea > Procaviidae > Heterohyrax > Heterohyrax brucei. The sequence continues at coordinate 50,532,743 of CM053159.1, read as the reverse complement.
TTTGTGGGAGACAGATCTTTCCTGCTTTAACACGTTGTTGCAAGAGATTTCTAAAATTTGTGTTAGTTCTGATGAAATGATAATTCAGGGTGATACCCAAAGGAATTTTCTGAGATTCTTGTTACAAATAATTTTCCTAGGAAGAGGGCAAGGGTTGCTGGGAGGTTGAATCAGATAGCAGATACAGGAGCAACCAAAGTAACGAAAGAGCTGTCTCCTAAGCTCACATTGCAAGCATACAGTTCAATACCGGCATTAACCGGGAGGTCATCCTCACTCCAAGGTGCTCATCCTTTGCAGTTCTCCATCAAGTTGACCCTTCCTCGCTCTGCATCCCGTACTTTTCTCTGCCCGTTAAAGTCTTCACTTCCTCCAGATTTAAGCTTTCCTTTATAATATCCTGTGCTATCATACTATATTGGATTTCTGCACATAAGTTCTTTTTTAATATCATCCCTTGGTGCCTCCGAATTACCGAAAACAACCACAATAACTTAGACAAATTAATTAGTACTAATGTTCATGGCAGAAGGGCTAGGACAGTTCCTGACAAAGGATAGGTGACTAATTTATAATAGAATACATGAATACATGAGAAAGCTCTGCTTTAATACTCCCTTGCTGCTTCTCTGGTAAAAGATACTTATCCTAATCATAATGATTTGAAGGAAATGTTCCTAATTTTGTTGCTTAAATTAGACAAATAAATAAGATGAATTGATAGAATTTAATAAAACAGTAGAAGATTTGCATAATGTCTACTGACAAGGTATTTTGGGCATTCATAATAGTGTCTGCCTGGGTAATTTGGTTTATGGAAAGATTATATCTTATTTTTAATAGCACTCTTCACATTGCAGTCGCACTGGATGTTTTCACTATACTAATTCAGTACTCATACCACTGTATATGCCATGACCTTTAAGAGAATAAACTAAAACTTTTCCTTCCTAAAATTATTGAAAGCAAGAGAGGTGTATAACCAATATAGTTTAATTAAGACCAGGCCATCAGTTCCTGTTCATGCATAGAAATGTTAACTAGGAAAGAGGTCTTCATATATGAGAAATGATACACTTTGCTTCTACATGTAAACATTTTGGCCTAAGAGCACACCTACACACAACAAGGAAAAGAGAATTTTCAAAGAGAAACCTAATTGAGGAAGGCCTCTTGTTATGCACTGAAACCGTGGTCGCTTAGTGGTTGAGTGTTAACCAAATAGTTTGAAGTTCAAATTTACCAGGTGCTCCTTGGAAGCTCTGTGGGACAGTGAGTTCTACCTTGCCCTATAGGGTCGGTATGAGCTGGAATCGACTCGACGGCACTGGGTTCTTGTTATATACGGAAACCCTAGTGGTGTATCAGTTAAGAATTTGGCTGTTAACCTAAAAGTCAGCAGTTTGAATCTACCAGATGTTCCTTGGAAGCCCTATGAGGAAGTTCTACTCTTCTGTACAGGGTCGCTATGAGTCAGAGCTCACTCAGTGGCAACAGGTTTGGTTTCTGCTCCATTGTCATGTACAGGTCCCTAAATGGTACATATGGTTTGCCCCTGATTCCTATCTTCGGTGGTTTCAGAGGCTCTAATCTACCAAGAAATTTCAAGGAAAAAGGGCCTGTCGGTGTACTTACACGACTATTACAGCAAGAAAATCCATTAGAGCTCTGTTCTGTTCTGATGTACATGGGATGGACATGAGCTCAATTGATTCAAAGGAGAAGGATATTTTTCTTTCTGGTGTTGTCATGCATGTAATTAAGCAAATTATACATATATACCATGAGTCGGTTCCAACTCGACGGCACTTGGCTTGGCGATATATACGCACACACGTACATACATATGTGCACACTTGTGAATTTTGTATTTAATGAATAAGTGAATTTTTTTCTAGTTTAGCTATATATTATCTATTTGTGTCTACCTGATATACCTAATGTTGAACCAGAGCTTTAAGTATTTACAAGGTCTTTTTTAAACAATGAAAACTATTTAATTAACAAACTGTAAAGTTCATACTCATGTCAACTACTTTGAATTACCTGTAGACACTTGCAAATTTCTATCTATACCAAACTAAATAAACTAAAACAATAATGCGCTTTTGTGGCGGGGGGATGGTAAGCAGGTTGCATGAATTTATATTCAGAGCAAAATGCCTGCTTGTAGTCTAATTGTAGTCAGTCTGCCTAAGAGAGCAATCAGAATGGTCAGTAGTTTGTATTTTTCTGGAAATTCAGGAAGACTGAAACGGTACATGTAATGGAGGAGATCAGGTGACATCTAACTACCCTAAAAAAAAACCAAAACCAAAACCAAAACCAAAACAAAACACCTAATGTGTTTTCTCCACTTTATCTTGGGCAGTAGTCCCAACCCACGTTTTAAAGTTTGTGTTCTCATCCACACTGAGTTCCACACATGACCTTTAAGCATTTTATACATGAATCAGATGACAACACAGTCACTTGTAAGCCACATGTCCTTGCATTCTTTAGCAGAAAATGATGTTATTTTCTTGAACATTCTGTGTAACTCTGCAGAGGTAACTTACGTGATTTTGCTAAATGAACAAGTGCTGACGAGGTTTCTAAGACAAGGAGTTTCTTCTACAATCCAATCCTACTACATCTGTTGACACTGTCAAACTGAGAACGAGTTCAAAATCTCACTATCAATGTTTAGAAGGAAGCTTGGTGTACTGCTTTTTCTGCTTGTAAACATTTCTGTTAATTACTTGGAAATTGAAAAAAAGCTTTGCTTTATCCTGGCAGTTCCCTAGAGCTAACAATGCTTTGCTGGGCTTAGTCATAGTGGCAGAATGCCAATTACACTGCATGACGAGTGAAATATCTGCTACAACTGTCACAGAGCAACAAAAGTCACAGAAATCATTTTAAAAGCCAGAGGCTTAAAATCGGAATTCCTACTGAAAATGTAAATAAGATTTTTTTGGTTTCAAATAAACTTATTTATAATAATCAGAAAATATATTCCCATATTAAGAGCTATCAAAAATAAAATCACATTTCTTTACCACATCTGTATTCATTTTCATAATCAAAGCACAAAATATAAGAGAATATACAAAGGAGAAAGTTACTGTTGTTATTATTATTTATTTATAGAACCAGCAGTATGACAAAAACTTTCCCACTGTTAACCACAAACTTTAAGTGGAGCGTGTGCTGCCTGCTGCCAACAGTCAATCTTCAGGACAGTGAGATAAGAAGCAAGAGGTTTTATTGTGTGCCGGTACACAAGGAGAGACAGGGAATAGATTCCTCCAGAGTGTGTCTCCCTGAGATGGAGACTGGCCAAAGGTTTTATAGAGCAATAAGATAAGATTTTATGAGTCCTAGGAATCTGTAGAGTTTACGTTCTTCTTCTAGTGACCACAGTGGTCTTGTCCTAGATGTGTTGAAATCTTAATTGGTATTTGGGGCCTAGAGATGGTCTAGTTATCAAGTAAGTGTCCAGCCACAATGCAGATTCCTTTGTTTTTCTTGTATTGTTTTTAGATTATTGTCACTTGTTTGCCCAGAGTCCCAAAGAGGGCGTAAATTTGTCCTTAACCTGAGAAAAACGAAGGGAAACAATGGACTCATGCTTGAAGAGTGATTTAGGAAACAAAACGGTGCAGGTTATGGTCAAGATGCAGTCACTTATTTTACTCTGCCTGTTCCACCGTGGTCCCAGAAATGCACAAATTAGTGTACTTATAACTAGTTACGTATAATGTATAGGAATATTTGCTAATAATCTTAAATACAGTTGAAATTAGGCTTAGAGAGAAACAAAGATATTTAGAGACAACCAGGAGGCACATAAATCATACATTGTTAATTTTCTGAAGCATAAAAAATGGAATACAGACTTCCTTCACTATGTTCATGTTTGTAGAAAATAATCTTAACATGTACAATGCTTTTTTTTCCCTTTAATCAGTAAATATCTTAGTTTATCTTTATTTTGGAGTAGTGGAGTTGTAAATTATTCTGACACAGACTTTCCATTCTGTAGAAGTTGTGTATGAAACCAGCACAATTCTAACACCATTTCTGGGTCCTTTTTTCACATATATGCATTTGCACATACTTTTTTACATACACTATATACACACATATATTTATGTGTATAAAATTTCTTATTCAAATTATCTGTATAAAGAGCTCACTGATGGACTGTTCATGTATATAAAATGCTTCACAATAGTAGGTCTGTATTGAACATTGTTTTTCTTTTGGTGTGTGTGTGAGCTGTAATTTACTTTTTTTCTTTCCCAAAGAAGTAAATGAATCACAGGGCATGTAAAATAAGAATGATAAAGCAAAAAATATGAATCACTGTTAGGAAAATGCTCACATCACTAAACTATTAGAATAAAAACAACCATTTAAAATGTAGTTGAATTACTGATGATTTTCTGGGAAAAAAATAAGGGAGTAAGATATTCAGGATTTAGACAAGGATCAAAAAGCATCAGGAAAAATAAAAGTGTCATAGTGTATGGAGAGAAGAAACAGAAAGCAAGTCAAAGAGAAAATAAAAAGATAGTGATACGTGAACATCTGCAATGGATTCTGCATGTCACTTTAGACAAAAAAAAGAAAGAAAATCATCCCTCATGTTTGTTGTTTCACTAAAGTTGTGCATTTGTCACAGTGATGACCTCAAACAGCAAGAGAAATCATATGAACAACTTTTTACTGAATTTCATATGGTTCTAGAATTTTCTGTGAATTAGCACATTTAATAAAACAGTTATTCCATGACCATGTGAAGTAAATGTTATTATGGTTACTATTCTACATTTGATGGTGTTTAAGCCTAGGGAAGTTCACAAACTGCCCAAGGTCACAATGAGAGCAATAGTGACCAAGTTTCCTTTTTATTAATCCATGCTTTGCATGGATCATTACTCCCTAAGCTTAGCAGGTTTACTGGTACAAACTTTCTCATATCTGTGAAATGTGACCTGATACGTTTATGTTTAATCTCTGAAAACAAATTGTATTCATGGTACAAAACTAGTTCATCATCTTTTTATAGCAATGATTCACACACATCCAGCCCTGAGGACCTTTTGGATAAAAATTGACTGGACATAAAAGGAAGATAAAAATCCAAAGTAAATGAAAAATCAATTGTCTGGTGCTCCTAAGCTGATCTCCAGTCTTGTAGGCTGCATTCTGCTGTGGTCAGTCAGTAAACGTCTGCTTTGTTCTTACTTGAGACGGGCACTGACGATAGAATGAGGTTCAAAGTCACTTGTTTAGTCTACAATTTTAAGAGAATAAATTATAGTTAAACATTTATACTAACATATGTTGTATACAGCTGAGTTTTATTTCATGGACAAATATTCTGCATGCAATGCTTTATTACCTAACTAAGAGTAAGAATGGAATATCCAAGGATGGTAGGAAGATACTGTATGTGTATCTGGCTGAGGGAGACCTCCATTTGGCTTGGAATGTTTTAATATCCAGTGCAAAGAGGAAATTCATATTAATTTACATGAGGTATCAAAAAGTTGTAAATATATAATTTTTTCTTCTAATGTGAAATAATTTTGGGTATTGAGATCTAGGAGAACATCTCCCATGAGGCTTTATAAAGAAACCATTATAGAATATAATGAAATATAGTGTGCAATTGCCATGAAGTATGTAAAAAATGAGAAGCATTATAAAACAGTGTCTTCTAAGTCATTTATATATCCAAAAGAAATAACAACAACAGCTAAACTACTTCCACTCTATAGTTGGTATAACATTCCTTGAAAATTCTTGTATATTTTTTCTTCTATGTTTAATAATTCAACAATACTAATCACGAGTTAACATTAATTCCACTTAGGGGCTGTGACATGAGCTATCATATCAACTTTGGATGCAATCCATTTAATTCTAATAAATTCAAAGTAATATGAATATTAGCAATTAGTTCTTTTACAAAGATGAAACTTAACACTTACAGAAACTAAGTAGACTGTATAAAGTTACATAGGAAGTAGGCATCTACCTGAGTTTAGATCATTTGATAGGTAGGTAGCAGGCAGTAGGTAGAAAGGCAGACAGACAGTAAATAAATCCAAAATCAAACCACTGGCATCAAGATGATTCTGACTCATGGTAACCTCACGTGTTGCAGAGTAGGACTGAGTGAGTTCCAGAGAGTTTTCTTGGCTGTATCTTCACGGAAGTCAATTGCCACACCTTTCTCCCATGGCATCAATGTGTAGGTTCAAACTGCTAACCTTTAGGTTAGTGGTTGAATGGAAACTCTTTGTGCTACTTTGAGATTTAAATGAAAGACAATATAAAGTCATAGATGATAAACAGAGATGTCAACTGGTTACACAGTCATTTGGGGGGGTGAATGGGGATGGAGAGTTTCAAGATGCTTTACCTCTGTGGAACACCCACCTCCTCACACACAAACACAAATGTCTGAGGGTAGCAGGAAAGCTGTACTCAGGACTGGAAGAGGTGTGGTCTCCCCTTTCCATGTAGGCTCAGGAGTTGGTTTCTCCATGTGGCCACTGCATGTGGAATTTCTACATATTCTCATCAGTGTAATTGATAATCGCCTTTTGTCATAGCAATCAGAATTCCCAAAGTTGCAAAAGAAGAAGATTCTATATTTTCTTAAAATATAAACCTAAGTGGTCATTGCAGTCCTTTCCATTATTATTTTGAAGGAAACAATTCACACAGTCAAAATTCAAGGTAAGAGAATCTATAAAAGTTTGAATACCCTGAGGCCTCATTCACCGTGGTATGTCTTGAAAGGTCAAAAGCGACCAAGCCAGATTAGACTGCGAAATAGACTGCGCCTCTTGATGAGAAGCATGACCTTTATAGATTCCGGGGGAGACAGAATAGGATGACACAGAGTGGCTAGATTCCTTGGAGAGCAGTGTTATGGTAGATAGTTATATTACTCTTTTTTTTAATTGTTTACTTCAAAATATCTACTAAATTCTATTTTGATTTTGTCTTGACTCATGCATAAATCTGAAGTGTATTACTAAATTTACCAATATATGGGATACATATCTGTATTACCATGTTAAGAGTTATCTAAGTAATAATAATAATTCATAGCAGTAGTTGTAACTGCAGGGTTACTATCAGTAGTGGTAGTAGTAATAGTGGTAACAGTAGTAGCAGTGGTAGTAGTAGTAGTAGTAGTTACTAGTTCTAGCATTCTTTATGTCATTGCCTCTATGGGCAACTTTTACATTCTTTTACTTCCAAACATTTTCATAACCATCTTGTCTCTCTTACAGGCATCATGAGCTTTTGTTTTTCATCCTGATAATTTTTGCACTTTTTAAGCTAAAATGTCATCACCCACAAGTCAATTCCAACTCATAGTGACCCTATAGGATAGACTAAAACCACTCATAGGTTTTCCAAGGAGCAGCTGGTGGATTTGAACTCCCGACCTTTGCGTTAGCAGCCATAGCTCTTAACCACCACTCCATCAGTTTCCTTAGTATAATTAGTCATTTAAAATGCTATGTAGCTCCTAATCTACTGGATAGGGATAAGAAATCTAGTGAGGTGGCTGTGAGCACAGTGATTTCACAGCTATTTAAATATTTGACTGAAACCATGAGATAATAAATGAAGAGAGGAAATCAGGAAAGAGTTTTGGATTTGCTACAAACTTTGATGACTTTAAGGAAGCATTTTTCTATAAAAATGATGCTAAAGTTTCTCCTTTAAAATAAGAAGATACAACAGATAAATACTACTCGTTTTTTTTTTTTGTTGTTGTTGTTGGTTGTTTCTTGCCTTAAACTTAGCCTAATATTTTACACTGTTTCACTCTTCAAAGGTCTTGTTGTGAGATGCTCTAACGCTGTTTGGTAAAACACCATTTGTTCTCTTTCTCCAGAGGACTTTAAACTTACTCAACTTCAGAAAAAGTGAAGCTACTTGCTACAATGCTTCCAAGACCCTCACTGTGGGCCCTAAAGAGTTCCATGCCTTTGATGCTTTTGCAGCTGGTAACAGAGGAGGGTTGTCTCTTAGAACTGTTAGACACTGTTTAGGTACTGCTTCAGAGATTGCATTCTTGGTTACTAATTGGAAATTTTGTTTTTTGAGTGCCTTTAGCAGCACAGTGTATCCAGAAGGCTTAAAAAAACCCTACAGCTGGAACTAATTCCCATTCATCCATCATTGTCACTTCATGAGCTGAGAGCCAGCAGACCATTTCTCTCACTTCAGTTCTTTTTCAGAATCAGGTAAGGTTCACAGTGCTCAGATGTGTTAGTTCTTTCTTCTATCCTATTATTTAGAGAGCAATCAGTTTGGCTTTCTGTCACTCTGTATACTCTAGAGGTTTTCAAAAGGAAACCTGGTTATGTATGAACACGTGCAAGCAATGACATTTTCATAACATCTTATCATTACCAAATTTTTATTTTGTCTTCTGCCAAACTTCGAAATAGCTCTTGTATTCCCTTCATCTTTAATAATCATCAGCTAATAGGTTCTTTTTTAAGAATATTTGGGAAGATTTATATCCTCCATATCCAAAGCTTTTATTAAGACAATTTAATTGTAGTAGATGAAATGCTTACACCTTTACTAAACTACCAATGGCATATGTGGTCACAGTACCATGGAATGCAATTCTTTTCCCTTAAAATGGATTGTACTACATCAATTTAGTCTCTTTTAAGAGTTATCAGCCTTAAGCTTTGGGATGACCAATACCCTTTAATTGGCTTTCTTGTATTATCTAATGTATCATTAGCCTTTGTAGATTAAGTCACTGAAAGTGAACATCATAATGTTCTTTAAATAGTAATAATATTGTAACAAGTGGTTGTCATCTTTTAGTTCCCCAAGAGACATTGAAATAGCCATGTCTTTGTACAAAAAGATAAAATTAAGCTTTGTTGCAAGCAAATACGTTTTACCTATTTTAACTTATTATGCATAGATATGCACCTATATATTTTTAAAGACATAAAACAATCAAAATTTTACCTTTAGCAAAATTAAAAAAAAAATTTTGATCATAGTTTCTATAAAATATGAAATATATTCTATATATTTCTATATGCTCTAAGATATCTTTCTATAATGTGAAAACCTGTGGTTTTAATATAAATTGTCATAAGGATGTGAGGTTTTATATGCAGATTTCCTAAATGGTTACTCATAAAAAAATCAACTTTTCCAATATGATCAGAATGTAATCAATATAGCAAAGTCATTCTAAAATATTGTGCCATCAATACATAGGTATGGGTCTATAGAAACACATAGGATATTAATTGTGGGTACTAGGACACCACCTTTGAAAAACTGGAATTGCAATTCTAATATACCGATGATTACAATATATGAAAAGCTGCATTTGTAAATTTTCAACACTTTAAATACCAAGAGGAAAGACCTTACTAACGTTGGCAGATAAATTTTCACACACAATTAAACAAAAGGATTCATGCACATAGTACTGAATTGATACTTTAGTAGTGCACGTGCTGTGGCATTAAGTATGTAAAGACTTTGATGGAAAAATTCTTTAAAATATTACTTCTATATAAATTTGAATATCACAAGTCTCACTTCATATTACGATTGACTCTTTGATGCAGAACAAGTGTAATATTTTCTAAAGGAATGAGTTTCCTTGAGTTTCATACTACTGACATTGAAGGATATCTAGCACATCAACTCCTTCCTTCTCTAGTCATCCTTGTAAAAATAGTGTAATTTCATACAGGGAAACTTGATCAATTATTGATTTCAATCTTTGATTAACTTTGTAGCTTTTGTAGACTTCCCCAGTACTCTGAAAAATGACAAGATTCTTGTCCATCGTCAGAGTTTTTCCAAAGCAAAACAAGTCATGCTACCCTCACCCAAAATTAAAGATAAAGCATGAAGGAAAATTGCCATCTCATTTAGTAATGTCATTAAAATAAAAAAGTAAATGAGGCTGAATTTCAATAAGAAGTGTCTCATAGAATTCTGTATATTTGGCATACAGAGTACCTCTCAAAAAATCATTATATTGAAAAAAAATACTTAGGACAAAGCTCTAAGAAGCATAAGCTGGAAGAAGTAAAGTGGGAGAAATTTTGCTCCAAATTGCAAATGCATTAGCTTTCCTTGATAAACTGTATCCATGTATAAAATTACAGTATCTTTTAGCAAAGAGTTGCCTTAGAGACAGCTATATCCTTCTGATACTTTAAATATGAGAAAACTGAGACAAAAATATTGTCAAAACACTTATCCAATTTTGTAGAGATAGATTATTATGGAATAAGAAGTAAAATCCAAGCAATCTGAAACTGCTGAGACTATTGTATTTTCCCTTTAATAGTGCTGTCTGACTGCTTACAGAATTAAATTTTCTAGACTCCAGTTTATCAATAATTATATGATAAATACATTATTGTATTTTTCATTAGGTGTCATCGAGTTTATTTGGGGTCATAGTGACCCCATGGTGCAGAGTAGAACTACTCCATGAGGTTTCTGCAGTGGTTAAGCACTTGATCTCTAACTGCGAGGTGGCCAGTTCGCCCAGGCCAAGCAGCTCTGGTGTTCTAACAGTCAGCTTCTGTAAAGAGCCCTCTTTACCACTGAGTTGATTCTGACTCACGGAGAACATACAGGACAGTGTGGAACTGCCTCAAAAAATCTCCACTAGCGCTTGCTAGATTTGAGCTGCTGAGCGTTTGTTACCAGCCATAACTTTGAACCGAGCTTTCCTCTGTAAAAATTACAACCTTGGAAAACCTATGAGACAGTTTATTGTGTCCTATAGGATTGTGATGAGTTAGAATCAACTTAACAGCAGTGGGATTTTGTTTTATATAGAGAGATGAACCAGATAATGTAAGATAAGTCAGCAGGAATGGATCATAGAAGGAGTTGTAATTTTCTGGGAGAAAAAAAATAAGTATCTCTATAGATCAAAATATAATATGCAGAAGTCAGACAATAAAGTAGTATGTAAACCTGGCAGATCATTGAAGTTTAATCATAGATGAGGACGTTTATATTGGGAACTGGAAACCAGTAGAATTTAGCAAATAGAATAAGACATCTATATGTTATTTCAATAAAGAAAAACCTGATTTTCTCCTCCTAAAAAAGTTTCAAGCACCTGCTAAGTGAATGTGTTATAATTCATACATTGTTTAAAATGTGAAACACCTCTATATATTATTTATTTAGAAAGAGGGAAATTTTCAGATTTGTTGTTTGTCTCTTCTCAGAGCTATGGCAAAGTTATACAATTAAATTGTAGCTTTTTTATCTTAGACATCTGATGGCGGATGACATGGACCCTTACTCTAAAATTACTAGTTCTGCTTTAGAGCACTGAAAACATATACCTTGTAAATATGTAGGGTAATCTCTCTCCCTTTGTGTATGTCTGTTGTGCTGGATAGATGACATATAAATAGATGAGCATGCATGGGTACACATTACAGTCACAGACACAAACACAATGTGATTTAGTCTACATTTTTTTGAAAAAGAAATACATCTAATAGACATTTCAGCCATAGAACTTTGAATAAATAAGAATCACATTGCTCTTGTGATCTAAGAAACAGAAAGCAGTTTTCCTACTCCTCAAATATTGCTACAGTTACATATTTGTGCTGAGTCTTATATTTGCTGACAGGATTACGCAGTGACAGAACTGAGGATACATAGCAGAAAACGGGTTGAAAAGGATCTCAATTCCATGGTGAAATAATAAACTAGAAAGAATTTCAGAAACATAAAAGGAAGTATAAAAATAGTCAACAGTCATAGATTCCACCTGGCAACTACCAAAAAACCAGTTCTATGAAATAACTGAATTTTAATTTTGTGATGTTTATTATTAAAGGTGTATATCAAACTATATTTATATTAGCAAAAATTAGAAATAACATAACAAATAAAAGTGGAGAAACAAACAATATAATAGATAGTCATGCAAAAGAATATGGTTCAATTCACATATACATTTTCATTCAACTGGAGACATCATAGAAAGGATAATTTTAAATAAAGCTTGTGTCACAGGTACAAACAGGACTGATGCAGGCAAATCAAAACACACAGTCACCTTAACGATATACTTTTTAAAATGATTTTAAAGGTAATATCTTTCACCAAGAAAGAATTCATATTATATTGCTTGTACAAATAGTAAATCCAAAATAATCCCAAATATATACATCATAGCTGTACTCTATTTGACTGTGACATATATTTATGGAAAGAGTACAAATAGCTTATTGCTGTTCAGTTTTCCATGTCTTATAAGTTTTCCACAGTGACTATGCACTGACTATGTTTTTTAAAACAACACAAATAGTGAACATTATAGCTTTATTTCAATCTAAACCAGGTTTCCCTACCTAAAGAAGGGGTATTGTTTGCTCCCAATTGTCATTGGGGGGTGGGGGGGGAAGAGGTAAAAAGAAAATGGGGAAGAGAATTTATATGTACATACATTTGTTCTAAGATACAGAATCCAAAATTCTCAAGTATTTAACAATTTAGAACACTGGAAGATGAGCATTTTAACTCACATTTCAGCTGAATCATTATGAAAAATTGAAAATTGATTTACAAGTAACCTATAGAAGTTAACCAGACTCAAACCTACTGCTGTTGAGTCAATTCTGAGTCATAGAGACCCCATAAGAGAGAGTAGAAGTGCCCTGTGGGATTTCCAAGGAGCACCTGGAAGATTTGAACTTCCGACCTTTCAGTTAGTAGATGTAGCACTTAGCCACTCTGCCACCAGAGTTTCCACATATAGAAGTAGGTGAAATAATTTATTCTCTCATTCTGCAGAATTGATAGATTCTAGATAATGTCTACAAGGTATACTGTTATCTCAATTTAGGCATATTACTTCTGACTTTGTATAATTTTAATGTGTGGCTCAATTGAGTGTGATTCTCTTAATAATAACTCACAAATAATCACATGGCATTAATAACAAATTGATTTTGCAAAATGGTCACATTTCCTTAGACCATAGACAATATAAGGGAGCATGAAAGTTCATCTTGTTGAATTACTCACAATATTGTCTGCCTTGAAGTAGCCTACCATCAAAAGAATGGATAAAGCAAATATTTCAAGATGAGAAAAAGAAATGTGACATCCAATTGTCAATTTAGGTCACTGCAGTTCTTCAGTGATTTTGTTTGTTTGTTTGTTTGTTTTTTCAATCACATTGAGAAAAATATTAAAAATATTTAAAAATGTATTTGAAAGGAAACGTAAAATAATAAAACTAGACACACCAATAGTAATACAATAATTCTTCTATTTCAGACTCAGCTGTTAATGTCTGTGAGGCTTAAGTATGTATGAGGTCAAATTAGCTAATTTACAATCCATTTTGAAAGGACTTGATCATGATTTTACAAAAAAGGGTGTCGAAAATTTAGTTTTATGTTAAATACATTCATTATTCTTTGAAATAGCAATCAACTGAAATTAAAATCCCTACTCTTTCCAAAGGCAACCTTATGAAATTCCCCCTACTAAAATTAATACATGTGAGAGGAGAAATCACAAAATTTCCAGAAAGACAAAAAAGGAAACAGTTAGAAGAGGACCTGCTACTTCTGGCGTTGTAATAAATGGTTTTTATTTTCCTTAATCTTTCCCAAACACGTACATGGTAGGTATTATCATTGGCTTTACAGGTAAATGGTAGTGTCATGGTTAAGTGCCACGGCTGCTAACCAAAACGTTGGCAGTTCAAATCTTCCGGGTGCTCCTTGGAACCTCTATAGGGCAGTTCTACTCTGTTTTCAGGGTTCTATGAGTCAGAATTGACTCAGTAGCAACAGATTTGGATTTTGTTGTTTGCTTTTGTTTTTGGTTTTTAATGATAAACACATACAGTGAATCAGGAATAAATAAACATACCTTACATGTGTTTTCCAATAAGAATCCTGAGGCAAGTGTACCTCTGTCCAAATGCAAATGTTTTAATCTTACTCTGTTACACTTAGAGAAGTTTGCTTGCTGTTACAATTCCAAATACTCTGAATTTCCTGTTCTCATTTGTTAGAGTTCACTTGTCAGCACTTGGCTTGGCTGGCTTGGCTTCTGTATTTTAGGGAATGTTAGTCAAAAAATAAAAATGTTGCTTACCTTAGCTATCTGTGTAATTAACTTCCCCAGGATCCACCAGATAAAGAATTTTTCTAAAAATTTTACTAAATAAACATATATTGAAAGAGGAAAAAATTCCTCTCAACGTTAAGTCTGATCTTACAAAACCAAACACCGAATCCATTGTCATGGAGTTGGTTCCCACTCATAGTTGCCCTGTAAGACCAGAATAGAACTGCCCTTGAGTTTCCAAGACTGAAAATCTTTAAGGGAGCCAACTACCACATCTTTCTCCTGCTGAGTGACTGGTTGGTGGACTCAAATAACCCAGCGTTTGGGTAGCAGCAGCACACTTAACCACTGCTCACCAAGGCTTCCTATCCTGATGTAAGCATGTGAAATCTCCTTACTAAAAAGCTTGATGTATACATTGCATCACTGACTTAAACTGTGCCACATCATTGCTTGATTAAAACAAACAAAAAAAAAACTGTGTATATTTTCAATAACCAATAAACTCAACATATTTCTCATCTACTACACCATTTCATACAATCCACTAACACAGGACATGCTATCAGAAAGATGTGGCTGATTTTTCATTCATTTTTTTCCTTATCCTGAAAACTATAGTACTGGTTTCTCAGTAATGAATTCACATACTTCTCTTGAATTTTTTTTTTTTTTCCCTGCAACAATCCAATGAGTCTTTATCTATCGGTCCAGACAGCCATCCTCCCAAATCACCCAGCGATGTGAAGGATAGCCCTATCACCTACTAGACAGAAACATCAAAATTCTGGCCACCATTCACCAAGATAGCTTTTTCTTATCTGAAGCTATCCATCTGTAATGTGTAAGGACAGAGCCTGCTTTCAGTAATGCAGCTGGTTATAGCAGCTAAGAATAGCACCAGCTACCTTCCAGAGGATGTAGAGTACCTCACCTTCATCAAAATGAACTAGAACAGGATGCATGACTTTTGAAGGACTACTGAGAAGTGGGTGCTGTGTATAAATTGCACCCAAAAAACTCGGTCAAATAACTAATTGAAATAATGTTTTGTCTCTAAATTTCTCAATAGATAGGACTTCATATATATAAATTGTTCCACCAATTTGTAATTGAATTGTTAAGTAATGCAAGTAATTTTCATGTTTTTGAATATGATGGAAAGCCATAACTTGAATTATATAAAATTAGAGAATGAATTATATATGTTTGAGTGAAGCTGCAATGTTAATGCCATAAAGGAATTAACTATGTACTGCTTCATGCTATTTCTGGCATGTCTCTTCAAAATTGAGGTTTTCTTTTTTGACATTATCTAGTGTTATGTCAGAAGTTAATGACATCTCTAGTATACAAATTAAACCTGAAAGAACTGCCATCACATAAAGCTTACTTTGAAGAAAATGACAAAAGTCTCTGGTCTCTTAACATTTGTTGACACTATTTAAGATAAAATGATTATTTCACTTCAATAAAATTTTAAACATGTCTGTAATTAGATAAATAAAACGATGTATTAACCTTGCTAGTAAAGACGTTATTTTTATTTTTAACTTAGATGTTAAATGACATGCTCCTTTTTACCTGTTGCTATTTGCATTTGTATATTTTTGACCACTTAGACTGAACATTACAAGGAAGATAAAAATAAATATACAGATACAATTTAATGCAAATACAGATGGAATATCGTAAGAATGAACTAAGCCTCATTATTTTAAAAAAACCAAAACTTGTTTTTCCTGTACACTGCTAAGAAGTAGAATTCAAGTATAAAAAAGGAAAATGTTTTGAATGGTGGACATCACAGTTTAGAAGGTTAAGGAAAATCAAGAACATTTCTGAGATGATTTCATGTATTTGTCTGCATTTTTGTCATTTTTTCCTATGTTTCACTCCCTTTTCTGAGATTCTTTCTGCCTCACATTAAAGCAGGTCTCATCAGAGCTGATGAAAGCCTGAGGTTAGCAAAATCGTTTTACCTGAAGTAAATTTAAAACTGGAATCCCTGAGAGTATAAGGCATCTAGGCCGCTTCCTTCTGTCATCCTATTCGCAGCGTCTTTAAATGTGAATGATTTGTTATCCAGAAGTGAACTAAACTTCACACTCCATTTTAGGGTCCCCAGGAACTAGCTGGCGAGTTTGCAGCATAGGACACTGAACAAGTGCAGTTGGCGTTATTGCTCCCTTACTTTCAGCCTGAGGTGCGGGGTTTGGAGTAGCTTTCACAGTAGCTTACTTACATAGTAACTTAACGTAAGTGGAAAGCAGGTATTAAAAGAGCTTTATGAAATGACATCTCCTAATGGCCAGTGGTACATTTTCATAAACTGCAGGTTTATTTGTCAGTCACAAAATAAAGGCCAAGTATATTGAAATGTTTGCATTAATTATTAATATCATGGGCTATAAGAGCTTTTTGGTTCCGTGCTATGGCGAAGCACATCAGGGAAAGTGCCAGGTAGGTGGCAGTTTGCTAGCATGTGGTTGACTCTGTGTCGTAATCAATCTTAACAAGTTCTCATTCAACCTTCTGAGGCTTCTCATGAGGGCTCCAGTCACAGTGCAGAGAATTAGAATGCCTGAATCACCTTGGAGAAACGGTGGACCTTCTGAGTCCTGCACAGAGAAGTCCTTACAAATGCAGCAGTAACACCGACTGCAACTGATTCTTCTTGTCCCCTGGCACTTTTTTATTTTTTTTATTTTTTTATTTTTATGAAGTGCTGCACGTTATTGACAGTGTGGTCAATATTTAAGATTGTGCTTTCCAAAAGATAAAGTAATGTGTCTTGATTATTCTTCAGAAGGACTAGGCAATGCCATAATTTTTGTGTCCTCAAACCTCTGCCTATCACATGCTCAGATAAATGAAATAAATGCAAGATAACCACAATGAAAAAATTACATGTTTGCTTCTTTTTCGTATCGTTTAAGCCACGTGTCTAACAAAGCAAACAAAACTGTTGCTATTAGATACACACTACTGTGTAGACATTGGCTTGAGTTCTTTTGTCAACATCTACTATCTTTCTGTCTTTTGTGTGTTTGCAGTCTTACGTTCCTCTTCTCAGCGTCCTCATGTATAAATGGCAACACTTATTCACCTCGGATCTGACTCGACGGCACTTGGCTTGGCTGGCTCTTCACCTCAGTTATAATCAGTAAATAAATCAGAAGACACATAACTGTATAATCCTTTAACCTGTAAAATGGATCATTAATGTATTTTTAGAAAGTCTTATTTGGCAATAAGAAAGAAATACATCAAGCACTAAAATCATTAATAATAAAACCATATTCAGGAAAACTTATAAAAAAATAATTAATATTAGGTGTTTTAGCTTTTGTTTGAGTAAATTAGTGTTAGTAGCAATCTGTGAGTACAATGTCTAAGAGAGGAAACAAGCAAACAAAATACTGTTTGGGTTTCATAGACATGCTTGTTTTGTTTACACTATTTATGTCTTTTTATGCAAGTCTCAGAGGTAAGATGTAAGAGTCCTAGTCTTTTTCATCATTTACTGTACCTCTCTGGGTGAGATTGTATATTAAACATACCTAATACTAGACTTTTTAGTGCCTATAAATGAAACCATTTAAAAATATATGTGTATTGTCTAAGACAGTAGAGAAATATTTTTAGAAATGTAACATTTATTGCAGGGGAAAATTATTTTCTGTGGTCTTTGCTTTCATATCTTCTTTAAACAATGCAGAAGGACATTATCTCCTTGACAGAGATCTGGAAGCTAGCT
This sequence comes from Heterohyrax brucei, assembly GCA_028571685.1. Lineage (NCBI taxonomy): Eukaryota > Metazoa > Chordata > Mammalia > Hyracoidea > Procaviidae > Heterohyrax > Heterohyrax brucei. The sequence goes on along the minus strand of CM053159.1, from coordinate 50,514,835 downwards.
TTTATTTTCAGCTCTAATGGTCTCATCTGAATCCTCATCCCAGAAGCAGGGAGCCGACAGAGCCCCCATGTTGTGATTCACGCTGTTTAATGCCAAGTTGATGGGTAATAAAGTTATCATAATCCATAATTTAATTATAGATGATAGCCTTTGCTCTGATTATAACACCAAGTCTCTGGCTTCATTTACAGTTCTGAGATGCTTCAGGAATGATTTAGGCTGATCTTTGATATAGGGTCAGGTGTGGAAAAAATTTTAGATAATTGCATTCTGTCTTACTTCAAATAAATATTCTATGTCCACATTGGATTTATTTTTGAGTTGTCATTTGCTTGTTCTTTCTATGATAAATACAAATTTTAATAAGGATTTGTGTATGCCTTTCCTCTTTGCCACATTTGAAGATCAAAATTGCTTTTTTTTCATGTTATTGCCACAAAACTTCAAAAGAAATCCAGCAAAACTATTTACTATAGAAATTAGAAAAATTACATACTTGGAAATTGCTTTTATTTTCCCCCAATTTTGCTGTATTCAGGTATATTTCATTTATTTTCTCCAGATGTTAACTGAGCATAGAATTTTAAGTGATATCCAATAAATTTTTCCACAAAGCCTTTTTCTACAAGGAGATGGAACAGGTGGTATGTTCACATCAAGACTGTAATAGTACTTACTAGCTTTGCAACTTTAAGCCATTCATTGAAGTCCTCTATGTTTCCGTAAAGTCTCATGAAGATGAAAATTAAGGCTTTCTCAAAGGGCTGTGATGATCAAACAAAGTAATAGTCAACAAACAAATGTAACCACTACACGGAAGAACTTATTCAAAGAAAGTGTGAGATACCTGTGGAAAAAATGAAGCAGTTGCACTTCGATTTTAGTTTCTTATTTGAGTGTGTTAGTATACATAGACAAGACTCCTCTAATGCGTATATTTATAATAGTAAGTATCATGTAAGAAAAATGCTTTGTATTATAGGCACTTTGTACTTTTGCTTTCAGAACTAAGAAGATTAGCATTGTTAGAAAATCCTTTGAAATTACAGTTATTCTTAGTAATGAGAACCAGTTGAGGTACAAAAAGAAATACAGAGAATATGCTTGTCTTCCCAATGTTTTAAAGAGCACAATAAGTCTCAAAATAGAGTAAAATTTTCAAGGATTTTATGATTGTATTTGAGTTGAACAGAACACAGAATCAAAGAAGTCATGAAAGTAAGGTATAAACTTCTAGCTGAACTTCATTAGCCAATGATACACAAATCCACAAGTTAGAGACACCATAATATAGACAGATATTTATAGAAGAAGTTATGTACTGCCACATAAAGTATTTTCTATAGGGTAAAAATAAGTCACTTTACATTAATAAATGTAAAAAATAAGGTATGAAATTCAGTTGCAATTTCAAGTTCAAAAGCATTGTTGTCTTCTCTTTTATTGTCATAAAAATATTACTTATGTTGCTCCCATGTATTTATCTAAATTAAGGGAATCACAGGCTATCAATTTACACATTTGTAGCCATAGCTTTCCTGAGACATGTTTAAGGAAGAAGAAAAGAAAATAGAAATACAGAAAGTGGAATTCTAGGAATTTAAATAACTTTTAAAGAGACATTCAGAAAATAAGAGAGTATTACTGTAATTCTCTTCCTTTCACTTTTATATTACTGGATTTTAGTTGTTATAAAACATTTTGTATTCAGTTTAATAAAAAGAAATCCTATGTGGAAGGGTGTACATAGGGAGTCTGAACCATTTTCCAACCCAGATTATCCTACATTTGCAGATAAACCTCCAGTTCCTCACTTTTCTCTTATTCCTGTTTCCCTACACTATGAAACTCCATAGTGTACTAGTTAAATGCTAACCAAAAGGTCAACAGTTGGAATCTCCCTGGTGCTTCCTGGAAACTCTATGGGACAGTTTTACTCTGTCTTATAGTGTCTCTATGAGGTGGAATTGAATAGATGGCACTGGGTTTTGGCTTTGCCCTCTGTTGCATAAAGTGAGTCATACACACCTGTTTTAAATACAGGTGAAATTTTATGAACTATTCTGTAGTTTAGGTCTATTTTACAGCAAATGTGTATAGGTGCTATAGAGCCCAATGCTTGGTTTCATTTAAGGGGTCTGACAGGTTCACAAACTGATAGAAAAAGTGCCGCCTATCTCATTGCAGAATATCACTACACTCACCTTCAAAGTACTCCTCCTTCGTAAGCTATGCATCAACACCTGCAACTATTTCACCCTTCAAAGGAATTTGGGAACTCTTTTTCTGGAATGACCATCAGAGCTGCCATTGGTGTCTTGAATGTCGTCAATGCGACATCCTTTCAATATTTCCTTTATCTTCAGGTATAGATAAAACGATTCAGGGACCAGATCATATAGGTAGAGTGTTCCAATACAGTTTATTTATTTGCTGGTTAAAAACTGCCTCACAAACAAGTTCGTGAACTTACCACCGTGCTACGGTGAGCAATGGCCATTCCAGAAGGAGTTCCAAAATTGCCTTGAAAGGTGGACTTAGGCGATGGCGTCCGTTCATAGCTTCCAAAGGGAAATACTTGGAAGGGATCATAGTGGTATTCAGCAATGAGATATGTATCAGTTAGAACAATTGAGTTTGCAGACTTAATTGTCGGACCCCACACGTTCTTTTGCATTCTGGTTACTTGCCTCTTTCTGGACAAGGTTGTTCATTCTTACGGCAGTCTATAGTACATTCATTATTCTTCACCAGCACCTTGATTCTACGGCATCAGTTCTCCAGTCTTTGTAACTCCTTGTTCAGGTTTAACGTGCACCACTGCTTGGGTCAGGCACAGCTAAGTCTTAGAATGACATCTTTGCTTTCTAACACTTTAAAGAGATTTCTCGTAGCAGATTTGCCCAAAGCAAAACCTCATCTGACTTCTTTACTGCAGCTTCCACGGACATTGATTGCAGATCCATGCAAAATTAAATCTTTGACAATTTAAATCATTTCTCTTTTTTCCATAATGTTGCTTACTGATCCAATTGTGAGGATTTTTATTTTCTTAAAGTTGAGGTGTAATCCACACTGAAGTATGTGGTCTTTGATGTTCTTCATTAAATGTTTCAAGTCCTTGTCTCTTTCAGCAAGTAAAGTTGTGAAGGATATGGTCTTTGATGTTCTTCATTAAATATTCCAAGTCCTCTTTAAGCAAGTAAATTCCTCTTCTCTTTCAGCAAGTAAAGTTGTAAAGGATATGGTCTTTGATGTTCTTCATTAAATATCCCAAGTCCTCTTTAAGCAAGTAAATTCCTCTTCTCTTTCAGCAAGTAAAGTTGTGAAGGATATGGTCTTTGATGTTCTTCATTAAATACCCCAAGTCCTCTTTAAGCAATTAAATTCCTCTTCTCTTTCAGCAAGTAAAGAAAATCCGCATATCTCCTATCATTCATGAGTCCCCCTCTAATCTCGATGACTGATTACTCTTCATATCAACCAGCTTCTCAGATTTTGTGCTCACCATACAGACTGGGCAGATGTGGTTAAAGCATAAGACACTGATGCCCACGTTTTCTGACTTGAAACCACTCAGTACCCCCTTGTTTATTTGAAAGACTGCCTGTTCTAAGATCCTCATAAACCAATAAAATGATCTGGTGTTCCTGTTCTTAGAGCTGTTATTTATGATGTATTTTGATCCCCACAGTCCAATGCTTTTGCATAGTCATTAAAACACAGGTAGACATCTGCCTGGTCTTCTCTGCTTTTAGCCAGATTTCACCTGACACCAACAATGATGTCCCTCATTCTACATCTTCTTCTCAGTCTGGTTTGGATTTCTGTCAGTTCCCTGTCGATGTACTATTGTAAGCACTTTGGGCTAATATTTAACAAAATTTTACTTGTCTGTGCTCTTAATGATATTGTTAGATGATTTCCATATTCGATTGGATCTTCTTTCTTCGGTATAATTAGGGATCTTTTCCAGTTGGTTGGCCAGGTAGCTGTCTTTCAAGTTTCTTGGAATAGACAGGTGAACTTTCCAGACTTCATCTGATTGTTAAAACATCTCAGTTAGTATTCGGTCAGTTCCTGGAACCTTATTTTTCACCATTGCCTTCAGTGCAACCTGGACTTTTTCCTTTAGGACCACTGGTTTTTGATCATATACTACCTTCTGAAATGGCCAAACATCAACTAATTCTTTTTGATACAATGACTTTGTATACTTTTTCCATCTTTTTTGATACATCCTGTGTCATTTAACAGTTTAAAATTTTTCCTGCAGAATGCTTCCGTATTGCAATTCGGGGCTTACTTTTTTTTTTTTTTTTGTCAAGTGTGTTCTTCCTTTTTGATTTTGATCTTCAGATATTTGATCATTTCATCATACTTTATTTTGCCTTCTTTAATTGCTCTTTGAAATTTTCTATTCAGCTCTTTTATTTCATCAATTCTTCCTTTTATTTTAATTACCGTTCTGTTGAGAGCAACTTTCACAGTTGCTCTGACATCATTTTGGTCTTTCCTTTCCTATCTTATTAATTGCTTCTTGCTTTCTTAAAGTACTATGTCCTGGATTTCATTCTCAAACTCCTCTGGTCATTGGTTGTTAGTGTTCAATGCCTCAAATCTATTTTTGAGATGGTCTCTAAATTCAAGTGGGATATACTTAAGGTGATACTTTGATGGAATTGTTCTGATTTTCTTCAACTTCAAGTTGCGTTTCAGCAATTAATGGTTTATTTCACATTTGGCTCCTGGTCTTGTTCTGACTAATGATATTAAGCCTTGCTTTTCTATAGTCTCTTTCCGATGATAAAGTCAATTAGTTTCCTGTGTATTACATTTGGCAAGGTCCATGTGTATAGTCACCATTCACGTGATTGAGGAAAGGTATTTGCAATGAAGAAATTGTTGGTTTTGCAAAACTTTATCATGCAAATCTCTGGCACTGTATCTATCACCAAACCCATATTTTCCAACTAGGAAGCATGTTTTTTTCAACTTTTGCATTCCTATCACCAGTAGTTATCAATCCATCTTGATTGCAAGTTGGATCACTTTCCAAAAGTGGAAGTTGGTAAAGATCTTATTTTTCCATCTTTGTCCTCAGTGGTTTGTTGATAAATTTAAATTATAGTGATATTAACTAGTCCTCCTTGTAGACATACAGAAAATATACTCACTGGCAGCATCATACTTAAATATAGATCTTAAAATGTTCTTTTTGATGATGAATGAGGGGCTATTCCTCTTCAGTTTGCCATTCCAAGCATAGTAGACTATATTTGATTCTAAATGGCTAGTATTAGTTCATTCCAGAACACAGTGCCTAGAATACTGATGTTTATGCATTCTATTTGATTTTTGACATCTTCCAATTTTCCTAAATCCATACTTAATGTTTTCAACTTTCTAATTATTAATGGGAAACCCTGGTGGCATAGTGTTTAAGTGCTACAGTTGATAACCAAAAAGACAACAACTGAAATCTGTCAGTCACACCTTGGAAACTCTGTGGGGCAGTTCTACTCTGACCTATAGGATCGCTATGAGTCAGCGTCGACTCGATGGCACTGGGTTTTTACTAGGTAATTATTAGTGAATGCTTGCAGCTATTTCTTCTCATTTTGAGTTATGCCGCATCAGCAAAAGAAAGCCCTGTAAGCTTTACTCCGTCCGTCATTAAGGTCTACTCTGTTTTGACTGGGCAGCTCTTTCCTAGTTGTCTTTCCAGTATCTTCCAGTCTGAGGGGCAAGTCTTCCAACATTATGTCAGAGGGCAAAAATTTGGTAGTTTTTAGCTTTAGGTACTTTGTGATGTCTATAGTTTACTCAAATACAAAATATATACATATATATTTTATGTTTTGAACAAAAGCATTGCTTATTTTGCAAAAATATCAGGAGATTCGTATCTAACACTGATGTAGGTCATATGTACGTAAAATGTAAAATTTTCAGAACATACAAGAATATCATTTTTTTCTTGACCAGCAATAGCTTATGGGAACTAATTAAATCAATCTTATTAGTCATGTATTTGTAAACACAGAGTTCTGTATTTATAATAATAGTATAGTTAGAAACCAAAGTTGTCAGCCATGACATGCTGTTATAAAAGCAATGGTTCACGGTAATAAAGATGCTTTTATCACAAAATCTGTTTTCAAAGTAAATAGGTGGATAGATGTGCGTGCGTGCGTGTGTGTGTGTGTGTGTGTGTGTGTGTGTGTGCATGGAATAGATAACTTTTATTCAACACTTCTATAGCTCTACGCTGTCTCCATTTTAATACTAACAATAATCTTATGAAACATTTTTTTCTCCATATTACAGAAAGAAAACTGAAAAATCAAGATTAAGTAATGTGTTGAAACCAATTAGTGGCAGGGTCAAGATTGAAACATTAGGTATTTGATTCCAGAATTCTTGCATAGGAGCATAAATCAATAGCATTTTAGAACACAGTTTGATAATATGTATGAAATATTAAGATATACATTTTTTCCCATTAACTTTTCCTCTGGAAATCATACATAATAAATATGGGGTTACTTAAATAGAAGTGCATGGTTGTATATGTTTGTGTATTCTTGTCTCAGTATTATTTAAAACTGTGAAAAATCTAAGCAAAAAAATTAAATTATCTTCAGTATGGTATTGGTAAAGCGGCCATAGTGTACACAATACCCAGATGTCCTAAATTTCTAATTTTTTACATACTATCTTGCAATTCAAAGAACACATTATGCATACACACACAAACACATATACATGTATATATTGAGGTACACTTTCATTGCTAGTATTAAGTATTTGTACCTCCTTGATTATCAACATTTGAGAAGTTAGATTTAAAAAAAAATGAATGTTAATCCTCCTCATTTTTTAGTTATATTAATTCTTCAATTATATATTTTTTTCTCTTAGAGTACACAAAGTCTTAATTCTGGGCTCACAAATTTTAACCTTAAAAAGTATATATATATATATAAATTTCCTATAATTTGTTTATGGAAAGGTATATATTCATTTTAAAATCCTCTTTATCCACATCCCCAAATTTCTGACATCTGGCAGTAGTTTTTCTCTCATTTAGATGTACATTTTAAATTCTATTAAGAATTTGTTAGTTGTAGTTTTGTCTGGAGTTTGTAATATTATCCAAACATGGGGAACTTGATTCTTATATCTTTATTGATTTTTAATATTGTATTAAGATATAATAGTTGTGCAATGTATTTTTATACATATGATTCTTTGGCATTTGTTGAGATAGGCTTTGGCCTGGTAATTGATGCTTGTTTTTAGACATCATGCACCTATTTTAATAATGTATAGTTTCTAATTGTTGAGTATAACTTTCTAGGTGTTCCAATGTAGCAAGCTTGATAATTTCCTATAATTTTATAATTTTTTAAAAGTTCTCCAATATTACCTGCTTTTGTTAAGAAGATTTGTCAGTGTTGGAGCAGAGGTAGGCATTGAATACGACACTGGGATGGTGGATTTGTCAATTTCTCTTTCCATTGTAGTAATTTTTTTTATTTTGATGCTACAGTTCTTTGTATATACAGCTTATCACTGTTGTGTATTTACTGTGCAATAATCTTCTTGATACCTAATATTTGATTCATCTTAAGGTGTATGTATTTCGACACTTATGTACACCATCTCTTTCTCCCTTGCATGTCTCATATGTCTTGAATTTGCACTTACTTGGCAGAATCTGTGTCATGTTTATATCCTGAATTCTGGACAAGTTTTTAAAGGCTATTTTTAATTTTTTTAGACTCTAGAATACAAACCTAAGGAGTCTGAAATATATTTTATTAATCTAATCTGGATTATCTATCTCAACATCAATCATATATATATACATATATATGTTACTTTTTTCCATGTATCTTTAACTTTGTTTTACCCCACTTGAGAGCATCTATGAGACTACAGATCACATCTCTTATCTTCACTTTATTTTTCCCTCTTCCTGTCAGTCAAGTGCGTCTATGCCACCACAGGCAAATCTGATTCTTAAAAAAAAGTACAAATGATTTGAAACTTTTCTCCTTTAGATTCCTTGTTACTGTTGTAACATTGCATTGTCCTCATGATCCAAAATATTTACTACATTGGAAAACACTAGTTTTATACTTGTCTTTTTTTCTTATTTTTTATAATACTATATTATTTTCCTGAAAAACGACAGAAGTGTTTTGAAAAAACTGTTATCCTGTTATGGAAGAATTGTTCCTACAAAAAGAGATGTTGAACTCCTAACACCCAATGCATGGGGATGTGATTTTGTTTGGAAATCAGTCTTTGAAGATGGTATCAGTTTGCATGCGTTCATACCAAGGTAGAGTAAGTGATAATCCTGAGTCACTTCCTTATAATAGAGAGACAAGACACAAAGAGTCAAAGAAGGGGGAAACAACCATGGGAAGATGTGTCTGAGAGCCAAAAAACACGTGGTTCTGACTGAAACTGGAGAGTCAAGAAAATGATCTTCACTTAGAGTGGACAGAAAGAGCACGGTCTTGCCAATGTCTTGAATTTGGATTTATAATCTCCAGAACTGTGAGACAATATTCTTCCGTTCTTATAAATGAATCATTTTGAGTGTGGTCTTTTGTTATGGCAGCCCCCAAAATCTAACAAAGGAATCAGAAGTGTGCTTTTGATATTTTTCAAAATTTATTTCTAGTAGCTTATGTTCAAAACATTTTGTGATAATATTAAAACTATTCCCAAGTTTCAATGTAAAAGTGCGTTTGGTGATATATGTATATATATAATATATATGTTTCTTTTTAAAAAATAAAATTATTAGAAGAAACAGTTTAATCACCTCAATTAACATTTTTAAACTTCTGATATCTGTTGTTTTATCAATGGAACTCCAAATGTTTGTACAGAATTTCCTTCAAAACAGAATACATAGAATTAATTAAAAATAAATTGTTCAATAGAAAAAGAGAATAACAATATGATAACTGAAAAATATTCCTTGGAATATTTTCTTAATGGTTTGGGAATACTAATAATTATTTTTATTCTCTTAAAGGAAATGTTAAACAAGTCTATTGATTTAGATTCTTTTGATTGACTGTTCTCTGAATTCTATCACTGTGGTTTTCTGTAATTTGCTTCATTAAAAACCCTGCTTTTTTCCCCTCATTGTTCAGCTTTCTATAATGATAATTTCAAGTATATAATTTGTGAGTTAATAACAAAATATTTCTAATAGTCTTTGTAGAAACTAATGAATATGTACAGCAGTTTTATTAGAATTACAGTATTTATTTTGTAAATGTAGTCTACCTAACAAAACACTTGAAGAGACTTAGAATTAAGGGCTAAAAATTTACAGCCGCTTGTATTAAGTACCAACTGGAAAAATGTTCAATACTTAAAATTCGTTGATCTATAATGAAGTTATAATTCATTGAAGGCACTTAGATACATTTGGAATCATTGAAATGTGCAATTTTTGACCCATTTCAAACTCCTAATATTCATCTGCACTATATGAAGTTGCCTGTAAATTAATGCAAGGCACTATAGATGGGGCAGTTTATCAACACAGAGCTACTAGAGCCTTGGGAGAAGGGATGCTCCAATATTCTAAAGTGAATTTGTAGTTTTTTGCCATGCAAGCTTTGATGTAATTGGTTTACGTATTATATGGGAAATTTGCTTGTTGTTTCAACTTTGCTTAACTGAAGGAAGTGAATTCGAAAGCATTGTTGATCAAGAAATAATAATTATATAGTCAAGAAAATTAACTATTTTAAATATAATGAATGAGAATTAAAATTCAATGTGTAGTATTTTGAAGTAACACAAAATTATTTTGTCCCCAGATAATTTCTTCTTTAAACATAATTTGTGTATTTTACTTTATCAACTTCTCAGGGAAGTGCTATGAATATTTCATAATGTAGTGGGCTACTTAGTATCATTTTATAAGTATTCTAATAACAAAAAGCCATGATGTAAAAACAAACAAAAAAGTAAACAAGTGAACAAACAAAATGTTAGCTATCAGAGCATCCTATATGATAACCATACCTTTCATAAAATTTAATATACAACCCTTGAAAATAGTTTATACTTTAATCACAACAATGGCCAAAACAGATTCTTAAATGTCAATTGCATCATATTTTTGAATGCATCAAGTTAAAAATTTAGGAATTAAATCCATAATCAAGCTTGACTCTTTTTACATAATTATTTCTCACCTTTTATCATGGTGCTGATATAAAAAATAAAAATAAATAAAACTACTGACACTGAGTTGGTTTTAACTCATTGCAACCCTGTTCTCACTAGATGCTCTCAGCTTAGTTCCAGCTGATCAATGGCATATGTACAACACAATGAAACACTGTCTTGTCATGAGCCATGCCCACAACTATCGGTGTGCCTGAGGTCATTGTTGCAACCACTGCATCAATCATTTCATTGAGGGTCTTGCTCTTCTTCACTGGCCCTCTGTTTTACCAAGGATGATGTCCTTCTCCAGGGATTAATTCTTCCTGACAATGTGTCAAAGTTATGTAAGACAAGTGTAGCCATCCTTGCTTCTGAGAATCTCTCTGGTTGTACTTCTTCCAATACAGATCAGTCTGTTCTTCCAGCAGACCGTAGTACATTCAGTATTCTTCTCCACACCACAATTAAACGGCATCAATTCTTCTGTCTTGATTATTCATTAACCAGCTTTCTCAGGTGTGTGTGTAATAGAAAGTATCATGGCTTGGGTCAGGCTCACTTCAGTCTTCAATATAACATTTTAAAGGTCTTTTGAAGCAGATTTTCCCAATGTAATGCACCTTTTGATTTCTCAGCTACTTCTTTTATGGATGTTGGCTGTGGATCAAAGCAAAATTAAATTTTTGAGAACCTCAACCTTCTCCATTTATTATGTGATTGCTTATTGGTCCAGTTTTGAAGGATTTTTGTTTTCTTATGTTAAGTTGTAATCCATACGGAAGGCTGTGATCTTTGCTATTCATCAGTAGGTGTTTCAAGCCTTCTTCACATTCAGCAAGGAAGGTCATGTCATCTGCACATTGCAGGTTGTTAATGAGCCTTCTTCCAGTCTTGATGCCTTGTCCTTCTTTGTCTAGTCCGGTTTCTTAGACTATTTGCTCAGCTGACAGATTGAATATATGTGGTGAAAGAACACAATACTGATGTGTACCTTTCCTTAAGCCACAAAGTATTGTCAAACTATTGTCTTTTAGTCTGTGCATAGGTACTGCATAAACACAGTTAAGGATCATGAGATTTCCTTTGCTTGTAATGTTATCTGTAATTTTTAGGCTCCACACAGTCAAATTTATTTACATAGCCAGTAAAACTTAGGTAAACATCTTTCCAATACTCTTTGCTTTCAGCCAACATTCATCAGATGTCAGCAACGATACCCCTATCTTTCGAGGGCTTCAATTCTGGCGGCCCATTTTTAAAAGATCTTCAGCAAAAATTTATTAGTCAGTGGTATTAATGGTATTGGAAAACTTGGTAGTGTGGTGGGTTAAGTTCTACGTCTGCTAACCAAGAGGTCAGCAGTTCAAATCCATCAGGCGCTCCTTAGAAAATCTGTAGAGCAACTGTACTCTAGCCTCAAGGGTCGCTATGAATCAGACTTCACTTGATGGCAGTGGGTTTGGTTTGTTTTTTAATTAACAATATTGTTAAATAATTTCTATGTTCTGTTGAATCACCTTTATTTGGAATGGATACAAATACAAATCTCTTTCAGTCAGCTGGCTAGGTAACTGTCTTTCAGGTTTCTTCACTTAGATGAGTGGGTACTTCCAGTATTACATTTGTTTATTGAAATGTCTCAGGTGATATTGTATCACTTCCTAGAGCTGTGAAATTACCATTGCTTTCAGTGTAGCTTGGGCTTCTTCTTTCAATATCATTGATTTGATCATATGGTACTCCTTGAATATTTCATATTCTGGACAATATTCATATGAAAACCATAAGATGCATTTATAAATATTTTACATTTTCTTGACTATGTCATGAAATCTTTTAGATAAAATATATTTACTTGTTTTTTTTTTTATTTTTTTATTTTTAGTGCTCAGTGTTTACCAGATCTTCCTATGTGGAGTAAAAATGCTACTAAAGTCAACCAAACTAAACCCACCTGGGGCATCGAGTCAATGCTGACTTCCAGAGACTCCACTGGGTTTCCACATTGTCTATGGAAGTGGATTACAAACTCATTTTTTCTTATCTTAGTGTTATTTCTAATTATTTAGCTTAGTTTCCTGTTCATGCTGTTTTCAGACTCTAGTGTTGTGTGTTCTACAATTGCAACACCTGTTTATGATGCCCAAAGCTAGAAGGGAACACACTGGTGACCCTTTTGACACCCTCTGCTTACCATTTCCCAGAATTCTAGCTTCCATCTCATCCCTGGAGTCTCAAAGTAAACAATGTATAAGAACTCTCTATAACCTAGCAGAGAATAGCTCAAGATCACTGAAGATGGAGATCTTAAGAAAATAATGGAGCTGGTTAGAGATCAAACTGACCATAAAGTAATGAGATTGATTTCCACCCCTGTGGCTAGTAATCTGGTGAGAGCAATTTTAGACATTCTATGAATCCATTAGTTTGGGGGAAGAAACTACTTTGAAATAACGCATCTTTATGTAAATTATTTATAAACATACGTATGTATTTATATACTTACACTTAAGTTGATGGTGAGAGAAATTGCATTGCTATGCAAAATCTGATGTCAAATGGTTGAGTTCAAGAAGTTAAAAGGTTTCATAAACTTTTTCTTAGTATATAGCTCATAAGATTGTTGTGAGGTGGACATGCATTAAGTTGAGCACTTAAAATAGTGCTTGGTATGTAGTCAGTGTAATATAAGCTTCAACTGTTCTTACATGATTATTGCTGCTCCTCAACTGGTCTTTTTTTTTTTTAATCTTAAATATGAATTAAAAGAAAAGTAGTTCTACAGAACATCTCTCCCAGCATGGAGAATTTGCGGTTGAGATCTAAAAATCTTAAGACTTTGAGAATTAGAATCTTAGCTACGTGTCATTTCCAGTTTAGTTATCAAAGAAAAACATCTCAGTTCAAGAAAATGATTGCTTTATGATAGCTTTCCTATGGGAAGATCAGAATGAGTCTCCATCAGGGTGATATCAGTTTGTCCACGGATACAAGCTGGCTTAGTGGTAACCACTGCTCTTGTCCTCCAATAGAAAACATTCTTTCCACTTAAATGAAACATTATCATAAAATGTAATACACTGAAATACGAAAAACTTCAGTTCAGAATGTTTGTTCCTTATTTTCTTAAGCATAGTACTCAAATACTAAGCCATTACATTTTATTTTTGAATCACAAAGAGTTTATCTCCTTGTGATTCTGTTTCTGGTAGCTTCTGTTACATCATTTTTTTTCCTCCTTTGTCTACATTTTCACTAAACTTCCCAGAGCCTTAGACAGCATACTATCCATGTCCCAACCTGGTATATGCCACTTGCTGCCAGCCCGTTGTGCATATACAGCACCATAAATCACTTATACATATGAGGCCTGACAATTAAGTTTGTGAACTCATCCCAGAAAAAGTGCTATATACCTCACTCTGCATATCACTACAGTCACCTTCAAAATACACCCACTAGAAAGCTACACACCCATGCCAGTGCCTAGTCCACCCTTCAAAACAATTTTGGAACTCTTTCCCTAGAATGGACATCAGAGCTGTTGTTGTATTACCTTTGATGTCTTGAATCTCATCAAAATGTCTTCCATTCAATATTTCCCTTATCACTGGGTAAAGAAAATGTCATTGGGGGCCAGAACAGGTGAGTAGATAGGGTGTTCCAATACAGATATTTGTTCAGTGGCTAAAAACTCCCTCACGGACAACTACACAGTTAAGTTCTCAAACTTTCTGCCTTGCAGCTGTGTGCAATGGTCATTCCAGAAAGAGTTCCAAAATTAATTTGAAGGGTAGACTAGGCACTGGCATTGGTGTGTAGCCTCCTACGGGGAGTACTTCAAAGGTGACCATAATAATACTCAGTAGTGAGGTATGTACCACTAAGAACAATTAAGTTCTCAGACTTAATTTTACTGACTTAAAATATAAACTTTGTTATAAAGTCAGAAACATTGTCCTCATGACATGCTTTATGTCCAGCAACACACTTTAGATATACAGATGACAATAAATATAATTTAACTAATAGTTAAATAAATGAATCATGAGCTGTCATTCTAGTCAGTTCTGACAAAATTTAGTAACGACTTTTCTTTCTTTAAAAGTTCATAGTTAATTTTCCCATCAGTCTCTAAACATTTAAAGGTAGCTATTATGCTACATAATTCTCTGTGTTATACAGGACCCATTATCTGTCTATCATATATTCACATTATATGTGTGTGATATTGAAATATGTGTATGCCCCATTTCTCACCTAGGTTTCCAACCCAGCTCCAAAATTAATACTAAAACAAGATGTGGCATGTAGGTTAGTACAGTTATAAAATCTGCTGATGAACTGCACTGTATAATATACCTATACAACGTACTCTACTTGTTAGTTATAGATTACACCAATTTAAAATTATACCCTCAGCATATCACAGTACAAACCTTGGAGTTCCCTGTTTAAATCTCCTGGATATGGCAAAATTGAATAACATACTATTTCAGATTGTCTATTAATATGAAATGAAATTGATGAAATGTCAGTATAAAATGTAATGTAATAAATAAATAATATTAACAACTCAAGATTTCGTTTTGTAGAACTTTAAGATACTGGATAGCTACACAATTTTTTTTTTTTTTAATTAGAATGAGATCAGGAAGACTCAAGAAGTCATGTATGCTTATAGTTTATAATACCTCAGTAGTTCAAATCAGCTCATAATACCTCAGTTGTCCCATATTCTAAAATAACGACAGCTACATTTGCTAAGTGCTGCGGAATTTGAAAGAAAAAAAAAAAAGGAATATTTCATTATGTCTTAGCAATACATTTAAGTTTTAATGGAGGCATTAGGCTGTTTCAAATTCAAGAAAATGAAGGATAGGTTTGAATTGTTTTTTTAATTAATTAAATTCATCAAAACTATCTTACATGATGGCTTCAAATTTATTCTGATATTTAAAAAAGATTGTGATGCTTGTGTATAGCTTGGAAACACCCTCTATGGCATTTGGACAGGACATGTACATGCATCATTTATATTTTGATTACATTCTAAGTGCCGACAAGGTGCTGCGTTCATGAATAATTCAGAGCATCTAAAAGAATGGGCTTTTTACATCCCATTCCAGAGTTTTGTTTTTCAGCCAGGATGTCTTAACAATGTAAAACACGTGTCACTGATGGAATATGATTAGAAATACACTGCACTCTGACAAGTGAACAATTATTCCCTTATGTATTATTCTTGCAGGCTATATAAATTATATAAAAATATGTGCAGTGACTCAAAGTATGTCACTTAAAAGTAAGCAATGTGTGTAATTTCTTTTGTATGCAAGTTAGTTGGAAATTGAAAAATGAGAATATCGTATTTCTGCCAATTACATGCAGTTATATTTCAATGAATTTATAACTCAAATGGAAAATTATTATTAAATATATTATATTAAATCATGTGAAAGAAAATGCCAGTTTAAAGTGTCTGTTCTGAGGCAGAGATAAGATGACAAAGTAGTCAGTTTCTGTGATCTCGCGAACAACAAAGACCCGTAAAAACAAATGAGTGGATTGTGTATGACATTCTAAATGTCATGAGCATGAAAGGGAAAGCTGAGAAATCAGACTGTGCACCAGAGAAACGAGAGTAAGTCCAAGAGAGACAGGAGCGGCCAGACCTGACTAGGTGGGAATCTGCACCCTGCAGGAGGGTCTGTCACTGCCGGGGGGTGAGCAACACGGTGGCATTTGACAGCATCTTCCTCAACAGAGAAGCTGAGTTGCATCCACGTGCGTCTCCAGAGTCAGAGCAAAGGGTCATTTGTTCTTCCAAATACTGCCGCTTGAAGATCTAAAATTTCCTTCAGGCTTTTCAATCTCTCTCGCTTCTTCAGTGTTTCTCCCTCCTTTCTCCGCACTGCCCCAGGTTCCAAATTCTGATGCTCTATCTGGGGAGAAAGTAAGAACCCTGACTCACATGCTGAGCCACTTGGACGGGGAACAATTTAAGGAACAGAAGAAGAAGAAGAAGAAAAAAAAAAAAAATCTGCCATTTCCCCTAAGACAGGAACTCCAGGCAGAAAGTAGTCCTTTGTATAGGTGCAGACATAAATGAGCCGTGGTTGTCAGTCAGCCCTCTAACTTTCTTACCACCTGCAGCCAGTTACCTGCAAATATAAAAACATCATTGCCCGTCTAGGACTGCTGGGAAAAGTTGATGTCACACAGCTGGTGACAAATTACTTGGGTACCTAAGCTGAATAAAAAAAGAAAATGAATACCTAGGCTCCTATGCCTAGTGACAGATCTAACCACTTGGTAATAGGACATTAGAATCTCTAAGTGACCAATAATCTGACTAGCTCACCTGAACAGCCTGTCTGAACGTTTCAAAATAAAATTAAAAAACTGAGTTAGTACACAGTAAGTAGAAATAAATCCCTATGGTAACTTTCTCAGGTCTCAGAGACAACTATCAGTACCCAACTGCTTGAACAGGCAGAACATGATGGTTTCAGAAAGCTCCCAAAACAAGAATCAGAAAGTTTTTCAGACAAAGAGAACTTCCTGAGATTATCAAAGGTAGAACATAAAAGATGAATACTTAGGTCTCTTCAAGAGAACAGCAAGGAGATCAGACAAAGTGTAGCAGAGCATAATAAGAAACTGAACAGCTTACAAGATATTCTGAAATTCAAGAGACTAACAACAAAATTACAGCATTAGTCTACTTAACAAAGTCAAAAGAGCCAAATTGAGGCAATGCAGTGTGGCATCCATGAAACTGAAGATAAAGCAATGGACACCAAAATATTTGAGGAAAATCAGATAAAAGAATTTCAAAACAAAGGAAGAAACACTGAGAGTGTTAGGGGACCCTATCGAAAGGGATAATTTATCAGTGATTGGGCTACCAGAATGGGTGTGTGTAGGGGCATGGGGTGGGGCAACAGAAAACAGAGAATTGCAGATTTGTTGACAGAAAATTTTCCTGGTATCATGAAAGATGACAAAATATCTATCCAAGATGCCCACTGGCCTAAACCCAAGGTAGATCCCAAAAGAAAGACATCAAAATGTACTATAATCAAACTTGCCAAAACTAAAGATAAGGAAAAGCTTTCAAAGGCAGCTAGGGCTAAACAAAAAAAAATAATGTGCAAAGGAAAGGCAGTGAGACTAAACTCAGACTACTCACCAGAAACCGTGCAGACAAGAAGGCAACGGGATGATATATACAACATCTTGAAGCAGGAAAAAAAAAAAAAAAACAGCCAAGAATTCTATATCCTGAAAAATTGTTTCTCAAATATAACAGTGAGATTAGGACATTTCTATATAAACCAAAGTTCAGAGAATTTGCAGAAACCAAATGAAAATTACAAGAGATGTTGTTCCTCAAGAGTTTTAAGCTCTTATTTGGTGCTATAGTGATTACATTCTGTGGTTGCTAAAATAAGGTGAGCAGTTCAAATCTGCTAGAGGCTCCTTCGAAACTCTCTGGGCCAATTCTACTCTGTCATACTGGGTCACTGTGAGTTGGAATCCTCTTAATGACAACAGATTCATTTGTTTTTGAACAGTATGTGGTTGTTAGGATTGCCTGTTTTCTGTTTCCATATGGCAGGAAAAGAAGTAGTGGGAACTATAATCTCTCAATTTCCAGGCTTCCTGTTCTTAACCTCTACCACATAGTAGTAACCATAGCCGCTCATGGTAACTGGCCATTATCCTTCAATATAATAACTCTTTTCTTTATTTGCTGCTTGACTGACAGTAGGCATCCTAAGTGGCCAAGTAGTAATCATAACTCCAAGTTCTGTGAAACACATATTCTGTTCTGTGGTGGAAGTATTTCTTCAGTGGGAACAAAGACATGTAATTATACAAAGTATAAGATAGTAGGGGCAGAAAGTACAAATTTTCCAAGTTATTCATTAAAATTTTTGTAAAAATAGGTAATATTCCTTCCATAATCAGGTTCATAAATGTTTATATTTTAGCTCTTAGGGATGCATTACTGTATATCAACACTTAGTGGTAGACTATATCCTGAAGAATAGTGTGCCAAAGCTATAGGTTGATAACCAAACTAATACCTTATCTGTCCCCTTAATATGTCACTGTACTTTTTTGCTGAAGAGGAGTAAAGTGTTGTTGTTGTGAGGTGCAGTTTAATCAGTTCTGACTCACAGCTATCTATCAGTTCTACTCAAAGCCGTATAGCAAATGGAAACACTGCAGGATCCTGTACCATCCTTACAATCACCTCTGTGTTTGAGGCACTGCGGCAACCCCTTTGTTAGTTAATTGATCTTAGTCATCTGGTACCACTCTAACAGAAACATCATGCGTAGATGCCTTTTATAGTTTATTCCTATACAGTCCAGTAGGCCAAAGTACAAATATAGGATGCCCTCTCCAGGGAACACACTCTCTCTGTTGGCTTTGGAGGAAGGTCCTTGTGCTGCATCGGTCTTGTTTTTTTTCCCCTTCCATCTGAGAGCATCTCAGTGGAGGAGCCTTAGATCCAAAGGATCAGCTCTGCTGCTAGTTCTGCTTTCTTGATGGTATAAGGTCCCCAGGTCTCTGCTTCCCCTCTTTCCTTTTATCTTTTGTAGGATAAAAGGGGGTGCAAGCCACAGTCCAGGGAAACTCCCTTTACATTGGAGCAGTGAGATGACTGTAGAAAGGGTATCAGAGTCCCATGGTAATCCTCTTTAATGTGATTCAGTCTATTAAACACAAGCAGAAATTAAGATTTACAGCACAGGACAATCACAAAATGGAAGGCAATCACACAATACTGAGAATCATAGCTAAGCCAAATTACTGCACACATTTTTTGGGAACACAATTCAATCCATGACACTATCTCATTGAAGTTCTTTCTCTTTTTCATTGTCCCCTACTTTACCTCAATTCTAAGGAGAATTCTCGGTGTACTTCTTCTAAGATGAAACATTTATTCATTTTTCTGGCAGTCCAGAGAATATTCAATATTCTGGAGCAAAACCATAACTCAAAGCCATCAATTCTTCAGTCTTCCTCATTCACTGTTCAGCCTTCACAGTCACAGAAGGTAATTAAAAATACTAGTGCCTAGGTCTGATACATCTTAATCTTCAAATTGACATCTTTTTTTTTTTTTTTGGAGCACTTTAAAGAGTTTTTTGCAGTAGATTTGTAATATACCATTTGATTGTTTGACCCATGCTTTCAAGTAAAATGAAATTCCTGACACTGCAGTCATTTCTTGATTTTCACAATGTTGCCCATTGGTCCA
The DNA here is from genome assembly GCA_028571685.1 of Heterohyrax brucei. Lineage (NCBI taxonomy): Eukaryota > Metazoa > Chordata > Mammalia > Hyracoidea > Procaviidae > Heterohyrax > Heterohyrax brucei. Next base: position 50,495,337 of record CM053159.1, on the reverse strand, counting down.
GTTATGGGGAATTATTTTTTTTCAGTTGAGTTGTAATCCATGCTGAAAGCTGTAATCTTTGTCTTCATCAGTGTTTCAAGTCCTCTTCACTTACAGTAAGCAAGGGTATATTATCTGTATATCACAGGTTGTTAATGAGTCTTCCTCCAGGTGTGATATTATTTTTCCTATTACATCAGAGTGGCAACTCTACTCTTAGATACACCAGAGGCCATGACGCCACCCTTTTCAACCCCTGAAGTAAGGGACAGGAATTGTCTAGCTGGATTGTTGGCTCAGCATAAGAATTGAGTAAGTACAGTGAATGAATATAACTCTGACACACATCTTTCCGGAAATCTACTATTAGGCTCCTTTTAGATTGTAGGATCCACTTTAAGATCAATAGAAACTGTGGTCACATGTCCATCAGCACAATGCCATTGTTGTAAAATGAATCCTTTAGTCTCAGTCAATGTTACATTAACTACCATGCTTAATGATCAGACATTTGTAAGACTTTGGACGGCAGAATAGCCATGGTCAAGAAAGACGTTTGAAGATGGTATCAATTCTAAAAAAAAGATGAATGACAGCCCTCTGTATGGTGAAAAAAAAGTCTGGTGTAATCTGCATGCTGCCAAATGGCTGACACCTTATCAAAGGACAGCAGAATGTTAAAATCTCAGCATCAGTCTCAGTTGCTGGCAATGTGTGCAGTCTTCAGGGTCAATAACTAGCAAACCCTTGGTAAGCAGGAATCCATGTTGTTGAGTTTATACATAGCCATTATCAATGTCCAAATGGTCAAGCCATTTCTATGTCTATTGTGCCAGCATTTGGGTGGTGGAATGTGAGGCTGGCTGACCCCCTCAGAACTGTCACTTTGGCTATTAAGTTTCAGGGTCCCTCTGGGAGCACATGTTTTCTGCACTGTCCTTTGGGAACCCCGATGGCATGGCAGCTAAGAGCTGGCTACTAATAACCAAGAAGACAAGAGTTTGAATTCACCAGGTGCTTCCTGGAAACTCTACGAGACAGTTCTACTCTGCCCTATAAGGTTGCTGTGAACCAGAATCAGCTTGACAGCAACAGACTTCACTGTCCTTTAGGGCGATTCCACAGTGGAATTTTATTGTGGAAGCAGTTCATCTTTTGCTTATGATTTACCTGACTTATTGTCAAAGCTTGACAAGAATGAATTCTCCAGGTCAATAGTTATATACTAAGTGTTACAGGAAATATAGCACATCTGTCATAGCAGCTGTGATTATGACTACCATTTCATTAAATTTATGGTGGTCACCAATGTCTGCCGCAATCCAGTTTTATTTTCTTTCATTTTTTTCTGTAGAGTGAAACAGAAATATTAGGTGAAGGCATGATGGAGACATTACGTTCACATACTTTACGTCTTTGGTAGAGTCCGTAATTTCTGCCACTTCCCTGAAGATATAGTATTACTGCAGATTTACAATATTTTACCAAGAGTTGGAAAGTGTCAGCTTCTCCTTTCTCTTCATACACTCATGATTTTTATTCCACAGATCCAGTACCAATTTGATGGATGTGTAGAACATGAGACAGTTACAATAATCTGATCATAAAAATCTAAGAATAAGAAATAGAGCAGACAGACTCATCAGAATCACAGAATGTGGAATTTGCTATCAATTGAGGTTCCACTTGGATGAGATCAATTGCCCATTAAGAAAGAATAACATAATTTCTTTGTATCACTTCACAAAATTCATTAAAGTACATTCTAAAACAATACATTGACTCAGTGGTTTAAGTATACAGGGTCTTTTTATTATGTTAAATATAAATATGACAAACTAACAGCATTTATTACGATTTGATATTAGAGAAACCATGCATATCAGGCATGAATCTAGATCATTTTTGAACATTAAAGGAAATAATGAAGGATTAAAATAAAGCTAAGCAATTATAATATAAATGACACTTTTACATGATACCCTGAAGTGAAAAACAAAAAGCACTTGGCTGTGGAGTCCATTCTGACTGACAGAGACCCTACAGGATAGAATGGAACTGTCCCACAGGGTTTTTGAGGCTGCTATCTTTGCAGAGGCAGACCACCACATCTTTCTTCTGCAGAGCACCTGGTGTATTCCAAGTAGCATATTTCTATCTGAAGAAAGTTCTATGCAAGCAGTTGATGTTTTGTAAAAGAAAATTCTGAAATACGTGGTTAAACATAACTCTTAAAATGTTTTTGTCATGTAGGCAACGATGATAAGAAGAGGCATTTTATAGGGTCCAAACTGAGGTTTAATTCTATAATTTAAAGCATAAAAAAAGTGAAAATAAAAAGCTAATTTTTAGATTATCACTATAAGAAGTCTAATAAAAATCCTTAATGTTTTAAAACTTTTATTCATATACCAAGGGGAACTACCATTGTAATGTGTTCTTGCTTTGGTTAGATGTGTATAGCAACCTTTCAAAGCTTTCTTTAAATTACTTAGATCCATCACGTAAAATACTTTGTATCATTTACTTAATATGTGAAACACCATGTATATGCTTTGTTCAATCTCACATTAAGCCAAAATATAAGATTAAATGACACACTTTAAGTTCAGAAACAAAGCTGAATTATTTTAATTTTAGAAAACATTTTTTGACATGAGCTTGATGCTCTCATGCTCAGAAGCCACTTGCCGAGAAAACAGAAGCTATGGTTTGAAGATTTTAGTATAACTTTAAAAAATTATTTGTAAATAGAATTCTGAGTGGCTTTATTTTTCCCGATATAAATACTAAAATATATGCTGAACATTTAAATGCATAGCCATTCATATCTATTGTTTCTATGAAATTTTCCTATAAAGCTTGCAAGCTGCTGAATACAGGTTTAATTCCAAATTCCACTTCTTTCTGAACTGCACCATCCTATGAGCAATACATCATCATCACAGGTCATTGAGCCGATGAAAGTAATCTGATAAAACACCTGGGTGACAGGGAAAATGATATATTAGTGGGATTCATCATTAATGAACATCATCAGCCCATGATCTATTAGTATATTGCTCAAAGGATGGTGTCATTAGGAGAGAGTGAGCTCCTACAAATTATGGTGCCAAAGGCAGTAACCAGAACTTGGCATCACCCAAGAGCAGCAAGCCAATGTGCCAATAAAAAAATCAAAATCTTTGGAATTTATTTTTAGCTTGAGTGTGTTAAATTTGTATCTTGCTTATGAGGTTTACTGCCCTAGTACAAAATGAAACAAACTTTGCTTATTCATGTACTATTAATTGTTTATACATCCTCTATAAATTATATCATTTAGGAGACAGATTTTTTTTATACTACATCACTAGTGAGGAAAACAATTTTAATTTAAGATGAGATACAGAAGAATTTGGAGTATCTATGACAATGCATTTCAGGGATGTCTTTTCAGTACATAGTAGGCAAGAATACAACACCAGCTACACCTCATTTAACCAGCTCATGACATTGAGACTTGCTAGGAAATTGTCCTGTCTGAGACAACTTTTTTGAAGCAATCCAACCAATAAATTTAGTATCATTCCATTCGATATAAAATTAAGATTTCTGTACACAGCACAGGAAAAGCTGTGCCTAGAAAAAGATCAGGAGAACTTCTAAAACTAAGATCCGTGGGAAACATTCTTCTTCACAAGGCCTGAAACTCCCCTCCACAGGGAATAATACTGAGGTGGAAAGCACTAGAAAGAGAAACCATAGCAAGCAGCCCTGTCTTGGTTTTTGTTTAGTCCTTTGATACTTAGGTGACACTTAGGTGGGCAGGATGAAGCCTGGGAAAGAGTCAATCTACACAGGTGTTTCAACTGGGGGAGTGTTCACCGTCCCTCTCAGGTAGACAGATCTTTCCATAACAAGCTCTTGACCAGAGAAGCACCACTTCCTTTGCTTATCCTCCCCAACCTATGCCTCCCACACGTCTACCCACACATCTACTCCTAGGCCTGAGAATCTTTCCTCCTAACAGACACTGGGCCCAGGGGGTGCACTGGCACTAGGGATCTAGCAGTGGCGTATAGTCTGGCCCAGAAAAACCCTGCGTCCCCTCGAGTCTGAGACTTCTTTCTTTTGCTCAGAGACACTGGGAAACATTGTGAAGGAGATTCTGCTGGCACAAGCCTCAGGTCAGGGAATCTCTTCATCTCTGCAGATCTGAGATGGTGTTCTCTCATCGACAAATACCTGGTGGCTGCACATAGGGAAATTCCTTCCTGCCTCCTCAGTGGAGGTGACTACATGGCAGGAACTGATGCTGGCTTCACCGATCCTACTGCTCTCCCTTCTGTTTCAATAGAGCTACTGTTTCTCCTCTAATGTAAAGCTCTTCTTTCTATACTTCACTTTCCTCTTCCAACTCCTTGGGGACTGTGCAAAACTTTTAAAATCAGTCTCTCCTTCCTGTTAGTCTTTCCTGTTAGCTTTTAATTCTCTTCAGTTCTCTCTCAATTAGATCAACCAAAACTCCAACTCTAAACCCTTGACTCTTCATGCTCCTCCAGCTATTGTGATTCTTCTATCTTCCCCCGTATTACCACATGCCCTCGAGTGGCTTTCTAGGCCTGCTGACTACTGCTACTTAGTCTGCTCATCTAGTTTTTGGTATCCCAGTAGCTAAGAAAAGAACATTGCCAAAGGTCACAATTACATTCAGGTCATTAAATACAGAGCAAAATTCTTAGCCCTCCTCTTAAAGGACCTCTCACCATAAAGGTATGACTAAGGTTTTCCACTCTTTGGAGAATAACCTTTAGTTCCCCTTACACCTCTAGTTACTCTTTCTATTCTGTATTGGTTCATATTCCTCAAACAAAATACTAACTATTGGATTTCTCCAAGTCTAGGTACTAAGACTATTTACAAGCTCAGTGTGCAATACTTACATGAGCTTATCCATGCACATTCTTGCAACAACTGCCTAGATGCAGAGCTGCTACAAATTATATTGCTGTCTCAGGCTGTCTTGTTTTCATTTTAGATCACTATTTCAGATCCCTGCTAACTCCTCTTACATAATTGACAGTCACCAGAACTTCGGTCTGCTTGCAACCAAATGGAAACCCAGGTGGCATAATAGCTAGGTGCTATATCTACTAACCAAAAGATTGGCTGTACAAATCCACCAGCCGCTTCTTGGAAACTCTATGAAGCAGTTCTACTCTGTCTATAGGGCTTCTGTGAGTGGGAATAGACTCGATGACAATGAATTGGTTTCTTTTTCGGTACAGCCAAAAGTAGGATTTTCCTTTACATACCTATATCTCTTCAGAGATGTTTATTTTACTGAAGGACTCTACCACCTGCGGATTGCTACAGCTTAGAAAACTAAATGTCATGTGTCATTCTTAACTATTCATTTTCTTTCAGCTGTTCCTTCACATATCAATTCATTTTTATTTTACAATGAAATTACTTGTTTCAAATCTGTTCACTGTAGCCATTTATGTACACATGATAGCTCAGTTACCATTATTACTTACTTAGATGTTTGTAACAGGCTTATAGATGATTTCCTTGGTTCAGAGTTCCAGTCTATATTCTACAAATGAAGTAGTGGTTGTTTTAAAACTGTAAATGTAATTGTATCAGTTTCTGTCCTTTGTCAAAACAAAGAAACAAACAAAACCTTTGTCAGTGAGTTGATTCTTCCCTATGACTGTGTACAACCAAGTAGAACTGCCCCATAGGGTGTCCAAGGCTGTAATCTTTAGGGATGTAGACTGTTTCATCTTTCTCCCAATGAGCAGCTGTTGGATTCAAACTGCTGATTTTGCAGTTAGCAGCCAAGTACTTGACCATTGCACCACCTGGACTCCTTCTATCTTTTTTAGAAACAAACTATTTAATAATTTGTAACTTCTCCTAAAATAAAGCCAGAAACACAGAAAGAGGAAAACAAGGCCCAACATGAAACTGACACCAGCTTAGAACTCCGCCATTGTACCATACCATATTCTCCTTTTTTCTGTCTGTTTTAACAATACAGGAATTCCTACAGTTCTGCTCCTTCACGCAGCTGTAACTTTATATGCATATTTATTATTCTTGCCCTGTGTAACGCTTACTTTTTTTTTCATCTCCTTCAATTATGTCATTAGCAGCACTTGTATTTAAACTCAGACAAAATTTAATCCAGTTAGCATTATCTGACCTCTTAAATCTGGTGTTCTATACATGTGAATTGCCCTGTGACATTTAGCAGGTTGCATTTTTTTTAATTCTGCTATTATTTGACTAATATTCCTCTCATCAAACTGTGATTTCCATAACACCAAGAAACATGGTTCATTTTCCTCAACATTATTATTATTTTATCAGTTGTTGATACTTAGTGAGTTCTTGATATTTGTTGAATGATTTGTTAAGCAAATTAATGTAGGATATGCACTTCATGCTTACTGTTTAAGAAATGAGAAAATAAGAATAACAAAAGCCAACTTATATTACCATATTATCAAAGCAGACAGCAACTAACAATTATTCAGATTTTATTAAAAATATAACAGATTTTAACATTCTAAATAAAAAAATCACATATGCTAGAAATAGATGTGATGACTTTCTGTAGAGCTGGATTTTTTATAAGGTATCATTTTACAGAAAATTTCAAGTATCAGCCCTAAGGACTTCAACATGATTGGGGTCACCTTGTCTTTTCAGATTTAAATACAACTACATCAATCCCATCCTATACATTTGGAGGAAACTGGCTATCGTATTGAAAAATACAGAGATTCTAGGAGTCTTGACGTTGACTCTCATCACTTGTTTCTGCATGTGTGCTGACCCTGAGTTCTCAGCGGCTGATTTTGTGTTTAGTTCCTTGCATCTGGTATTTCCTTTCCACAGTTTCTTTCCCACACGGAATTCCTCTGTAAATCTTTCCCTTTAAACTAGAACAACGCATAATGGGTTTGGCTGACTTTCACTTAAATGAGGAACACAGAGCATAATACAACAAATAAAATAAAATGAAATGAAAAAGACAAATTCATTGCTATATTGCTATTGAGTCAGTTCTCAGTAGAAGCAACTCTATAGGACAGAGAAGAAGTGCTCCACAGGGTTTCCTAGGATATAATCTGTATGTAAGCAGATTGCCACATCTTTCTTCTGCAGAGCATCAGGTACGAACAGCTGATCAGGTAACCACTGCACCATCAGGGTTGCTTCTGGGGCATGATGGAAGCATCTTTGTATTGAACGCAGTCCATGGGTGGTGCAAATGGCTAACAGGCTCAGATGCTAACCAATGGGATAGAGGTTCAAGTTCATCCAGAGGCACTTTGGAAGAAAGCCCTGGTTTTCTACTTCCAAAAAATCAGCCATTGAAACCTCTATAAAACACAGTCCTTCTCTGACACACATGGCATTACACTGAGTCAGAATTGGTACCGAACTGGTACTAGGACTGATTACATTGAACAGTACTCAGTTAGCAAGTTTGCATTGAGTACAGTTGATTTTTGCCTTTCTCATTTTAATCCAAACTTTTGACCCTTGCCAATCTCTATCTAGCTTTCCCTCTGTGTTCCTTGGTGCTGTTGAGTCAGTTTCAACTCGTATCAGCCCTATGTACAAGAGAACAAAACACTGCCAGTTCCTCTGCCACCCCAGGCTTGTAGCAACCGAAGCCACAGTTGCAGCCGCTGTGTCAGGCTACTCCACTGAGGATCTCGGTAAAGCTGGCGGTCTGTTTTACCAAGCATGATGTCCTTCTTCGTGAACTGATCCCTCCTACGTACATGTCCAGAGTACTTGTGCAGTGAAGTTTTGCCATTCTTGTTTCTACTGCACATTCTGACTGTACTTCTTCCAAAACAGATTTGTTCATTCTCATGGCAGTTCATAATGCACTCAATATTTCTTGCCAACAGCAGAATTCAAAGGCATCAATTATTTTTTGATATTCCTTACTCACTGTCTAGCGTTTGCAGATCTATGACATAATTGAAAATACCATGGCTTAAATCAGGTGCCCTTTAGCCCTTGTCCTCGCTTTTGTACACTTGAAAGAAGTCTTTTGCAGCAGATTAGCCCCAAACAATACATCATCTCATTTCTGGACTGCTGTCTCCATGGGTGTTGATTGTGGATCCAAGCAAGATGAAATCCTTAATAACTTCAATCTTTTCTCAGCTGACCGTGATGTTGCTTATTGGACCTATTGTGGGGACTTTTGTGTTCTTTGTGTTGAGATGTAATGTATACTGAAGGCTGTAATCTTTAGTCTTCATTAATAAACACCTCAAGCCCTCTTTGCTTGAGACAAGCAAGGCTGTGTCTCAAGCAGGTTGTAATGATTTGAGCCATAAAATGGTCTCATATTGCTACAAACCAAAGATAAAAACAAAATGATAAAAATTCCCACACCATTTCACATTATTCTTAAGAGGATTTATTCTGACTCTGTTAGATAAACACCTCTCTTCCACAAAACTGCCCAGTTCTGACTTTGCATGCTCATATATTCAAACCGATCATTCTATTTTACAGAGTTGGCCCTTCTCCCCAGAAGAACTGTGAATTTCACTTTACAAATGGTAAGTTTTCTTGTGCAATATTTGTTCCTGAAAGGGGAAGTTAATAACAATGTCAGAGACTTATAAACACAATATTTTACATGACTAAATCTCACTGAAAAAACATTGAGAACATTTCCAAATTATTTAACAATAAACATTGACAACAAATGTTACCTTAACATCATTACTACAAAGTATAAATACCTCAGCATATTCTATGAGCTCCTTTTAGTTGGTATCAAATTTTACCTTCCTGAACATGCTAAATCACGAGTCAGATCCAACTCAACAGCACTTGGCTTGGCTGGATGGAACATGCTAAGTAATAAAAAAGTTAATATTTCCCCCAAACATGAAATTTTCATTTTATTATCTGTCTAGAATCCTTGATAGTTTAGCATGAACAGGTAATAAGCTATTAGATATTAATTATAACCATAAAGCCATTTCTCAAGAAAAGCATTCATCCATATCAGTGATGCCACTTCTCATCATAATTTTATTTTTAATGAACTGGTAAATGTATAATTCTTTTTTCCCCCTAAGCTCTCAAAGAAAAGGTAATTTTGAAGAGCTATAGCCCAAAGTAGCTAGCTTTAGATGAGTGACATAAGCACCCGAAATAATTGTATCCCCAAAGACTAATTTTAAGTTGTTGCTAAGAGATTTAAGGGTTTCAGGTGTTCCAACTTTCAAAATGCTTTTCCAGTAGTAGGTCTGACTTTTTGCAGTAACATCGATAGGCACTTTTTTTTTTTTGTGACAGAAATAGTTTTAGTCTATGTTCAATGAAAGGAGATATAAATCAATGTGTGTACCTTTCTAAATTTGTCATATTAAATCACTTTTGGATTTGGAAAGGTGGAGTTAGAACTCTCAATTCCAGGAAACTCTCCTTATACTTTAAATGCACAATATCTTGAAAATTCAGAATAATATAAAGGTAAGTAAAAGCAAACCCACTTTTTTTCTGCTCTTAAAGTAGACAGAAAATTATGTGAATGATTCTCAGAGCTTTGACATTCAGTAGAATAATTTGCATGAGATTCTAGAGTCAACTGCGAGCAAGGGAAGGAATGAGGAGAAGAAAATTGAAGACCTTTCCCAGAAAGTAGCCATTAAGTAAAAAATGCTAACTAAAGATATAGGATGTTATTTCTGCAGGACAGTTTGATAGCATGTATGAAAATGTCTGGGTAATGTAGATGTCCACTGATTCCAGAATTTTGCTTTTGGAAATGGAAAATTTTCCTTAAAAAAATCGGAAGGGTTAAATACACATTTGCAACAAAAATATTTCAAAAATAATTCAAATTCTTAGTAATATATGGTTACCTAATTAAATTATGGTAATAGATTTCACATAATAATTTCATGTTTACAAATGTTAAGTAAACAACTCAGTTGGGTCAGTAGATACGACACAACAAAAATGTAGGGTATATTCGTACGTGTGGGTTTATGGCTGTGTCAGTAATACTAAAAAACCTCCATGGAATTCCAGGGTTTCATTTTTATCTACAAACTCCATGAATAAATTATGAATAGATTATATATATATGTATTACATTTAAAACAGGATGATCAAATGATTACATAGTCTATTATCTCCGGCATTAATTTAACTACAGAGCTGCACAGTGCATGCGTTAATTTCTGTCAAGCAGCTACCATGCACTAGGCAGTGTGCAGAGTTTTTCTCAATATTATATATATATATACACACACATGTATGCACACACATGCACACACACCACGCACACACACACGCACACACACACACACACACACAGTTGGCCGTGTAAGTATTTTTTCTCTCAGTATTAAAATCTTTGTGTTATAAAACACCCTCATCATTTAATTTGTCTATTTTAATCCTCAGAATAATTCTAAGGAGAAAATGTCATTATCTTTGCTTGGCAGAATGTTCATTAAGCTTTATGGTGTATTATTTTTAATCTTCATTAAATAATGAAAAATAAATAACATTATCACAACTACATAGATAAGAAAACTAAAGTTCAGAAATTTTCTTAAAAAATGCCCAGGGCCTCACATCGCTAATTACCATCAGTAACTAAGCCCAAGTCTCTCTGATTCTAGACTAAATTTAATTGTCAATTTTTGCAGATGAAAGCAATTAAACATGTCAAGGAGAAGCAGAGAAAGGCCCAAGGTTGCAAAAGATGCAAACCAAAGTTATCTGGATTCATAAATTCTGAAGGCAGAGTTTCTTCTAGCCTGACCTTTTATGAATCTAGAACAACTTTTGGCAATCAAAGTGAACATTTCTCTGAGTCCCGTGGCCTGCCCACCGAGTCCCCTGTCCCTCTAGACACCTTGCCATTGCTGTCTTACGTGTAGTCTTTGCATTTCTTACTGTTGAGCCAGTGCAAATCATAAATCATGATAAAGGTGTGTTAGGAAAGTCAAACAGACTCTTGTCAAACATAGTTCCATTATTACTTGTGAAGTACCTTATCCATTCCAAGTTTCATTTTCTTCCTTTGTGAAACAACAGCTACTTTGTAGGCGTGAAGGAATACAGAGATGTTTGCCGAGCCCAGCCCCTGCACAGAAGAAAAACAAGCAGAATTCTTCTCGCCTCTGTACATATTGTCTTTGACTGCCCTGGCTCTTCATTTTGAATTCCCCTTATTTTTCCAAGCTTTACTTAGATTCCTTTGCTACTGTAAATGTTGTTTCTGTACTCGAGAAGAAATTTTTCCTACCACTGAATCAAGAAAGACTTTTTCTCCATGTTCTGATGGCAACTGTTTGACTCTTCCCTTGTATCAGAATAGGATGAGTACATACCTTTCTCTCTTACTTGGCTATATACTTTTTAAAATTCAATTTTATTCAGAAGTAATGGGGTATGTATTAAGGGTCAAAACTATTGTGAGTCACTGGAGATTCAGAGAAAAAACCCCAGAATCCCTGCTATGAAACTCCTCATGCCCTGGTAAGTAGTAGATGGATTTATAGTCTACATACCCTAGCACAGGATTACAGCTCAAAATCATTGAAGTACTCTTCTGGAGATGAATGAAGAAAGGAATAAATAGGCTACTTGACTTATCTGTTAAGTCATAAATTTTATACACCTTATCAACCCACTGATTGCTGAGTAATAATATAAATCTTTTAAAAATGGCTTTACATATACGTCTGCATATATACGTACATATACACATATACGAACATATATACATACATATGTATGTATATGTGTGTGGGCGTGTATAATATATAAAATGAATAAAGCAAATTTTTCCATAGAAACGTTACCCAATTACTGGTTTATGTAGGTTTAGCTACACAGAAGAGAGACAAGAAGAAACAGAGAACATTACTTATTCTTTCTAGTAAGAGTTTCATTGTTGACCATAGGTGGTGCAGTGGTTGACCACAGGTGGTGACCCTGGTGGTGCAGTGGTTAAGTGCTACATCTGATCATTGAAAGGCTGGCAGTTTGAATCTGTCAGGCAGTCCTCTGAAGTTATGTGGGGCAGTTCTACTCTGTCCTATAGGGTCCCTATGAGTCAGACTCAACTCATTGGTAATGGGTTTGGTTTATTGACCACTAAAGTTAACAAAGACCCTCTGAAGAGTGGCTGGGACTTAGGCTTTGGACAAGTTTGTATCTAACCTTTGGCTCTAACTACTAACTATGTTACTAGGAACAATGTATGTGTAAAATCAACCATAACTCCAATTATAGTGCTCAAACAAACAATTTACAAAGTTTTTAACATATGAGACATTATAATAAGCACATATACTGTGTATTGGCTTCTTTAATCCTCATTAAGTCATTGAAATTAAGCCCCAGGAATAAAGTGTGACCTAGAGAAGTGAATTCACTAGGTTCAAACCCCAATTCGATCCCACTGGTCAAGCCCTTACCTGTTCTGGTACATGATGCTTCCTGTTTGAGTTCAGTTCCCTCTTCAATGAACAACAAAGAACTATATTTAATAGGCTGCTGTGATCACAGTTGGCTCGGCTGGTGATGATTAAATGGTTGAAGTCATATGAAAGGCATGGAACAATCATGGATTGAATTGTGTCCCCTCAAATTATCTGTCAACTTGACTAGGCCATGTGTCCCAGTATTGTGGTATCTACCATTTTGACATCTGATGTGATTTTCCTGTGCATCACAAATCCCACCTCTATAGTGCTAGTGAGGTTGGATTAGCAACAGTTTTGATAATGAATATGACTGATGGCAAGCATTACTCGGAGCTGAGAAACCTTCTCATGGAGCTGGTACCCTGATATTGAACTTCTAGCCTCCAAGACTGTGACAGAATAAATTTTCCTGTGGTAAACCACCCATTTGTGTTATTCCTGTTGTCAAAGTACTATATAACTAGGAAAAACATTAAGCTGGTACTCAATAAACTAGTGGAAAAATATTAAATCTACGGGAATATAGGATTTGAGTCCGGAGTAAACTCTTGCGATTTAGTCCCGCTGCTCCTGTAAATAGTACGCAAACTAACCAACTTGATGGTCTGATAACTCATCTGGAGCTTAACTGCTCAGTGGTAAAATTAGAGAAGTTTTATTCTCCCGCTGCTTTGTCCTTGTGAGAGCAAAGGTACTGTCATGGATTGAATTATGTTCTCCCAAAATGAATGTATCAATTTTGTTGGGCAGTGATTCTCAGTATTATATGATTGTCCATCATTTTGTCATTTGATGGATGGATTTAATAAGAATGAGTTAGTGACAGGTCTACAAGATTGTAGACTTTTGTATTGATAAGGTCTAGAAGATTGGATAGTGTCTCAAGCCCAGTCTCTTTTGTGACTCAGAAGAGAAGCAGAGATACATGGGTACCCCACACCACCACAAAAACAGTGCCAGGAGCAGAATGTGTCCTTTGGGACTGCAATACCTGCTCTGAGATGCTCCCAAATCCAGATAAGACTGATGCATTACAAGGAACTTCCTCCAGAGCCGACAGAAAGAGAAAGACTTCCCCTGAAGCCTTCACCCTGAATTCAAACTTCTAACCTATTAGACTGTGAGAGAACAAATTTCTCTTTGTTAAAGCCATCCACTTGTGGTATTTCTGTTATAGTGGCCCAAGATAGCTAAGACTTGTACTGTAAAAAACTGAATTAAATTCAAAGGTAAAAGAGATGGCAACATTTCTAAAAATGGACCTCTGAAGGATGATGGGAAATGAGAGAGTTAGTCAGAACTTTGGTAAAAATGCAACAGAATACCTCTCCTTTAAGCACACACAAGGTTAATGTCATGTGTAAAAATGATTATTCTCTTTCCATTGAGACTGAAGGAAAGTGGTTAAATTGAGCATGAAAGATTTTGTTAAGCATGAAAGCCTGTTTTATAAAAACTAAAGCACATTAGCAGAGGAGGACATAGAAAACACTATTTTTAAGTAGTAAGAAACTAGTAAATAACTACCTCCCTGAGATGAATTATACTTGATGACATCTAAGCAGTGGAGTGAATGTGAGGCCAAGTGAAGCTCAGTATTTAGTGATTTGCATTCTACTGATGCACAGAAGTGGCTTAAGTCTTTGATCAGCTATATTGAAAATTTGATATTTTCTATGATTATGAGAAATCTTCCAAAATTTTGGTATTTTAAGTAAGTCATTCAGCTTTAAGATTCTAACAAATACTTTTTCAGTTGAAATGACTCCTACAAGTGAAGATAAAACGATTCCATTTCACTGTCTTTTCCATTCTGCAAAAATCGTTGTTAATTATAGAGCACCTCTCTTGTGAGGAGCCCTAATGTGTTTTGCAGGCATTGCCTCATTAATCCTTCCACCTTCATTTTAAGGTAGGCATCACAGTCCTCATTATACAGATGGAGAACCTGAGGCACAGAGAAGTTAATTGATTTGCCCAAGGTCACACAGCAAGTTAGTGACAAGGCAATGACTTCTAAAGCTTTGCACACCAGGCCATTGAGCTACTACTGTTGGAGAGAAATAATCCATTCATTTTTATCAAAGTTCAACTCCTAGCTGCTAAAATCCTTGGGGCAAAGTCACATACTGCAATCTCACACCGCAGAGTTGGCACACTGTCAGTTTACACAGAGGAGATCTCATACTTAGCTGCAAGGTGACTAATAAAAATAGAGAAGCAAAAAGGTCTAAAAATGGCTCTCTAAGATGTCTGAGAGTGTGCTAGAAACAGCCCACACAACCCTTCTCAGCCAGCTGCAGGAAAGCCTGCACCCTTCAGACACCAAATTCTGATGACGGTAAATGTTTTGAAAACAGTTTTAAAGGTAATAAAACAGAAGCATTAACTAGGTCAGAATAAAAATGTTTCACTCATGTCCTTCGTTTATTTATGCATGTGGATTTTCACTGATTTGTCTGAAACACACAATCTTCCTCTTCTGGTCTTTGAAAAACTTCTGTAAACAAGCACCCTCATCCAAACAAGACAAATAACCTGCACATTAAAAAGTTATCACTTTAAAAGAACAGCAAAACATTACATGAAACCACTGTCTAATCTGAGCAATAAATCTCTGATTCCAGAAAACCTGAAGGAAGATATTCCAGACACAAAGGTTGTCTGATTATTTGATATCCCAATATCCTGTCTAAGTGAGCAAAATAGAATACCATTTTCTCAGTAGCTGAATGTACCACATCACTCAGTAGCCCATTTGTACCGCTTAGTCCAAACACTGGGAGAATCAAGAAAAACGCAGAAATGTGACTTTCTTCACTACAAATATGTTTCAGAAGCTTATTGTCTTTAATGATTTTTTTCTTCCCCTTCTGAATTACAATGAATCATAGCCTATAGAAAGTCTAAGTCAATTTAATGTTTGCAGTATGTTTAAAAAAGGAGTCCTGGTGATGCAGTGGTTAAATCTCTTAGGAGCAAAAGGTTGGCAGTTGGAACTTACTAGAGAAAGATGTGGCACGCAGCTCCTGTAATGATTTATAGACTTGGGAACTGTCCTATGGGGTCATTATGAGTCAGAGTTGACTTCAAGTCAACCTTGTTTTTGAAGTTATTGTATTAAGGCTACAAAATGTCAGTGAACTTGGAATGATAACAACAAAGATTCTTTTCCTATAAAGCAATATTGCTACTTATCTGGAGAATGGCCTTCTCCTTACAATTCTTCGAGTTTTCATGTGGGTTAAAATGTCAATTCACTCCTACTGGGACTAAAGAACAATTAATTACTAGTTAGCATAGTGTTGTAGCCCTGGTTGCACAGTGGTTAAGGAGCTATGGACTGTAACCAAAGTGTCAGCTATTCAAACCCACAAGCCGTCCTTTGGAAATCCTCCTATATCCTAGAGGGTCTCCATGAGTTGAAATCAGCTACTTGATCAGGGCCCTGGGTTTTGGTTAGCATTGGATTAATACAGAAGAAACTGTGAAATAACTATGACTTAGTGTTCTGGGAAGTATTTGGTTAAATTCTTCTGTACAGACCTGAATCCTCTTGACATTCACTGTAAGATCAATGATATTTTCCCTCTATTATGAAAAAGGTAGAAATAAGCAAATCTTACTTCTCAACAATTTCCTTACTTGGAGAGTAAATTTCAAAGGAAGTGGAATTCTTTGTCTTTTTGTTCACTGATGAATCCCAAAGGGCAACAAGTAATATTACAGTGAAGAATTGCTAAGAGAATAAATGAAATGGAATGCATTAATGGTTAAAAACTGAAAGTTACACCAATGTTTTTGTGTACATATTTTAGAAAGGTACTACACATTCTTATAGCCTGTGAAACATATCATGTTTGTAAGTTTTCTGGGGAAACTTCTTTTCAAACTTTTGCCAGCTTGTTTACTATTTCTATGTCTCATACCCAAAAACAAACCCACCGCCATCAAGTCAATTTTAACTCACAGTGACCCTATAGGTCAGAGCAGAACGGCCCCATAGAGTTTCCAAGGACTGCCTGGTAGACTTTAAAGGCTGACCTTTTGGTTAGCAAAAGTAAAACTTAACCATTATGCCTTCAGGGTCTCATAGTGGTTAAGAATCAAGTAAACTTGTTGGCCAGCTGCCACCTATGACTGTCTTGACAGAGAACACAGCAGAGATTCCTGAACCGGTAGGAAAGTATGCAGCAAAACCCAAATTCATGTAAAAAAAATAAAACTTAATAGCCTGAAAGAGACTGGGGGAAATCCCAAAACTATGGCCCCTGGACATTCTGTGAACCCAGAAATAAAACCATTCCTGAAGCCCACTCTCCAAACAGATTGGACTGGACTATAAAACAAAAACATGATACTCATTAGAAATGTGCTTCTGTGTTCAAAGAGAGGAAACCACAGAGTTTGTTTCCATGTAGAGTCCGGATGAGAAGGAGAGGAAGGACTGACATTGATGACTGGAGACAAGAAACCTGGGATAGAAAGGGAGTGTGTGTGTACGTGTGTGTGTGAGTGTGTGTATGCTGTCGCATTGTAGGGATTACAACTAATGTCGCCAAACAATCTGTACATAATTTTTTGTTTAAGAAATTAACAACTGCAAACTTTCACCTAGATCACAAGAATTATATAACCTGATTTTTAACCACAATTTTAATGCTTAATAGCCATGTGATTTTGTATAAGCTATTTTATTTCTTGGTGCCTTGGTTTGTTTCTTTCATTAGAATTGAAATAAAAATAATGCCACCCCATGTGGTTACTAAGAAGAGTAAATGAGATAATATATGCATAACTGATATAAGCATCCTTGAAAAATATTAAGTTCTATATAAGTATGAATATCATTAATTAAGAAAGAGATCTTTCCATTGATCATACTTTAAATTATAAAATCAGAATATCAGATATCATCATTGCTAACTATTTTGTCTGTATGCCAAGCCAAGCCAAGTGCCTATAGTAAGTATGAATAGAGCGTGATCACTTACGCCTCTTAAAGCACAGTTCTGCTTGCTTCCTTGCTCCTCTGCAAAAACAATGAAGGCCTTAAGTCTTCTTGGATGTTAAAACAAACAAACAAACAAAAAGAATATCAAACAGTAAATCTCACACACACGGGAGAATTTGGCAAGTTACTGGATCTTTCCTGATTTACCCCATGTTAGAACTAAAACCATTCTCTAGAAAGTTAGTCACATCTATGGAGATTCCAAAATTCTCTTTTCCTTCTGCTTCACATGTAATTCAGCAGCTAATTCCGTAGACTCTAAGTATATTCTAAATCTGATTGCTTCTGATCATCTTCATTGTTACCACTCTAGTCCAAACTTTGCTGCAATCGTCTCCTAACTAATCTCTGCTTCTGCTCTGGCATCTCTAATATCCATTCTCCTTACCTATCAAGAGTATCTTCTCCTTCTTCACACACACACACACACACACACACACACACACACACACACCCCTTAAAAAACTTCCAGTGACTTGTCTTCATATTAAAATAAAGCTCCAATTCTATCCTAGGTTACAAAGCCCAATATGTTCTGGCCCCTTCTGCCCTTCATAGATACCCTTGCTATATTCTGCATGGTCTATTTATATTTTCTTTTCTTTGACTATTCTGAATTTGTCCCTAAACCACGGCACTGGGATTTGTCGAGTATTTAACCTGAAATGTTTTCCCTAAAATCTTTATACGATTCATTGTTTCTCATCAACTAAATCTTCAGATCAAACATTGCTTCTTCAGAATTGTCTTCGTTGATCAGCCAGGTAGTAAGTTTAGTAACCTCCACACCATTAACACCCGTCCCATTATTCTGTGTCATTTTCTTTTTCATTACATCATTTATTATTATTAATATTATTTACATTGCTACTTCTTATCAATTTGACTGTAGGCCAGAAATTTGTTTGTCTTCTTCACTACTTTATTTCTAGGTCCCTGACACATTACATGCCTTTACCAAATATTTGTGGAAATAGTAACTGAATAAACAAATCACTAAAATAACTAAAAATCAAGGTGAGCTAGAGACATATTGCAGATCTCTGAGTCCAGATTTTTTATTCTAGAGATAGCAAAGTTAAATGCCAAAGCCAGTTGGAAAGTTAAATGACTTTCCCAAAATAACAAAAGTAATTAATAATCTTCCTGTGACTAGAATCCAGATTTCTTGGTAGTCAGGTCATAACCCTTTCTGTTAGCTAAACTGCCTCCCAAAGCCATAAATGTCATGATAGAACTATAAATTCTATCAAGTAAATCAAACACTGGTTATGAAAGGGGAGATTAAAAACTGACTACAGATTAAGTCACGTTGCTTTCAAACCTCAAGCTGCCTTTGAAACCCCTTTTGAATCCCAGGATGATATAGTCCTGATTTTACTGGCTCTCACAATCATCTTTTTCAGAACTCAAAGTCCCTATATTCTCTGGGCATCTAAATACACAGAAAAGAAATAATAAAAACATGCATCAGTTAAACAAAGTGTGTCAAATTAAGATAACTGTTACGGCGAAAATTAAAGCAGGAAAACCTTGTTGGAAACATCTGGGAATGGAGTACATGGCCAATTTAAAAAGGCATAACAAAAGTTGTGAAAAGAATTATTTATTAACAAAGTTTTTGACATTTTCAATATTTGTAATAAAGCAAATTATTCAATATTGGTTATTATTATTACTGGAGAGTACAGTCTTTACTTACTTCCCAATATGTTAGAGACAGTGTTCCTTTCCTCATATTTTACAGCAAATTTGGGGGGAAAAAATCTATATTTGTCAAGTTGGTGATTGAGCATTGGTAGATCGCCCCTATTTTATTTTAATTCACAAGAGGTTTAGATTCCTAAGAATCAATTTTTAGTGTAACATATTTAGATTTGCTTTGACAACTTTCTTTTCCTTTCTGTAAACATGGTCCCAGAGCCTGTCAATCCAGTCAATTTCAAATGTTTTATATATACTTTATAAAGCCTCACAAAACAGCCTAATGATACAGGATGGTGAAAATGAATGGTTGAAACGTAATATAGATTATAATGTTTATAAAATACACACTTTAATCTAGTAGCTTAAAATGTCTTTTTAAAATGACAGTGTGGTGATGAAATAAAGGCAAGCACAGTTAGAAGAAAAAAGTTTATTTTTTAAAAAATTTTAACTTGGTTATCTTACTTTAACTTCAGCAACTATTTACAAAAAGTTACCTCATTGTGTCTTGCTTTATATTCGATACACGTCAGGATGATACTCCCCAGAGAGTTTTCAGGATTATTCATTCTTTGAATCGTGTCTTGTATGTGGGCTTCAAAGAAATGCAGCAGGAGTGGGAAGAAAAACATTTTCATTTCCAAAGGAATGTTCTCAACTTCCCAAGGGACACCGAGAAAAGATTTTGTTGAACTGAGGGACACCTGACAGCCATTTAAGTGGCTCACCGCATTCACAGTAAAAAAAAAAAAAAACTATTTTCTCTCATCCTCCTCTGCTAGTTTTATGCATGAAAACAACTTGATGTTCAAATAACGTATAATCTCACGTATAGTACAGGGAATTCATTAATAGGTAATGCAGGGAAAACGTGATACAATGTCATCCAGAGAAAAGGCAAAGCGCTCCCTTGTGGCAGTCTAAGGTTTCATTCGGTCTGATCTGGATTGAAAGATTCGGGGTTCCTTCTCTGCTTAAAGACAGTTTTGCTTTTCAACATGAGTGACTGAAAAAATGTACAATTTTGCAAAAGACAAATATATTTTGATCAGCATTAAAGTCAGGGCACAACTCTAGTGCTACTTGCTTATCATGAATTAGTTCATACCTCTCTCGGCCAAAGCAAAGTGGATTCACTTCAAAGGGAGACAGATGTAACCACAATGCACTTGAGTCAGCCTTGTAAACAAAAATATTTTCCTTTGTTTTCGGTTAAGTTTTTGCGAAAATTTAAAACACAAACTTGACAGCATGAGTCTACATAACGCAGTCCTCCTATGCATAAACCCTGAATGTGGATTCAGTAAAGATAGTAGACTGGTTAGCATTTTCCCAATATAAATGATTGATATGAAATCAGAGCGCATATGGATTCACCCTCTTTTATATTTTGCTAAATAGAATTTTTGGACACAGTATAATGTCCTTAGCAAGTCTTATTTATCTCAAAATTTTTTAAAGTATTATTCACTCAGGTATTGAATGACATCTTTAACAAAGACAATTGCTTTTGTAGTGTATGTACTTTCCTGCTTTTAGGGATTTCTTCCTTACATAACTCACAAGCATTCCTCTAAAAGAGTACAGATAGTGATTACTGGTAGCGTTATACACTGATGTGTGCTCAGAGCATCTCCCTCATTGGTACCCAGATACTAATTTTTTTTTATGAACTCTCAAGAACTTATGAATACATTTAGTTGTTTTTTCACTGAGTTTAGCAATTCTTTGTGTGTCTGCTTTGTGCCAAGTCCTATGTTCAGTGTGGAAATTATGCACAAAGAAAGCAGACATTCTGAGGAGATGAAGAAAAGTATCATGATTTGATTTATGTTTTTAAAGAATGACCTGGCTACTCTGTGACATTTGGTGTGAGGTGAGCTAGGAGTGGATGAAGAAATATGGGAATGCGTGTTGTTGTGCAACGCTTACATGATGATGGCGTGGTCTAGAATACTAGCAGTGGAGGTAAAGGACAGTCAGTGGGAAGAAACAGAATTGGCAGGCATATGGCATTCCTGAAGCTCACAAGGTCTCTGGGATGCCATTTTATTTGCTAAGATGGGGGTGAAGATAAAGCTTGTTAAAACAGAACATGAGATCCAAATACGAATTTGGGCATGTTGAGTTTCTGTGACTTACTGAACAAATGGGGAAAAAAAATCAATAAAAAACTAAGTATATGTATGTAGGTACAATGTCAATGACGGTTGGAAATACAATTTTTGGATTCTTTGAGATATATGTTATATTTGAATCATGAAGATGAATAATTAAAATGACAATGTAGCTATCTTAACATCAAATTCTGAGCAACTCCAAAATAGAAGCATCATATAAAAAAGATAAAACCAGCAATAGAGACCAAAAGAATAACCAAAAAGGTAAGACAAAAACCAGGAAAATATTATATTATTTGTCCATATGAAAAAGCTGCAAGGAAAGAATATCTAGGAGTCTCCCATGAAGTAATTAAATCAATAAATAAACAAACATCTGAAAGAACAAAAACTGTCCCTTTATGAGCTGATGCACAGTGGGTGTGATAGCTTTGGAAGAAACTGCTTCACAGTGATTATACGAAAGGGTGGATTTATAGGGCTTTAGTGAAGGAAATCAGGCTAAGGAGAAGTAGCGGTGATTCTGAAAAAAAAAGAAACTGCAATGTTCTGAGTATTCTGACATGAGAGTCTACAAAACAAGATGCCAAATAACGTAAGCAAGAACCAAAGAACTCCTGCAGGTTTCTTGAGAAAGTTTCAGGTTAGTATTTTTCAGTAACTTAGATCTAACTTTGAGTGAAGTGGAATTTTCCATCTACAATAAAAGGAGTTTACGGAAATTTCTTAAGAAAAAGATGTTCAGGTATATTCAGAAAAACACTTTTATTTATTTATTTATTTATTTATAGCAGAAATAAGCTAATGCAATATAGTCACGTGCCCTCATTGGTGACTTGAACAGAGAAAGCCAGGTCAGAACACATTGCCGAGTAAAATGAAGTACAGAAAGTGTCCTCACAAGTTTGAAAGACTACTTTGAGAAGGTTAAACAATCAGAGACAAAAGTTAAGAGAAAAAGATAGGGAGAAGTATATGGAATAAAAGGAAGAATGTTATAAATGTATGAGTGAGTGATTTGTGTTTTACTTTTTAATTTTCTTTAGATATAAAAAGCAAGAACATGCAAAAGTGAAAGCATCCACTTGAAGAGAAAAAGCTAATCAACAGGGCAAAGTCTAAGAGATGAGCAGAAACAGAGGTCAGAGGCAGGTAAAGCAATCAGATTTCGAGGGAACACTTTTGTCTACTGTATCCCAGTTGAAAGGCAATCAGATGACATAAAGCTTTTAAATGTGGTATTGAGAAGGTTAGAAAGTCCTCATTGGGTGACTTCTATTGACTCTCGGATCCGACTCGATGGCACTTGGCATTGTCTCTACAATAAAGGCAAAAGTATCTTATAAGAGTGAAGGGAAATAAGGATAATGAGACATTTGATGGTTGAAAAAGTTTTGAAAATGTTACTCAAGAGAATTAAAGAAAAAATACAGCAAGGGAAAAAAAAGTAAAACTTACTGAAAAATAGCAAAAGCCTGGTTAGGTCTTAGTCGTTCCTCACTGTGGATCTAAGTGCTCAGGGAAGAGAGTGTATCTTTTCTCTAAGTTACTCAGCGCCTTGGCTCAGCTACTGAAAAAGTGCATGGCTGAATTCCTCTGGAGCTAGAGTTTTGCCAAGAAAACAAATGTGTTTCTTTTTAATGCAAGACACATCTTTCCAACAAAATTAAGGCACTTCCCTCAAAAAAAGTTAAAAAAATAAAAAAAAGTACTCATCAGAAGAGAAGTATAAGAATGGGAAAATAGATAAAAGTGAAAAAGAACGGAAGCAACAATGACATGAGAAGTTGAATAATAGCTCTAGAAGAAAGCAAACTGAAAAAAAAAAGAGCCAATCCAAGTGCCGTCGAGTAGGATCAGAAGAGAAGAAATATGTTTGGAAGAATACACACACACACACACACACACAAAAGAAAAAGAAAAAAAGAATTTTCGGGTTTCAATCCCTTAGATTGATCCAACCGAAATATTTTTACATATCGTTTATTATAAATCTAGATAACCAAAATCAACAACAATCTGTTACTGTCTAGTCAAATCTCACTCATACCAGCCCTTTAAGACAGAGTAGAACTCCTTAACGTCATTTCCAAGAAGCTGATGGTTTCAAACTGCAGACCTCTTGGTTAATAGCCAAGCTAAAAATCTAAATCAGGGATTGGCAAATTACAGTTTACAGGCCAAAGTGAGCCTATTTGTTGTTTTTATAAATAAAATTTCATTTGTAACACAGCCACACCTATTTATTCCTATGTCTAAGCTGCTTTTGTACTTCCATACCAAGTTCAATGCTTGTAACAAAAATAATATGGCCTTCAAAATCTAAAATATTTACTTTCTGAACCCATACAGGAAAAGTTCATTATTTCCTAGTTCAAATTAAAACCATAATTTATAAAGTAACGTTATATGCAGAATAATAATCTTCAAGGCATAATTAATTCTTCAGGCAATATCATAGTTCATGCACTAAACAAATAGTTTTGAGCTCAGCTGATGAACCAGGACCTTTTCTAGACACTGAACGCTTAGCGTTAAATGAGACAGATGAAATCTCTACACTTAAGAAGATTTCGTGTTAACAGAAGCAGTCAAATTCACTAACTATAACAGATAATCAGTCAGCAGTAAATACTAAATGCAAAATAAAAAATTAGTGAGAGGGCAAAATGGCTAGTTAATTAGATTGGGTTTCGCAAAGGCCGCTTCATTTTAGGAGATGAAATTAAGAATCCAATATACATCTGAGAAACCCTGGTGGTATCGTAGTTAAGTGTCACATCTCCTAGCTGAAACGAAGCAGTTCTGTTCTGCCGGGTGCTCCTTGAAAGCTCAATGGAGCAGTTCTACACTGCCTGATAGTGTCACTGTGAGTCAGAATCGACTCAATGGCAGTTGCGTTTTGTTTTTTGTTTTTTTACTACGCCTCAGAGAGCATTGCTGAAGCAAAGATCCTAAAGGAATCTACTGTTTCTAACGTTCATGATATTTTAAGAATCATAGTAACAAAGAGATGGGATGGAAGACAGAGGATATTGCATCTAACTATATACCTAACAAGAAAAATTCTAAAATACGTTGTATCATATAGGAATAACCAAGTACTGAGTTGTTACAGTATTCATAATGGGGATAACTGAAGGGGACATTGCTGCAAAAGAGAGGGAAGTTGAGTGCTGCAGTACTAGAGGAGGAACTGGCATAAAATAATAAACAAAACAATTCCCATGTTGTAAAAAGAAGGAAAGGAAAGATCATGAATAAAGTTGTTGACAGATTTATGCATATGGTAAGCAAATGAAGCAGCTATTTATCTGATTACATCTCATTTCTCCACAAAGATGAGACTGTGTCATCAGCAGAAATTAGAAGGTAAGATTTCTCTACCACGTGTTCTTTTGTATCACAGATGTTGTAATCCCAAATATTACATTTCTCAGTCTTCCTTACGTTAATTTGGTAGATTTTCCTAGCAGGAAGGCCCCCAAAGCTCACGACAAGAGCAGGCAGAAAAGCAACAAAGCTTTTGAAAGAGGAAAATACAAGCTTAGGGTTCTGTACTAACTATATCACACAAATTCCTTCCCTGCAATGGTGGTAATAACTTCCTAAATTTATTGAGTTGTGGGTAATACTACTCTTTCTTTTTTATTATTTCATTCCTTCCAACAATTTTGTAACTTAAGTCCCTCTATGAAATCTCTTTCTGTTTTATATACCTGAAGTGGTGGTTTATATTTTCCTGTCTGTTCCTGACAGTTAAGAAGTATATGAAATCTGAAGAAGTAGAGAAGGTATGAAATAGTCATATTAGTAATATGGCATGCAATGCATATAAATGCAAGCCTGTCTTTGTTCAAAATAAGACTAAGGAAGGAAATTTCCATTTTCCCCACCTTGTGCATGCTTGGAGTTGTGTCTTATAAAGGTTAACTTCAGTAAAACTCCCAAATATCATGGATCATAACTAAAAAGTGATTTCTTTATATAAATTTCTCAGTAGATACTTTACTGTTTCCTACATTTGCACCGTAAGGATACTTTTTCAGGCAACATTTGAGCCCTGCTGGTGGTAGAAAAATTCCTGAACTTAGACCATTGTATTTCTTAGGGTATTTTATTTTCTTAATAAATTCTTAAAGGTGTCTTTCTATGACTATAGCTTTTCCCTGTTGGTCTAAGAGCCGAGAGAACTTTCAGGAAAAAAAAAAGAATAAATTTCTTTCTCACATAATAATCCTTCAGATATTTAACATGTTTGAGATCTCTCCCTTGAGATCTTGAGACTCCTCCCACCTTGAGACCTGTCCCACTAGAGACCATAGCATTGAAAAGCTTGGCTGTTAACCAAAAGGTTGGCAGTTCAAATCCATCAGCCACTCCTCAGAAAGCCTATGGGGCAGTTGTGTTTTGTCCGATAGAGTCACTATGAATCAGAATTAGCTCAATAGCCATTGGTTTTCACTGACAAAGGAAACTCCCCTAGACTTTCTTTGCAGACAGTGTTAGTCTACTCACAGTTCTTGCCACTGTATTGTGAACATAATCAGATTGGTTAATATTTCTTTAAATTCTAGCAGCTAGAATTACCTAAGTACAATACAATCCAAAAAGGAGTGT
The DNA here is from genome assembly GCA_028571685.1 of Heterohyrax brucei. Lineage (NCBI taxonomy): Eukaryota > Metazoa > Chordata > Mammalia > Hyracoidea > Procaviidae > Heterohyrax > Heterohyrax brucei. Next base: position 50,469,412 of record CM053159.1, on the reverse strand, counting down.
GACAGTGAATTCTCTTGCATCTAAGTTTACATCAACATTTAGTACAAACTTAACAGCACTGATACATATTTCAGTAACATTCAAAAATAGCTAACATTTTGGTTTTATTTTGGAAGACAGTAGCTCTATAATTATATATATAATATGTATATGCTATGTCTGCTAACCAAAAGATTGGCAGTTCAGATCCACCAGGTGGTCCATGGAAACTCCATGCAGCAGTTCTACTCTGCTCTATAGGGTCTCTATGAGTTAAAATTGATTTGATGGCAGTGCATTTGGTTTGGGTCTATACACACACACACATACACATATGTATGTACATACATATACATGCGTATATGTAATATAATATAGTGTGTATATAACATATATATTTACTTAAATTCAAGGTTTTTTCATTCACTCTTATTTAATTTTGGTTCCTTGGATTTTGCTTATTTTTTGAGAACTTCTGTTGTGTGAATATAGTTTAATCTTGCAGCATATTTGCTCAGTAACTGTCTCAAATGACATCAATCAACAGGTCTTATCATGGCGTTGTTCAGCTAAGTCAATGCCTAAAATAGTTACAGGGTGTTACTGCAGAATGATGTCTGAAACTAATGGTCTATGTAGTTCAAAACATCAGTAGCCTCATTTAGGACAATGTGAATTAAAAGAACCTGTGTGATAGAGAATCCGAAAGAGGGAGGCCAAGGGGGGAAAATACGGGCTGAGACCAGAGAAGATAGTCCAGATAATTAATCAAAAAAGGAAGGGTGATTAGATGGACAGCGAAAGTACGAAGCTGGGGGATTGTGGGAGAGAGAAGCACTGAGATCTGAGATGAGTGGTTTAAACAAGTAAGCCAAAGAGTGGCTAAATGATACTTACAGTGACATTCTTTTAGTTTTTATAATCTTAGCAAATAAGGTTCAGCAAACTTGCAACAATTTTAGGATCAGAGAGCTGCCCTCAGGACTCACTCCATGTTCCTTGTCTTAGATGAGACCAGGACAGAAATTGTCCTGTAAACATCTTCTATAAGCTTTAGAGACTCTGAAAGTATCCCAAAGAGATGAGATTTTGTTCTTAGTATTAATGCCCGTAGCATGCCAAGCATCACCGTTGATGCACCCATTGCCAAAACCGACAAATAATACTTAGGTAATTACTTGATTTGAAATCCCATTAACTTTGGACACTTTCTTGTGTTAAAATTAGTTTCTCCTCTTTATTCCTTGATAATAAGCATTCCTGTTTCCCCTTCCAGCCCTCCATTTTTGTTAATAACCCTCCTTAAACTTAGATTTGGAAAGTTTCATCTTCAACCCTCTTTCCTTCTTCTGTCCACCGGTAGGATCTCAAATGCTTCCATGATTTCCCTCTCTCTTCTTTGTGTCGCAGACTGGCAGTGTAATCTTTCCTGAGGACATCTCTAGCTGATTCCCTCCATGGCACATAAAACTCAAAACATTCAATGTTAAACTCATTACATTTCTTACGCACCCATGTGGAAACTTGCTGTTTCTGTGTGCTGTTTCTTCTAGAGTATATATAAAAAGACTCCAGTTAGAATCCTGAAATTCATCCCAACGCTTTTTTACTTTCATTACTGTTAAAATAAAAATCCCACTCTTTGTTATGATGCCTGCAAGGATACACATGACATGGAGTTTCTTTGATCTCAGACTTTACCTCTTATCACTTCTTCCCTTTTTCACTATGCTCCGTGCACACTAAGCATCGCCTTGTTCTTAAAAATGACACCAAACACTTTCCACCCTTAAAATCTTGATCTTATCCTGCCCTCCACTTAGAACACAAGATTTTCAGGCAGCTTATTCATTCTCAGCACTCAGCTCTCAGCTCCTATGATTCTCATTATTAAGATCTCAGTTCAATTGTTATCTCCTCAAAGGATTCTGTCTTGACTACAATATCCAAATTTAGTTCCTCAATGTCATCACTGTTTGTCACTATGTTATTACTTGTGTTTTTTTCTTCATAACTCATAAATTTTTAATATTGTGGGTCTTGTTCTGTTTTGCTCATTAAAGATCTAATGCTGTAACTCCATTTTTATAGTCCTAAAATACTTCTTTATTGTTTAAAGGATGGTGTCCGACATTGTTACTACACAGTATAAGCCTCTTTTTATCTGACCTTACTTCTCTAGCTTAGTTCATGTTAATCACCATCCTTCTATATTTCAAATTCTTTGATTTTATGCTAGATTATTCAAAACCAAGATTCTTATTTTACCATAAGGTCTTGGGGTGACACTGATTGTTTGTATTTGCTTCCTAACTGAAAGACTGGTGGATCAAATCTGCTCAGCTGTACCAGGGAATAAATTCCTGGTGATTGACTTCTGTAAGATTACAGCCAAGGAAACTCTGTGGAACACAGTTCTGTTTTGCCAACACATGGAGTTCCCACAAATAAGGGAAAAAATAAAAGCTTAACAGTAATGGGTATTTCCCCAGAGCAAAGGATTTTTATTCCCTTTGTTAATATTCTCATCCATGACACAGGATAAAGGAGTGTGAGATGGAGAGGATAATATATTTCTGAAATCCCTGGGTGATGTAAATAGGTAAGCACTGAGCTGCTAACTAGAAAAGTTAGAAGTTTGAGATGACCCAGAGGTGGCTTGGAAGAAAGATCTGGCAATCTACATTAAAAAAAACAAAACAAAACAAAAACAGCTATTGAAACCTATATGGAACACAATTCTCATCTGACACACATGGGGTCCCCTGTAGGACAGAAGAACTGTCCCATAGGGTTTCCAAGAAGTGAGTGGTGTATTCAGACTGCTGATCATTTTGCTGCCTTATCACACATAACACTCAATAAAAGACAGCCGTGATTATTATGACGATTCCATTCACGCACAAAACTATTAGAGATAAAACTTAAACAGTTCATCTGGCTATAGTAATTTTCAAATAGTTATCTTCCCCAAAACAGCAATTTCATCAGTGTTACCAACCTACATTTAATTTTTTCAAGCTCATTATACTCATGTATCTGTTCTATAATGACAGTGTGAAAAGAATAAGTTGAAAATGTGACAGATACGATGTTTTCATCAATATGTAACAATACTTTGGTCCAAACTGCATTCAAATTTATGACAGGCTTATTTACATTTTCTGACATAATGAAAAGATATATGAACTGTGCAGTCTCCAGAAAGACGTGTGTGTGTGTATACTCATATATATATACTCATTGTCTTAGTTATCTAGTACTACTATAACAGAAATTCTGTAAGTGAATGGCTTTAATGAATAGAAATTAATTCTCTCATAATTAAGGAAGTTAGAAGTCTGAATTTGAGTTCTCAGTTTTTTTCAGCATCAATGGGTTCAGTGTTCCTTGGAGATGTTCATGAGTCTTGACATCAAGTTTTCTTTGAATCTAGAGATTCTCAATGCAGAGAATCAGGGTTTAAATGACGTACTCCACTCCCTGATCTTCTTTCTTGATGATAATGAAATCCCTTCCCTGTCTACTCACTTTTCTATCTTTTTATATCTTGTAAGATAAAAGATGTGGCTCCAGCATGGATGTGACTTGAGTGTTACTTTAGTAAAGATGTGACTTGAATAAATCACTTGTGAGGCTGTGATTCAGGATATACTCAACACTGATCCCATCTCATTAACACATAGAGGTAAGGGTTTGCAGCTCATCACAAAAGGAAGATTATTACATCAGATCACAACCACATAATTCTTGGAGTCCTGACCTAGCCAAGTTGACACGTATTTTGAGGAGACACAATTTAATCTGTGACACTCTTGTATTTTTTTAAAAGAAATTACGTTATGACTTTTCTTAAAATTTATTATATAACACATCAATGTCATTCTAGTTATACTAAAGCTTTTAAATAGTTTTAAAAATTATACTGACAATATGAACAGACAGATATTATGTAATAAATTGCAACTACTAAACTTACTATGAAAACATTAAAATTATAGTTATTAATTTATCAAATGTCCCAACTTGAAAGGAGATGTAGAGCCATTCACATAATACTTTGCATGAATTAAAGCATTAAAAGGAGAAAACAAATAATATCATAAGAGTGCTTGACTCTACAAGTGCCTTTTCAATTTAGTGATTCAGTGAATTAACAGGAATCCTATTAGTTCTGTTTGTTTGTTTTCTGTTTAATAAACTCAGTAGGTAAAACTCACATCATAGTTAATAACGTAATGGACTATGGCTGTTAAGCACAACTGGACCATTGTCTTTGCTTCATAAAACAGTACTAGAGAGTTCATTCAAAAATTATGTAGGACAGGTAGTATACAAATTTCTAACTCAATGCATGATTGTACACGTAGTAAGAATCTAATGGCAGCTGATGCCTTAAAAAAAGTTTATGCATGGGAGATCTATTATGTGATATAGAGAAAGTCTGGAACATAGCCATTTCTATAATGTAAAGGAGCATAATATCTGAATGTTGAAAGAAACGTATATATCACCCAGTTCAGTATTCTACTGAATAACATAATTCTTCAGAAATCTTTCAGTAGTGAGTAGCTGTATTTCACATGCAATCCCGTTCCTTTTTAAAACAACTCTAATTATAAATTTTTATATACATATATATTACATGTAATATATTATATGTATGCATATATGTATGTGCACATTATATATATATAAATTTATAATTATAAATTTAAATTATATATGCATCTATCTATCTATCTATCCATGTAATTTAAATGTTCTTCTAGTTTGATTTCTGAAGTGGCATGCAAGTCTTCCTTCCCTTCTACAGAGAAATACCTTCGTTGCTTTCACGTTGGTGTTATTGCTTTGTGTCTTCATGTTGATTTTGACACACAGTAACCCTATGTGACAGGGGAATAGAAGTGCCCCTCAGTATTTCCCAAGCTGTGTTTTTTACCAGAGCGGAGTGTCAGTTGTTTTTCCTATACAGATTCAGGTTGGGTTTGAACTGCCAATATTTTAATTAGCAGGCAAGTACTTAACTACTAGATGGCATGCATTAATTTCTTCTAATTAATGTAAACATGATTAGTCCCTGCAACAATTTACCTTTTACCCCTGAATCCAGGAGCAATTTTATCTGGTTGCTGTCCTCCAAAATTGTTCAAAGTTATTGAAGACTCACTTACAATGAAGAAATGATAGAAATAGAGATACGTATCAGGAGAGAACAAACCACAACAAAGCTAAGTTTGATTAGAGTTGGATCTAAATCTAGAAGATTTCTAGAGTGCAATCAAAATCTAAAAGGTACTACGGATGATAGTCAGGTTAAACTCCAATCTATCTTCCTTTCTACTCTGTAATCTATGGTCAAAATTTAGCATGAATACCTCTGCTTGAGTTATCTAATGCTGCTGTAACTAAAATACCACAGGATGACTTCAGCAAACAGAAGTTTATTCTCTCACAATTTAGGAGACATCTTAAATGCAAGGCTCCAGCTCTCTGGGTAGGCTTTCTCTTTCTCAGCTCTGGGAGAAGTTCTGGACATCAATCTTCAACTGGGGCTAGAAGTTTCTCAGTGCGGGGACCCCAGGTGCAAAGGATGTGCTTCACTCTTGACTCTCCTTTCTCTGTGGTAGGAGGTCCCTCTGTATCTCCCCACTTCTCTTTCCTTTCGTCTCTTGTAAGATTAAAAGCAATGCAGGCCATACCACAAGGAAACTAGGAAGATTACATTGGGTTAGGGCCGCGATCTGAGTAAGCATGCTGTATTTCACTCTAACACTCTTTAATATAATCTAATCTTGCCTCATTATCCACAGGCAGAGATTAAGATTTACAATACATAGGTTAATACATTAGATTCCTAAAATTGAGGGCAACTATCCAATAATATTGAGAATCATGCCCTAGCAAAGTTGACATATATTTTGGGGAAACACAATTCATTCCATAATGGCCTCTGATGGGGAAGTTTCTGTCTCTGAAGACAATTGTTAATATTTTTAGATTAGTGAAGCTATTTTTGAAGTCTTTGTTTCTATTATAAATCAGATACTATTTAGTTAACATGCTTAGTCTTGCTTTTGATAATTTAGGTCCATGACATAAATCTAAGTCTTTCTCATGACAGATGTTGAAACATTTAAAGACAGCTATGCACAGCTTTGCACTTTAACATGTCAAATCCTCATTTTTGTTTTTTTCTTAAACACTGTATTTTGGTTGCATAACCTAAATCTGCGAAAAGTTTTTTGACACCTCAATTGTACCTATGTTGAGCTATACTTTAATAAAACTCTTATGCTACAGAAACTAATGTAGTTCTCATAAATTACTCTTCTTCTTGTGCTTTACTGGATTTCTAAGTTTGTTGGTTTTTTAATACTAAATTATTGAAATGCAAACACTTAAGATTAGGATATTAGCTACAAAAAATTGACAAGGCTATTAGAGCTTTTCACTCTTGGAAAACTCAGGCTCAGACATAGCCCAGACTGATGTTTTTTCCAAGTTGGTATATTGATCACTGGGTTTCATTTGCTTATTCATTTCATAGTTCAATATATACTTATAAGCTTATTTAGGTATCAGTAATATTAACATGGAAATCCTGGTGGTACAGTGGTTAAGTAGTACAGCTTCTAACCAAAAGATGGGCAGTTCAAATCTACCAGGTGTTCCTTGAAAAGTTTATGGGGCAGTTGTAACCTGTCTATACATCACTGGGAGTCTGAATAGACTCAATGACAGTGTTTGTTTTGTTTTGTTTTAGTTTTAATATGGACAGGACACCAATTAGGAAAATTTAGACTATAGAGAGTATAGACAGATGCCATCACTTCACATTGAAGATGATTTTATGGACGTTACTGCTTACAATAAGGTTAATCTGAAAGAGTAAGGGACAGGAAGAAATAGTTAAAATAGGTTAACAATAAAATTGCAAAGTTGATATTAAAGTAACAAGACCACACAAACACACCAACATCCCATAGTAGCTGTTTTTCAGAAACTTACAGACCTTACAAGATAACCCCACTCTCCTTGTCTCTACATACTAAAAATCAACATACGGTAGCCTCTTCACTGTGAATGTGTATAACTTGAGTAAGTTCTGAGTTGTAAACTGTATTGGTGAACTGGCAGCCTTTGGTCTTGAGACATTGCCTGTCTCCTTATTTGCAAACAGTAAATAAATGCCTTTTTGTCCCCTCGTCTCTGTGTCTGGCTGATTTCAATCTACCAGTCTGCTTAACAAGGACTCAGGAGTTGACAATAACAGTTTCAGAAAAATTGTGACATCAGCACACAAATGACTTAAATTTTATGAACTGTAGTTGAATCTTGAAGATCTATTTGACTTTTCCTAGTTTACTATGCAATCCCATTGCATAAGAGGGAATGGACAGCAACTGGTTAACTAGTTATTTTTACTAGGCTACATACATGAAGCCAAGATTCACTTGGTAGCACCTGTTCCTTTAGCTTTGGTGTCAAAATACCTGGATCTGAACATCGTCTCCACCACCTATTGCTTGTGTGATGTCAAATGAAAAAGAAAATTCAAACTTTGACAGAATTAAAAGGGGAAAAGTGACTATTTCAACAGGGAGGTGGGTCTATTGTAATAAGAACATCTCAAAAGAGGGAAAAGACATTTTTTTTTTTCCTTTGTGAAGGCTAACAGTAAAGTGCCTAGAAAAAGCCCAGGTGTGGGGAAGTGGGATGAAAGAGTGGCATCATCTGAGGGTAAATCAGAATATTTGACAGTGCGGCCAGCCTGTTCTCAGAAAACAAAGCAGAAGAAACAAACAAATAACAACAACCAAAAATAATAATACTGCTCGAGTCGATTTGGATTTACAGTGACCCTATAGAAGGAGTCTTTAAAAATGAATAATAATGTTGACTTGGACACCACGGTGGCACAGTGTTCAAGTGTTACAGCTGCTAACCAAAAGGTTAGCCTTTAGAGTGCACGAGGTACTCCTTGGAAACTCTAGGGGACAGTTATACTCTGTCTTACAGGGTCCCTATGAGTTGAAATTGACTGGACAGCAGTGGGTTTGATTTTGATTTATGTTGGCTCATGCTGGCATTTGGCCAAATTTCATACTCTGGAGGGAGGAGTTTGGTTAGCACACTTTTTAAATTTTCTGATAGTTCAGTGAAAACAATTAATTCTGTTACTTATTTATGAGGCAACGAATGGAAACGTGGAGGTATTGAGTCTGACCTCTTCATGGGTTAGCAACAGGACGTCACCTGGTCTTAAAAACAAAGCAGTTAAGAAAGGCAGCTATTTGCAGTAAGCTATTTTCCCAAACACAAAGGATAGAGGTATTGTTTAATCATTGCTGTTTTCCTATATTACAGGTCTGAGCCAAAATTCAACATAATCAGTGACTTTGGGGAAACTTCTTATATTCAGTTTCTTTACTGAAAAATTGGAAGGATGATAGTCATTATCTGAATGGTTTATTGTAAAGAATAAATGAGATACTCTATATGAAGGGTTCAGCACAATGCTTTAATCAATAAATCAGCCTTTCCATCATCAACATCAGCATCTTTGTCACTTTATATTCAGTTTTCTTCAAGATCTTCTTTAAGTTGCTGTGCGGTGAAGGGGTTGGGATATTCAGAATGCTAGTTCACACCCAATAACATCATATTCTCAGAATCCAACTATTTATCTGCAGGTTCGAGTCTGACGTTTCACTTGTGCTGTTCCTGAGATGCCAACATGCCTAGGCATGTCTAGAGGACCAAGGTGATTTTATCTGCCTCATAGAGGAAGGCACTTCCTTAGATAAGAATCAGAAAGGGAGAGGAAGTCAAGCTCAGAAGCTGAGTGCCACACCAATGTCCAACTAGTATGGAGACTGGAATGAGCATGGTGAGAGCAAGAAGACACAGCTGAGCCCCTGATGACTTCTGTTAGAGTTTTAAGTAGCAGCCTCTTTCAAGTCGGTTCTGACTTGTAGCAACGCTAGAGGTTAGAGTAGAACTGCCCAATAGAGTTTCCTAGGAGCACCTTGTGGGTTTGAACTGCTGACCTGTTGGTTAGCAGACATAGCACTTTATGCACTACACCACTAGGGTTTCTGAGTTTTAAGTACAGAGAACTGTAGATAAAACTAAAAGAGCTGGTTCCCCTGTAAAATTCTGACTCATCTTTGAGTGTCAAAGATTGTAAAACAAAACTTAAGACAAAAACACCTCTGTAGTTGTTTGGAAAGAAAGTAGTTTGACTCAGACAAGGATGTTGTCTCATTAGCAGCATGAGTGGTATTAGTTGGCGGAGTCTGAAAGCCTGCCCACACAGCAGTCGTATTCCTGGAGCATCAACACAATGAACTTCTGGTAGCCTCAGCAGGAGACAAAACTATAGACAATTGCATAAACATGGCACAGTAATCTGATTTAGTATGTATCTGAAGCTTTTGAATTAGATATCAAAACAGAAAGACAGAGCCAGACAGGAGGGAAACAATAAATATCACAGTGTAGCTAAACAGGCTGTGTTTATCAGACATTCTCTAGAGTCTCCCTGAAATAATTAACTGAAAATTTTCTGGGAGCGTTATCTGCTAGCTACACAATAGAGAGTGGCAGAACTATTGTCACTGTTAATCTGATATTGTCTTTGTCCTCAGCTGGATTTGGTCCAAACACATTAGCAATCTTGTCCCCAGTATATTTCTTAGAATAGATAGAATTCTGGTTTTATTAATTAGGCTCAGGAAACCCAACCACTTCTTTAGCAGTGCTATGCAGTTACCTATTGGTCTTCTTTGTCTATCCTTTCCTTTTAAATAAATAACATTACATAGGACAGGAAAACAGATATATTCTGCCCCAAGTGCTCAAATAACCTCAATCACATAACCAGGATATTCAAATGAATAAAATTATATTCCAGATTTCATTACTTAGATTTATCCATTCCCTCACGTGTCAGAAATATACAGCAATCATTGGGATGTATATGACCTACAATACTCTTCCAGTTAGTCCTGCCTTTCCAGTGTGATATCTTTCTGTTTCTAGCAAAGATAATGAGTAAGAATTTGTTAGGTAAAACTGGAATTTTTATCGCCACTAGAGACGCTCCATGAATGATAGGAGTTGCGTTTTTGACTCTGAAGTGTTCCCTCTTCAAAAGATCTGAATTTACTATTTCTTAACATGTAGATTTTTACTCAGCCTCAGTACCAAACCACTGCCCTCAAGTGAATTCCAACTCAGTGTGAGTGTATAAGGCTGACTAGAACTGCCAAAAACAGGATTTCCAAGGAGCACCAGGTAGGTTCCAGCTGTTGACCTTCTGGGTAGCAGCAGCAGCACTTAATCACTACACCATCAGGGTTTCAGCAGTGTATGTTTATTCTAACCAAACCAAGCCCACTGCTGCTGAGTTGATTCCAACTCGTCGGGACCCTGTAAGACACTGCAGAACTGCTCCTTAGAATTTTCACAGAACATTTTGTGGAGTAAAACTGTTGAACTTTTGGTTGGGAAACATAGCACTAAACCATCAAATCACCAAGATTCTGTGTGTATTCTACTTTTTTTTTCTTTCTCCCTTCTGCATCAGGTTCTCAGGTTCAGCAAAATGAACCACACAAATCGAAATTCACAAAATAGTCTTCATTTACCCCATTGAGTTGAATGAATCATCATCTTTTTTAACAAGGTATTATTTCCTAAATATTTCCCCTTTCTTCTAAACCTAGGCCCAGCATACGTTTATACCACATCATTTGGTAGGTCCCTCAGAATAGAAAATAAACAGCACATACCTTTTAAGTCACAGGGCTATTCCCTTAGTGTTGACAACAATTGAGTATCAAGGTAAAACTACTGTTTTTCATGATTCTCTCTGGAAACTCTCTGTCTTGCTAGCTGGTCTGTTTGTTCCTGGCCTTTTTGACCCACATTATTCATGGCAAAGTATTTTTCTTCTTTCACGCTACCTTCTGCTACCACACTGACAAATGAACAATTGCCACCTATTTGTTTTAGTTAATGTCCGAACAAGTTCGTTCAGAAACAGAGGGAAACTTCATCTGTATAACCCAAAAGCTTTTATTCTGATTTTAGCTTATCTTTTACTTACTACACAAGCACATACATGTTCACACATACATGCATACACAGACATTTATGTGTGTATGAATGTGTATATATGAACAAAAGTAAATCTGAAGCAAGAGTGTTTGTCCTGATAATGTTATATAGGAAACCCTGGTGGTGTAGTGGTTAAACACTATGGCTGCTCACCAAAAGGCTGGCAGTTCAAATCCACCGGGCACTCCTTGGAAACTCTACAGAACAGTTCTACTCTGTCCTATTTGAGTGCTACGAGTTGGCATCGACTCGACGGCACTGGGTAATGAGGAAGATAGGATCACTATGAGCTGAAATCTGCTCAGTAGAAATGGGTTTGGGAATTGTCATGGATCCAATGATACCCTCCCCAAATATGTGTGTATCCATTTAACTGGGCTATGATTCCTGCTTCATGTGATTTTTGTGTACTTTTGTGTACTTTCTGATGTTAATGAGGGAGGATGGATGGCAGGTGTTTTGGAGATGCAGGGCTCAATCTACAAGATTATATTGTGTCTTGAGGCTATCTCTTGAGAAACAAAGGAAAGAATCAAGCAGAGAGACAGGGGGACCTCACATTACCAAGAAAGCCGTGCTGGGGCAGAGCACGTCCTCTGCACCCATGGTCTCTGCATACAAAAGCTCTTAGTCTAGGGGAATGCTAATCTGAATTTGGATTTTTAAGCTACTTTACTGTGGAGAAAAAATATATCTTTGTGAAAACCATCCACTTGTATTTCTGTTAGAGTATCATTGGGTAACTAATGCAGTAATATTACATGCTAGCACATTTTCCAGTATTTCTAAAGACTCAAAGAGTCTCTTTAGTGTGCTTGAAACATTCTTAGTGAGCTCAGTCTTTTTTAGAGAATAGATTTTCCTCATAATAATTATTTTGTAATAATCACAATAATAAAATAGCCACATCTACAAACAAACTGGGTAATAAGTCAACAGCAAATTCGTACTGTGATCCAACAATGTGAAATAGTTTTCTAAAAATAATGGAATATAGTCTTTGGCTACATGAATGGATAACAACAAAAAGCAAATTGTTGCTAATTTATATATTCTGTGCTTTGAAATGATTAATCACATCTAGAGAATTTCACATGGACTATCTTACATCATAGGACATATCTTAGAGAATCATTGCAATGCAAAATCAAGATTATCAGGGCTCTTAAACAATGTTATATGAGAAATCAGCTGTGGAGAAAGCTTTTATGCATTCTTTTATTCATGTATTCAACATACAAAGATTAAAAGAAATTTATGTGGTAGGACCTTGGATTCTTATAAGAGATGAAAGAAAATGATAGGATATGATGTAATGTAAAGGAATGTGAGAAATTTTTAAATGCTATATCACTACCTGAAAAGTGGAGATTCAAATCCACCCAGAAGCACCTCAGAAGCTAGGCCTGTAGAGCTTAGAAACAGTCTTAGAAAACCCTATAGAGCAGTTATACTTCGAACATATGGTATTGCCATCAATTAGGACAGACTCAACAGCAGCTAACAGCAGTATAATGTTAAGTGATACAATGAAACATGATACAATATAGCATAATGTGATTGGTGTAATATGTGCAAAATGCAGAGTTTCTGTGTGTTGTAAGCATTATAAGTGTTTTGTATAAAAGTAAAACACTTGAGAGGATGTTGATTTGGGGAGAAAGTAGTTCAACTTTTAAAGTAGGTGGCAAAGGAAAATCTTACTAAGACTTTGGAGCAACCCAAGGAATCTTCAATTTACTCTCGAGTGGTAACCAATTTCTAGATAGCTAGGGGGTCTTTAGAATAAGGGCCCCAATACCTATATGGATTGCTCTATTTCAATCACATCCTTCTGATTAGATGCTGAACCTACATTAGCACATGGCAAGTAATTTTTGTTACAGTAAGAGGTGGACAGTATGCAACAAGCAAGCAGTTGAAAGTGTCATAACAGAGATGGCAAACTTTCCACACATGTCCCATTGATGGCAACCTTAAATGGGGTACTTACAGAAAATAGTAATTGCTCCTAGCTTCTGGAAATTGTCCTAGTCGATACAGCTTCTCCATACCTTCCCTGGACTGGAATCAAGGGAGAGGGTTATAACGGAAACCTGCCTGCTGTAGCTGTCCCTCTGGCCAAGTTAGTCTACCTGGTAGAGTATTATGCTTTTTTCTGCATATGCCCTCCTAGCCCCAGAGCTGCGGCTACCAGGTGGTCTCCCAACTGACCATTTTATACTTCAAAGCCCACATGGTATGGAGTGTCATACCTCTTCAGTTCCTAAGCCTTGTTGCCAAGGAGATGAGCTAGAGAAGACCAACTTGTTTACATATGTTCAAGTTGGCCTGGCTGTATTAGGAAGACAAATGGTAACTTTATTGCTTGAGGAGTTTTCTAGAACCCTATAAAAGAAGCCAAACTTTGTTCTTTGGGGCAAAAAGACGATGTCATTTAAGAGAAAAAAAAGGAAAAGAAAAGAAAAGAAAACTAATGACAGCAACTGAGTGAGGGAGTCAGAGACAGAGAAGTGGGTAGGTATTTGAATAGCTTTACAAGCAGGTAGGAGCGCCAGCCAGTACAAATCTCCACGACTGTGACTTGCTTGGATGGTTTAAAAAAAGAAATGAGGACAGTGTGACAGGAATTACCGGTACAGAGAGCAGATGAAGAGAGTTAAGACTGCAGATAAGTGCCTAGGAGAACAGGTGCCGTAGACCTTTGCAGGCCGTTTTCTGGACTTTGGTCATTATTTCAAGTGGGACAGGAGCCAGAGGGGGGTTGTGAGTAGATGAATGGCACAGCCAAGTCCCAGTTTTAACAGAATCACTTGTCTACCGAAGTAACAGTATTTTGTAAAAGTGAAAATAGAGACATTAATTAGAAGATTTTTGTAATAAAGTGACAAGAAATAATGGTTAATAGCCGTGTGGGAAGGTGATCAGAGTGATGAGGTTGTGGATGCCGAACTAAGAAGATTTACTGACACACTGCATTTTGGGAATCAGGAAAACATTCATCAGCATGGAGGTTTACAGGAAGTACTCACTTTGTATTGTGGTGCAGGACTGAGAAAATGGCCTTGTAAGCAGAAACCACTCTAAGGAATCTTAGCAATTAATGAAAAAATATAATTGTTCTGCAATTTTAAAACATTTTATCAAAGCATTAGGAACTCTCTTGCAGTCAATTATAAATGTTTAAAGAAAGGAAAATTATGTATTAAAACCAGCACTTAATTTTAAGACAGAGGTCCCACACTGTGGAAAATTACCCTGCTTGGAGGCTTATAGCTTTACATTAAAATCCTGGTTCCCAGCTCTGTAACTGCTGCCTGAAACTAGAGGACATTGACAGAATCAGTTTAGAAGTCATGCTGATGTTCAGGGTAACGTTATAGCCCACTGAGTACCTCATACACAGTAACTTGCCCAACTGCCTGAACATGCCACACGTGAAGTACCATGTGAAGCCCAGTGCACATGTGTAGTACATACAACTGAGGATGTTACCGACTATTTGACTTGTCACTGCTGCCATTGAGTCAATTCCAACTCATAGCAACTGCGTAGACAGTGTAGAACTGCCCCATAGAGTTTCTAAGAGCAGCTGGAGGAATGGAACTGCTGACTTTCTGCGTAGCAAGTGTGGCACTTAACCACTATGCCACCAGGATTTCCATCCTACTTGTAAGCCCCTAAAAGTAATCTTCCTTTGATGAGTAGTCTTGGTGGTAGCAGCCTCGATGTTCCTTTTCTTGTGCCCTGAAGTAAAGGCTCCTTTCCTCTCTCCCACCTCAGTATCTAGTTTCCTGGCTCAGCTGCATCATGTGGAACTGAACCCGGGACTTCCACTCAGCAACATTTCGGTGTACTGTCACTTAAATCACTAAAAGGCTTGAGAATTAAGTTGTTTTAACTTTCGTAAAAAAAACAGGAAAGGAAAACCCTAGTAACTTAGCAGGTTAAGTGCTATGTCTGCTAGCCAGAAGGTCGGCAGTTCAAATCTGCCAGGCACTCCTTAGAAACTCTGGGGCAGTTCTATTGTGAGCTCTAGGGTCGCTATGAGTCAGACCTGACTCAACAGCAGTGGGTGGGTAAAAAAGTAAACAGTAGTTTGCAAAGCACTTGCCTTTTTCATATCATATAAGATATGATATGGAAAATACTTTAACTGCTTTCTGAGTTTGGATCAGCTTTTAGTACTTGATTCTTTTTTTGCTCCAAATACCACTAAATACTCCCAGAAATTCTTTTAATGCAAAGGTTTTGCCAGGTTCAATGCCCCTAATACACATTTTCATCCTTTTTGTTGTAACCCACCCCCCCCCCCCATTTATACTGGCAAGTTAGTGCCCAGTAAGTTTGTCTGGCCGCAGATCTAGGGTGTCTCAAATTGTGACCATGTCAACATTATCATGGCTGTCTATTTCTTGTATAACTTCTTTGCATTTAATTCAGATTCCACTTCCACCATTAGGACTTCTTGTTTCTTTGCTGTACTTTCATGTTCATTGGCCAATTATCCATTTGTGTAAAATGCCACATGGTTATACCACTGGGAGACAAGGAGACAACATCATTGCAAGCATTCCTGTCTGTGTGTGATCTGAAGAACACATGTGCACTGACCAAGTTCTGTACCCAGAAATTTGGAAGACAGTTATCCACCCAACTGACAGGAGAGATCCTTATTTGTGCCCATTCCAATGAAAGTTGATTCAACAGCATGTAGAAATTATTGAAAAATATCATTCATATCACAAATGAGTAAAATTTTGTTGAAGATAATTCAAATGCAGCTGCATCAGCATAATCAACAGGTAGCTACCTAGAATTCAAGTGAGATTCAGAAGGGGGTGGGTTCTTGATAAGGACCATCAAGTCAATTCTGACTCACAGAGAACATAAGTACAACAGAACGAAAGGCTGTGAAGTTCCGAGCCATCCTCACAACTGTTGTTATGCTTGAGCCCGTTGTTACGGCCCTGTGTCAATCCATTATGTTGAGGATTTTCCTCTTTCTCACTGATTCCTTGCACTAGCAAACAGGAAGCACTTCTCTAGGGACTAGTTGCTCCTGATAGCATGTGAAAGTACATGAGAAAAAGGCTTACCATCCTTGTGTCAAAGAATAATCTTGGTGTGTTTCTTATAAGACAGATTTGTTTTTATGGTGGTACATAATATGGTAAATATTCTTCACCAATGTTATAAGTCAAAAGCATCATTTTTTCTTGGGTTTTCTTTATTTCCTATCCAGTTTTCATACATATATGTTGTTGTTGTGTGTCCTTGAGTCAATTTCAGTTCACAGTGACCATACTGGACAGAATGGAGTTATCCCATATGTTTCCAAAGAATAGTTAGTGGATTCAAATAGCCAGCCTTGGTTAGCAGCCTGAGTTCTTAACCATTAGACTACAACGAGATTGAAAACACTGGCTTGAGTCAGGCCTATGACTCCTTAAAGCAACATCTTTGGTTTTTAAAACTTTAAAAGACATCTTCTGAAGCAGATTTGCCCAATACAATGCATCATTAGATCTTGACTTCTGCTTCCACAGAGACTGTGGATCCAAGTAAAAGGAAATCCTCTATAACTTTAGTGTATGGAACAAGGGCTATCATTGCTGACCTCAGATGAATCTGGCTGAAAGTAGAGAATATCATAAATATATTTACCTGCTTTATTTATTATACAAAAGTATTCAATTGTGTTAATGATAACACTGTAAAGAATGAGAATTCCAGGGCACATCATTGAGCTTATGAGGAATCTGTATGTAAACCAAGAAGCAGTCTCGCCAACAAAACAAGGAGTTACTGCACAGTTTAAAATCAGAAAAGATGTGCATCAGGGTTATATTCTTACACCATATTATTCAATCTGTGTATGAGAAGCTGGGCTATAGAAGAACTCAGCATCAAGACTGAAGGAAAAGTCCTTAACAACCTATGATATGAAGATAGCACAACTTTCCTGCTGAAAGTCAAGAGAAACCGAAGCACTTACTGATGAAGATCAAAGACTACAGCCTTACGCTGCAACATAAAGAAAACGAAAATCCTAACACCTGGAGCGATAAGCAATATCACAATGAATGGAGAAAATATTGACATCTTCAAGGACAACATTTTATTGGATCCACAATCAAGATCAACAGAAGCAGCCATCAAGAAATTAGACAATGTATTGCACTGGGCAAACTTGCTGCAGAAGGCCTCTTTCAAGTGTTAAAAAGCAGCAGTGTTACCCTGAGGACTAAGGTGCCCCTGATTTTCAGTAACCTAACATTCATACAAATGGTGGACAATAAATAAGGAAGACAAAAGAAAAATTGATGCCTTCAAAGTACAGTGTTGGTAAAGGACATTGATTATACCATGGATTTCCAGAAGAATGAACAAATCTTTCTTGGAAGAAGTACAGCTAGAATCTTTCTTAGAAGGGTGGATGATAGAATATTTTCATATACTTTTGGCATTTTATTAGAAGAGCCCAGTCCCTAGGGAAGGTCATCATGCTTAGTAAGGTAGAGAGTCAGCAAAGGAAATGAAGACCCTCAAGGAGAAGGAATGACGTAGTAGCTGCAACAACAGGCTCAACCACAACAACTGTGACAATGTGACAGGAACAGGCAGGGTCTCCTTTTGTTTCATATACTGTCATAACTAGTCAGAACCGAGTTAAGGGTACCTAACCACAACAATCACAAAGTCAACCAATCACCAACACATTTTGAAAGAAGCTATGCGACTGGGGACAAATCATGATGTGGATCTCTTATTTACAGAACGATTTGTGGATGGAAGACTTAGCAGCAAATTTTTATTTCGCGAAGCTGAACAGCAACAACAAGAAAATCTACTGCTGTCAGTTCAGTTGTGATTGATGACAGTCCCCTGTGTTACAGATTAGAATCACCACGTTGAGGTTTCTTGGCTATAATCTTTACGAAAGCGGATCATCAGACTTTTCTTCCATGGCATCACTTGGTGGGTTCAAACCATAAACCTCTGGGTTGGTAATTGAGAGCAAAGAATTTGAATCATCTACACAATTACTTATAGTAAACACAATGTAGTAAATGAAATTGCTATTTGATTGTTGCAGGACAAGTGTTACTTAATTAAATGTTTGAAACTGAAATTTGTATAGATCCAGAATTGTATGACATGAGGACTGCTTATATTCTAAATAAGAGACATTTTAGCAGAGTTCTATTTCCTGTTTTCAAAAACCTAATGCAAGGATGTATTCTCTATGTAGTCAAGAAGCAAAAATGAAAGTGTCAGGTGGTAATTTTTTACAGGTGTTTATAATTCATTAAGAGAAAAGAAAAGGAAGGTCCGTGAATTGCACAAATGGTTTATACTCCGTTTGTAACTGAAAGATTGGCAGTTCAAACTCATCCACCAGCATCACAAAAGATACAGGCTTGGTGTATCATCTTCTGTAAAGATCACAGCCAAGAAAACTCTACAGAGAAGTTCTACTCTGTAATACCTGGGGTCTTCTAAGTCAATAAAAACAAAATCAATGGAAGAACAAGCTTTGCAAAAATTAGAAATGTGTAACAGTGGAAGGTGCTGCCTCTGAAACAACTGAAAGCTCTATCATTGGAAACCAGAAGCAATGATGTCATAGTGAGTAAGTGCCAGAACTGCTAACTAAAATGTGAGCAGTTCAAATCTACCTGGTAGTCCTTGGAAACTCTGTGGGGCAGTTTTATTCTGTCCTACAGAGTCTCTATGATTGGAAATTGACTCATAAAAAGTAGGTTTGTTTTTTGTCATTTAAAATTATTGGAAATTTCTAAACAAGAAAGAGATACTACTTTTTGCTCGAGTATTACGGAGAGAATTCCAGAATTATATATGCCTATGAAACAATCATCCTTTCAGTTCCCATGTAGTTCTAACGATGCTGTCTCATTTTTGGGGTATATTGGATGGAAGCACAGTCCTCAGTGACATCTTCTATCTTTTTGAATCCTATAAGTATGTATATATGATGTTGGAAAATATAAAATGAAATATTCATTGGAAGTATACGTGATAGTAACTGCTATGCTATGTTATATGCACTCATATATCGTGTAAGTTTTGCTACAGTGATGTTTTGTTATCCTCCCTGTAAATGAATGTCACTTATGTTACAATTATGACACCTCAGTCATGGTGTGAACTGCTGAAATGCAAGAGATGCCACAGTATATTTAGTCTCATATCCACATTAACAGATAAACTAGATTAAGTTTATAGTAGAAAGCATTATTTTAAAGTTATTCTGAAAGAAAAAAAGACATAAGATCATTTTGCCAGAAGTATTGATCTGGTTTGTCTAAACATAATGCAAAATATTTGATGAGTTTATGGTGAGATATGATATACTTTCTTAACAGATAACATATTAGGGACTGAATTGTAAATAAATAGCTTTTTTTAAACCACACTTTCTAATTGTAATTATACTTTCTTTTTTTGTGTGTGGAGGCAGTAAAAATGCTTGCATAAAATGAATTGCATTCCAAATTCATTCATTTCAGCAAAACGAAATTCACAAAGGAATCCTGTTCATACTTTGCATTTGTAAATTGTACTATTTATTTTATTAGTTGAATATACATTTTCACTATTTAGTAATTCTCTTTTGAGTTATGAGTGCATTCATGTTAATTGTGGATGCAAAGTCACATTATAGACAACTTCTCAAAAGAAAATGTGTTTAAGATTTTCAGTAATGTGAAAATAACTTGAAAAGTCATTAACCTAGATAAAAGGCATTCTGTTACTAGTAACTCACACAGCCAAGTTTCTTAATGACCTCTTCATAGACCAGGGGATAACTAATAACTCTTAGACCTCTTTTTGAGACAAGATGGGATTCAGGCTTTAAGTTTTTGAGCTAACTGCAATAAGACAGCAAGCAAAGATACTTTGAGTACTTTAACAACGTTATTTACCAATCACATTTGACACTATATTATTTGCACTTCTAAGTCCTAAATTTCAGTCAGACTACACACACTAAAGCTAAACCAAAAACCAAACTCACTGCCGTAGAATCAATTGGGACAGAGCAGAACTGCTTCCTAGAGTTTCCAAGGAGCTCCCAGACAGTTCAAATTGCCAAACATTTTGTTAGCAGTCATAGCATTTATATACTATGCCACCAGGGCTTCCACTAAAAGATACATTGAAGAAACCATTGCCCTACAAAGACAGAGTAGAACTGTCCCATAGAGTTTCCAAAGTGGCGTAATAGTTAAGTGTTACTAACCAAAGGATCAGCAGTTAGAATCTGCCAGATGGTCCATGAAAACATACATCGCACTGCACAATTCATTAGGTGGATTTACAGAAAAGATAGAATTGGGGGATATATCAAGTAACTGTTGAATTTTATTTATTAAAATTCCAGTATCAGAATAATCATCAAAAAAGATATTGATGTTACATGTTCATAAACGATTGTCGGTATCTTATATAGTACACAGCACTTGGCTTGGCTGGCTATATAATACCTCACATACAAAAGATGTTATTTTATTATGGTTCTGTGCATCTATAGGATATCATCCTGCTGACTTCTCGCTAGAGGAAGGGGAGTGGGTGGAGAGGCGGGGAAAGGAGACTGTTGGGAGGATGAGTCATGAATGGAGCAGAGAGGAATAGTGTGCTGTCACCGGGCAGGGAGAGCAGTGGAAGCTACATACAGGTGGGCATGCAAATTTATATGGGAATGTACATTTTCACTCAGTCATAATAAAAAAAAAATTGGAAAACTGAGGTGAATAGGCTTTGTAGATTCAGCAAATATTTACCAAAACACTTCTGTGGTGTTGGGCTCAGAGGCAAGACAAACAAGACTTGTCCTCTGCCTGAGATAAAGATAAAACTATTCATATTTACATATAGTTAATGTTAATACTATTCACATTAATTTTATGCAAATTCTAAATCTGTAATTTTAGACAACTTAATGTCTAAGCATTGATTCTATAGATCAGAAATAAAATGCTCATTTTCAGTGTCATCAGTTGATTTATTGACCTCTTCTATAGTAAATAGAGTAAATGATTGTCTATTTAGGAAACTTGAATTTTACAGTTAAAAATTATTTCAGAAAATATTTTTTATACTGTTGCTTTTGATAAAAGTTCTGTGCTTTACAAAAAGAAGCAACAATTCATCTTACTACATTTTAGAGATAATTAGGACACTTAAGGTCGCCATGAGTCGGATCCGACCCGACGGCACTTGGCTTGACAGGGAAACAGGTGGTGCAGTGATGAGGGGCTATTGTTGTAACTAACCAAACAGCCAGCAGTTGGGATCCACCAGGCGATCCTTGGAAGCTATGGGGCAGTTCAACTCTGTCTGCTAGCATTGCTATGAGCTGGAGTCAATGCAACAGTAACTGGTTTGTTTTCTGGCAGGGTTGAGACTCTTTAAGAATGAGGTAGTCTGTTCTAAATCTCAGTGAATGGCAGAGCCCTGAAAAGTACTGAGTTCTTTTTCCTTCTATGGCTTTCTAAAAGAAGAAGAACAAAATAAGGCTAGATTTCAAAACTTCATGAGGACCTGAAAGAACTAAATAAAAATTCACTTTCAATAGGGTAAAGCAATTTAAATTTAGGAAAAAACAAAACGATGTCTATAGTACAAATGCTACACAGTCTCATGCTAATCAAGAGTCTGCAAAGGATTAAGGCTCAGTCAGCAATTTGCATGAGTCAGATTGTGACCTACCTAGGAGAATTTAATAGAATACTGGGGAGAGAAAGCATTTCTATTTGTTAAAAGATGAAAACATCTTGTTTTTGAAAAGGTAGAAGTGCTTTAGGAAGAATAGGAAATACTGTTTTAGAAAACATTAATTAGAATAAAATCAACCAAAAAGACAAAATAAACAATGATCTTTGCCTCCGTATGCATGATGCAAGAAACTATGTCCTGCAATTTCTATGCTTTGTGAATTGTTCTAAACATGAAAAATATTTCTCATTACATTTAATAAAACTACATTCTAACAAGAATTATTTTTATCACTTGTATTATTTCAGGTCTGGGAATACATTCTAGAAACAATCTTTATTTTAAATCGCCACCACCACCACTGACTTCTCTGACAGACATAACAATAGAAGATGCCAAGAGGACACAGAAAAAAATGTAGAAAGGAATTTTAACTTACAGAAAAAGACCATGTTTACTGGTCTGACATATGTTGGAGAAACTGCAAGAATGTGAACTCTGGACACACTTTTAACTCAGTACAGAAGCCCTTCTTGAGGTTCACCATTCAGTCAAAAATTAGACGAGCCAATGAAATAAACAATAATAAACATAACTCAACCACAAATACAAGACTAAATGGACAGACCAGCACAGGCATGAGGACGAGAAGGCAGGAGAGGGCAAGAAAGTTGGACAAGTGGAGTGCAAAGGAGAAAGTTCTGACATGTTGCAAGGTTGGCAATCAATATTACAAAATTATACAGGTTTTAACTGTTTAGTGAAAAACTAATTTTTTCTATAAACATACATCTAAACCACAATTAAAAAAAAATCAAACTGAAGACGTGGAAAGCCATCTGATCGTATTAAACACCAGTTATTTAAAGGATTTCAAAACACAGCACACAGTTTTTTGTTCTGTTTTTCAAGTTAAGTATCCACAGACTGTCTTCTGAAAACTATCCACTGAAAACTCTATGAAAGAAGCACAGTGCTGCTCTAATACACATGAGGTTGCCTTGAGTTGAAATTCACTCAATAAAACTAGTAAATGGTATCCATAGATTACTGCCTGGATTGTGTTATATCCGTGTGTCCCAAACTGTTTTCTTTCTCATTACTGCTGCTCTAAAGAGATTTGGAGGATATCTTTTTTTCTGATAGTCTTCTCCTATGAAATTTTAATATCACAGACAGTGTATATCTGTTTATGTCCAGTGACTCTCTGAAGAACCACATTGTTATAATATTCGAGATGTTTTTCACTTTCCCAGAAGCCAATTTTCTCCCTTTGATGAAGAACATTGTCTTTGCTGAGAATGCATGACCTACTGTGACTGCATGACTTACAGAAATCAGTTTTAAAAAGTACAGTAGTTCAGAAGAAATTATCTGGTTGATTGTGCAAATGCATCACTTTTATGAAATATATAATTGTGTGCTTAGTTTTAGTCAAGCACTCAGTGATCAATTAGCATAGCCTGAATTTTCATCATTTTATTATTAAAAAATCTGCCATATCATCAGCATTTTGTCTTCAGTGCTAGAACATGTTTGCCCATATCTGTAAATACGACTGTATATTGCAATACATCATTCTTCCTAGGAAGATAAGAATTCATAGAAATGGGTACAGATCAGCAAAGATTTCAGATAAAAGCATCCCAATTACTATTTTTTTCTTTTAGCCAAGAGAAAAATATACTATTAAAGGAACTTATTTCTTGTTATTTCTTGAATTGTTTGACATTTAATGTGATTGTGTTTATCAGTTGACATTTTCTTTGACCATTAGTAATATGCTATTGCACACTTATATACTAATAAGGAAAATAAGAGATGGCGAAAATGAGAACAAGATGAAAACTAACACATAAAAAGCAATATTTTTTTTCTAAGAAGCTTTAATTACAAATGCACAGCATCTATCCTCCATAAGACCAATGTCTTGCAACCAAAATCTAGACCTATTTTTTAGTTCTCAGACACCAGTGATAGACACATGTGGGATTTCTGCCATGTCCATGATTCTATCTCTTCCTTTGTTGCATGTATTCTCACTGGTTCATAGCTGGTTCTTACAATGAGTTTTTGGTAAGAGAGGAAGACACAGTGTAGCTGTAAACAACATAATAGACATGCAGCTCTTGAATGATCACTACTAAATTAATTAAATATGTATGTTAACTGAAAATTGGCTGTTTAAACCCATTCAGAGGTGCCTTGGAAGATAGGACTTGCAAACTGCTTATGAAAATTCACAGCCTTGAAAACCATATGGAACAGCTCTATTCTGCACCCATGGTATCTCCATGACTCAGAGTTGGCTTGATGACAACTGCATTGGTTTTAGAATTTATCTCTCTCTATATAGATATAGATATACATACACATATGTATAATAAATATAACCCTCTCTGCCCCCCCAAACACTGCTGTTGAGTTGATCTCAACTCATAGTGAACCCATAGGTTGGAGTAGAACTGCCCCATAGAGTCCCCAGGGACCACCGGCTAGGTTTGAACTGCCAACTTTTTGGTTAGCAGACCTAATAATTAACCACTACATCACTAGGTTTTCCATGATAAATATAAACTTATGTATATTTATTATATGTTTTTGTACGTAACTTACATAAAAAATAATTTTATTGTGTATACTATATTCACATATAAATAATTAGGTATGAATTAAATGTATTCATACCTTAGGTTGAATTAATACATAGCATTTACATATAGGAATTAATAGAGTAAGAAAGAGAATATAGACACCACAGTACTACCAAACACATTCAAGAAAAATCACTAAATTGACAAAAATGTATCATAACAGACCACAGGTATATTAATATTTGTAAACTCTCTACTTCTGGACCTCATAAATAACTGTATTTACTATTTTGCTGAATCCTGAAAATCATATGAAGTAACATTATTAAAACTACTATTTTTTATGCATAAAAATGCAACCCATAGAAAAGTAAATTTGTACACATAATAGGAAAGGAAGGAACTATTATTCCAGACAAAGTCTGACTGATTCTGAACACCCTGTAAAGTGTTCTCCAATTCAGTAGAAACTGTCTAGTGAAAAGGTGGAAGACCTTCAATGAGATGACGTGACTCCGTGGCCACCACAGTGGACTCAAGTATAGCAATAGTTGTGACGATGGCAGAGGAATGGACAATATTGTGTTTCGTTTTTCACAGGGTTACTGTGAGTCAGAATCAACTTGTTAACAGCAGCATGAAACCCTGGTGGAGCCATGGGTAAGTGCCACAACCAATAACCAGAAGACTGGCAGTTTCAATTCACCAGGAATTCCTTGGAGACCATGGGGCAGTCCTACAGGGTGGCTCTGAATCAGAATCAACTCAACTGCAGCGTGTGTGGTTTTAACAGCAGCATAAATAAACAGTGGGAGACTTTGTCTAAATGTGCTTTTGAATAATATATGTAGCTGCCTTTCCCCATTAAATCCAAATAGTATGGTAACAGAGGTGCAAGGGAAAAAACGGTGAATGTTAAATCTTTTTAAAATGTCATTATTTTGATAACCAATAGTTTTATAGAATATAACCTATGATTCATATTCCTTGTCAGCTAGTAGTAAACCAGGTGTCTTAATTTTATAATTTGCTTTCTAGAAACTGCTAGAAATATACAAAGAAGTATGTACATATGATCTGAAACTGTTTCACTGGGAAGAATTCATAGTTGGTATATCTTAATCTTAGAAAACATCAAACTTTTCTTAAAAAACAAATTAAGAGCTAGCATTCACCTTACATTTGCAGTATTTTTTTGGTGTAACCACATAGTCCAACTAAATATGTGTAATAACTCATTTAATTTATCTTTGATGAAACTGCCAGTTGTAGACAAATGATATGTAGAAATCGGGCTAGACTTTGCCTATCTTAGCAAGCATTTTCAGTATTTCTTTGTTTCTATGTTTTTGCACTTCCTGTGTGATTATAAAATGTCTCTTTTTCTTTAATTCATGTGAAAGAAAAATGCCTTCCTTACTGACTTCTGAACAGGAAATATGAATGCTGAGACTCTGCCAAGATTTTATTCGTGATAACATCACGTTGTATCTGATGTGCTTACCGCATTAACAACTTGCCATAAAACAAGTTATAGCTCAAAGACTTAAAATCCATTCTCTGTGAAACATACCTGCTGATGACTCACTCTCAAATGATGTAATTTTCAGGGTTATTTGATTTCCCTTCTTCAACATTTTTTATTGGCTCCATCTTTTAATCAAAGCACCTACCATGTCCTATCTATGAATTGTGACCAATAGGTGTTTGCAAATTGATTGCTCAGAACTCAAAAGGCATTTTCCCATGAAACAGTAGTTTGGTTTTGGAAGATTAGGCAACAAAGCCCAGCTGAATAGTAAATTGACTTAGAAAAAAAAAAAAAAGACACTCTTACACTGTCCTAAATTGTTGTTTCTGAGATGAGTAGCATTTAGTATAAGAGGTAAAAAGCAAAAGGATTAAAATAAATACAGAAATTTTAAAAAGACAGAAAGAAATGACCAAGACAAATTAAAAATTCTTTACTTTTCATCTGGTTTTGAATCTGGCCTCTTTGACAAGTTAGCTGTGTGAGCTTGGGCAAGTTACTTAATTTTCTGGTGTGAATTTTAAAAACATTTTCGTAATACTACATTGATTATATCTAGGAGTAGAAATACATCTTATACTTCCCTAGAGTTTTTATAGTTATGTTGTCTGCTCTAAATCTCCCATGCATAAATGCAAATTTTAATAAAAGCAGACTGTAAAAATACAATATAAGAAATTCCTTGTCTCTGTGGATTTCATGATTGAGGAATATTCTTTCATATTAACACGATGCAGTATTTTTTAGAAATGCAGCGTGTGTCACAGAGAAAGAGGGGAAAAAAGTTTCCTGCCTT
Source organism: Heterohyrax brucei (assembly GCA_028571685.1). Classification (NCBI taxonomy): domain Eukaryota; kingdom Metazoa; phylum Chordata; class Mammalia; order Hyracoidea; family Procaviidae; genus Heterohyrax; species Heterohyrax brucei. Next base: position 50,442,636 of record CM053159.1, on the reverse strand, counting down.
TATAAAAGTCTGTGGTTGAGCGATAATCTTTCTGGAAGGCATTTTTTAATGCACATGAATGTGCCAAAATAAGGTAGCAAAAGAGGATATTCATATTTAAAAACTCTAATACAATTTGTTAGATCTACAGGTAATTTCATAGCTCATATATGACAGCTAACACTACAGCCAGTGTAGTTTTTATTCCGCCTCTGACATGCTGCTCACCTAGAAAGAAGGAATGAAGGAAGAAAAGACGGGAGAGATGGAAGGAGGGAAGACTGCAAAGCTGCAATTCAGTTGAAAATTGATTTGTAATATTCAAAAAACAAACAACATAAAGAAGACTATAGTTCATAAAAATCAATCAATGGAAAGAAATTCTGTAACAAGCGTAAAGTCTGTTTATCTTGGTTAAAAGTGATTCTTACAGAGGATTCATTTATGTGTTATTAAGTTGGTTAATTAAAACAAAGCAAGTCTTATGTTGCTGCTCATAATTGTATTTTTTCTGCACATCTCATCTCTGACTAATCCATAGGCAAAACAGATTTATAGGAGAAAAGTAGGTGTTGATAAGAGTGATGCTGGAAACTGTTGCAGGAGATCAAACCCTTGAAACAGACGACTGGCCTGTGGCAGTAACTGTAGATAGTTTTTGTTTCGACTAGTTCTCACATACAGCTCTTTGGAGTGACACAGGTAGTACCTCCCAAGGTTATTTGATGACACACAATACTCCATTAAAATCAATCCCTTTGAAACTGAAGCAGTGCACTTTCTGTAAGATTTTATTCTCCTTCCAAAGTGAATACATTTCAAACACAGTGTTTTCTCCAATTATCAGTGCAGTATATCTTTGTATTTAGTCGCTCTTTTGTGTTCAATTGTATTTTATGCTTATTCTGGAAACTGGAGCCTGCAATACTCATAGTTTATTATGTCAACAAATTATAGTTAACAATAAACGGTTTTTCTTTTTCTTTTTTTCCCCATCTTGGCAGCCTAGGAGTCATTTTACGTTTTCTTTACAATCAATAAGATGAGAGGAGTCACTTTGTATCACCAGTAAGCCTTTTAGTTCTACAACAATAAATACAATGAATGCGTAAACGGAATCAGGTTTGAGCCATAAAAAGCAAATGTTTCCTTGTCGTTGTGTGTCTGCGATTTTGAGGTGACTTTTCGTTTCAGATGGTTATTATCATTACCAAAATTTTACACAGCCTTGACGTTCAATAAATGCTTGCCTTTGAAGGGGACAAAAATGTTGTAAAGAATGCTAAAGTGACTAAAACCCAATCTCCTTTCTAACTCAGAAAACTTGGAAAGAAAATAATTCATTGCGACCTATAGAAAAGTTCCAGTTTGTCACATCTTGTCTGTCTTTATCCAACATAGATCAGTACGTTGAAGCAATGAAATTGGTGACATTGTTGCTGTTGTTTGGTTCCTTTGAGTAGATTCTGACTCACTGCCACCCTATGCGTGACAGACGGAAGATCCTTCTGGTCCTGCGCCGTCCTCAAAACGGTTGCTATGCCTGAGCCTGCTGTTTCAGCCCCTGTGTTGGTCCATCTGGTTGCAAGTCTTCCTCTTTTTTGTTGACTCTCTACTTTATGAATGCTGTCCTTCTCCAGGGGACGATTTCTCCCGGTAACACATGCAAAGCACATGAGACACAGCGTTACTTCTAAGGAACATTCTGGCTGTACTTCTTCCAAGACAGATTTGTTCATTCTTTTAGCAGTCCTTAAAACCCAGCGCCGTAGAGTCGATTCCGACTCGTAGCGACCCTATAGGTCAGAGTAGAACTGTCCCATAGAGTTTCCAAGGATATCCTGGTGGATTTGAACTGCCGATGTTTTGGTTAGCAGCCGTAGCACTTAACCGCTAGGCCACCAAAATTTCCACGGCGGACCGTGGTGCAACCAATGTTCTTCGACAACCCCTCTATTCAAAGGCATCAGTTCTTTTTACATGAGTATGCAAAAATTGAAAATTTCATGGCTTGGGTCAGGTGCACTTTAGTCCTCAAGATGACAAAGAAGTCTTTTGCAGCTGACTTTCCTAATGCAATGAGTCTTTTGGTCACATTAAGAGATTCTATTTGCTCATCATCTTTTATTAAAACAAAACAAACATTGAGAATTCAAGGTTAAAAATATCTTTTTAATGATTTTAATTTTGTACAGATTAATTAATAAATCTTTTAATCTTATAAATTCACACATGTGACATAAATGGCGAGATTCTTAGTCTCTTGAGATGTAAATATGACAGAAACCTCAGTCTTTAACAAAATGCATCCAAAAGTATTTCCATAAATGTATCACATAAAATGTATGTATGGAAATACATTTGAATTTACACATCAGCATGAATTTTGGGGTTGTTAGAAAATTATACACAGTACCCTTGTAATGCTAAAATTTGTAAAATTATTTTTGACTTCTGAACATCAAAGGCCACTTAAGATAACCTATATCATAGTATTATAATTAAATCTGTTTGAATTCAAAAGGTAAAATTCATCATAACCCTGTCAAATGTGTTCACCAAATTTGATTACTAATATTTTGGCCTTCCTAAATAAAATTCACTCTCAGGGGACTAAGTTTTGCTCATCTTCACCAAAAGATAGTGTTAAAACTGTTACTAAACATCTATTCTTGCCTGCTCGCTATGCCTTTCCAAATCGTTACTATTAAATTCGTATTTACATTTAAAGACTCAGTTTTTGTGAAAGATTATCTTCAGTTGGTCAGTTTTGACTGATTCACCATTTATTCTAGCTCCAATCACCTTCAATTATCTCGTATCAAAAAATACATACCTCCCCTCCAGTTACAGTTTTCCTACCAGAGTTCTTAAGAGAATGGTCTCTACATTTGGCTTCCACTCTCTCTTCTCGGCTGGGTCCTCCAGAGCAGTGTGCCTTCAGCTACCACGGCACTTTGGGAACAGCTAACGACTGAGAGCTGAATTCAAAGTGCTCTTTTCATATTTCATTTCATTTTGACTCACTGAAGCATTTTAGATCTTTGATTAAATTTGTTAGAGTCAGAGAGTTTCTATGCGAAAACCACTTCTGCTTATTACTTGTGCACACTTGTTTTGGAGCCCTACTATTCTGAGCTTTAATTTTTGCCATGGTGAAACAAGGCTAGCAAGCCCCATGCATCAGTTATATGGTTAAATGAAATGGTACATAAGAAAGCATTGTGTAATACTTGACACGCAAATTAAACTCGGAAGAATTGCTGATTCCTCCTTACTAAAATGACCCCTCTGTTTGACTCCTTTCACTCGGTTTTTCTTTCCATTTAATGTCTCTACTCTATTCCATTGAAGTATTTCAAATGGCAGTGTTTGGAGAGCAAAAGGCCTCGAGGAGCACAGCAGTTGTCAACGAAGTTAGATTCTCTTCTTTTTATAAAAAGGGACAGCACACAATGGGGTAAGTTGAGGGTGCGGGAGCAGGGGAAAGTTAGGAAACAGCACTCAAGTTTTAAGCTGGACTGAGTTACAGGAGAGTCTTGAGACGGTTTGTTCCGACTTTGTAAACCAGAAAGTTGTTGGAGCAGTCAGTGGTCTTCATTTGAGAACCAGGAGAGTAAACAAAGAGAATGGATGAGGGCTAATAATTTGGAGCCTGATGTAACCTAGGAGGAAACTTTGTGGAGCAGTTCTCCTCTGTAACACAAGGGGTTTCCTTAATACACGCTCACACTGGCATTAGAAATAAGGGCTGCATTTGGGACATCTTTGCCACAAAGGGTTACTCTTTGAGATTACTTGCAAGAGTGGAGTGTACAGTGAATGACTGTAGAGGCTGGGATGAGGGCACCCTCACTCCGCAGGGCTGTGAAATGCAGGAAAAGGGCAAAGGTACCAGTCAGGTTGCCCGTCTCGGTGTACCTGTTTCCCTTGTCATCCTAGTGGCTGTTTCAGGAACTACAGCAAGTCTCTGCCAGATGCCATTTTTTCATAAGCCGGTTGGTGGTTAACATTGTTGTGTAGATGTGCAATGACTCCTGACTCTTTTCATTCTCCCAGACACACATGTCAGTGACTGGTGTGGAACACTGCACACTAAGTGCTATGGCTACTAACCTAAAGGCTAGCAGTTCGAAGCCACCGAGTATTCCTTAGAAACTCTGGAGCAGTTCTGTAAGGTCGCTATGAGTCGGAATAGACTGGGTGGCATTGAGCTTCATTTTGGTTTGGGAGCAAGGGAGTCAACCACCATCAGTTCCTGTTAACAGAGACATGGTGACAGGCAAAGAAGTAGGAACAAGTTTCTTATAATAGCATCTTAAAAAAAAGAATGGTAGTCTTCAGATGTGTCCTGGTTGGAGGGACTGTCTGTGAGGAAGCTAGGAAGCAGGGCAACGTGCAATAGGGCATGTCTGAGGAACATATTTGGCTGTCTCTGCCTTGTTCTGAGTTGGAACTGGTGACAAAAATAAGTGAAGCTGGCTCTGTCATTGAACAAGTCCTGTCTGTGGTGGCCTGACTGCTGCAGAGGTTGGGGTTTACCTTCCTGCTCTGGTCGTTGTAGACATGGTGGGTCAGAATTTTAGTAAGGTCATCTGTCACCTGGGCATTAACTATTTTTATACTCTGTCTCCCTGAGCACATATATTCACATAGAGTAAATTTTAGACCCTTTTGGCTGTGAATTTATCTTGGCTTGTATGGCTCTGAAGGAACTGGTGTTTTGGAAAACAAAGATAAAATAAGAAATGAATTGAGATAATTGTTGGTAAATATCCCCATTTAGTTTTGGTTTGATTTATCTATTTTGAGAGTTATGATGTATAATAACCAAAACCATAAAGCAAAATTTGTTGCTGTTGAGTCAATTCTGACCTCATAGGGACCCTACAGGACAAAGTAGAACTACCCTAGTTCTGCTCAGGGTTTCTAAAGAGCAGATGGTGAATTTCAACTGCTGCCTCTTTGTTAACAGCTGAGCTCCAGGGCATGTACTGCAGGTAGTGATTTCCGTTTACACCCTCAGTTCTCCCCTGGCTCTAGTAGTCAGCAAGCAAGATTTTTACTCATTGTAAATTACAAATAAGACATCTCATGTGGATGCCTAAGAAAAACAGATATCAAAACAAATGGCTCAGCTCTTTCCACTTTTTTAAAAATTGAAAGTATCTTTTACTCATATTTAATCTGACAAATTCTTATACACTGTTGTTTAGGTGCTGTTTCTCCTTTCTTCTTTTGCCTTGCAGTTTTATATTTGATATTCATGGGAACTTTTAAGGTGCGTACTTAACATCATATCTTCACTAAACCTTCTCACATTAAAGTATAGGCTTCTTCAGCTATGTATCTGTAGCACTTAATCTAAATATTCCTGAAGCACATCATACTGTAATAATTCCCATTCACATTATATTACATGCCTCATGATAATGCCTCATTATGTTCATATCCCCGTTTTACAGATGAGTTGACTTAGTCTCAGATGATAGCTCAAGCCTATCTCTAGCATTTAGCATTCTCATTTGCTCTCAAGTTTTACTGGCTTCAAAGCCCACTGTATTTATTAGTATATCTCCCTAATTTCATTGTAGTTAGGGGGGTAAGCGTGTTTTATCCTCTCCGACTATTCTACCTCTCTCTCTCTCTATTTTTTAATTGCCTGTATCTAACTTATCTTACCCTTCATACGTGTAGTGTTGAGTAAACGTTGAATCAGTGTGATAAAACTTCTATGTGGCTAATGATGTCTTGGAAATATCTTCAGGAATAAAACTTTAAAGCTTTGTCTATCTAAGTTTAAAAGTTTCTTATGATCTCATATATCCATGATAGAAAAAAGCAAATTTCCTAACAAATTAATTTTCATTTTGAATTTTTGATAAAACTTTTAACTGGTGAATTAGTTCATTGAGTTGATTTTCCTTTTTACTCCTTTCCAGACTTAATTAAAAAAAAAATCTGTGCAAGTACTAAAATAAATTTGGAGACATAATGACATAATTACGTATCTGATATTGTTTTAATCTACTTCAAAAATATTTAAGCAGAACATATCTAAGTGATAAAGTAACGTTTCGGGACACATAGATGCTGAACAGTTGAACAGAGTAAACAGGAGAAGTCATGGTTGCTTCTGTGAGTCACAAATCCTGTGTAACATTTTGTGCTCTTTAAATATTCATCCCAAGCTGCTCTAACCAGGGAAACAGTTTAAAGAAGCTAGAGTCATATATAAGCCCAGTTTTCACATATAACTATAGTCCAGGATAGATGTTATCAGTCCACCAGGAAGGGACTTTAGAGAGGCAATATGAAATAAGCGATCATGGTGAAGATTCATAAATACACTCAAGGCTATTTCCAGGGAACCCTTCCTTCCTACTCTCCAGTATCTTGCTTTATCATTACTAAAAGCAAAAAAACAACTGTCAATACACTCTCAGGCATTTATATCCATGTACCTTTTCAAAATGATACTTTGATTATAAATAATATATATTTCATGTAGAAAATTAAGGAAATATTTCAAAAGAAATGACAATTACCCATAATTTTATTGCCAATAAATAATCATTGTCAATATGCATGTATATGTCAACCACATTTTAAGCATTTGCAATAGTGCGTTGCTTAAAATTTTACACCTACCTTTTCATCTTGCATGCTTTATCTTGTAAATTGTAAGATTACAATAAAAAGTAGTTTCAAATTTGCATAGGGATTTTTCTACATGATAGTCCAAGTCACATGTATACCATATTTAAATAATTAACTGATAAGACTTATTTCTTTATTTCTAAATTTCCTATTAGGACAAATAATAATAAAAATCATAATGCATAAATGTTTGCCTCTATTTCTGGTTGCTTCTTAAAGTCATGATCATGTAACAATGATTGCTAGCCTAAAAAAAAACATTATTTATATTTCTGTTGTTGAGAAAACATATAGCAAAACATAACACCAACTCAGCCATTTCTACATGCTCATTCAGTGATATTGGTTATATTCTTTAAGTTGTGCAATCGTTCTCATGCTCTCTCTTTCTGAATTGTTTCTTCCCCATTAATACAAACTCACTGCCCCCCCCAAGGTTCATATCTAATCTTTCAAGTTGCTGTTGTTGTGTGATGCCATATAGATAATTGTTGAGAGTATAATGCTCAAAGCAGATATTTGTTCCTAGTTTAGCTAGTCTATTCTTCGGTTTTAAGAGACTTAAGGGGATATTTTTGGTTTAAGAGCAAAAGCTTCCAGGGTTCATCCACCCTCCATGTCTCCAGAAGGTCTGGGGTATGTGAGAATTTGAAATTTTGTTCTGAAATTTTTTCCTGTTGGATCAGAAATCTTCTATGAAATCTTTATCCAGTGATGGTAGCTGGCCACTATCTAGATCTTCTGGTTTCGTGACAAAAAGAGACAGTTGTTTATGGAGGCAATTAGCCACACATTCCATGTACACCTTCTTTTCCTGACTCCCTTTCTTCTGTTGCTGCAGGTAAAGAGACACCAATTGTTGTACCTCTCGTAAGCTTTAAAGACTCCAGGCATTATACAGGAAGCTAGAAGGCAGAGCAGAAGTACAGAATACACTGCAAATCCAGTTAACTGGGCTATCCCGTGAAACTGTTAGCTTAAACCTCCAAACTAAGTAACCAAATCCCATGAGGTATTTGGTTGTGTGTGAATAGCTTCAGCCACTTCTTTAGTCATTTTTTTAATCTCCATCATACAACATCGACTTTTTAAAAGCTAAAAAAATATTTAGCTTTGAGTTGTCTTTCTAAAAATAAACATTAATCTCTAGCTGTTTCTCCATGTATTTGACTGAATTTTATATTCCCAAATTTTCTCAAAATTCTAAAAATTTAAAGAGAAAATAATATTTCAGTTTTAATTTGCATTAACTGATAATGGTGAACATCTTTCCTACATTGTTGACCATCTATTAATCTTTCACTTTGAACTGTTGAAGCTTCTTTCACATAGAAAATCTTACTTTATTTCTTAGGAGTGTATACATGCTTTTGCCAAATTTCATCCCCCACTGGTTCTAGTCCTTGGTCAATATTTAATCTTCTATAAATCTGTTTATAGACGTCAAAATATACCTTCTATTTTCACTCTTTAGGAGTTGCCCGCAGTGCAAACAATTAACACATTAGGTTGCTAACTGAAAAGTTAAGGGTTCAAGTCCATTCGGGAAAACCTAGAAGGAAAGTCGGGATTTTACTTCAAATAAGTCCTCCCTTGAAAATACAATGAAACACATAGTTCTACTCTGACATGCACACAAACTAGCTGTGAGTTGGAATTATCTCTAGGGAAACAAGGTTTTCTGTTTTTATCCACGGTAGCTAAATCTGACTTTCGCTTTTCCCCCGGTCTTTCATGATTCATGGGTTAAAGTAGTAAAAAGAAGTGCACACCACCTCCTAGCTTTCCCTTATTGCTGTTGCTAGTTGCTAGGAATGACCACCGACTCATGCAACTCTACTCTGAAAGGAACGAAAAAGTTTTGGGGTCTTGAGACCGTGGCCAAGCCGGTCATTGGATAGTTGTGATCTATACGGTTTTCCTGGTCTTGTTTTCTAAAATAGGTGCCAGACCTTTCTTCCTTGCCTATCTTATTCAGCTTTATAGCAGGACACAGGAAAGAGTTGTTGCGTGAATGAGGTACACTGGATACATGTGTGAATGAGGTACCTTGGATCTGAACCAGGGTTTCCAATTCCACTGCTGAATCAACAGAACACTCCTAATTGTTTACTGCTTCTTTAAAGCAGTAAGTGCTCTGCTTGGGAATTCTATACCATTAGTTTTCAACTCTTTTACTAATTATCAGTAATCATAAACTGTCAAATCTCCATTATTATTATGCTCCCTTTTTTTCCCCTGTGCTTGTATCCTTCCATCTGCATCAACTAACCTTTCATCTTACCATTTCTTATTCTCTAAAAATCCTGCTTTATCTTCTGGGCTTAAATGAAATGTCACTTCCCACATAAAATTGCTGTAAATTTCTTCAGCTCAGAGTCATCGACACTTTAGTGTCTTCATGATTGTTTATATTTCTATCTTTCGTATTCAGAACAATGCCAGTCAGAGGACAAGTGTCAATTGTTTTTTGAAGGAATAAATTTATATCAAATGTCCACCTTTGAGAAACCAAATAAACATCTTTCATAGTTAATTGTATACTTATGTCCGTGTGTATAATGGTGTCTACCTTACTCACATACCATACATATATCCTTTTCACTCTAGAATGGGTGAGTTTATTGAAGAAAAAGACTATGTGTTTCTCATTCAATGCTTATCATAAGTATTTGTAAAGAAATGACTTCTACTCACACAAAGACACACACAGGTACAATCAACCTGTGACACACATAAGCTAGTCTTGGAATTAATCAAGTGCAACAGAAGATCATGAAAGATATAATCATCCCTGCCAGAATATTTTAAGCTACAGATAAGAAGAGACAAAAATCAACTCTTTCTAGATTGTCTTAAAGTTGAGTTTACAGTTGTCGCTGTGATCAACAGAATTTGGGGAACAAAAGAATGAAATGCAACATTAGCAATCTAATTTGAACTTAATTCAAAGTTGTTGCTTTTTGTCCCCCAAAATTCTTTCCAACTTTTTGAAGTATCTAGCATTAAGTCTACTGACAGTCTAGTACTTGAATATAAAGGACTCTGTGTCTGAAAATGTATTTAGTCTCAGACACAGAATATGTCAATACTTGGTCCATGTTAAGAGCTGATTAAACCAATTTTATGCATAATAGTCTCCATTTTTGTTGCTATTCGGTACCATCAAGTCAGCTCCGATTTATAGAGACCCTCAGTACAACACAATGAAACACTGCCAGTCCTGCACCCTCCTCACAACTTCAGTTATACTGGAAACTATTGTTGCTGCCACTGTCAGTCCATCTCCATAAGAGCCTTCCTATGTTTTCTCTGTCCTTCTCCAGGGATTGGTCTATCCCGATATAACCTGGCCAACGTATGTAAGACCCAGCCTGACAATCCTTGCTTCTAAGATGCCCTCTGGCTGTACTTCTTTCAGGAAGAATTGTTTGTTTTTCTGGCAGTCCAATATTCTTTGCCAACATTATAATTTAAAAGCACCAATTATTTTTGGGTCTTCCTTAATCATTGTCCATCTTCCACATGTATGTAAATAAAGCGATTGAAATAAAGCTAATTAAAGAATAGGTACATGAGCAAAGATGAACTCTGAATAAAAAATCAAGGGTTCAAAGGTGATTCAGATAATTGTTCCATACAAAATGATATTCTGAATATTCCCAACAGCACACTGCATTTTGGTCTCTGAATTATTCACTCAGACTCGTTGTCTGCAAGTGATCAAATATTCAGGAATGGCAAGGTTTGTACTCCAGTTGGTATCATATACTCCCACTTTGACTTATATTTTGCAATAAAATGTTAGATAACAGTTGGATATAATTTTTCTATAATAAAAACAGCAAAGAATCTTCCCAGTTAGCCCATAACAAACAATATTGATGTCAAAATGAACCTATTTAATGAAACACGTACCTGCTTTTACACACTATTATAGCAGCTTGATCATATTTAGGCATAATCAGTCCTGAAGTAAATCTAGTATATGTCCCCATGGAAAGTGTTAAAGCAGAATAAAAAATTGCATAGATTCAGTTTTCTTATGTACAATTTTTAAAACGATGCTCAAAATTATACAGAAGTATGCTGCTTAGGCACTTCTTTAATGAATTGGAGTGAATGATTGTACTTTCCTATAAACAAACAGGCACATAGAAACAGTAAAGCAGAAAAGAGGATTCAGAGAATTGCATTATGCTAATCCCAGGGAACTCATTCTCGTGATGTAGTACAAGATCAGTCTATATCCCATTCACTTCAAAAGGAGAAAATATACTGCAGAGGCCGTTCACAAGGTACTGTTACTTCAGAATACATTCAGCAAATCAATGTAATATGCATTCACTGTTTTTGCAATGAGAGTTGTGTGGATTTTGTCAGAGTTTCAAAAATCTACCAATTTATACAGAAGGGAAAGCAATTTGATTTTTTTTTTTAATAGATGTGAAAACGAGGACTCAGGATTGTAGCCTCACCCAGAGGATAGGTAAACACAAGAACATGCATACACAAGCATTTGTTTGAATTTCTTGCTGTACCTGCCAGTGGACTTAGTTTTAGATATCTTTGTTACATGTTCGATATATCAGAAAATATTTTCAGGAAAACGCGTTAGTAAATGTATGAACTTTTTTTCATTCAGGAAACTTTCAAAGTCTGACTTTAAATATATTAGGATTTGTGTTTCTATGATACCACTGGAATGATTTGGGAGCCCTGGTAGTATGATGAAAAGCTCAGCTGCTAACCAAAAGATCAGCAGTTTGAATCCACCAGCCACTTGTTAGAAATTCCGTTCAGTTTCATAGAGTTGCTAAGAGTCAGAAAGGACTTAATGGCAATGAGCTGGTTGGTTGTGATGATTTTGCCACAGAAGATATCTTTTCATAGGTGAAGGTTTTAATTATTGAACAGTTTAAATATAATTCCTCATCTCAGTGTTATGCCAAATATGATGTCTTAGGTTTAGTAGATTACTGTTGATGTCTGTGTGAGATTCCTGTTGATCCAATGCAGCAAAAATGTAAAAGTCCTGTTGGTTATGAGAGAAAGACAAGGAAACTGGTAAACCTTATTAAGTTGCTCAATGCAAAAAAATATATTTCATTTGATAAAAGAAAACGTTTATAGTACTAAAAAACACAGAAGATGTTGTGTGAGGTCAGGTACCAGAGGCATCAGAAATATGCTTTTATAATCACTCCTTCCAAAGACTTTGAAGCTAAACTCTAAAGAGTCTGTTGAGGTTTTATTATATTCTAGCCTATTAAGAGAAACAAATTTTTGAAAAATGTCTGATTTGGATCTCTCCCCTCTCCTTTCTTTTTTATTAAAATAATATTATAAAATGTGTTCTATACTCTTAAATGACTGCTTAACCATACAGAATTCTGACAAAGAGCACACCTTATAGAATCAGATTCCTGTATTCAAACTCTATTCCACATATTCCTCTGTACATATAAAATACTGGCTGAGTAACACAGCCTCCCTGTGCATCACTGTAATCATCCTAAAACCAAGGTGATAATAGAAACTTTCAAATGAGATGTGTTGAAGTGAGATTTTTCCAAAAAACTAAAAAAAATGGCATTTTAGTTATCTAGTGTTGCTATAACAGAAATACCACAAGGTAGGCTAAAAGTCCAAATCCAGGACATCAGATCTGCAGAAAAGATTCCTCTCTCCCTGTGGGCTCTGGAGAAAAGTCCTTGTCATCAGTCTTCGCCTGGTCAAGGAGCTTCTCAGGCACAGGGACCCTGGGTTTAGAGAACATGTTCTGCTACTGGTGCTGCCTTCTTGGTGGTCTGAGATCTCTGGTTGTCTGCTCCCTTGCCTTTGCTTTCATTTCACGAGAGATAAAAGGTGGTGCTGGCAACACCCCAGGGGATCTCTCTTTACATTCCATCAGTATAGGCTGTTACAATCCCACCCTAATCCTTATTAACAAAGAATAACAGTCACAGAATGGAGGAGTATGACATAATAGTGGAAATGTGCCCCAGCCAGACTTGATACACATACTTTGGGGGACATAAGTCAGTCTGTTATACATGAGTTTCATACAGCTGTCATATTATGAATATTTGTTAAGGCTGATATTTAACTCATTTATTAATGATAGAAGCAGTGGTATGTTATAATGCATTTGAAGACCATTTGATAAGAAAGAGACAGAACTAGAGATAGAAATGGGGAGAAACAGAGAAAGAGACAGAGCTAGAGAGGCAGTTTAATAGATTCTGGGGTTAAATGTAAAACTGATCAGTGTCCACTAAGACCATAAACAGTAACACTTGTAGTTATCTCCTCTCTCAGATAGGGATTGTTAATGTATAAGTGAACTACTCACTTTACAGAGCTGAAAATCAGACAGCAAATAGAAACTTAAGCCTAGCACTGCCTTGAAAGAATGTCATATAAATCTCTCTTTTTGCTTATATCCAAATTTTGGATATTTTTGTACTGGACAGTTTTTGTTGTTGTGATCACAAACTCTAAAGATTATTCCTTATCACACAGTGGCTGGTCTCATTAGATTTGGACTTATTTGCATAGGTAAAGTAAGAGTGTTATATTACTTTCAATATGTTTTCTTGAGTTTGTTCTGTAACTCAGATGCAAGCAGTTTGGGAAGCAAATAATATCAAAGAATTAACATCTTCATGGAATATTTGAAAAGAAACCACAGAATACTTTTAAAAACTCTGTGTTTTACTCTTTATTACCCAGGGTAGAGATCCAAACCATTCCACCATATTTGAGCGGTGATGTCTACAAATGTGTAGAAATTCTTTTGAACAGAGACATTTCTAGTGTACTAGAAAGTGATTTCTTACCTCCAGTGAAACTAGGACTCTGTAATCCAGTTAAGAAACAGGTTTTCTTGGAAAGATTTTGTAATATTTAACACCAAAGATAAGCTTACATCCAGCCCTTGATATGGACTTATAAATGTCATTTTATGAAACACAATGTTCTTTCTCTGACTTTGGTTACCCAATCAATTTGTCCAATTTTATCCAGGTAGAACAGAAGGGTCCCTAGGTGGAGAGCAAATGGTAAGGCAATCCACTCAAACCTACTCAGAGGCACCACTGACAAGAGCAGTCTGTCTCTGACAGGTAACAGCCTTGAAAATCCAGTGGAATAATTCTACTCTGAAAAACACGGGGTCTCCATGAGTCAGAATTTCTCAGTGGCAACAAGCAACAGAAACACTTATGTGCCAGCTAGGCTAGACGACGACTCTCAGTGGTTTGGCACACACTGGAATGATTGGTCCTGTATACCATACCACACTGTAGACATCCCCGTGATGTGGTCTCACAAGATCAGCCAATCAGTTGAAATGGAAATTTCCTTGGGGATACGTCCTGCCTCCAGTACACAAATGAATGTTCTGTCAAGGCTTGCTCTCTCTCTCTCTCAACCCTATGTTCTTCTCATCTCTGGCTTCCAGTTCTTTGGCCTTAAGCTTGTTAAAGTCTTCAGCTTGGCTGGGTTCTCTAGACAGTACAACCAGTAACGGGTATAAATATATACACAGAGAGATTTATATCAAGGGAATGGCTTAAGCAAATATAGAGGCTGAAATAGTTTGACTCTCTGGATCAGGATGCAGGCTTCAGTTGATTCACATATGTACGGGGGCTAGTGAACACAAAATCAGAAGGTCAGAGAGTGGAGATTCACTTCTCTGGCTGTGAAGATTGATTAATACCAAAATAAGCTGAGTCCCAAGAGCTGGAGAGCCCACGAACTGGAAGTAGCCTCAGGATCCAAAGCAAACAAAAAAGCCAAAATATCTGCTTACGTGTGGAGGTAGGCCACACATCCAAAGAAACTTGCTTAAAACAAATTGGCTACTCACAGAAGATGCAGTCCTGGAAATGGTACCGATAAACACTGAGAATTACGGCCTAGCCAGGGTGTCACAGAATTATAACCATGAAACCACTTGATCTGCGTACTTCAAATTCACCAGCCCCCACAACACAGGGAATCAACAGAGACCTCCAGGTTGCTGTCTTGCCTACATATTAGCCCTTGCTAGCCCCCATAATTGTGTGAGCTGCTTCCTTGAAGAAAATCTCTCTCTCCCTCTCTTTCCATACACATGTCTTCATATATACAGAAATCCTTCATATATAAAAAGCCACTACTATTGAGTCGGGTCCAAATTCTAGTGACCCTGCAGGTCAGATTAGAACTGCCCCATACAGTTTCCAAGTAGCAGCTGGTGGATTTGAACTGCCAATCTTTTGGTTAACATACGTAACACTTAACCCACTACTCCACCAGGGTTTCCTACCTTCATACGTATATCTCTTCAAATTAAGTCTTCAGAAAGACAAATGCCATTGTCAGCATCTTGACTTTAGCATTGTGAGAAACTCTGAAGCAAAGAGCTGGTAAAACCGTACCCCAAACTCCTGAACCACAAAATATGAGATAATAAATGTGTGTTATTTAAAACTGCTCATTTTTTTATATAGCAATGGATAACTAATGTAATGAAAAAACTAGACAGAATGTGATTTTAGTGTGTTTCGTAGCTTGTTTTCTCATTAGGTCTTGTAGTAGACAGAATATGGACTCCCCAGATATGTCTGCCACGGACTGAAGTGTGTCCCTCCAGAAACGTATGTAGCAGTTTAGCTAGGCCATGATTCCTGTTAGTACATTATGTTCCTTCCTATTGTAAATCATGCCTCTATGATGTTAATGAGAGAAGATATGTACCAGTCATATTGGTGAGGCAGAACTCAGTTTATAAGACTATATTGTGCCTTGAAAAAATGTCTTAGGATATAAAACAAAGAAGGTAGCAGAGAGATTTGGGGTCCTCATATCATCAAGAAAGCAGTGCCAGAAGCAGAGTACATCCTTTGGATACGACCTGGGGTCTCTGTGCCTCAGAAGGTCCGAGCCCAGGGGTAGACTGATGACAAGGACTTTCCTCCAAAGTCAGTAGAGAAAGCCTTCCTCTATAGTTGACATCCTGAGTTTGGACTTTTAGCCTACTGGGCTGTGACAAAATAAAATTCCTCTTTTTAAAGCCAGTTATTTGTGGTATTTCTGCTATAGCAGCACCAGATACCTAAGACAATGTCCATGCCTTTATTCCTGGAACCTGTAGCTATATTACCTTACATGATATTTTAGTTTCCTAAGGTGTTTATAACAAGATATTACAAATTAGGTGACTTGCAAGAACTTAAAAATGTTCTTGTGTCATTTCAGTTTTGGTGGCTGAAAATCCAAATGGACCTTGAGCAAGGTCATGCTTTCTCTGAAGCTTCCAGAGGAAGACACTTTCTTATCTCTTATCTTCTAGTAGCTCCAGACATTCTCTGACTAGTATTACTTCCTACCATCATTCATAAATACCCTACCAGAGTTTACAACTTCAACATATCTTTTGGGGAAAAAACAACTCAGTACGTAACACACACCAAAAGGGATTCTGCAAGATGTTATTATATTAAGATTTTGAGATGCGAATATTATCTTTGATTATAATTGGATCCAATTAATCACAAGGATATTTTTAAGGGAGGAGAGGAAATATGAGAGTCAGAGAAAGAGACTTAGCTGTTGAAGCTGAAGTCAGGGTGATTTGACTGCTGGCTGGAAGGGGGCCATAAGGCAACAAATGTGGGCAGCCTCTAGAAATTGGAAGAAACAAGTTAACAGATTTTCCCCCAGAGCCTCCAGAAGGAAAACCACCTGGCCAAAACCTTGTTTTAATTACATTTTTTTTTTTTTGCCGGTAATTGTTTCTCTTTGTTGGTGTCATCATTTCAACATCTTTGTTGTTGCTAATTTGAATTGGTTGATTTGTGCCAAGTAGAGCCTAAGTCTCTGAGTGGTGCAAACCTACTTCATTACTAACTGAAGGGTTGGCAGTTCAAACCCACCCAGAGGTACCTCGGAAGTAAGGCCTGGCATCTGTTTCTGAATGCTCATTGCCTTGAAAACACTATTGAGCAGTTATGCTCTGTACGTATGGAGTTGCTAAGAACTTTAGGTAATTTAAAATCTTTGGTTTACCTAATTAAGGAATGATGTTCCATATCTGATTTTTTTCTAAATAATATTGAACAACAAAATATTAATTATGAAACACAGACTTAAGTTTACATACTTTGTTTGTTATCATTATATGCTACAGAATGGCAGAAACCCTGATGGCATAGTGGTTCAGAGTTCAGCTGCTAATCAAAAGGTCAGCATTTTGAATGTACCAGCCACTCCTTGGAAACCTTATGAAGCAGTTGTACCCTGTCCTAGAGGGTTGCTACCAGTTGGAATCGACTTCACAGCAACAGGTACAGTGCACTATGACAGACAATGTCTATTAATCATAAGTTTCATGGTTCAAGTCCCCCAGAGGCACCTCTAAAGAAAGGTCTGATGATATGGTTCTGAAAAATCAACCATTTAAAGCATTACCTAGTACATTTCTATTGTAAAACACATGGATTTGCCATGAATGCGAAGTGACTCTGCAGACATTGGTTTATTCATTGGTTAGTTAATTGATGCTGTTACTTGTATTTAGGTCTTAGAAACACCATAAATGTTTACCTCAGATGTGATAGTTGAGTATCATTTAATCTTTTCTCCACCATACTACAACAGTTAAGAGTTTCAAGACTGTATTATGGCCAAATTAAATTATACTCATTTTTATATTAAAATATATCTTTATATGATTTTCAGTTTCTATAACATTATATCTACTTTAATTAATAACAATATGCATAGCTTTTCTGCATCACCCTTACTTCCAAATTAATGAGATATTTATTTAACAATTTAATCTATAAAAGAAGAAGAATTTGGGTAGAAGAGAAGTGACACCACAGGAATAAGACTTTCTGAGCTATTATCATGGAAAATAAAGAGAATTTTGAGAGAACTTTGACTCCACTGGCTTCTTTGGAGATAACATTATACAACAAGGATGCTGGTCTTCGCAACAGAATACACTTCAGGTCAAATTATATCTGTCTGTGTCTGTAAAGAGACTTTCCGAGAGGCTCTGAGAAGAAAAGCCAGTATCTTTTGAATTTGTCACTAAATTTCCTTTGGGCAACTTCATGTTAAATTCTGATCTTCATCCAAATAATAAAATATCCTGAAAAATAAAATCTGTCGTATATTAAGATATTGCACGATGATAAGCATCCTTTTGGAGGTCAAAGTCACCTATGCACTCAACACCCTCAAAATCTAATATCAAAACTAAAACTGGAAATTAGTGTCTAGCTAGGGTTGCCAGATGAAATATGGATGTATAGTTATATGTAAATTTCAGATGCTTCTTTTTAAAAAAAGCATAATAATTATGGGGGACTGGCTAATCTGGCAAAGTTAGTTCCAGGTCAGCTGTTGACAGTTACTTGTTAATTGTCCAGAAGAACATTTTTCAGAAACAATCCTCTAAGCTCACTTCGCTCTATCAGGCAGGAGATTCCCCAACCACATCAAAATATCACAGTAATTCAGAGAGCTCTGAGATGTACTGATGGATAAGAAAAAAAGACAAAGGCATCTAGATAAACGACACAAAGAGGTTGATACAAGTAATAAAAGGAGAGAGAGAGAGATTAGCAGATTGGGAGAGCAAGTTGAAGCTCACACACAAAAAATCCATTTAAATTAAACAATAATGGGGGCGGAGTCGAGATGGCGGACTAAGCAGATGCCTCCTTATATCCCTCTGGAAACCAAGACCTGAATTGACAATCAAACAGAGCCTTCTGATCACCTAATCAGCCTCAGGACATGACACAGGGCTGTTAATTGGGACTTCATACCACTCAGCAAAAAACCTCCTCTCTTTTGTTGACTCCTGCTCCTGGCTAGCCCCGGCTCTCACAGAGGGAAGGTAAACGCACCAGTTTGACTTTTTTTTCTCTGTCTTGGCCGGCGGGTGGAGCTGGTCTTGCCTAGCGGCTAGACGCAGACGCGTTGCTAGGGGGATAGGCAGGCGAAATTCCCATATTCTGAGAGCCAGGCTTAAGACTCTGTTAATCTAGCCACTTTGAGTCTTTTGTTTTATATCTGCATCAGCGGGGTTTGAACGAAATTCTGCAGTCAGTGTGCGGGACGCCATGTTGGTACCGAGATTTTAGTGTGACCTAATTCTTAGCCTGGGAGCCAGCACCTGCAAACAGGACAGCGCTTCACCAACAGAAAAGCAGTAATTTTCCCAGTGCCACCTACATTGCAGGCCCTGCAACAGAAGCAGAGGAATCGCTGCCTCTCGGTACCTTTACCCCTTTATCTGCTGCTTGTGTGGAGGATGCCATCTTGGATACAGTGGCTGTAGCTGGACCTAATTCTTAGCTTGGGAGCCAGAGCCTGACCACAAGAGAACACTTTTCTATCAGAAAAGCAGTACTGGACGCAGTGTTGGCTAAAGCTAGGCCTTATCATCAGAGGCCAACAGGACAGTAGCATTGCTATATTCTGAACTAGTTTGTTATCATCTGGGGTTGGATGTAGTGGCACTTACTTTGTCAGTTGAGAAGAGGGGCCTTTACACCTGAAAACCTAACTGGCTTGTAAAGTGGTCAGATACATTTTGCTTTACATTTTAAGACAGCCTAGAGAAACATTTGAAATCCATCCTCACAGTACCTCTTCTAGCCTCTACATACTCACATGGGACCCAAAAAGCAACAGACAGTTGTGGCATACAAGAAATCACCGATGGCTTCAGAAGGCTCCCAAACAAAGCAACCAAGGAGTTTTCCAGATGCAGAAACTTTTATGAAAGCATCAGGAAGTGAATACAAAATGATTATATGCAGAGCCCTTCTAGACCTTATACAAAATGCAGCGGAACAAAATAAAAGATTAAGCAAGCTATTCGATCTGTTGAAACACCAGTACTCTGAAATCCAACAGGTCAAGAAGAAAATCAAAGACATAGAAACTTCCATGCAAAGCCAAGAAAACAGACTGGAACAAATAGTAAAAAGAATTTCTGACTTGGAAGACAGAGCTACTGATGCCAGCGTCTATGAGCAGAAATCAGAAAAAAAGAAACAAGAAAAATGAAGAAACATTAAGAAGCATGTGAGACTCTATTAAGAGGAACAACCTTCAATTAATTAGAGTCCCTGAACAGGGTGAGACATCTGAGAACACAGAGAGTATTGTTGCTGAGCTGCTGAAAGAAAACTTCCCAGAAACCAAGAAGGAAGAGAATATAGACATCTCGGATGCATATCGTATGCCGCCCAATATAGATCTCAAAAGAGAGACTCCAAGACATATTATAATCAAGCTTAACAAAATGAAACATAAGCAGAAACTCTTAAAAGCAGCAAGACTCAAAGCAAAGCTAACATTCAAAGGGAAACACTGCAGGCTCTCGTCAGATTTCTCAGGAGAAACCATGCTGGCACGGAGACAGTGGCATGACACATTCAAAGCCTTGAAGGAGAAGAACTTCCAACCAAAAATTATATATCCTGCAAAGCTATCTTTCAAATACAAAAATAAAATTAAGACATTCCTAGATAAACAGAAACTCTGAGACTTTGTAAAAACCAAACCAAAACTACAAGAAATACTGAAAGAAGTTCTTGGCTCTGGCTTAGAAGAACGAAACCACTAACTTTGTATTTCAGAATGACACACTGCTCAATACTCTACTCTTTTAGGGAAGGCTCCAAAGTCAATCATAGCTTTGATACGGAAAGAAGCAATCCAGTGATCATCA
This sequence comes from Heterohyrax brucei, assembly GCA_028571685.1. Classification (NCBI taxonomy): domain Eukaryota; kingdom Metazoa; phylum Chordata; class Mammalia; order Hyracoidea; family Procaviidae; genus Heterohyrax; species Heterohyrax brucei. Next base: position 50,422,250 of record CM053159.1, on the reverse strand, counting down.
TGAAAACTATGGTGTCATCATAATAAAAAAAGGGATGTACTACAGTTGTTACAGTCCTTCCAGATGGAGAGGAAGATGACAAGACTGGTAGTAATTAAAATTGGGTTTATATATAGTTTATTAAGGGGGATCACAGGGGCAGTTGTAAAGCACAGCAAAGATGTATCATCCCATTTCGAGAAATGTAACACACGATTCTCAACAACTACAAAACCAGCTCTGAGAAAGGTGAAAAATCAACTCACAAAAAAGAATCTCCCAGGACACACTAATAAGAACAACAGAGAAAACATCAACATAAAAATAAACGTATCACAATGGCAGCAGTGAACACATACCTATCAATAATTACATTGAATGTGAATGGACTGAATGCTCGAGTAAAGAGACACCGAGTGTCATCTTGGATCAAAAGACATGACCCATCCATATGTTGTCTACAAGAAACTCACTGGAGACCTAAAGATAGGAACAAACTGAAAATTAAAGGATGAAAGAATATATATCAAACTAACAATGAACAAAGAAGAGCAGGGGTGGCAATTCTGATCTCAGACAAAATCAATTTTAATGTCAAATCCACCATCATGGACAAAGATGGATACTATTTACTGCTGAAAGGTTCAGTACACAAGCAAGACTTAACTATATTAAATATTTATACACCTAATATCAGAGCACCTAAATACATCGAAGAAACACTGACTGCTCAAAAGAGAGTTAGATGACTCCACAATAATAGTGGGAGACTTTAACACTCCACTCTCATTACCAGACAGATCATCTAGAAAAAAGCTCAGTAAAGATACAGAAGACCTGATTGCCACAATTAACCAACTAAATCTCATTCATATATACAGAACTTTACACCCATCAGCACACAACTACACCTTCTTCTCCAGCGCACATGGAACATTCTCCAGAATTGACCATGTGATTGGCCATAATGTAATGCTCAACAAAATTTATACCATTGAATTACTGCAAAGCATCTTTTCATATCACAAAGCCATCAAAGTTGAAATCAATAGCAGAAAAAACATAGATAGAAAGTGGAACTCTTGGAAACTGAACAACATCTTGCGCAAAAAAAACATGGGTTATAGAGGAAGTCAAGGATGAAATAAAGAAATTTGTGGCTTCCAATGAGAATGAAAACACTTCCTATCAGAACCTATGGGATACAGCCTAAGCAGTGCTCACAGATCTGTTTATCTCCATAAATGCACACATCTAGAAGGAAGAAAGAAACCAAATCAAGGAACTAACTCTACAGCCTGAACAAGTAGAAAGAGAACAACAGAGGAACCCCTTGGGCACCAGAAGAAATGAGATCATAAAGATTAGAGCAGAGCTAAATGAATTAGAGAATAGAAAAACAATTGAAAAGACCAAAAGCTGGTTTTTTGAAAAAGCCAAGCCAAGTGTTTTTTGAAAAGATCAACAAAATTGACAAACCACTGGCTAAACTTACTAAAGAAAAGCAGGAAGGAAACAAATAACCCAAATTAGAAATGAGAGGGGAGTTGTCATCACAGATGCAACAGAAATCAAAAGCCTGGCCACCACCAGTAATAGCCACAATGGAGCTCACTAGGTTGAGTCTGACTGGCAACAGAAGAATAAAAAGGGGTGCATCCTGAGATCTCCACTAAAAGACCTCAATTGATGGTCCAGCAGTTTTAGGGTTCCCCTGAGAGCATGGCCCCCGGCCCTGATGTTGCCCTTTCCCATAAATTATAACAAAGGTCCACTCTTTGGACAGGAATGGATTGGACTTAACAAAGCAGAGTGACCATGTATTGGTTGCACTTTGTGGTTCTATACATCTATAGGATATCATCCTGCTGACCTCTGGCTGGAGGAAGGAGAGTGGGTGGAGAGGAGTGGAAAGGAGGCTGTTGGGAGGATGAGACATGTATGGAGCAGAGAGGAATAGTGTGCTGTCACTGGACAGGGAGAGCAGTGGAAGCTGCATATAGGTGGTCATGTAATTTATATGGGAATGTACATTTTCACTCAGTCATGTTAAATAAAAAAGAAAAAAAGATAAAAAGATCATAACAGAATACTATGAAAAACTGTACTGTAACAATTTTGAAAAGCTAGGGGAAATGGACAAATTCCTTGACTCATACCACCTACCCAAATTATCACAGCATGAAGCAGAACAACTTAATAAACCCATCACAAAGGAAGAGATTGAAAATGTCATCAAAACACTGCCAACCAAAAAAAGTCCAGGCCCAGATGGCTTCACTGCAGATTCTACCAACCATTTAGAGAAGAGCTATCTCCAATACTACTGAGACTATTTCACAGTATAGAAAGGGATGGAGTACTCCGAAACTCACTCTATGAAGCCAGTATAACCCTGACACCTAAGCCAGGGAAAGACCCAACAAAGAAAGAGAACTACAGACCAATACCACTTATGAATCTAGATGCAAAAATCTTCAACAAAATTCTTGCCAATAGAATACAACAGCACATCAAGAAAATAATCCATCATGACCAAGTGGGAGTCACACCAGGGATGCAAGGCGGTTTCAACATCAGAAAAACAATTAATGTGATTAACCACATAAATAACACAAAAGACAAGGATCACCTGATTTTGTCCATTGATGCCGAAAAGGCATTTGATAAAGTCCAACACCCATTCATGCTAAAAACTCTTAGCAAAATGGGCATAGGTGGCAAATTCCTCAACACAATAAGGACCATTTATACAAAGCCGATTGCCCACATCATCCTGAATGGACAGAGACTGAAAGACTTTCCCTTGAGATCAGGAACAAGACAAGGATGCCCACTCTCACCTCTACTATAAAACATTGTGTTAGAAGTTCTAGCCAGAGCAATTAGACAAGACAAAGAAATAGAGGGCATCAGCATTGGCAAAGAGGAAGTTAAAATCTCCCTGTTTGCAGATGATATGATTGTATATGCAGAGAACCCCAAGGAATCTATAAGTAAGCTACTCAAACTGATAGAAGAGTTCAGCAAAGTCTCAGGATACAAGATAAACATAAGTAAATCAGTAGGATTCCTTTATACCAACAATGAGACTGTTAAGGAAGAAATTATCAAATCAACACCATTTACGATAGCCCCTAAGAAGATAAGTTACCTAGGAATTAATCTAACCAGAGAAACAACAGACCTTTACAAAGAGAACTACAAGCCCTTACTACAAGAAACTAAGAGAGACTTAGATAAATGGAAAAACCTACCCTGCTCATGGATAGGAAGACTTAACATCGTGAAAATGCCTATTTTACCCAAAGCAATTCATTTGTATAATGCAATCCCAATACAATTTCCAGCATCATTTTTTAATGAGATGGAGAAACAAATCACCAATTTTGTTTGGAAAGGGAAGAAGCCCCAGATAAGTAAGGTACTACTAAAGAAGAAGAACACACTGGGAAGCCTCTCATTACCCAACCTTAGAGCATACTACACTGCTGCAGTGGTCAAAACAACCTGGTACTGGTACAAGAATACACAGATGGATCAATGGAACAGAATTGAGACCCCAGAGATGACACCATCTGCCTATAAACAGTTGATATTCGACGAAGGCCCTAAGACATTAAACTGGGGTAAAAACAGTATCTTCAACAAACGGTGCTGGCAAAATTGGTTATCCACCTGCAATAAACTGATTCAATATCCGTATCTTACACCTTACACAAAAACCAACTCCAACTGGATAAAAGACCTAAATATCAAATCTAAAACGATAAAGCTCATCCAAGAAAAGATAGGAACAACAATGGAAGTTTTAATACACAATGAAGACAGATTCCAAGATCTGTCAAAGAAACCACAATCAACAGAAGAGAAAATAGATAAATGGCAACTATTAAGAATCAAACACTTTTGCTCATCCAAAGACTTTATTAATAGATTAAAAGAACACCCACAGAATGGGAAGAAATATTTGGCAACTCTATATCAGACCGACGCCTGATCTCCATAATCTATAAGATACTACAAAATATCAATAAGAAGAAGATAAACCATCCAATTAAGCAATGGGCAAAGGAGATGGACAGACATTTCACTAAAGAGGAGATCCAGGCAGCCAAAAAACACATGTGGACATGTTCACGATCTTTATTAAAGAAATTCAAATCAAGACAACAATGAGATACCATCTCACCCCAACAAGATTAGCCATGACCCAGGAAACACAAAACAACACATGCTGGAGAGGCTGTGGAGAAAGTGGAACCCTCCTACACTGTTGGTGGGGTTGCAAAATGGTCCAGCCTCTTTGGAAAGCAATCTGGTGCTTCCTTAAAAAAATGGACATCGATATACCATTTGACCCAGTAATTCCACTGCTTGGAATATATCCTACAGAATCAAGACCTTTCACACCAACGGACACATGCACGAGAATGTTTATCGCAGCACAGTCCACGATAGCAAAAAGATGGAATCAAACTAGATGCCCAACAACAGAAGAATGGATAGGTAAACTATGGTACACATACTCAATGGAGCACTATGCAATGATAAAGAATAACGAGGATTCCAGGAAACATCTCCTAACCTGGTTTCAACTGGAACACATTATGTTGAGTGAAAGTAGTCAGCGACAAAGGGACAAATACTGTATGAGACCTCTACGATAAAATCTCAAAAACCGACTTGTGTATAGAAGAAAAGACTCTTTGATAGCTCAAAGGGAGGGGAGGGAAAAAGGGGGAGGGGGAGGGATTAGTTTAGATAGTTGCTAGAAATCTGATTGGGAGAAAGTGATGATAGCACACATTAGAAACGAGAACAACATTAAGCGGACTTCAGCATAACTTGAGTACTCCTTCCATCTTAACCCAATATTGCAAGGATAGAGTAGCTGGGGCAGGGGGCAGGGGACCACGCTCTTAGGCAAAATCGAGGCCAACTGCACAACTATCATGTTCCTAAAAGAGCTCTCTGCACCCCACTTGGTGAGTGGCGTCTGGTGTCTTAAAAGCTGCCAAGCTGCCATTCGAGGACACAGCAAATGGTCCCAACTCAGCAAGAATGACATGCGGTAAAGACAACCTAGAAAGCAGAGAGACCCACAAGAGTGGGTACCTTCATCGACTTGGGACCGGAAGAACCAGATGGGGCCCGGCCACCACCAGTGATAGTCACGATGGAATTCGCTAGGTTGAGTCTCACTGGCAACAGAAGAATAAAAAGGGGTGCATCCTGAGATCTCCACTAAAAGACCTCAATTGATGGTCCAGCGGTTTCGGGGTTCCCCTGAGAGCATGGCCCCTGGCCCTGATGCTGCCTTTCCCATAAATTATAACAAAGTTCCACTCTTGGGACAGGAATGGATTGGACTTGGCAATGCAGAGTGACAGTATATTGGTTGCACTCTATGGTTCTATACATCTATGGGATATCATCCTGCTGACCTCTGGCTGGAGGAAGGAGAGTTGGTGGAGAGGAGTGGAAAGGAGGCTGTTGGGAGGATGAGACATGTATGGAGCAGAGAGAAATAGTGTGCTGTCACTGGACAGGGAGAGCAGTGGAAGCTGCATATAGCTGGTCATGCAAATTTATATGGGAATGTACATTTTCACTCAGTCATGTTAAATAAAAAACAAAATTAAAAAGAAAAAATTAAACAATAATGACAAAATAAGTTTAAATGTAGGAAACTATTTTGCACATTGCAGCTGTTCGAAATCTGATTAGAATACTTGAGATGAAGAGCATTATCTCTACAAGGCTGGAAAGACTAGTGAATGAATAACAGCCTATCCAAGACTCAGCACAGCTTACATTTATTCTTTGATGTGCTACTAGAGCTGCCATTTGGTGAACTGGATCCCCTGACTTCACAATTACTCTCACATCTTTATTCAGAAATGTTGATCCCATTTGAAATCATAAAGTGTTACCTAGTTGATAAGTTATATAATGACATCAAAGACATGATATCAGGGAAAAGAAAAGGTCATTAAAAAAACAGGAAAGAAAAGACCAAAATGGATCTTGAAGGAGACTCTGAAACTTGCTCTGGAATATTGTAGTTGTTGTTGTTAGGTATCATCAAGTCAGTACTAACCCACAGTGACCCTATGCACAAATGAACAGAGCGTTGCCTTGTCTTGTGCTGTGTTCACAATCATTTTAATGCTTAAGTCCATCGTTGCAGCCACTGTGTCAATCCATCTCCTTGAGAGTCTTTCTCTTTTTTGCTGAGCCTCCACTCTACCAAGAATGATGTCCTTCTCCAGGGACTGATCCTTCCTGACAAACTGAAATATTTAAGATGCAATCTTGCCATCTTTGCTTTCAAGGAGCACTCTGGTTGTACTTCTTCTAGAACAAATCTGTTTGTTCTTTTGGCATTCCATTGTACATTCAATATTCTTCTCCAACACCACAATTCAGTGGCATCAATTCTTCTGTCTTCCTTGTTCATTGTCTAGCTTTGTCATGCTTGGGTCAGGTGCAACTTCTTCTTCAAGGTGGCAGCTTTACTTTTCAATACTTTAAAGAGGTCTTTTGTAGCAGATTTTTTCTATGCAACAAGTCTTCTCATTTCTTGACTGCTTCTTGCATGGGCATTGGTTTTGGAACAGAGTAAAGTGAAATTCTTGACAATCTCAATTCTTTCTCCATTTATAGTGATGCTGTTTACTGGTCCAGTTGTGGGGATTTTTGTTTTCTTGTTATTATATTGCAATCCATACTGAAGGCTGTGGTATTCGATCTTTATCAGTAAGTGTTTCAAATCCTGTTAGCTTACAGCAAGTAAGGTGGTGTCATCTGTGCAACTCAGATTGCTAAGGAGTCATCCTCCAATCCTCATGTCAGACTCTTCTTCATCTAATCCAGTTTCTTAGATTATTTGCTTGGCATACAGATTGAAAAAGTATGGTGAAAGTACACAGCCCTGACGTATATCTGTGCTACTTTAAGCCATGTTTGTTTGTTTTTATCACTGACCCTCCACTCTACCAATCATGATGTCCTTCTCTAGGGAATGAACCCTCCTTGACAACATGTCCAAAGTATGGTAGGCTCTGTCTTACCATGTTTGTTTTAAGCCAAGTCCCTGTGTTCTGTTCACATTACTGCCTCTTTATCCATTAGAGAGTCCTTAAGAGCACAATTAAGTGTTCTGAAATTTACATTTTATGCAGTGTTAGCCATGATTTGTTATGATCCACACAGTCAAATATAGAACAGCAGAAACTAATGGAAGAAATGATAAAGTAGAAGAGCTGAACAGAAGGTTTCAAAAAGCAACTCCAGAAGACAAATTATTGAAATGAAATATACAAAAACCTGGAGTTAGAAAACCAAAAGGGAAGGGAAATGGTTTTTATTTTTCAAGGGGAAAGAGCTATAGAAAAAAGATCAAGCCTCTAGCTTCAATACTGAAGGATTTTATGGTCAAAATGTTGAATGACGCAACGTCAAAAGAAGATGGAAGAATACACAGTTACTGGATCAAAAAGAATAGGTTGACATTCAGCCGTTTCAGGAGGTAGCATATGGTCAAGAGCCAATGATAATGAGGGAAGAAGTTCAAGCTGCACTGAAGGCAATGGCAAAAAACAACTCTGCAGGAATTGACTGAATTCCATTTGAGGTAGATCAACAAACAATTGTAGTACTAGAAACACTCACTTGTCTATGCTGATAAATTTGGAAGAAAGCTGCCTGGCCAACTGAGAGGAAGAGATCTATATACATGTCATTCCAAATAAAGATGACCCAAGAAAATGCAAAAATTATTGAACAATATCATTAACATCACATGCAAATTGTCTCAGTCACCTGATAGTTCTCTGACAGAAATGGATGTCTTTAGAAAGAGAAATTTTGTTTTCATAGTCCAGTACACTACAGATCCATTCATAAATTATGACATTCAATAGGAGAAATTTATCACAGTCTGGTAGGCTGAATCCAGATTCAGTGACAGAATCCTGACACAGGAACCTCAGGTCCAAAGAACACTCTGCCCTTGGTGCTGCTTCCTGATGGTGTGAGGTTCCCGACCCTCTCCACTCTCTTCTCTCTTTTATGTCCTACAAGTTTGCAGCTTGAGTCCGGCCTCACCAACACAACTGACGCAGGCTTCACAACACACAAGAAACATCACACCACACTGGGACTCATGGCTGAGCCAAATGTGCACACACATTTTTAGGGGTACACAGTTTAATCCATAACAAGTAAAATTTTGCTGAAAAAAGTTCTAAAACATTTGCAGCAATACATAGATAGAGAACTGCCAGAAATTCAAGCCAAATTCAGAAGAGAATATGCAACAAAAGACATCACTGCTGTCATCAGATTGATCTTGGCTGAAAACAGAAAACACTAAACAGATGATATCTGTGTTGTATTGATTATGCAAAGACATTGGACTGTGTGGATCATAACAATTTATGGATAATCTTATGAAGAACGGAAATTCTAGAACATTTCATTGTGTCTAGGAGAAACCCATGTGTAGACCAAGAGTCAAGAACAGAACAAGGGGTTACTACAAGGTTTACAAAAGAAAGAATGTACATCAGAGTTGTATCCTTTCCACATTCTTATTCCATCTGTATGCTGACCAAATAATCCAAGAAGCAAGACTACATAAGGATGAATGCAGCATCAGACTTGGAGGAAGACTCAGCAAAATCTATGACTTACAGATGACACAGCCAAGTTTGCTAAGAGGGAAGAGGATTCAAATTACATACAGTTGAAGAACAAATATCACAGCCTTCAGTACAGATTACACATTAAATTAAATTAAACAAAAATCCTAAAAACTTGGCCAATAAACAACTTTATGGAGAAAATACTGAAGCTGTCAAGGATTTTATTTTGCTTGGATCTATAATCACTATCCATGGAAGCAGTAGTCAGGAAATCAAATAATTTGTTGCCTTGGGCAAACCTACTGCAAAAGATCTCTTTAAAGTGTTAAAAATTAAAGATCTCATTTTGAGGACTTAGGTGTGCCAGACCAAAGCCATAGTGTTTTCAATTACATCCTATTCATGTGAAAGCTGAACAGTGAATAAGGAACACTAAAGAAGAATTGATTCCTTTGAATTAGAGTGTCAGTGAAGAATACTGAATATACCTTGGACTTCCAGAAGAATGAACAAATCTCTTTTGAAGAAGCACATCCAGTATGTTCCTTAGAAGTGAGTTCGGTGAGATTTTTGTCATGTGCTTGAGACTTGATGAGATACTTCTGTATAGATTATAGGACACAAAACCCTGTGAAGCAGTTCTACTCTATTACAAAATTCCCTCTTGCTTATACTTACCTTCTGATGATATGAACAGCTCTTTTTTGTCTGATCCCTGTAACCTTGCTTGTTGGATTCTTATTGTTCATTTGCGTGAAAAGTCAGTGGCCATGCTTTCGGTGACTGCATGTGGTTTTATGATTAGAAATATTGTCAAAATAAAAATTTTGGATTTTCTCATGTCTTGAATAACTATGTGAAGAGAAGTTTATGAATCTATCAACCAGAATCTTTTATACCATGATAGTTTTGCTGTGCTTCTATAAAGAAACTACATATAGATAATCGATATATAGATATATCTATATATGATCTCTTTATATATCTATATCTCATGGCGACCCTAGGGGCCAGGGTAGAACTGACCCCAGAGTATTCAAGGAGCGCCTGGTGGATTTGAACTGCTGACCAGGTGCTCCTTGAATACTCTGGTGGTCAGTTCTACCCTGGCCCCTAGGGTCACCATGAGTCGGATCTGACTCGACGGCACTTGGCTTATATCTATATCTACAGATATCTATCTATATGATCTATGTATCTATCTGTCTACATAGAAACTATGTGTATATATACATATATAAATACCTATACCTATAAATATATATTTACATATATATAATATATATACACACACATAATCATCAAATCATAGTTTTTCTGTTGCACTTGTGTACATGCAATATGGATATCAAAATCTGTATCCACCTATATGATCTATCTATATAGAAGCTATATTTATATATACATATACATACCTATAAATATATATATTTACAAGTATACAATATATATACACCCACACTACATATATATACGTATATATAAATCATCAAATCATAATTTTTCAGTTTCACTTACATACATGCAAAATGGATATCAAAATCTGGTTAAGGATTACTGCAATGAGATGGGCTTAAATTGATTGATACCTTAAACCATTTCTTGCTTCCTTTGATCTCCCATTCTTTGCTAGAGTATCCGATGACTAACATCTCCAGCAGGGACACATCACAAGACAGAATGCTAGCCTACGGGGAACAAAACAGAGAGAGAGAGACAAAAGGAGAAAAGAAGCAAAAGCCTGTCTGTCAAATATACAGGATGCAAGAAGAGACATTTTATAGGCATATTATCACTGTCAGATAAATGAATAGTTTACTGAAATAAAAGTAATCTAAAATTAGAGAAGAAAAGAGATTCTGCAACTTAAATATTCCAAGTCAGACTAATGGTGATGGTACAATTATTTATGAATGCCATATTGTTTTACAATCCAAAGCACAGAAACAATTTTCAGACAATTCATATTTGCACTCTTCGTAATATTTATGTAGCTTGAAGTTGAGTGGTTTGCTGTTAATGATTTAACACTTGTTTACTTCTTTTTCTTTTTGTTCTTTCTGTAAAACAAAACAACAAAAGATACCGTGAGATCAGAACATATCTGAATATGCCTATCAATCAATCATGTCTTTCATATCAGTTACACCAATTGTTTTCCAGTGAGTATGAAGGAAAATAAATTATACCATCTGGATTCCTCTAAATTGTATGAACTTAAAGAGATTTTAAAAATGCAGTTTATAGTGGAATGCTCTGCATTTGTTCTTTATAGTTCATAACAATAATCTGAGATAGCATCCTACTGGTATTTTTAATTGCAAACCTGGCAGAGAAGGATTGTGCATCATTATCAAAGTTGCAACATATGTAAGTTACAGCCTCTCCTTCATAGTTTATTATACCGTGGCACCATTTACCATTCTGACTATTTTATCCTAAAACTTTCAAACAATTCTCAGCCTCAGCCTTGTTGAAGAGCTCATTGACCAAAAATCTCAAGTAGTCTATATATGTTCTTTCAAAATCTTTATATTGGAAAAACATAGTATCATGTTTTCCATTTCTGTTAGTTCATGGATTTCTAAATGGGAGAGCCGTTGTTACCACTTTGCCTTGGGGTGGCAAGCACTGTGACCCAACAGGTCTTTTGCTCCTCCAATTTCTAAGATTAACCTGAACTGCAGTGACAAGTTGTTTGTGCAGAAGCACTTATACTAATGAAAGAAGCTTGTATTGAACCTTGGATTTGCAAAGTGCAATGCCTGAGGGAGTTGTTGCCGCGTTTTATCTCCCGCACCTCCTCCATGACTTCACTCCTCCGGCTACTTGTGTCAAGGGTGTGAGTTTCCACCTTTCCTCTCTGTCCTTCAGGAGCCCTCAGTCACCTTTATTGTACTGAGTTATTTTAAGTACCTATTGAGAAAATTCACCTTCTCTTTTCCTGTCCTGTTTTCATACTAAATTCTAATCTGGGTACAGAACCTTTAAAGCAATCTCATTAAAATCCAGGGAAACTAAACTCAAGGGAAAGACCAGAATAAAAAAAAAAAAAAAAAAAAAAATGAAGCATTTAACCTAAAGGAGAATGATTTAAATCTGTTTTTAACTGTATTAACAATGTAGGATTTTCTTTCTCCATGCTTAAATGCACCTTCTGGGATTTACAGCAATAGACCACTAGGAACGATTTTCTTTGATATGTTTTGTCTTGGAGCACCTTGGCCCTCTATCGGGAATATCACGAAATTTCATTAGCTGTAGTATTACTTCTTTCATTTCCCTTCACTCCTAAAACACTTGTCCTTACCCCCTCTGGAAATTCACTCCAATTCTGGCTTAAGAAAAATCATTCCTCATGTTTTAGTCATTTGGGACTTCTATAACAGAGAGTGGATAGCTTTAAGGGAAATCTTATTCTACACAGTCCAGTAGGCTACAAGTCCACATTCAGGGTATCAGCTCCCAGGGAAGCCTTCTTTCATTGGCTTTAGAGGAAGTTCATTGTTGTCAGTCTTCCCCTGCACTGCGAGCTTCTGAGGTGCGGGGTCCCCAGGTCCTTTCCAAAGGATGTTCTGCTTCCAGCACTGCTTCTTGTTGGTATGAGGTGTCCCAACTCTTTGTGCTAGCTTCTGTTTTTAAGAGATTGCCTCAAGACACAATGCAATAGGGCACACTGAGTTTTCTCCCACCAACGCAACTATGGCCCATTCTCCTTAACATCATAGAGGCAGGGTTCACAGCATATAGGAATATCACATAATAAAGGAATCATGGACTACCCAAATTGCTACATACAGTTTTTGGGGGGGCACAATTCAGTACATCATATCCCATCATGTTTAGGTGGCAAGAACAGTATTGCCATAGATGACAGTAATAATAAGCAACTAAAATATCTCAGATAGACTTAGTTTGAATCCTTTTCATTTTCACTCTACACTCATCATTCTGATTTCTCCTGGGAAAGATAAACAGTATAATGAATCTGCATTTCAACAAAGAAAAAAATCCTTTTCCACCTATTCTTTTGCATATTCTTCGTATCAGCACATACTATCTTACACTTTAAAAAATTAAAAAAAGAACATTACTTTCTCGCATAATCTCTGTTCATTTTTTTAAAAAGCATTTGTACACTGCCAGTTTAAAAGTTATGAATAGAAATGCCACAAATAAGTAATCTTTAGCAAAGAAAATGAATGAAGTCTTTTCAAAGAAGGAGGTCACACAATGGTGCAATTTCTGAGTATATCTCTAAGAGTAAAACAAGGAATTTGATCTCTGACAGTGTGCAGTAGATAAGGGATACTGTTTAAAATATGTTGCTTTGGATCACATTAAACAAAGTTGAATTACAAAAGAAGTGATCTCTTTAAACACGTCAGTTTTTTATTTTAAATTTTGTTTGTATTTTTCGGTCACATAAGATAGAACTGGGCATAACTCCATCTGATGACAGTGATTTAAGTACTGTACTTCATAGACAAATCAGCTAATCCAAGACTCTAGAATAAGTCTCAGTGAAGCAGGATCAAGCACATGTTTAACATTTATTCCTGTTTATTTAGTTTCTATGTAGAAAGTTATTGCAAATATTACTTTTGTCTCAGTGATATGTTTTCTAAACAAGTAAAGTTGCATACAGGAATCTCGATATAAGGCAGCTATAGTTTATTTTAAAAAATGACAATTTTGAATGAAACTTGATTCAAAGATGGTGTTTATTATATTAGAACTAAGATTGTTAATTCACATATTGTTATGCTACTCATTTTTTTCTCAATTTTCATTTGTGTTGTAGACGATAGACTACTGTAGTGTTAATACAACACAGAATGCCAAATATACACATGAATATTGATGAAATAAATAAGAAAATAAGAAAAACAAAAGAAGTTGCCCAAGTGCTGTGAATCGTTTTCTTTAGAACTTCTCTCTAGATGTCCAGTGTATAATTATTATAAAGGTAAAATATTAGTCTTTGATTTTCAGGGCTATTACTTACATTTTCTGCTAGCTTGATTTGCAAACATTGTCTGCTAATTTAATTTGCAAAATGAAATCTATTGCATGTCTTTTACAACAGTTTTGAGGGCAGAGTCTACATAAGTTGAAAACAATGTACTGGGCATAAATTGAGAGCAATGATTTTCAGAGACAAAAACCAGTACCCCTTGGGCCTACTAGTAATGTTTCTCAATTTTACTACTACAGTGGAAATTCCACCTTATGCTCAGTGAAAGTTGTCCTTGAAGTGTCCTTCACTGTAACAGATGACACTCAAGTTGATCATTGCTAGATGAGATATCAATTCATCTTTCAGAGTGGTAAGGATGCTGACAATATGAAAATTGTACAATGCCAAGCACTTATGAACAGAACATACACTGTAACACAGACGAAATGTACTCAAAGTTATTCATTATAAAGCTGTTGTTCAGCAAAAGCATGGCTAGAGAATTTTCTTGGCTCCCTCATGATTATGGAACTGCTATTTAGGTTAATACATAAGCAGAGTGGGCTATATGCATTAAATTGAGAGCAAAAGGTCAGAACACGTTTACGGTTTATGAAACTAATATATCCAACTGTACAATCATCTAATAATTAGCCAAAGTCTGGATTAGGCATTCACTGTTAACTCTTATTCCCAGTGTCACTGACCTCGCAAAGACAGAGAAGCAAGGAGCAAAGTAACCACTTCTAAAAGGAAAACATCCCCTAACCTTTTGTTAACATTCACTGCATGGCTCCAATAAGAGGAAAAATACTATGTGTACACAAAGTGAATCCATTCATTTATTTCTATTTCCCACACAGTGTTAAAACAGCTTAATTCTGCCCATAGCTTAATTCTACTTCACGAGAGAATCTGGTCTGGCATTCCACATTCACTTTGGTTGTATTTCTGAAATAAACTATGAGTGTCATCACATTTTTAAAGTTTGCTCCCGTTTTGAGTTAACCTCATCTTGACTTTCCAACTTGATTTCTCCCTTTATTAAATATAAATATGTATGTAGCACAAGATGTCAAACAATGAGTTACTGAGAATTGTCAAGTTGGATATATGGTATAGATTTAATTCTATTTTAAGATGCATTTTTTTGGTTGTTTGTTTTCTTTTGAAATTTTATTAGCCAGTCAGGGAGTATTTCTAAACTAAACTATTTGTTCACAGTGTATGATCTTGCTGGGGAAGGAAGATCTTGAGTGACATTACGAAACAAAAAATAATCACAATAGAAAATGATGATGACGATTTCCAAAGTTGGCTCACTCTTTTCTTCTTCCTCCTGTTTTTCCGGTATGTGTCTACTAATTTAATTTTAGAGGTGATAAGCAACAGAGAAAGTAGGTAATAAGACTGTAGGCAACAGGAGACATAGATTTTTAAGTTTAAAAAATGCCAAAAAGACATAAAAATCAACTTATTACACAGAAATCTATTTTTCACAAAGATCCATAGTTTGAAGGCAAGTGCAGTATAAATGTAACTAACCATGTAAATGTAAAGGTATCTGATCTCTTAAAAAAAAGATTTGATTTTCATTAGTGTAGTAATGTACTGAGGAATATAAATACCAAAATTACCTAAAAATTAATTTAAGTTATGTAAAAGTTCTGCTTTTGGTTTCTACTCTTCCTTCCATAGGTGGAATAATTTTACCTTAAGGTGCTAGGTTTTGTTTGAATTATCACATTATTATACAGATTTAATCTGTCAGAATCATTGCTCTGAAGTTGGAAAATACTCATATTGATACAATAACCTTAGCTTTTGTGCAGGAACACTTGACAATTTTTCTACACAGATGTTAAAATACAAAGTTGGGAAAATATCATATTCCAAACAAACTAAAAAGTGGTATATGTAATTAATACTGTAATATTCCTAAAAAGTACCTGGTTAGTACACCAGGCACAGCATGCTATCATCAGTTTCCAAGAATAAAATTATGTTGAATACATCATTATGGTATATTCAGACAATATTTTATTTTCCTTTCTGTCATTATTACTATTAATTAACAATATGTTCTATGACTGGTTTCATAAACTGATCATTTACAAAAATAATAGCTATTTTGATGTCTTAAAAATAAGGTCTTTATTTGTATATTTGTGTTATTTCTCCTGCCATTTTAGATTAAATTACATACCAATCTAGTATGATTGGATTCACAAGTTGGTCATTTTTGAAATTAAACTATCTCTCATCATATATGATACAATTAGTTTATATATTTATACCTTTTAAAATTAGGGATACATTAGTATAAGAATGATCATATTTATCCTGTTTTAATTCATAGTAAGTTAAAGTCATATATAGTACAGGTAGAACATAATGCTATAGAGACCCAAATATATTACCAGGCTTGGTATAAAACTGAAGGAAACACTCTGCTTCTTCTTTGAATAACCAAGAATCATACATAATGCAATAGCGCAATTGCTAAGAGCTGGATTAATCACATTCAAGTTTAGGAATATTGACTGTCAATTTGCTTTAACAGTTTTATTATAAAGAAGGACTTCAATTTGATAACTCTACTTTAAAATGAAAACAAACTGATGCCTTGCGATGTGTTTAAATTAAGCGCGTTATTTTGGCCTTGACACATCCAAAATAAGAACATTATTCAACAGCAGCACAACTTGTCTATGTATCAGCTAGAACTACTGGAGCTTAGTGTCCTCTGCAGACTTTGAATACAATTACTTGATGAGTGGAAAGGTGATTGTTTTTCGCTGACTTCAAAGGGCATATGCAATAATTAAAAATTTGTTTTTAAAAAACCTGACTTTGCCCTTTTGAACCTGTTTGGAGAAAATGATGACTAAAGCCGTCTTTAATGGAATTGCATTTGGCCACCCTTGGATACACCTTCGGCAGTTCTCCTCTGCTTCTCTGTATGACAAGCATTTGACAATTTAACTGAAGATCCTTCTTCCATTACACATAGGCCGTTTTATTCATATTTTTAAATAAGATTATTGCGTGATAAACTCTTTCTTTTCATCAGTTGTCCCTTTTTTAGAGAAAGTTAGAAGGAAAGCAGGTTGCTCTACTTAGCCCGCACCCCCCCAATACTACCACTGCCCTTTGCAGATTGGTAAAACACCACCACCATTTGTATATCAGTGAAACAAATATAGTATTTTCTTTGTGGGATTTTAAGCCTGCCAGTTAGTGATAATGTGGATTTAAGCATATTTGCTTGAGATGTTTCCTGTTTAAATAGCACAGATGAAAGCCCTTTTGTTTAATGGAATTGTAACAGTAAATAAAAGCAATTGCCAGTCCATCGTGGTTGTTAGCCCTGGTAACTGTTTAGAAAGTGTTTCCAGTAAACTTGGCAGAGTGCTTCTCATACTGTGGAAAGAATCGGAATGCATGATCATGAGATTACAAAGTTAGAAAGGTCTTCAGATCTTTAGAAATCTGCAAAATTTAAGTGCTACTAGACCTGTCACATCCAGCAATAGTCTCTTGAATCTCTAGCTAATCCTTGGGTGATACTGAAAGATTCTGAGTCTGTATAGGGTCTATCAGGGGCTTTTCCTGTGATAGCAGGGAGCTGCTCCTTACTGTCAGAATAAAGTGTACCAGGAAAACTGCTCTGATTTTCTGATGCATAAAAGAGATGCATCTAAAAGATGATATCAGAAAGGAGACGAGGAGTTATCATTACATGCGAAAGTCATCCCACATCTGTTGCAGCAGTGAGGCATCAGGAGTAGCCACAAGATACAGGTATTTCAAGAACTGTACCTTTGTCAGCGAATGTACAAATAATGTCCCCCAAAATCTAGGCTCTGTTCTTTGTCCTGTTGCTTACCGATTTAAAAATGTGCTCGGGATGTAATCTCCTTTTCTTCCTTTTGCCTCTAGTGAATCCTCCAAGTGTCTGCCTGTTCAACTTCCTTCAATCCTGTAAGTTAAGAATTTGTCTTAAAACATTCCTGGATGCCCTTAAGGAGTGTTAAATGCTGTTTTGAATATTACTGTATTAAAATTAAGATGATTTATTTTAAACTTTAAATTCTGCAGTGTCTGGTGTGTATACATACACACACACATTTTAATTTTATTGATGGCAATGCAGAGAACAGAGAGAGCTGAATGTGGACCTGACTGCCAAGAAGAGTTTCTACAGTATAGACCACCCCTCTCGCTACTCAATACCCATACAGCTCCCTTTATGTCTATTTAAACGTCCATACAAGAATTCTATCAACTGCAACCTTCTTAGACCTTAGACTATGCAGTTTTCTCACACAAAAATGAATTACTTATCTGCTCACCTCCAAAAAGCATACCACAATTCCTATCGGTTACTATATACTTCTTGGAGATAAGTTAATTCCTTTGCTTGATTAGTTGCAATGTCACCTTGGTATCCTACAGAAATTAAATCTTACATTTTAGCATGATTAGCAGATCCTCCCATAATTCAACCTCTCATAACTCAACCATCATTAAAAGACTGTGAACTAACTCAGTTCTAGGTGACGATGGTGGTAACTGAATGTTAATCTTTATTCTCCAAGTCTACAGTATTTTTGATTATCTATGCAAAAAATACAATAAGAGACTTTCAATCCAGGATCACCATGGTTGATTACCTACCATTATCATTATGAATCAAAAATTACTCCATGGCAGCAGGTATTTATCCCCTGAGCTCTACGGGGTGAAATGCTTAAAACTGGTCAGCAGCTAACCTGAAGGCTGACAGTTTAAACCATCAGAGAAAGGTGTGGCAGTCCACTTCCTTTAAGAATTAAGGCCTTGGAAATCCTACAAACTGAAAAAACAATCTTACTGTCATCTAGTCCAGTAAACTGTCCCATAGACTTTCCACAGAGCACCTGGAGGATTTGAACTGCTGACTTTTTGGTTAGCAGCCATAGCAATTAACCATTACACCACCAGTGTTTCTGGAAATCTTGCAGTGTTGCTAAAAGTGAGAACTGAATTGATGTCATCTGCATTGTTCTTCCCCCCCCCCCAAGGTTTTTAGTTATTCCTGCAACAGCCTGGTGGTACAGCGGTTAAATGTTCAACTGCTGTCTGAAAGGTTCGTTGTCTGAAACCACCAGCAGGAGAAAAACATGGCAGTCTGGCTCTTTAAAGATCACAGCCTTGTAAGCCCTTTGGGGAAGTTCTACTCTGTCTTACAGGGTCACTACAAGTTAGAATTAACTGGAGGACATACAACAAGGACAACAACAGCAACAACAATTTATTCCTGCAGGCTCAACACTGCAATTGTCACTCTGCCCATTTCAGTTATTACATCCACCACAGCATTTAAATCAGAGCTCTCCTATCAATAAAAGCATTTGTCATCATTATCTAGGCTTGGAAGAAACAGATGAGTTCTTTTCACTAACATGTGTCCCAAGATTTTGCAGAAGACAATGTCCTCAGGGCTCTCTCATGAGATGTAATTGGGTACTTGAAGCATCATACCTGAAAAATCTCCACCAACAAGATTGGAACTTCTTCCTCTCACAGTACTCTGGGAAAATTCTGGCAATCAACTTCATCGGATGTAGGCTACTGTTGAAACCAGATTTCAATCAGCCAAAAAAACTTGTAGAAGTCTCTCTCTATTGCTTTACTTAATACATCAAATAATTGTTGCAGGCACCCATAGAGACAGACAGACTTTGCTTTATCTAAGGTTCAGTTCTGACCTCCTTGTTGTTTTAAATCCACCCTCTCATTCAATCTCTTGGTTACAGTTTACACAATTTAGCAAAAACTGATGAATTCTTTACAGCATGAACTATGCCATCTTATGTCATTCTTAAAATGGGTTCTGCAAGAGTATCCGTAAATCTGCTTCACTGATGGATCCAGGGAGAAGGGAAATGAGGGCGATGAGGGTGTAGAATCAACCCTTGAGAAGCAACTGCCCCAAGTAATGTTACTACAGAAACTGTAAGCACGGGATAGTTAGTATTGTCAAACAGTAGGAGGTGCTTCTTCGGTTGATAAAACAGGATTTGAGGTGTTGTAAAATTCTAACATTTGTCTCTCTTATAACTTAAAAAAATGAAAACCCAAACGTTGCTATCAAGAAGATTCTGGCTTATAGTGACCTTACAAGACAGAGTAGAAATGCTCCATAACGTTTACAAGGAGTTCCCAGTGGATTTGAGTGGCTGAACTTTTGTTTAGTGGCCATAGCTACTAACAACTGTGCCATCAGAATTTCCCCTTATAACTTTACAACATCTGAAGTCATTTGGACGCATTATCAGGAATGACTAGTTCCAGGAGAAGGACATCGTACTTGGTAAAGTGGAGGGTTAGTGAAAAAGAAGAAGATCCTCAGTGAGATGGATTGACGAGGTGGCTTCAACAAGAGGCTCACACATGGTAGGAATATTGAGGATGGTGCTGGAGCAGGCAATATTTCATGCCGTTGTACACAGGATGGCTATGATCAGAACCAATTTGACAGTACCTAGCTACAACAACAAGAATGATTTGAATTTTTACCAGTGTCCTCTTTCCAATGTTCAGGTTCCCATTTCTCCCCAAATAATGGTCTACTTTTCACTTGATAAAACTGTGAATTTTATGTCTGTTGGAGGATCGTACTGTGATCTTATTCAGCATTGTTCCAGAAGACAACTTATTCTTCGATTAAGCTTTGATCTGACAGTTTAATAACCTGAACTCATGGTGTTAGTTTTTAGTGCCATGTCCAGTACAGTAGGAAACAGATATGCCCCCAGATCCTTATAATGCATTACCAGGGACAGGCAAGGCTAGACACTTCATCCTTGGCAACAGATTGTGGTTTAAGTAACCTTTTCATCTTTGCATGCCCTGAATCAATTCTTCCTGAGAGATGAAGTCAACTTTTTTGATCAGGTCAGATAACCATTCTCAGATTTCCGGGTCTGAGGATCTATTTCCTGGGGCCACTCATGTATACCCAAGTACACGTATAAGGTGATTATCTTGTCAGTACATGAGACACTGTTGCTGATACTCCAAGGTGAAAGGAAATTGTTAACAGTGATGTGATGTGGAGGCAGTGGCTATGGGGGGAGTTACACAAATCAAAATCAGGAAGCTGCTACTTATCCTAAACTCTGATTAATTTTGTAATGAAGATTAAAATATATAAACCTATCTATTATCTACTTCCTTATTTCTGTCTTTCTCTTTATCTACCCAACTACCTATCTGCCTACACACACATGCAAATGTACTTACGGAAACTTACAGAGGTTCAAGAATTACTTAAAGTTTACAACTAGACAAAGGTTGCAAGACTATCAGTTTACCCACCAGACAGTCTCACAAAAGATGTTATCATTGAAATCATAACTTGAAAACTCACTGCTGACGAGTGAAGTCTGACTCAGAGTGACCCTAGAGGTCGAGTAGAACTGCCCCATAGCGTTTCCAAGGAGCGCCTGGAGGATCTGAACTGCCAAGCACTCAGTTAGCAGATGTATCACTTAACCCACTATGCCTCCAGGGTTTCCAAAATCATAAAAGATGATGATAATAGATGTTCATATTTTACCTGGAAATAATTCATCCAGTATTTGAGGTAACAGCATATAAGCCAAAAAAAAAAAAAAAAAAAGAGTACAGACATGAATACCTATAAACATTATAAAAGCTATCAAACAGGACAAAAGAAAGAATAGCTATAAGACTCAGAAAACCATCAGGTAACCATTAATATAGACTGCCCTACTAGGCTGAGTATAAAAGTTTCTACTACAGTTAATAATACAAGTGTAATTTATGTCTTCCAAAAGGCAGGGATTTTTCCAATACCTTTCTTTTTTATTGTAAAAACTATTTGCCAGTTTGCTATATTGTGGTCGCTTCAGTGTTGCTATGATGCTGGAAGCTATGTCACCATTATTACAAATATCAGCAGGGTCACTCATGGTTGGCACATCTCAGCACATTTCCCAGACTAAGACAGACTAAAAAGAAAAACCTGGGAATCTGTTACTGAAAATTAGCCAGTTTAGAACCTTATGAGTCACAGAATATTGTGAAAGACTTGTATGTGTAATAAAGTGTAAGAACAATGAAAGTGAGGGAAACCTGTAATGAGATGAATTGACACGGAGACCACAATAAAATACGCAAACACACCAACGCTCATGAACTTGGCATAGGACTGGGCAAGGTCTTTTGTTCTGTTACACATGGGCATGCTGTGAGTGAGAGACAACCAGACAACAACTAACAACAGACTTTCTGTTGTTGTTTTAACAAGTAAAAAAATAGTAAATTTGCATCTTACTAATGAGTAGTAGACTTTCCCTCAGTAATCAGAGGCAGCCAAAATGTATAATACATAATTTTGACCAAAAAGACAACACAAGCTAGTGATAGAAAATGGAACTAAATTCAGCAGTGGTGACACTGTCTCAGAAAATGACGAGAGTACTAGATGTGAAGTCACTCCTGAGGGTCACTTTTCAAACAAAGATTAGGTAGGTACGTAAAACAGATACGAGATTAAGCAGGCAAAACAGCTCAGGGACAAGGACAAAAGGGAGGAAGGAACAGGAAAGCTGATAACAAGGAGTTCAAGTTTGACTGGGCAAAATGTTGACATGTTCTTCGTCAGCAATCAAAGTCACAGAACAGTATGTGTATTAATTGTTTAGTGAGAAACTAACTTGTTTTGTAAATTGTCATCTAAGGGACAATAAATTTAAAAAAAGCAGATGGAAGGAATATACAGATTCACTGTATGAAAAGATGTGGTCAACATTTAGCTATTTAGAGAAGTAACATATAATCAAGAACCAAAGGTATTGAAGGAACAAGTCCAAGCTACTCTGAAGGCGTTGGTGAAAACATAGCTCCAGAAACTGATGGAATACCCTCTGAAATGTTTCAACAAATGAATGCAGTGTTCACTTTCCTGGTCCAAGAAATTTGAAAGAAAGTTTCTTGGCCAACGAATTAGAAAAGGGAAAAAAAAATTGTGAAAATGAAATGAGGAACAATATATGGATATTGTTCATATACATCAGTAATTATGGCAAGGAAATTTCCAAAAGCTTGGGTTAAAAGAAAAAAGTCTAGTTTCAAACAAAAAGAATTAAAAAAAATAAAAAAAAGATTCAACAAAAGTAGTGTTAGTTGCTGTCTTAGCTATCTAGTGTCAGTATAACAGATATACCACAAATGGATGCCTTTGAAAGTCCGGTAGGCTCAAAGTCCAAATTCAGGTGTAAACACCAGTGGAAGGATTTCTCTATTGGCTCTGGAGGAAGGTCCTTGTCATCAGTCTTCTCTTGGACTGGTAACTTACAAGATGCGGTGACCCTGAGTCCTTTTCAAAAGACATGGTCTGCTCCTGGAGGCACTTCTTTCCTGATAGAATGAGGTCCTAAAATCTCTCTACTAGCATCTCTCCTTTATATCTCGAGGTTGATTGTCACAAGACACAGTGCAATGTTACACCCTGAGCCTATCCCCACCAACACAACTACTGTCCATAGGCATCATAGAGGAAGGGTTTACAGCATGGAGGAATATCACACTGTATTAAGAATCACGGTTTAGCAAAATGACTCCACACCTTTTTGTGGAGACATGATTCACTCCACGACAGGTACCATCAAGGAAGTGCCAACTCATAGGAACCCTGTATCCAATAAAATGAAATATTGTCCAATTCAGAGCCATCCTCACAGTTGTCACTATGTTTGAGCCGATTACTACAGCCGCTGTGTCAATCCATTCCTTTGAGGTCTTCCTCTTTCTTGTTAGCCTTCTACCTTGCTAAGAATGATGTTCTCCTCTCAAGATTGGTCCTTTCTGATAACATGTTCAAAGTACTTGAGGCAAAGTCTTGCTATTCTCACTTCCAAGGAGAATTTTGGCTGTACATCTTACAAGACAAAACTGCTCATTCTTCTGGTGGTCCACTGTTTATTCAATATTGCTTGCCAATGCTGTAATTCAAATGCATCATTCCATCTTTGGTCTTCTTTAGCCATTGTCCAGCTTTTGCAGGCATATGAGGCAATTGAAAATACCATGGCTTGGGTCAGGTGCACATCAGTCTTCAAGGTGAATCTTTTTTTTCTTTTTTACACTTTAAAAGAGTTCTTTGCCCGCCTTTCCATGAAATACAGTATGTGAAAACATTTATCCCTGACAGCAAATTACAAACATTCACAAATAAACATAAAAGTGGAGAGGATGTTATTCTTTAAATAACACACCGGTGTTGCTATCAAGGAGCTGGATTTTTAAGGCCGTATTTTAATAAGACTATATGCAGGGACCTGATTGCTCAGTGGTTAAGAGCTATAGTGAGCTATGGTTGCTACTCAAAAGGTTAGCAGTTCAAATTCACCAACCACCCATTTGAAACTCTGTAGGACAGTTCTGCTCTGTCCTATAGGGTCATTATGAGGCAGAGTCAACTCAACAGCAATAGGTTTATATGTAGGATTCATGATAAACAATAAAAGTCACAAACAATACAAAGGCATTAGATCACGCTATGAGTTGGATCCAACTTGAAGGCACTTAGCTTAGCTTAGCTTATTTGATAAGAACCAGAAGACTAATAATTTGAGGGTTGTATAAACCTTCGTCTAATTTAGATATGAATGTTAAAATAAATTGTATTTTTTAGGTAGCTCTAGGTTCTCAGAAAAATAGTGCAGAAAGTAGAGAGTCTGTATACCCCTCTTCTCCTGATCATTGTTTCTTCTATTATTAACATACGAGGTATACATGTTACAACTGACAAAACAACAATAATTGTGACACTATCAAACCCCATGGTTTACATTATTACTCACAAATTATGTTGTACAGTTCTATTACTTTTGGAAATGACTAGCATCATGGCACCACTATTGCAGTATCACGTAGTCATACAGACAGTTTTACTCCCCTTGATGCCCAGTTTTCTTATCTGTCCCTCTTGTCCCCCTTGTCCCCTGAAGACCAGACAAGCACTGAAGTTTTTGTCACATCTGTAGTTTCTCCCTTTTCAGAATGTCATACAACTGGAGCTACTCACTACAAAACATTTCAGATTGGTTTTTTTTTTTTTTTTTTTTTACTTAGCAATGCATATTTATAATTCCTCCTTTTGTTTATGTGGCTTATTACATCATTTTGTTTTACTGGTGAACAGCATGCTTTCATGTATGTTTACCACTATTTGTTTACATAGTCATCTATTGAAGGGCATCTTAGCTGCTTCCAATTTTGGCAATTATGAATGAGGCTGCTATAAATATTTGTGTACAGGTTTTTATATTGACATATATTTTCAAACTATTTGGATAAATACCTAAAAGCACAATTGTTAGATCATGTAAGTTTACAGTTAGCTTTAGTAAAAGCTAGAAATATATCACTTTAGAGAGGAAAAGTAGAGATGTATTATTACCCGTGTTTGGTAGACAGTAATGGCATTAAGAAGTTGTCTATAATCTTTCTGGTAGGAAAAAAAAAATCAGATTTTTAAGTGTGCAAACTAAAATTAACAGAATTTGAAGCATGACATTGTCATTAATCACATTGATCAAAATTTTAATTGATTTTGATGGTTCTTTAACAGTATTACACACAGGGTACGATTTTAATATTCACATGTGATGCTTGATCTGGTTTGGGATGGAATCCACCAGACAAATCACCACTGAGATGCAAACTAAATTATAAAGCACAACCTTCGTTTTCCCACCATGCTACAAAAGAAAATCCAGTCTTAGTACGAAGACAAGTTTTCTGGAAAACAGAAAACTTTCAGGTCAGAGAGTTCTCTGTCTCTTGCTCATGAAATAATAATGAGCAGATGAACCCATCAATGGGGCAGCTATTCTCCATGAAATCATCAGAGACCCAGGCTAGTGGGGCCTTTGTCATCTTCAAAGTGTGACTTTCAAGGGCCTGATTGTCTTTCCCGCTCTACAGATAAACTTTTTTATTGGACAGAAGATAAATTCATGTTAGTGAGTGAGGGGTACCAGGAGAAGAAGACAGTAAGACTTAAGCTTCAATCTTGGCATGGAAACAAGACACAGAATCCAGAGATTCTTGGCAGGGAAAACACATAGAGTAAGGGGTGGGGATCAGAGGTACTCTGGGAAAAGTCTGAGAAAAGTACTGCTTTGGCCACAAGTGAAAGATAATGAAAGTAGATTCAAAACTCTCTTTAGGTTTGGAGGCAGCTGATAATTTTTTGTGTTTAGAAGAAGGTGACAACAGAGACAATTTTGTGTCCAGGAACCTATCTCATCCTCTATGCTACTGAATAATGGTATGCCATCCTCTTGCAGGTTACTACCTACAATATTGCCTGTAAATTGTGGTCCCTAGTAGGCAATCCTGGTGGCAGAGTGGTTGACTACTACAAGGCTAATCAAAAGGTCACCAGTTCAAATCAACCCAGTGCTCCTTGGAAACTATGGGGCAATTCTACTCTGTCCTGTAGGGTAGCCATGAGTCAGGCTTAACTCAATCATTTTGGGTTCTTTGGTCAGGAGGCAGCAGAGATGCTACAAGGAGGTGATGTCAAATGTTCTTGAGAGACAGAATGAGTGTAAACAAAGAAAAAAAACAAGAAAAAATCATGCTAAATGTAGGTTCTTAGAAAAAAAAAGAAAAGAAAAAGGAAGATGTGCAAAGCCGTGGAGAAATAAAAAAAGAATAAATCCAGCACAGACATGAATATGTAATATTGAATTGGAAATTGTAGGATGTTGTGAAGAAGATATTAAAGTAAGTGCATTTTTCATATCTGGAGTGACTAGGGAGAAA
Organism: Heterohyrax brucei; assembly: GCA_028571685.1. Classification (NCBI taxonomy): domain Eukaryota; kingdom Metazoa; phylum Chordata; class Mammalia; order Hyracoidea; family Procaviidae; genus Heterohyrax; species Heterohyrax brucei. The sequence goes on along the minus strand of CM053159.1, from coordinate 50,395,811 downwards.
ATAACATCTATAAATACAAGATCAAAAGACAAGAGAATTGGCTAATTAGGAACCATAGAGATGGAAAAATATAGCCATTGAAATAAAGTGAAAGGATAGGTTAAATAGTCTAAGTACAAGGAAGGGGAAATAGATGAAACAAAAGTTAGAATACATAAAATAATCTAAGACATAATATAAGAAAAAAATGTGAAAAAAAAGACACATCAACGTTCTTAACTTTGGTGGGCTAGAAAGATATTACAAAAGAATATTAAAAACTTAAGGAAAATCACCAAAAGAATGAATGTAGAATATATGGCTTTCCATCATGGCAGAAATGGAAGGTGGAATGAATTAATTTTCAATCCAACAAGAGACGAAAAAGGACAAGAAACATTTTGCTATTTTGCTAACTGGATAAAACTATTAAACATTCTTAGCCATTATATCAGGAAGCCCTAATGCTAATTATGAGAGAAATATTGGAGTAATTTCTAATAGTATGGCAATCAGAGTTCAAAATCATATTTACAAACTGAAGTAGATAAAGAAAGCCAATGATTTATCGGGACATAACACATCCTATCTTTAAGTTCCAAATCTTATCAAAAGTCTATCATATTAATAAATGTGGACAATATTCTTTCAAGTTATAGTTGGTTACAAAATCAATATTCATAAAATAACACTTGAAACAATGTACTTAGCAACTTACAATATAACTAATACAACAAAAAATCAGTAACATTTATTAAGTTCTTAAAATACTCCACAAGATGGGCTAAGCACTTCCTATATGATACTGGTTCATTTATAGCAACTTTTCAAAAATTAAAACAAAAAAACTAATAAACAGATAGTTAAGTAACTTGACCAAGGTACACAAATATTGGAAAAAGAAATCAAGAATCAAACTGTCTCCGGACTCTGCTGTTTTAACCACAGGCTTCTGCTCCCTTTTCTGTTGTTCTGTCTTACAAGATGCCAGGCTTCACATCTGTACTCTCCACCACTATGCACACCTTACAAAGTTTTAGGGGACTTTGTTGTACAGAAAATTATATCTGAGGCAGGGATGAATCTACTCTGTGTGATTTTACTAGTCGAGCATATCTAGTATATTAAATCTACATATGAATTCTGCAATTTCAGTCAATCTTTGACAAAATATGCCTGAAGGATGGTAACTGTAATTATGAGATACTCCAATACTGTATGCCAACAAAACTATAAAATCTGATCTACATTTATTATCCTAAACTCAGAATATCCTGGAACTAAGATTTACAACTGCTGCCTTCAAAAACTAGAGGGATATGTTAATCATGGCTAAAATGCTGAGGGATTGTACCTTGTTGTCGGCATTTTTTGTGAAACCCTGCCCACTAGGTTGCAGCTGCAGTGGGTAGCATGGGCATTTGGACACACTCCTTGGTGGACTACAGAGTATTAAAAGAGACAGATGAGAAGGGGTGAGGATAGGGTTAATTAATTAAAGTAGACAGCACCCTCTTCAACTTTATCCCTTACAGCCAAGTGCACCTGTGCAGAAAGAAGCCTGAAAGCTGTGTTTGAGTTGGGTTTTCACCTCCCCCAGCAACTGCAGGTCAATATCTATTTCCTGTTACTCAGGGGAAGTTAAATTTTTTAGGGACATTGCAATTTCTTGTGAACTTTTCTATTGATTTTGAATCTATCATTATCATGTATTGGTACACTGGGTATGTAGCAGACATAGCAGTGTCACGGTGGAGTGGAGGGAAAGACTCCTATTTGCTATGGTAAAAGGTTTTTGTGGTAACAATACAGGCAGGACTGCAATGGCAAGACTTCATTCTTGGGTGGTTGTCAGTCGTTGATGTTCTAATGTGGAGAAAATTTGCTGTATTCGACCAGTATATTCTCTCTTCAACAGGTTTTAATCTGTTGTACATTTTATTATGATTAATAATAATAATAACAGTAAGTGAGCCAACCAGGGAAACAACTAAGAAAAAATCTATAGTGTTCACTGTTGATCGCATTGGCAAAAGTGAAACCATAAACCTGGGACTAGGAAAACTCATCAATGTGCAGATAGTTTAAGATTCATATTTGAGATAAATAAAGTTTCTCATTAATGTTCCAGCACTCTTTTGGAGAAGTCTGAAGAAGATTAAGGTTAATGTAATGGTTTGGGAGTTGAATTGATGGCAAAATTGAGACTCAGGTGAACGTTCACAGAAAGTGGATTATCCTGTGTCTTGTTCCATTTTAAAAAGGAATATGCCATTTGAACAATGATGCAAAACTACAACCTTATCGACTGGTTACATGTTAAATCAGACATAGCATCTCTCTTAACGGTGTGCCCTCTTACCAAACTCTGGAGGCATCTGATGAAGTGCTACAGCCGGGAACTAACAGCCGGAAAACCAAACCCAACAGCCACTCCTTGGAAACTCTATGGGGCAGGTCTGCTCTGTTCTATTGGATCACTGAGTTAATACCGATTTGATGGTAGCTTTTGTTGCTGTTGTTTTCTCCCCAAATTGTAGCCAGAACACTGATTCAGAAAACCTTGATCTTCATTTTAAAGGGATAAAAGAGCCTTGTGATACAGCAGTGAACTAGCTCCTTCATTTTTCTGAACGGAGCTCCTGGATGCGTTAAACGCTAGAACAATTCAAGGAAGTGGGCCAAGCAGAAGAAAAACTACACAAGGAGTTTGAAATGTGGTGCAGAAATAATCTCATTTATGAGGCATAATTTAACTCCAGGAACCCACAGATATATCTCCTAGTATGAATTCCAAAGCTGTGAAAAGCTTTTAGGACTAAACATCAGGGCTTCTGGAGTAATTTTTTCTCTGGAGTGTTGGATTTCGCTGTTGGTGGCAGCCGCTGAGACTTCTATGACTTGTTGGCATCCTGTGTGCAACGGAACAAAACGCTACCAAGTCCTGGCTGTTGTCCCTAATTGGTTCTAGATCCAAGAGTTGTATTACATAGAGTTTTCGCTGTTTAATTTTTGGAAGTAGACTGCCAGGCCTTTTTTCTTAGTCTGTCTTAATTAGGCAGCTCTGTTGAAACCTTGCAACAAGCAAGCCTCCACTTGCAGGTGATGGCAGCCATGCAAGAAGTACACTGGCCAGGAAACAAAGACCACAGAAGACAGGAATTCTATCCATGAATCACTGATACTCCTGATTCGGTGAAACTGCAGGGCAGAGTATAACAGCTGGTAGGTTCTAACAGCCAATCTTTTGGTTAGCATCTAGACTCTTAACCACTGTGCCATTGGCACACCAAAGTAGTTGGGAGAACTATACGGATGACAGAGGAATTGGTGGTAACGGAAATGTTTTCACATAGGCATACAGCCAAAAATAAAGTTGCAAATCAAAGTGCTAAAAGCTAAAAGGTACTTGCATATTTAAAGCTAATGTGATGTAAGTGTCAAATATTGCTATGTCTGCTTCAGGTCAAATATCAGCAACCTTTGTTCTCATTCAGAATAAACCGACCATACAGAGTGGAATTTCCTCAGACCTCATTGGTGGTATGTATGAGACAATCTGATTCCCAGAGGGAAGGAGTGAAGAATTGGTAGTAGATGTGATGATATGAATGTACGTATATTGAAATAATTCTGGTTTAGTTAATGAGAAAGGCGAGTGCATCACGGAGACTGATAGCTGACTAAGGAGGAATGAATAACGTAGTGTGTCTGATAACGTCGGTAGTATCCAATATATTGCAAGCCATATAAAAGATGAAACATGCCAATGAACACTGTTATGCTGTGACTGATTGGACTAATGGTTTGTTTCCATAACTAAGGCAGAGAAAAGTGAAGACTACTTTGTTTTACCTGAGAAGAAATTTAATATACAAGGCCTGACAATTAAGATTGCGAACTCATACTAGAAAAAGTGCTACATATCTCACTGATGAATATCACTCGATCACCTTGGTAGTACTGCCCTTGAGAAGCTATGTCCTGCTGCCAATGCCTAGACCACCCTTCAAAGCAGTTTTGGAACTCTTTCTGAAATGGCCATCAGAACTGTTGTATTACGCTTGACATCTTGAATGCCATCAAAATGTCTTTCTTTCAATATTTTCTTTATCTTTGGGTAAAGAAAAATGTCACTGGGGGCCAGATCACGTGAGAAGGGAGGGTGTTCCAATACAGTTCTTTATTTACTGGCTAAAAATTCCCTTACAGCCAACTACACAATTAAGTTCATGAACTTGCCACCGTGCCACTACCCACAAGTACCATTCCAGAAAGAGTTCCAAACTTGCTTTGAAGGGTGGACTAGGTGCTGGCATCAGTGCACAGCTTCCCAAGGGGGATACTTCAAAGGTGTCTGCAGTGGTATTCAGCAATGGGATATGTAGCACTGTGGAAAATTAACTCTGAGTATCTTCCCCATATTACCACAGTACTTAAATTTCATCTTGTGCTATCACAATTTCTATGAGGAGAAATTTGTGTGTGATGTGGGTGACAAAGAAGCCAAGCCATTTTGCTTTTGAGAATGCAATGATAGAAGAAAGGGATAAGGAAGCCCAGAAAAGCTAAGCATTGAAAGTTCCATGTAAGACTTATAAAGAATGGTTGATCAATATTTGAGAAATTCACATATTGAATAAGACTGTGAAATTTTGGGAATCTTTTTCTGGGTGCCGTATGGTATCTTTCCAAAAATGGAGAGACACAAATACTCTCTGCAGGATCTTACCCTTACCCCTAAAAGTGAAGATCAATGTTCTGAGAATGTATGTTTCATTTTGGATTGTACACATGCCTGCTTTGGGAATCTGCTGCCTATTAAAAATAAGCAAAGTGAAAGAAGAACTAAGTTCTTAGGAAAAAGAGAAATCAAATGAAAACTGTAACAGAGCTATAGCTTAGACCGATGGAAATATATCCAAATGAACAGATGGACTAGGGGTGTCCTCAACTCACTGAGGTTTGTGCTGGTAATCAGATTCTGTTCCCCCTGCCCTTTCACAACAGGCTGTGTGGGCTTTATACCTGAAAATTACCAAATACTACTGCTATGTATATCTCTTTTCAACAGAAATGGTTGTCTTAGCATTGAGCTCTAATGGAGGTAGGAATTACCACTAAAGAATGAACCTGTGGAGTTGTAAGTGATGACACACTGGCCACACTCTCTTTCCTTCCCAGTTGATAATGTGTTGACGCTGATTTGCTGAATCCCATGTTACCAAGACCTTGTTTTAATTTCTGGATTTCTACTGAGAATGACTCATAGCTATAAGTCAGAGTTGACTCGACAGCACTGGGTTTAATGGGTTTGGTTTCTTGTGAGACACATTCTGGCCCAGAATATTATTGATAGTTTTCAAACTTTAGAAAACATATTCCAAAAGAATCCCTGTATTGAAAAGACCTTACAATGGCAGCTTTTGTTTTGGTTAACGGAAGAGGCCATCACTCTAGTGCTCATAAGAACGGAAATTGAAGAAAGTGAGGACACTGGTGCAGCTTACAACTTTTACTGAGAGTGTGATTGAGAACTATCTCCACTCTTCAACCCAATCCAGATGTGAAGAATCAGATAAACCTAAGGACAGCTAGAAACAGGGAGTAGCTTAATAGAAAGGAAACTGTAAGTGAGTGATAATACCAGGACAATTATTAGGTTCCCCCTCCCCCTGCTTAAAGTGGGAAAATGATTACTATTAGGTTTTTTAAGGGGAGAATTCCAGCACTGTTTTCCCCGGGGTGGGGGTAGGGGAATATCAATTGGATGGAAGCTAGGTAGGAATGTTGTCTAAGAATTCCACCTGGGTCATCCAAAGAGGAAAAAAGTCTAATGATCCTACTGAATCATAGCCATTTTGAAATTATCATTTACTTGAAGGATTATAGGCTATACTTACTAAATAAGTAGAAGAATATTACATTCAAATTGCACAGATCTGTGATAATACATAAGGAGCATCTGTGTAATGGATAAAATTGTGACCCAGGGTGATGCTCTGTTGAGGCAATTGACTGACTGTGATGAGTTATTTATTGTGCAGGTTGTCTGATAGGCTAGAGCCTGCTGCTACTCCCTAAATGCACTAAACACGAATGTGTGTGAACTCAGTTAATGACAATCCAAAACGGGAAGACAGCAATAAGTGATTCTAACGTAGGAATGATACAAGGTTATTACTCATTAGTGTTCTTTCAAAGAGCTCCAAAGAAACCCTATTCAGGCAGTTCTTGTGGGATACATAGACTAAGCAGATTTTAGGGGCAGTGTATTTACAATTAATGCTTTCTTAATAAATTCAGTATTTGAGAATAAATAATAAACAAATTTTTTTAGACGATACTCATGCAAACAGCACCAATGGCAAGAATAGTAGGTAAATCAACACTAGGCATTGATTCATAGTTCACTGTTTTGACCAAGCAGAAATAGCACTTGGGGAAGCATGCAACAGTGTAGAAGGTATATATTGTCCCATATAGGAATTCAGAGGGATCAGTCTGGCAGCAAAGTAGCCAAATTAGGCAAGGCTTTGAAGGATAATGAACAAGACATACGTGAAACACACACATCTACAAAATAATGAGGCAATTTTTCTGAGTGAAATATTGGTAGAAGGCATAAACACTCAGAACAGGTTGGCTTATTTGTTGAGACCACAGAGTCAAATCTGTTGATAATAACCAAGTAACCTGAAATTCAGTTCAGAGGTGCTCATTCTTGGGAATAGTCTGGAATGCCCAAGTTGTGATGGTTGTTGTAAAAGAAGCATTGATTAAGAAAAGTTCCTGATAATACCATCATGGAAGCTACAGACAAAAAAAAAAAAAAAAAAATCTGATCTTCAACATATCATCCAAATGGGAAATAGAGGGGCAATGGTATACAATGGCATACAGATATAAAACTTGTCAAAGGTCGTTCTTTACACCTAGAGTATTGCGAGAATTTCAGAATCTGGAGACCCTACATTGAATAAACAGAGACTATTAGTAACTATTTGACTTATTGTAAACATAATTTATGAGAATGAGCTTTCATCCATGTGTTTATAATATGCATTTGATATGAAAACCACCACTTAATGTTATATCTACTTGTATTTAGTGTTATAAAGATATTATAAACATCTATTTGCATTTGATGTTAGAAAGGAATCTGAATAGAAATTGTTACTTTATAATGGGAAAACACAGGATGAAAAATTATTTGGTAAAATTAATCTGCAACTTCTAATTGATGTAGCACTCTTGGAAACTGATTCCATTGAATAATCTGGCTTCAGAACATTAGATATGTATTACTCATAGCAACTCTATATGACAGAGTAGAATTGCACCACAGAGTTTCTAAGGACCCCCTGGTCAATTTGAACTGCTGACCTTTTGGTTAGCAGCCATATCACTTAACCACTATGCTACCTTGGTTTCCTTTAGTCATCTAGTGGTGCTATAATAAAAATACCACAAGTGGACTGCTTTAAAAGGAGAAATTGTATTCTACCACAGTCCAGTAGGCTCCATATCTGAATTCAGGGCATCAGTTCCAGGGGAAGAGTCTCTCTGCTTGCTCTGGAAGAAGGTCTTTGTTGTCAATCTTCTCCTGGATTGGGAGTTTCCGAGGCAGAGGGACTCTGGGTCTTTTTCAGAGAACACAGTCTGTTCCTGATACTGCTTATTGGTGGTATGAAGTCACAGCTCTCTACTGGCTTCCCTTTCTGTTATATCCCAAGAGATTGCCTCAAGGCACAACACAATTTTGCACATTGAGTCCTGCCTCCCTAATGCAATCACTGCCCATCCTTCCTCATTAACAACACTAAGGCAGGATTTACAGCATATAGGAACAATTTGATTTAGCCAAATTGCCACTGACATGGGGGAGGAGGGACTACACACAATTCAATCCATGACATGAGTTTAAATATACCTGCTGCATTTAGTTTTTGAAAAGTACGATTAGTAATAGATGACAGGGTAACAAGAAAAATCAGAACAGTAAAAGTATATTAAAAACTTGTTAAAAGATGTAGTCAACAGCAAAGTATCTCATAAATTGTACCAGCACCTCAGTGAATTTTACATATTCTTCTGGTTTTAGACAAAGGGTCTCCTGGAAAATGCAGATAGTTAATGCATTAATGAGATAACCAAAAGGCTGGAGGTTTTAGTTTATCTGAAGGGATTTCAAAAGGTAGACCTGGTGATTTACATCCAACAATGCTGTTGAAAATGCCGTGGAGCATAGTGCTACCATGACACACACAGGGTAGTCATGAGTTGGAATCAACTTAATGGTAACTGGGTAACGCACATGAAAATTTGTCTTCTTATTTGTGATATCAGAAATTACTCATCTGATAAAAGAAATAAAAAAGGGTATTATTAGTATGATAGCAAAAAACAAATGAAAATCCCAAACCCATTGCAGTCAGTTGGATTCTAACTCTTGCAACCTTCTGTTTGGAGAGCATAATTGTGTTTCATAAGGTTTCCTAGACTGCAAACTTTCAGAAGCACTTCACCAGGCACTTCCTTCAAGATTCATCTCAGTGAGTCTGAGCTGCCAATAGTTTTACTGAGTGTTTAACTTTTGTGCCATCCCAGGACTTCATAGGTATATACGACATGATGGTGCTTAACCAGAATTTAAAGACAAACTGCTAGTAAAACATTGACAGCTGATCTGAGTTCATATTCCATCCCTAGATGACTGAGAATATGACCCAGGATTTACCTTCTTACAACTTTGCTTCCTGGAATGGGTTGACAAACTGATAAATGTTATCCCAAACAGATTGCACCTAGTTAGGAGCAATGTTTGTTGTTAAGCCCCTAAATGAGTTGTGGCTGTCCCAAAAAGGAAGCCAGACAGCATATCCAGCTAGAAAGATTTCACAATAAACAGAGTATAAAAGTCAAGCGAGGAATGGAAGGGATAGGTTCTCTGAGTTGCAGTGATCTGTGCCCTCCGCAGTCTTTTTGTTGCCGCTGAACATGGACTGTGCAGCTGGGAGCTAGTGTTATTTCAAGATCCGTTGATGCCCAATGTTATTTTGCTTTGTTCTCTACTTCCCACTTGCTATGTCATCTTGTCATTACCTGTTCTGTATTCTGTAAGTAAGCTGGTGCTGGAAACATTTTTCTCAAAAGTCTTTTCAATAAATCCGAATTTAGGAAAAACTGATACTGAGTGATTATGGATTCCTTGCAATGTTTAAAGAATTAAATGAACTGAAATTAACTTGGAAAACGGAGAATCTGAACAGGATATTAACAGTTAAAGACTTAAAGGCTTCTTGGTATAAAGTGGAGATGACTAGCAGAGGTACTAGAATGTAGCAGAGAATACGAGGACTTTTAAGTCAGATATTTGTGTTTGAATATGAGCATTCAGACACATTAATTATTCTTGTATTGGATAATTGATTTAGCTACTTTCAGTTCATTTCCTCAATTGTAAAATGGGTTTAATGTGCATCCCAAACAAGTTTGATGTTCTAATCAAATAAAATAATACACAGCATTCAAACAATAAAGTGGATGCTCAGGAAATGTGAATATCTCTTACCTTCTCTTTGTTTAGAACTTGATTCAAATGATGAAATTTTAAGGGATGTATTTCTGTTCATGTTTAAGGAGAGGTATCTAAAATTATGAATTAAATAATATGGGCTATATAATGTAGACTTTTGACTTTACTAGCTGTCTGTCACTAGACAGCAAAGAGCTCCTAAATGTAGCGAGTTACAGAAACGTTTTCTCCTAAGAACTAGGGCTCATGACTCTGTGCACAGCATAGCGTGCTGCCTCTGACTTAACGTCTGTCACAGACTTGTGATGGAGATGGTGGTCAGAGTTGCAGTCATCTCTCAACAGTCAACTGTGGGAGGACCTGTTTCTACATCCATTCAGGTGGCTTTTAGAAAGTCTCAGGTCTACTCTGGTTATAGACCAGAGATATCAGTTCTTTTCTATGTGAGCATCTCTGTATGGCAACTCAGAACATGGCATCTGACTTTCCTCGGAGTGAGAGAAGGCAAAAAAGTCAGAAGTTATGGTCTTTTTGTAACCTGAACTGAGAAGAGACATCTCATCACCTTTGCAGTGTTCTGTTTGCTACATGCAAATCACTAGGAAAAACCCACACTTAAAAGTATGGAGATTGCACAAGTGCCGAAATTTCAGGAGACAGGGACTATTGGGGACACTTTGAAAAGCTGTCTTCTGCAGCTGACCCTTTGGCTTCCAGTAATTCTTGTCCTTCCTCCAGTTTTTCCCCCATGTGAAATATACTCAGCTGTCCCAAGATCAACATAGGTCTAATTCTGTTTAATTAGCAGTTCAAAGTCCATCTAAATCAGGTCCACTTATGGCTGAGGGACCTTGGGTGTTTGTCCTTAACTATAGAACCTTGAGGAAATTCCTCTCAGGCTGAGCAGGATTGCTATGCTGGCAAGCATCATTCTATCTAGGAAGAATTCAAATTTAGAGGGGATTCTGATTTAAAGGAAGAGTCCTGGTAACACAGTGATCCAGAGCTCAGCTACTACCGGAAAGATCAGTAGTTCTAATCTACCAGCTGCTTGGAAGGAGAAAGATGTGGCAGTCTGCCTCCATAGATATGAGGAAGTTGTATTCTCTCCTGTAGGGTCACTATGAGTTGCAATCAACCTCAGGGACATGCACTCATGGTCAACACCCCTGTGTCTTTCTCCTTTCATACTTGATTATAAGCATCAAGAAGAAACCAGGTAGTAATTTCTGTACTTTGCTTGAAAATCTACTTTGTTGTTTATCAATTCAGATTGTATTAGGCACATTTTTTTGCTTTTCATCATTACGTGTAAAATGTTGCAAGTTTTCCCATGCTATATGACGGCATTGGAGGGACCCCCTTTGCTCTACTTTTAATAATATGCTACTCCGCCTTATGAGTCCTTACCACCAGTACTATCTTCCAAGTACAGATTTTTACCAACAGTCTAGTCAGAGTAACTTGGGCTTTATTTAACATTCTCCAAATCTATTCAGCTTCTTCCCACAGTCTGATTTCAAAATTATATCTGTAATTTTGTTATCCAATAGGTTGAAATAAAATTGTATCATATATCTGTATCAAATTACTCCAAATTTTGACAGCTTAACACAATCAGAATTTTTTATCACAGAGATTCTGTGGGTCAACAACAATTATGTCTTTCGTTCATGCAATCTATAAGTTGCAATCAAGGTACTGACTGGGGAGTAGTCATTTAAAGGTTCAATTGGATATGTGTTTGTTTTCAAGGTCACTTGTGTGGGTTTTTGCAAGCCTCATATTTCTGTTTGATGTTAGCTATTAGTATCAATTCCTTGCAACATAGGTCTCCACAAATTGACAGCAAAGCATTGCAATTTATAATTGAATGAGAGAGCAAAGGAAGGCAAGTAATGCCAAAGTCACTACCTTTTTGCAATTTAGTGTCAGAAGTGGCATACCATTACTTTTGCTGTATTCTATTTGTTAGCAGTAAGTCCTTCAGTTCAACCCATACTCAAGGAGGGGGAAATTACACAAAGGCATGAATACTAAACCACAACCCATTACAATTGAGTGTATTCTGAATAACAGTGAGCCTACAGAACAGAACAGAAAGGCCTCAGAGCGTTTCAGAGCTGCAAGGTGAGTTCTAACCACTGGCTTTCTGATAGCAGCCAAACACTTAACTAACCGTTGTATGCTAAGGCTCTATCATGAGTCTTAGGAAGGAACAATCACTGGGAAACTCCTTAAAGGCAGACTACCACATTTGTGATAAAAAAAAATTCAGCATAAGTTAGTATCTGTCTGGAAGCAAGTTTCAATAACTTCTAACATCTTTTTAATTCTGTGTTTCTATAAGTTAATTAGTAGTAGTATTAGAAAAATACTAGAGAATCATGTTTAAACACATCTTTTAAAAATTAAATGAATTTTACTGCCCTTTGATTTATTTTTCCCCTCGATTAACAGAAGGCTCAGTACCTAACAATCAAAAATACTTTGCCTACATTTTTACTATTTTTGCCATATTCTACAATATTTTATCTCCTGTGTCCACGAGAGATGTATTTTAAACTTACAAAAATTTTTATTTGAAGAGAAGTTTAAATATAGCCATTTAATGAGAATCTTTTTTTCCTAAACCTGTGTGTTGGACGAGTTTGATCTTACATTGGTTTTACTAAGCAAAGCAAACATAGTGTCTTAATTGGTTTCATAATACTAGAATTACCACTGCCAAATAATTTAGTAATTATAAAGTACTTCAAGTTTATGTTATGATACACATCAAGAACTAAATGTTTCCATGCATTTTGCAATGTCTGAATTAAAGCCTCAAGTTTCCTGTGGACTTCTTAAAAAAGTTAAGAGACACTAATTTGCATTCTTTCAGAGTAAACACGTCTTATGATATCTGTCCTTTTTGTTTACAGTTGTGGAATTCACATTACTCAAACTAAGATATTTTGAGGGTGATCAAGGAAGCATTTTAAAGTAACCAGTTTATTATTTTTAAAATGCAAGATTTATCCAAAGTGACATTTTAAATTTTTTCTACTTTAATTCAAAAAATCAAAGTACATTTGCACTACTACAATCACATATGAACATTTTTCTTATAAATAAATTTGGAAAACTGGTTGAAATATACCGGAAGTACTTATATTTATTTTAGAGCTTTACAGAAAGAGTCAAAAGGTTTAATTGTTAACGCTCTGAAATTACTTCTCAAAATCCTTCAAAACTACTGACTAAAAGACATTTACATGATTGATTCAGGGAAAAGTTTCTGAAAGATTTCATGATATTAAGATAATGAAAATACTTTATGTCATCTGTGTTACTGTAACCCATATACAAGCAGGTGAAAGCCACACTTTTGGTGTCTGTCTATACTGTTATCTTCTCTTTGTTAGTATACCTTGGGCTTTAAAAAATATCTCTGCTTTTCTAATCATTTTCAGTACAACATATGCGTCTATGTGATTGGTTGCTGGGTTAAGAGGTTGCATAGATTACTAGATCAAGCTACATTTTACATTGAAATTAATGTCACAAAGGTAACAAAATTGGGATGCTCAGCTATTGTCAAATAGTGTAGGGCCAAGGTTGGCAAATTAGTTAGTATTAGCATATAGACCTTTTGGCATGAAAGCAAAGCTTTTTACATGGATCTGGGCATTCTGCTGGATATGTCAACTCTAATCTGCCACTGGTCTCATTATCTCATTTGTCTTATTTAGGCTAAATTGGCAGTTACGTCTTCGTGGCAAGTGTTTGTTTTTACAAATGTGCAATGAAGCAGATTCTGGAAAGCACAACAGTGAAACAGCCTTACTGAAAGTTCAAGATATTTTTAGGGCTTGATCATTAATCTAAAGCCATAGAAATTCTTTTCTCCTTGACCCTGCTTTATATTGTAAATTTGTGGATATTAGGATATCTAACACAAAAATGGTACTTTTTCGATTCAACTTAGAAAAACCTTGTTTAGCATTAAAATGTGAAAGACTTCTGGTATGACACTGGATAAATAAAAATGTAAGAGTCATTTTCAAAAACTAGTTATTTTTAGTTTTATATGTTAAAATTTCTGTAGGTGATCTTGGTTGGCATAGTTGTATGCCTTAGGCATCTCTGTGGATATTTATATACACAAAGAGACCTCACTATAACATGACTTATTCTGATCAGTGATAATTTTCACAGTTTTTTTTTAGCCTGCAGACCAGACGTCTTAGGTATTACATAATAGAAGAACTTTTCTTTACATGCTGACACAAAATCAAAGGTTTATACATACAGACAAAACAACTTCAGAAAGGGATAATGAGTTGTGTATTGGGAAAACATGCTGCAAAGGACCTCTTTAAAACGTTAAAAAGTAAAGATGTTACGTTGAAGACCAAAGTGCTCATGACCCAAGCCATGGTATTTTCAATCACATCATATGCATGTGAAAGCTGGGCAATGAATAAGGAAGACAGAAGACAAATCGATCACTTTGAATTGCGGTGTTGGGAGAGAATATTGAATATACTATGTGCTGCCCAAAGAACAAATAGTTCTGTCCTGGAAGAAGTACAACCAGATTGCTCCTTAGAAGCAAAGACAGAAGGACTACATCTTACATACTAATACAGATTGAATCATGTACCACAAAAATGTGTATGATGATTTGGCTGGACCATGATTCCTTGTATCCTGTGATGTTCCTCTATGTTGTGAATCCTGACTCTATGATGTTAATGAGGTGAACGCACTTTGTGAGTTGTGTTCGTGGAGCAGAATTTAATGTGTGAGACTATTCTGTGCCTGAGGTAATCTCTTGGGGTATAAAAGAAAGCAGCTGGCAGAGCAAGTTGGGAATCTCCTACTACCAAGAAACAGTGCTAGAACTGAGTGCATCCTTTGGAAGGACCTGTGGTCTCTAAGCATCAGAAGCTTCCAGTCCAGGGGAAGATTGATGACAAGGACCTTCTTCTAGAGCCAGCCAAGAAAGCCTTCCCCTGGAATTGACACAATGAATTTGGATTTTTAGCTTAAGGTCTGTGTGTGTGTATTTTTAAAGCCATCCATTTGCCGTATTTCTGTTAAAGCAGCACAAAATGACTAAGATATGTACTTTGGATATTGTTTCAGGAGGGATCAATTCATAGAGAAGGACATCATGCTTGGCAAGCTAGACGATTAGTAAAGAAGAGGAAGACCTTCAACAAGATGGACTGACACAGTGGCTGCAGCAACAGACTTAAGCATAACAACCATTGGAGGCATGGTGCAGGACTGGGAAGTGTTTCTTTCCTTAGTACATAGAGTCACCTCGAGTCAGAACCAATCTGATGACACCTAGCAACAAAGACAATGAAACGTTTAATGCTTTTGTAAAGATTAGATTAGCATGTTTACATGTAATAAAAATAATGCTACACTGAAGTATTAAAAAAGAATTAGAAAAATTATGGTACATTTTCACTCAGTCATATTAAATAAAAAATAAAAAATAAAAAGGTAAAGACAAAAAAAGAAAAGTTATGACTTTTTAAGAAGTCAAATGCAAAAAGAGAAAGCAATATACGCTATATAGTAGGAATTTTTGCTTGGAATTGTCTACATCTGTAATTTTAAGTCATGTTCTTCAGACGACAGTTTAAGATCTACTAACTAATTGCTGCATTAACCTAGTCTCTTCACCCCAAATCTTTTGATCCTGTCTATTGTGAATGCAGAAAGAGATCTCTTCACTGAAATTTACAAATTACTGTAGACAAATACAAACTTTTTATGAAAGAAAATTAAATAACAACATTTTTAGCCACCAGAGTTTCCTAAAATGAATTACAAATCAAAAAATGTTTCCTTCATAAGGTAAACAAGAATTATCTCAAGTAAATTGCTCCATATAGTTTTTAAAATTAAAAATGTGATTATATAATGTAATAAGAAAATTCACACTGTATACAGCACAGTTTTGATGTTTAATAAGGGGCAAGTGCTTTTGTCACAGAAGTTAAGCAATATTGGTTCCCATACATGCATAAAGATGAAAATTTCATTTGCTCCAGTGTCAGTGGCATTACATAGAACTTCAGCCATGGCTGACACTGGAGGCAGCGCATTGCAAATACTAGCAAATTAAACATTAGGCTCAGTGAGTAAGAGTGAATATGTACTGGATTTTTTTTTCAATTATGCAAAAAATGTATTTCTAAATACACAAAAAATATACCACCTGTAATTAGATATGCACATATATTGGCAATTACACACTTATTCATTAAGTTGAAATGTTTCTTATTTTAAAAATATAATTGCCTTATAGTTCACTTAAAGAGAGTTTGAGTGCTTTGGGGGGGGTTCTTTGTACATTTCAATTTCTTGTCTTTTTATAGTTAACATAGGCTGGATTCTCACTCTCTATGACCAGCTTCAGTGAAGTCTGGTTAGATCGTGTGGATGAATACTGACTTATGTGAAGGAAATTATCATTTAGGCTTTAAAAAGTAAGGTGTAACTTATTTTCTTTATTGACCATGCAAAATAGAATAATATGATCCTAAAGATGAAATTTAAATTAATCTTAGCAAGTTTTTTTCAATCAAAATCTCGAAGAAAAAAAACTTTCTGCTGAAAACATGGCCTACACTACTTTGGCAAAAGACAGTTTTCAATATTTATCAGAAATACATAGACAACTTCTGAATAGCTAATGATTATCATAAGATTTCCAAAACTTATTTTATAAGCTCCATTTTACATAAAAAGCCATTATGGTATAGTGGTTAAGAGCTGGTCTGCTAACTAAAAGCTTTGGAAAAAGAGCTGCTCCTTAGAAACCCTATGAGGCAGTTCTACTCTGTCTTAGTGCATGGCTCTGAGTCAGGCTAAACTAACGGAGCCTAATGACATAACTACATTTTACACAAATTAGTTTTAAAATACAGTTAAATTTTCTTCTCCAAAATTGAATCCATTTTCTACAAAACTAAGTAAAACACTATTTACAAAAAATAAGGTTCAATTCTGTTAACTCTAATGTGGTTACTAAAGATCGTGAATCCAATGACATATCTAAAATTGCTAGGCTGATTAAAAAATTACGTATTTTAGAAGAGTGAATGTGTACGCCATCGATAAATGTAATTTCTCTGAAGCCAGAACAAATTAGGAAAAGAAAAGTAGAAAGTTAAGCAAGTGTTGAAGACGCAGTGTATTCTGAAGATGTATAGCTGCAAACATGTATACTAGATATCTGTGGATCTATGTCTTTGCAGTACGTGGAGCCATATAAGAGTTCACCACACACAAAGTCAGTATAAAGGAAATACCATAGCATGAGGAAAAGCGAGAAATAGAAAGTAATTTTCAAGAAAGTTGAGAACAAGATTCTAGCAAGAAGTAAAATTATAAATTATTTCCTGTAGCATTTCATGGCAACTGGCTAGGTGCAGGAAAAGAAGGTACACTATTTGTCCACTTCAAAAAATACAAAAAGAAAAAAATTATAAACAGACTGGATTTACATTCTTTATTAGGTCATAGACATGAGAAAAACAAATCTTCTAAAATTAGGCCTCATAGAAATCTCACAAAAAAACATGAACTTCAGTTAAAAGTCACAGCATATTATAAGAAACTAGCCTCCAAGAGTGAGACACAGCAGGAAAATTAAATACATATATATAGTCACAAAGATGGATATGTTAGTACAATTGCATCACAAAATGTATTTATTTTTATGTGCTCAAAACCAAATTATGAGTATTGCTTGCCACACTAAGAATCCTAGGTGGTACAAAACTGTTAACACGTTTGATGTCTGTGGAAAATTCTATAGCTTGAGTCCACTGAAACCTATGTTGGAAATAAGCCTGGTGATCAACTGCTAAAAAACCAGTCACTGAAAATTTCATGGGTCACAGTTGTTAGATGTGGTCACCACACATCAGAATTGACTAGCTAATGACTGGCTCTCTCTTTACTATAGTGAAACCCCCAGAATCAAACCCACTGCTATCAAGTCAATTCCAGTTCACAGTAACCCTACAGGAAAGAGTAGAACTGCTTCACAGAGTTTCCAGTGGAGTGCCTGGCGTATCTGAATTGCTGACCTTTTGGTTAGTAGATGTAGCACTTAATCACTACACCACCAGGGTTTCCTACTAACGTGAAGAACACCATCAAAAGCAAAAATACTTGATTCCACTGAAAAGTTCTACCTTCATGCAGTGGACTAAACAGAGACTTGGCTGAATGTAACACCTGAAACCTTCCTGCCTTCAATATCCAATTTGCTAAAGTCAAATAAAAATACTGTCCAAAGATTAAAGGCATAGATCCTTGATTTAAGCAATTCCCATGTCAGTAGCTCCTACCTAAAAATATCTAGTTTTACAAATGGATGTAGCTTTGTACTGTCCAATAGTGTCATGGATGTACTCTAAACAAATAGAGTTTAGGAAGTCCAGAGATGATCTGTGTGGAGGAAAACTTGAACATTTACACAGTGGAGGTGGCCGCTCTGGCATTTAGTAAAGAGACGGCAATTCTCACCTGGCTAGAGAACGAGCTAGAATAACAATAATATGAATAGCTGAAGAATGATTAGAAAAATTAGAGTCTAACTACCTGAAAGAGAGGACTTAGTGGGGATTGGTTACAAAGGTATATGGGTGAGTTCAGGCACGGGTACATGGCATTTACTGAGTTTTTACCGGATGGGCACAAGATGATTACATGACCCGTTTCCTCCAAGTGATAAGGAATAACCTGCTTGGTGTCGCACATCACCTGTTAATTCTGCTGATACAAAGACTCAAGATAGACTCCTGAATAAGATTCCCTAAGCACAGAGAAAAGCATTTCCTGAAGCACGTGGTGATCTCAGAACGAAAATTCATAATTGTTATGCTGAGATGATGGTAAGAATGAGTTTTCGCTGTTAGCATTAGTCTAGCAGATTTGCTCTAGGTTTATAGCCTCAGATTTAAAGCTCCAGCTCATTTCTTCCTTTTGATCAAACAGGTATGGTATTTAACAGTTTCTATGATTATTATAGAAAACCTTGTTGCCTAGTGGTTATGTGCTACAGCTGCTAATCAAAAATCGGCGCTTAAGATTCACCAGGTGCTCCTTGGAAACTCTGTGGGGAAATTCTTCTCTGTCCTATAGAGTCACTATGGCATTTTTCTTTCCTTCTTTGTTTTTGTTTTGTTTTTCATTTTTATGATTTTCACAATGATCATATGTATTATTAGTTATTTGAAGCATAGTAGCAGATAAATTACAAGGAGATTTTTTTTCACGTTCAAGAACATTAACGAGGGTTAGTAGGCCCCAAAGAAATGCCCATTATCCTCCATGTCTGTAGCTAGTAACCCATAGTGTGTTGTCACAGTTTTACTTGTACAGCTTGTCTAAAGGTGATATTAAAGTTGACCATAGCATGTGGGCCAAAAGTGTAGTTAAAAAAATCTATGAAACAGAATAACCGCATTGCTCCAAATCTCAGCAGTTAAAACCTACTGTTAAAGGTAATATTAAAAATAATAATAAAATTCAGGATTACTAATTTTTGTTTTATTGATGGAGATTCATAACCACCTCGAAAACTAGTTATTATTATTTATTCATTTCATCTGATTCTAGAGTATTCTGTTCACCTATTATTAGTCAACCAATACTATATTATCATCTAGTTTTAGTAATATTAAATATTGAAATGTAGCATGAAGAAAATATTCTTTGATTTTTCTGCAAATTTCTTCATCTCCTTTCTTTGCCTCTCTGTACCTAAGCTAATGTGCAAAAGCAAGGGAATAGCCCTCCAGTCCTCCCAACAGAGTGATTATTCAAAAAATATCCCTCTGACACAAATTATAAAAGCCTGTCCTAGAAATGACTGCAGAGCGTGGATTCAGAACCGAACCAGATAGAAGAATACTCCTGTTATTTACCACCTGGAGGTAGTACAAACAACTCTCTTTAGGTGTTACAGCTGTGAGATTTTGTGTGTCTGGTGGTGGCTATTAGGCATGTAGAATCATAATAAGAAACCTGATCAATTTTAAGAAAGATTAAAAGTGCTGAGAGGGTGCAAAGGGTCAGAGTTCAAGATGTTTAAGTCCTTGCTTTTATTTGCTAGGATTTCTGGGGCTGCTTAGTTGTTTCTCACAAAGCTGGACTTCTTCAATTCTTTAGAATCTAGGAACTCAGTATCTTTTTTTCTTTTTAAGCTACCTGAATTTGGTCTTAGTACTTTAGAAGACTAATTAGACTGCTGACTAAGAAACACTGACAGATTTTTACAATTTATTTCCCCACGTTCAATTTAAAATTATATAAATGTTTAAATGCCAGGGTTCGCTTTGGATTCATGGGAAAACCTCCATTTTTCTTATAAGGATGTTTATTTTGCTTGTGCATTAGATATGACAGTTAGGTAGACCTTTTCCACAGAAACAAAATAGCTTCATTTAATTAAGTTTATGCAAAAGGCAAAGTGGTGAGATATATTTTAGTTTAATATTTGGAGCAACCCAACGAGGTAAATGTTACCACTACCATTCTAGCCAATCAGATGTAGGCTCAGAGACACTACCCGAACAATGTAAGTTAAATCTATGAATGTTATGCACCAAAGCTATGTTCTTACCCACTGTGTTATACTGCACTCATAATTCTCCAGGTGTTCTTCTTAAAAAACGAGAATCATTTAATGAATCAGTACATAAGCTTTCTAAATATCTTTAACAAGAGGCATTAAAAATCATAGCAGCTGACAGATTGATGTTTGTAAGTGAATATCCCCTGGGGGGAAAAAAATCAATGCTTTCCTTTGGAAATAAATACGATGAGAATCCCACAGTGCATTGTGCAGCTCTTTCTATTTGGAGATACACTTTTCCACAGTATTTCCTATTGCCCTTTAGGTCAAAGTTGTAAATAAAAAATAAGAATGATAAGGTGATCTAGTGAGAAGAATACCTTTGTGTGGTTTTTTGCCTCGGTTCCTCAGAAAAATAGCTTGAGAGACTTTTCCCCTAATTCTTTTACATGTACTAGTGTATATAACTACCACTCACAGTTTCCACTCTGGAGGTGCTTTGGTAGCTATCTGAGCCATTTTAGCACATCTGGTTGAAGAGCTGCCTCTTCAAAGTGAAGGTGACCTTGATTATGTGGAGGGAGTCAAGCTTTTGGGACCCTCATTTGCTGATGTGGCTTGACTCAAAATGAGAAAAAACACTTCAAACATCCATTGATAACAGGAACATGGAATGCATGAAATATGAATCTAGGAATATGGGAAACTGTCAAAAATGAAATGTCATGCATAAACATAGAACACCTAGGCATTAGTGAGCTGACATGGACTGGTATTAGGCATTTTTAGTTGATCCTATGGCCTATGTAAGAATGACAACTTGAATGGCCATGACATTGCATTCATCATCTAAAAGCACATTTTAAGATTTACCCTGATGCACAAAGCTGTCAGTGATAGGATAGTATCCGTACACCTACAAGGAGCATCAGTTAATATGACTATTATTTAAATTTATGCACTAACCACTAAGCAAAAAGGTTAAGAAATTGAAGATTTCCATTAGTTTCTGCGTTCTAAAATAAATTGAACACTCATTTAGGATGCACTAATACTTACTGGCAACTGGAATACAAAGCTGGAAACAAAGTATGATCGATTAGTTATTGGTAAGTATGTCTTTGGTGATATGATAGAAACAATGCCAGAGATCTCATGATAGAAAATTTTGTATCTAGAGTTCCTATGAGTCAGAAGTGATTCCCTGGCACTTAATGACAACAGTGCTTTCCTGATTCATGGCACATAGTGGTGCAACTGAAAATCAAAGATGTTGGTTTGTGCCACATTTAAGTGTGGAGAGGCCTTTGTATGAGAAGATACCTCCTCGAGGAGGTGCCATGTGTAACTTTTGTGTCATTTACTTCTGTACAGTGACGTAAGGTTTGCAGATGTGTTTACTATTTCCTTCATGCTGCTGGAAAGAAATTGTTAATAGCATTTGGAAATATTGAAGCACATCAGTTATTATGAAGGTTGAAACAGTTCATGATACACTTTCGGGGCACTGTGAAAGATTTGTACCATGTGTAGTAAGTTTCATGGAACATGGCACTGACACCTCCCTGATAACATCTTTTATAAAGTCTTTACTTTTGCTGGTCAAGACAGCTGGAAGGCGATTCAGTCAATGCAACACTTATAAGAAGCACAGTCAAACAACAGTTACGTGCAGAAAGTGCAAAGTACCTTTATATGTCACTCCATATTTTCTGTTTGCACTCAAAATCAATGGATAACAGTTACATGTAGTAAGTGCAATGCTTATTCAGTATTTTTCATGTATTTTTGAAAAAGTGAATAGGATATTTTATGGCTCAAGTGCAACTATGGATTGCAATACACTTTCTGGGCCACAAGACTAATAATGATATGTTATGAGTTTGTGTTGTATTTCATGGAAAATGGGACCAATATGACCTGCTTTCAACTGGCCTGTAAGTTTTTCAAATACTAAAAATCTACTGACAATGATTCAGCATCCATTCCATTAGGGAAAACAATAGCATTACCAGAAAAATTCCAAAATAAATAAATGAGCCTTGATAAGACTAAACCCTAGTGAGCTACCTTAGCCTTAGTTTTGTACCCCAAAAGATTTGTTAGTTTTGTCCTTGGTGAGTGACATTTTATGGATAAGCTTCAAACAAGGATGGTTTGATATTTTCTGCCTTGCCCCGCATAGCAGCCTGCCCTGTGATTAGTATGTACCTTGTGGGTGTTGGTATGAAAATGGGGTGAATTGTAGCCAACTAGGCAAACAAAGTGTCTGTGGCCTACCAGGAGGGCATTGGTCAGTCTGTGGCCTTTGTGAGAGGGGCCTTCCTTGAAATGGACAAGGAGTTTATGCATTAAAGGAGCCAGCCTCACAAAGGCTTTTCAGACAGAAAAAAAAAAACAGAAGCTGCAGGAAGAAGAAGGAAGCATGAAGAAGTAGAGAAAGAGAGATGCAGCAAGAAGTCTCCTAAAAGAGCTGTAGTGTGGGTCAAAGACTATAACTCAGAAGAAGAAAGAGGCCTAGGAGGGTCCAGCAGCCAGAATCAGCCGCTATAGGCTCAGACAGTTTCCATTCACGGGGTCAGTAGTAACGGGCTGGTAAGAGGCCTGGTGGCAGAGCCACCAGTAACTGATGGTAGGGACAAAAGGAGCCAGTCTTGTGGGGATTGAGAGACACCTGTCCTAAGGAAGTCAAGAGGAGGCTGTATGGTCAAGAGGATCTGAGAAAGCTGTCGTGCACGGAAGGGAGATTTTGCTTACGTGAGTCCTGACTCTTGCTCTTGAGATTAGTATGTACCTAATGATTCTGACCCCAGGTTGTAACCTGCTCCTTAATAATCCACTTAACCGTAAGTACAATTTGCCTTTTCCTAAGCACAAACTGGGGAGCGAGGGTAGCTGACTCAAAGGAGAGGGGCCAGTGTCAGACAGGGAGTGGTACAGCAGCTTGGAGCGTGTGTGAAACTGGGATATATCTGACTTCTTATAGGAACTTGCTTTGTGCTGATTCTTACATATATTTGAAGTTATTCGTACATGTGGGATACACACATATACATGCCATGTATCTGTTTGTGGAATGAAAGCCACTCATTATGCTAATATATTATTGCCACACATATGGAGAACTTAATACTAATGGAATATTGAAAAAAAAATTCTCTGTCTCTCACTATAGTTTTTCTCTTTCCTCAAATACTTCCATTGATTTTTCCACCTGTCTTTATTATCCAGTGCTGCTATCACAGAAATATTGCAAGAGAAATTTATTCACTCAAGAAGTCTGAATTTGATGTGCGGGATCCAGAGAAGCTTTTCACCTCACTTGTCAAGAGTAGCCAGCCCTCTCATGCCCAGCTGTGGTCATGGATAGTTTTCATATCTGAAGCAGCTACAGCCATGGTGACTGGAACATCAAAAGATATCATCAGAACCTTCTCTGTACTAATTATGTATGTTGCAGAGGTAGAGATTTCCCAGTGTTCTAGGATGATGAATTTGGAAGATGACTATCTACTGTTTCCAGTCATTCAGAAGATGCTAGCCTACCATGGTTCACTTTTTCATGGAAAGGTCATTCCTCTTCAAGAGTTTAGAAACCCAAGTAAAACTCACTTTGAAACAATGGAATTCCTCTTTCGTTTGCCAGAAGCTTCATTTTGATTTGAATCGCTACAAGAGAGATGCCTCGAGTTTCTTCTCTGCAAGAAATCATCCACTCTTTCACATCCTTCTTCAGCTCTGGCGATTTTATTTTGAACCCAGGATGAAGGTTTTCACAGATTTGCTCTCTTCATCTCCTTCTCCTCCGGTGTCCCACCTCTAACTCTCACTCTGTTGCTTGTTTCTTCTGCCTTCCAATGGCTTTCAGCTAGAAGTCCATGGTGTGCAATATGTGTTTAATTTCTGACATACGTGAAAGGGTTCTAAGGTTCAAATTTATAAACTGAAAAAATACCCATAATATAATTGGTAACTGGCTGTTTCTAGTAAATTTAAATGGCAAGTATATTAGAAGTGTACTTTTTTTCTTAATATGTTTGTAAGCATAGGACTAAGGTGACTCATGATCATTGATCAAAGAAATTCGTGCTAATCAGACATAATTAGACCACAATAAGTAGACCTAATATAGCTTAATGGTTTCACTTAAGATGGTCTGATAAGGTTTTAGCATTCGATAGCTGAGCCAAGATCTATCAACTACCAGTTTTGCTTTGTTTATTCTTCTAATTAACAGCCAGAGTCAGAAGACACTGATAATTATGTAAATACAGATTGAATCAACATTCCCATTGATAGCTGATTCTATGCCATTTGTACCAGAGCAAGCTTCACATAGTTTATGCTTGCAGCTGGTACCCACCCACCCACTGCCATTGACTAGATCTGTGGTTTAAAGACAAGCTTCAGTAGCTTCAGAGTTCTGACCAAAGCCTCAGAATTTATGGAGATACAATTTTCAACTTAAAACAAAACAATTTCAATTGTTTATTTTCTGATTACTTGAGTACTACCTTCAATCCATCACATGTTTACCATAGCTTATTACACAAATAAGATCAAAAGTAACATTTTCAAACTATTAAATTAAGGTGAATGAGGTTGAAACTCACTTTAGGAAATGTCCGGAGATATTTGCAGTATATGCATAGGCATGTTATGCCAGAGTTTTTAAATACAATTTTGTCATTTATATGTATTATATGTGTGTGAACATTATATATTGGTACATTATTTGTGAAAAAAATTCTGTGCATATATAGGATACGTAGATCTATGAGGCCTAATCATTAAGTCTGCAAACTTAATTGTCCCCAGTGCTACATACTTCACTGCTGAATATCTGCTGTCACCTTTGAAGTACTGGCCTTGGGAAGCTAGGCAACGATGCCAGTGCCTAGTCCACTCTCAAAGCAATTTCGGAGCTCTTTCGAGAATGGCCATCAGAGCTATCACGTATTATCCTTGATAGCCTAAATGTCATCAAAATGTCTTCTTTTCACCATTTCTTTTGTCTTCTGGTCAAGACAAAAGTCACTGGAGGCCAGATCAGGGGAGTAGGGAGGGTGTTCCTATAACAGTAATTTGTTTACTGGCTAAAACCTGCCTCATAGACAGTTGTACGATTAAGTTCGCAAACTTGCCCACCCTGCCATAGTGTAAGACGGAAATTCCAGAAAGAGTCGCAAAATTGCTTTGAAGGGTAGACTAGGCACTGGCTTCAGTACATAGCTTCCCAAAGGCTTTAATGCGAAATTGACCATAGTGATATTCAGCAATGAGGTCTGTAGCACTTTTTCTAGGATGAGTTCACAAACTTAGTTGGCAGTCCTCATATACATACATAAATCCATCTAATAAAATTTAGTGCGATGATGGAAGTGTTCTACTTCTTTACAATATGGTAGCTACTAGCCACATGTTGTTTTCAGAAATTGAAATGTGGGTAGTGGCACTGTGAAACTGATTTTTAAATTTTATTTTATTTTAACTAAAACAGGAAAATGTAGCTGGGAGCTACTGTATTGGACAGTGCCTATGTAGAGACAACCATAAAACCAGTGAGGGCATTGCTGTAGTTGTTAGGTAGTGTCAAGTAGGTTGCGACTAGTGACAATACTACGTCCAACGGAAGGAAACGCCTCCCTAGCCCTGCACCATCCTTACCATCATTGTTACATCTAAGCACTCTGTCACAGCTCAGTTCAGGGAGTGAGGGTTTTTTTTTTTTTTTTTTTTTAACCCCTGACCTCTTGCTTTATCAAGCCTGCTGTCCTTTTCCAAGGACTGCTCCTTCCTGATAACATGCCCAAAGTAGGTGGGACAAAGTTTTGTCGTCCTCACTTCCAAAGAGCACTCTGGCTATATTTCTTTGAAAACGTATTTATTCATTTTGCTGGCAATCCAAGTTACAGTCAATAGTCTTTGTCGACATCTTAATATAAAGGCACCAGTTCTTCTTAGTCTTCCTTGTTTGTTGTTCATGCATATGAGACAACTGAAAATATGGCTTGTTTGACGTACACCTTGATTCTCAAAGGAATATCTTGACTTTTAAACACTTTAAAGTGATTATTTTTGCAGTAGAGTTGCCCAGAGCAATGTATCTTTTGATTTCTTGACTGTTACTTTCACAAGACTTTATTGTAGATCCAAGTAAAATGACATTTTAGACGGTGTCAATCTTTCTCCTTTTTATAATGATGCTACCTGTTGGAACATTTGTGAACTTTCTTCTTTGTTTACTTTATGCTCAAGTGTAGTGAAGGCTATATAGCCTTTTATCTTCATCAGTAAGTGCTTCAAGCCATCTTTACCTTCAGCAAGCAAGGTTGCATCATCTGCATATCAGAGATTGTTAGAGTTGTCCACCAATCGTGATGCCACATTCTTCTTCGTATAGTCTAGCTTCCTGAATTGTTTGTTCAGTGTACAGATTAAATAAGTAGGCTGGAAGGATGCAACTCTGATGCACACCTTTCTTAATTTTAACCCAAGTGATATCTTGACTACCACCGTTCTAGGTCATATGTTAACTCCTGAAATGAGTGAACATTCCTTTTGGTACAGTGGTTCTGTGTATTCATTCTGTTTTTGATGCTTCCTGAGCTTTTCAGTATTCTGCCCATAGACTTTCAGAATTGAAACTTGAGGCTTGAATATTGTCTTCAGTTCTTTCAGTTCGAGATATGTCAAGTGTAGTCATACCTTTCGGTTTTCTAATTCCAGGTCTCTGCACATGCCATTGTAACATTTTACTTTGTTTTATGAAGCTGCGTTTTGAAGTCGTCAACTCTTTTACTTTATCATTTCACCCCTTCATTTTAACTACTCTATGTTCAAGAGCAAAGTCCAGTCATTGAGAATACTTTGAAATATATAAAGACAAAAATGGGTTCATATGATAAATTTTTATATAATTATTCTTCTTGAAGATGCTGCAAATATTACATCGTGCTTTTCACTTGAAAGAGCATGCTTACCAGAAGGGATTTATCAATAAACTAAAACTGAAAATGTTGAAAGGAAAATACTCAGAAAATAATGACATACAAGACTCATATGCCTCTGTTCATGTTGAAGATTACAGCTACCTGAAGCCTTTTTAGCATACAAAAAGTCACATTTCTTTCTTTTCCCCCATGTAGACGACTGAATTGCCACCTGAAGTAAATAAATAGCCAGTGGAAATTATACAGTGTTCACCAGATATATGTAAAGTATTTTGAAGTAAATAGGTCACTTTCCAAAGTGAGAGAATTAGCTCTCCCAGCCTAGCATTATCCTGCTTTATGCTCTGTGAAAATGTATTTTACAATGATACACTTCTGCTATGAAATTCATTATTATTAATTTCCTAAGAAGAGAAGCAATTTACTCAGAGAAAGATTCCACACAATCTTATGAAATGGACTCTCAAAATGAGTCATCAGGACTGTTCAAAATTGAATGGGACAAATCCAGATTTAGAAGAAATGTTCCAGTTCTTAACTCTTAACAACACTCATTTGCTGATTTAAAAGTTCTTGTCCTATAAAAGCTACTTGAATCACAGAGCTATTCCCTAGCTGCATAACAGATCTCTTTTACTGATGAGCAAAAATGTTCCTTTAATGTGTGGATGCGGCTAAAGATGGAATCATTAATTGAGTCATGTTTTGTATTTGTTTGTCATCTGTGTTTAAAATTTGAACTGTGCCTATCAACCAACTTCACTGAGGACACTTTAAAAAAGCTATTGGATAGAATAATGCTGAGTTTCCAGTGGTTTGGTCTGAATTTAATGCATCTCTGAGCTGAAAGTTAACATCTTCCCAGCTGCTTAACAATCTCCTGAGAAAATCAGTCTTATTTATTTCCACATTTTAAATTCAAAGGGGTCATTTGTTCCTGATTAAAGACAAACATTGATCCTTACTTCTTTAAAAAAGAAGAAAAAGCTTTTTAATGTTTAGGATTCCCTACTGTGACTTTTAAGTGTTAAAATCTAGTTTAGTGGAGCAGAAAACCTCTTTAAAGACCAATTCTGCTCTAGGTATCCATCTCAAAGTGTTCATCTCTTAAAGAAAATGCTTCCTTTTCCCCATATCAAAATTGCTCTTTGGAAATGTAGAAACATTGATATTTCCTCTCTCTTATTTCTTAGTCTTTGGAGCTCTCAAAAAGTTGTTGGATTGTTTTTAATTTCCTCTCAGTTTAAAACATCTAATCACTAAGGTTGCTTCTTTCCTTTTCTGCTATAACAATGAATATTGCTGATGTCGGTAATCACAGCATTCGGAAAATAGTTCAAAGAGTTATGCTGTGTCGTGCCTTGTCAACAGGCACAGCTATAGGAGCAGACAACCTCTGCAAACCCCCAGGTCTTATTAAAGAAAATGTGTGGGAAATTAGAGCTAACCCTGCCGTGTGTAACCTCTGCTCTATTTTATCATAAGGATTTACATTACTGCAGAATATGGCAGCAGAGTTATAAATAAACTAAAGTGTGTGACTCATGTTAAAGAATAATAAAACATCTGCCCTAAGTACAAAGAGCTACCTCCTTTTGTTATCATTCCAATTCTCAGTTCAGGTTTTATGGGACTCATAAATATGGTTTTTCTTTCTTCCCGGTCTGTTTTTTCTCTTTATTTCCTCTCCTCTAATTTCTTTCCAAATTGTTGAAAACAACACTCCTTATTTTGTGATGCTACATATTGGACAGCCATCTGTGTCCCTCACATATATGTCATCACTGTCCATTGTTATTCACCTGCAAATTCATTTCACAAATAAATTTTGATACATCAGTATGTGGCATACTCTGTGCTAGGCAAGAACAACTTCTGAAAAAAGTATATCCATGTAATCTACCTGTAGGCAGGTATTACGTCTAGTGTAACTACTGGGTTCCTATGATTGGAAAATGTTAGCTATCTAAACAGCTGTTTGAAACTCCCAGATAAATGAGAATGATTAAAGAATACATAAAACACCACTGGATTCTTAAAGCATCACTTAAGTGGTAGGTGTTGTTATGTATACAGTTAATAATGAACCCAGGAACTTCTCATGATACCATTGCTCTAAGATTTTTTTAGAATTTGTATTCTGAGATAGTTTCTTATGACAGGTACAGCAAACACATATAAAAATATCATATCCACTAAACACTAACATTAAATTATAGAAATGATCTCATAGACAACCCAAGATCTCATATGCTGAATTAGCATTGCATGCTACATGGCTTCATGAACAAGAACTGCAGTGTATCTAAGAAAAGACATCTTTCCTTAAAGGGATGATGATTGCTCAGTGTTAGAATTTTCCCCTCTCACATGGGACATCTAAGTGTCATTCTCATCCAGTGCACTTCATATGCAATCACCATACAGTTTTCAGTGGAGGCATGAGTATCTTATGATGCTGCACAGATTTCAGCAGTTTCCAGACTGAGACAGACTAGAATCTGCTACTTTAAGAAACAGTCAATAAAAACTCTGTGGATCGTAGTAATTAAGTATACTTCACCTATCCTTGTGTTCAGAATGGAGGTGAGGAAATCAGACTGGGAGAAAAGTATTGCACCCAACTTAAATACAATGGATGTAGAGGTAATTAATTAAGACTGGTATTGTTGACAGGCAAATTCAAGACACGCAGACTCAAATGTCACATGCAAAACGACAAGTCCAGCAGGGTCACTATGAGTCAGAATGGACTTGATGGCAGTGGGTTTGGTGTTTTTGGCTTTAACATATAATACACTGGTGAATATCCATCATGTTAATAATGAACAAATAAAACTGATAATTGTGTCACTAATTAATTATCTTAAATTCATTTATATCAGTTTTATTCTGACTCCTAGATGACCTGCTTAATGTTCTCCCAAAGTTACCAGTAAAGCTAAAGAGAAGTAGAATTTTGGTCATGGTATTCAACAAAGGAAGAACATAAAAGCAAACAATGCATAGTATAATTAGTGTTAAAAAATCAACTGACTTCATGACGATTACTAGATTGGGGGTCCTCTGACAGGTTAAGAGATGATTCTTAAAAATAATAATAATAATAATAACTACCTAGGAGGCAGCATAATGATTTTGCAATATTATATTATCCATTTGGTTCTTGTATAGCTCAGCTTTTTCATTTTGCAGCAGAAACCAATAGACAATCTGCTCTATCCATAGCAGAAGAGAAATAGGTAATTAATATTTATAGGACACTTATGTCACACTAAGCAAAGTACTAAATATTTTACATTCCACAGTGTCTGTATAATCTTAAAAGCTAATGTAGGACATTACAGCTCAAAAAATTATTAGTAATTTTTTAAATAAAAACTTGTACTGTAAACTTGGGAAATTGAATCTGTACTTTACTTATACTAGAAACATAGTTGAATGTTATTGACAAGTAATTTATTTTGCCATAATAGCATGCTTGTATTTGGAGAGAAGGACCCCTACTGGCATAGTGATTGAAGAGCTCTGTTGCTAACGACAAGGTTGGTGGTTCAAACCCAACAGAGTTTCAGTAGGAGCAAGATATGGCAACATGCTTTCATAAAGATTTACAAACTTAGAAGTCTTACAAATTTCCACTCTGTCCTGTATTTCTATTCTGTGCTTTAGGGTTTCTATGACTTGGAATTGACTCAATGGCAATGGGGTATTTTAGGAATGTGGAGAGAAGATAGAAAGGTCATTTCTAGCAAAATAATGGTGTAGCTATCCCTGAAACAATATAACAACAGAATGCCTTGCTATAAGCCACCTGAAAACCAAAACCAAACTCACTGTAGTCAGTTGATTCTGACTCTTAGTGACCCTATGAGACAGGGTAGAAGTACTCCACAGAGTTTCCAAGGAGCACCTGGCAGATTCAAACTGCTGGCCTTTTGGTTAGCAGTCACGGCACTTAACCACTACACTACATGGTTTTTTGAAACCCTGGTGAAAGTCATGAATAAAATTCAGCAATAACCCAAGGATAAAGCATTTTTGTCTGTTTTGTTCAATGCCCTATTTCTTAAGTTTAGAATTAATAACTGGAAGAGAGAAGATCCTTAATAAATTGTGGTTGACTATGTAAATACATACCCTAGGTTTATGAGAAGAAGCAGAATTTCCTATGATTACAAATAGCGAGGGAATAAAAGTTAGAGCAGTAAACATGAGCTGAAATTGAACACCATGTGTGGGGGTGGAGGAGGAGGCAGTTCTCAGGGACTGTATGAGGACAGGAGTGGCACCACTTAGAAAGGAGTGAGTGATCCTGGAACTGAGGCGGGTGTTTGATTGTTCCTTGCTTCAAAATAAGTGTATGCACTCAAATGTAGTATCCCCCACCAAAAAAAGCTTCCCTCAAGTCATTTCCAACTCACTGTAACCCTACGGACAGAGTAGAACAGCTCCTTAGCATTTCCATGGAGACCAGCAGATTTGAATTGCCAACCTGTTGGTTAGCAGCTATAACACATAACCACTATAGCGACCCAGGTTTCCACACCAAACTCATGACAGTCGAGTGGATTCCCACTCACAGCAATCCTGTACAACAGACCAAAACTGCTCCATAGGGTTTCCAGAGAGTAGCTGGAGGATTCGAACTGCTGGTTAGCAGTCATAGTTCTTAACCACGGAACCACCAGGGCTCCTTAGGAAATGGAAAACCATGCAATTAGCAGGTCCTAGTTTACACATGCACAGGTTTAGGAACATATAAAACTTATGTGATATTTCTGTATACTAAAATAATCTTTTGAAGGAAGCATCCAAGTCAATTCTGAAACATAGCAATCTTGTAGGACATGCGTAGATTTTGGACCATGTGGAATGAGTGTGTGGAAAACAATCGGGTTTCCAAGGAGAGGCTTGTGGATTCAAACTGCTGACCTACTGGTTAACAGCCTAGGTTTTTAACCACTGCAACATTAAGGCTTGTATATAAATGTATGTTCATAACTTTTTATGTAAGTCTTCTGAAAAATCTAAGCTTCCCCTGTATCTAGCACATTGCTGTGTACATGGGAGGCTACTAATGAAAGAATCATTTGATGTTGCTTGTCTGATGTCACTGACCAATTCTGACAGGCCGGCTCCTTAAAACTGTATGACTCAATTTCAAATGCATGAGTACATTATTCAAGTCATTTTTTAAAATACATTTAAAAACATTACAAATTACTGTAAAAATGTGAAAAAATGAGAAATTGCACAGATAAAATTTATGTTTCACAAATGCAATTGTTTTTAAAGTCTGTTTAAAACATTACTTAAATAATTCATCACTGAAGCTTGAATGAGTTTTACCTAATATGCCAAAACTGTAATTAAGGCAAAGATGCAGTCTGTATACAAAGCATACTTTCATATTTATGTTTGTGTTTTAGAATATAACTTTCTGTTGAGGAATAATCATATGAATGTTTGTGCCATGGTCTGTTTCTCTGACTCTCAGAATCCCACCCTATCTTTGATTGCTACAAGCCAACCAAGGGCGACCAACTGATTTTGTTTTCTAGGAAAATAATATTTTGCAGATCTTACAAATTATTTTCAGTGTCCTTTTGTTTGTTTTTGTTTTTCTCCAACCTCAGACCACAAGTAACTGGTGTAAATTCGACTAAAATCAAACCTATTGCCATCAAATCAATTCTGACTCATAGAAATCGAAAAGAACAGATTAGGACTTCCCAATGTGGTTTCCAAGGAGTGACTGGTGGATTTGAACTACCTACCTTTTGGTTAGCAGTTGAACATTAACCATTGTGCAGAGCTCCATACCTGACAGAGAATTAGGTAATTTATTAGTACTAAATAGCTCCTGGTGGAAAAGACACACATTAACTAAGTTTTCTGTTGACTTCCCTTGCCCTTAAGGTATCTACTAAGGAGCACCGTCCTTAGAGGAAAAATCATCCCCCAGCCAAAAAAAACATCGTCAGCAAGTTAATTTCAACTCATTAACAAACCCATAGGACAGAATAGTACTTCCTCAGAGTTTCCAAGGAACACCGGTTGGATCCGAACTGCTGGTCCTTTGGTGAGTAGCCATATCTCTTTAAAAAAGCTACACTACTAAATGACCAGCAAATTCCATGAGACTGGTGACTTAGCCCCCATGCCGTCCAGTCAGTACTGGCACATAGTGACCCTCTAAGGCAAAATAGAACTGCTCCATAGGGTTTCCAGGGAATGGCTGGTGGATTTAAACTGCCAGCCTTTTTGGTTAGTTGCTGAGGTATTAACCACTATGACACCAGGGCACCTTGAGCATAATTGAGACCCTTTAAATTTGCACTAGAAACTTAGCTTTAATCTAATTAAAAATTTGAATAGGTATATGGATACTTCTCAACACATTGCCATCATCTTGTATTTTGGTGCTTTCTTCTTTGTTGTAGTTTCTGAAGATTAATAACCCGATTTCATCCACAGATATACTTTTCCCTGGATATCTTTTACAAGCATGATAAAAAAAAAAACATATGAAATGTCAACTGAATTTTAAGGTGTATAGAAGAAACAGTGAATATTCTTAATCCAGCAGAGCTATGTAGATAACACATGAAGGAAAAAGGTTTGGCTACATATCTAGGAAGTTACATTTTGGGTGCTGTAAGAACATGGGGAGAAATCAATAGCAACTGCAAAAATTGACTTTTGGGTGGTGTGTTCATATTTTCAAAATATGACTCTAACCGCAATTGGAAAATGTCTTTTATGAACTAAATTTGAACTCAAAAGTTTAGCTTATTAAATGTTGCATCCCACTTAAAATGGTTTAAGAAAATATAAACCTTTGTGTTGCATATACCATCACTCAGAATAAAAGGGAAAAGAGCATAGTTTACGGGGCAGACTTCAATATCTCATGCCCTTTTCACCAACTGCTCTGTTTACTAAATCTTGTTGTGTTTGTGCCTGCTTAGTCACTTGAAGCATATTCAGAATTAGATTTAAATCACTTTAAGTATTTCTTTAATTGCAGCCATTTCAAGTACCACTGTGATAAGACCAAATAATGTGTAACTAATCTCATTATAATCTCATCTCTACTGTGTTGGGAGACAGCATAGTATCTGCAGGCTTTGCGAATCATCAGAGAAAGGGATACGCTACAACCTCTGAGACCTAAGGATATTTAACTTGGCTTAAAAAAAAAATGTATGTTAATAAGTAACATTATCTTGAGGTTTTATCCGTTGGTCTATTTCACTTCAAAGGAGACTATGGATATACATTCCTATTTCCTATATCAAAATATACATGAATTATGCTTGACATTTTCCAGCACTGTAGTATTTATTATTATAGAATAATATATACTTCTAGTATTCAAATATGTTGTTGTCAGATGTCATCCAGTTGGCGTCCCACTCATGGTGGCCTTATGCATAATGGAATGAGTGCTTCCTGGTCCTGTGCCATTCCCCTGTTGCAGATGAGACTATTTGGAACTACAGAGTTTTTGTAAGGTATTTCTTCCCCGTCCATCTAAGTATAAATAGTTGAAACGTGCTTAGCATCATAGCAACACTCAAGCCTTCGCTAACCAAGCGTGGTGGCTATGCATTAAATGCGATGGTCAGTAATCAAACTTGTCTTCAACATGCAAGGTGAGAACTAAACCACCCCTGTCCCTTAGTAAGATATAATAAACCTTTTTACAGTATCACTCCTTCAGTCTGCCCAGTAAAATATGGCCCACCTATAGCACAAAGGGAAGCTCTGTTAGCATAGTGCTTAAGTGCTACTGCTACTAACCAAAAAGTCAGCAGCTAGAATCCACCGGGCTATCTTTGGGAACCCTATGGGGCAGTTCTACTCTGGTTCTAAGGTCACAATGAGTTGGGATCAACTCAGTGGCAACAGGCATGGTTTCTGTTTTATAGTACATGACGTCTCTCATTGGGAACATTACAGTCGATTTCTATTTAAGTAAGCTGAAATTATTAGCCAGGGTAAAGACATTACAAAAATACATAAAAAAAGAGAAAGCCAAGTGCCATCGAGTCACATCCAACTCATGGTGACCCTAAAGAATAAACTAAATTTGAATTTGAAAATATGTGTAAAAGAGAGAATTGTTTCCGCATCCTCAATGAGTATACTGAAGAACTCTGTTTCAATGCATTGTGTGTCTCCTGATACATCCTCCTCCCTTCTTTCTGCTTTTGTTTTTATGTATTTTTTCAGCACTTCATATTTTTTTGATCCGTATTAGTAATTTGGAAACCCTCGTGTCATAGTGGTTAAGTGCTTCATCTGCTAACCCACAGGTTGGCAGTTCAAGTCAGCCAGGTGCTTCTTAGAGATTCTGTAGAGCAGTTCTATTATGTTCTATAGGGTCACTGTGAGTCAGAATTGACTCGACGGCAGTGGGTTTTGTAAGTAGTCTGGGTGAGTGACATGTCTTTCTTTCCAATATCATCTTGGGCCAACAAGTTAAAATCTCAGTTCCTCCGAGAAAATTCTAGATGGCAAATTAACTTGCGCTTTGCTTCTTTCTCTTTTTCTAATCATTCAGCTAAGATACAATCTATAACCTGCTCTGATAGGATATCTATTCTTGTTTAATTACTGTCTTGATTTCAGCATTTCAGGTTGTGAAATTGTTACTAACGTGTTCTGGGTTTATTTTTCTCTGTATTTTTTACTTGACAGGATATCAACCTCTCCTTAATTCAGGAGTATGAGTCGTAAAACTAAATCCCAGGTCACTAAAGGCATTCATATGCATAGTCGTGAAACAATGGTGAGAAACTTGTACAACTAGAACTTGGATACTTTTTCTAAAACTATTCAAATTTTTAGAAAACAGTACAGTAGATAATTCAAACGTAACATGCGCTCCTAGCATAAAGTAATTTGTAGAATAGGAGATACATTTACCTCAAAATTCTAAGCAGTAATAACACTGCCAGGATGAGAATTCCAATCAGTTGCATCAGCCATTCTATGAGTTGTTGGGGCTTGGTGTCATAAAGCCAGTTCTGACGCACAGTGGCTTTGTGCAACAGAAAGAAACACTGCAGGTCCTGTGCTAACCTCACAATTTGTGCCCATTGTTACAACTACTGGTCAGTCCTTGCGGATCTTTGTATTTTTCATTGATCCTCTACCAAGCATGCTGTACTGCTCCAAAAACATCATTACACACTTCTCCAGCACATAATCCTGATAATGTGTCCGAAGTACACATTCTGACTGAACCTCTTTCAAGACAGATGTGATCATTCTCCTAGCGGTCCAAGGTATATTAAATATTATTAGCCAATATCATAATTCAAAGACATCAACTGTTCTTCTGTATTCCTCATTCATTTTGCAGACTCTGCATGGCATACGAGTATTGCCAATTTAGTTCAAGAACTGATCCTAGAAAAAGGGTTACTTAACTCATTGCTGAATAACACTACAGTTACCTTTGGAGCACTCCCCTTGGGAAGCTACGTGCTGATGCCTGTGCCTAGTCTACCTTTCAAAGCAATTTTGAAACTCTTTTCTGGAATGACCATCAGAGCTGTCATTGTATTACCCTTGACATCTCGAATGTCATCCAAATATCTTTCTTTCAGTATTTCTTTTATCTTCAAGTAAAGAGAAAAGTTACTGGGGGACATATCAGGTGACTAGGTAAGGTGTTCTAGTACAGTTATTTGGTTACTGGCTAAAACCTCCCGCACAGACAAGTACACAATTAAATTTGGGAACTTGCCACCATGCCACCATGCACAATGGCCATTCCAGAAAGCTTTGAAGGGCAGACTAGTCACAGGAAAGGGTGCATAGTTTCCCAAGGGAAGTAGTTTGAAGGTGACTGTAGTGCTATTCAGCAACGGAGTATGCAGCACTTCGAACAATTACATTTGTCGACTTGAAATTACTATGGTTTAGGTCAGGTGCACCTTAGCCTCTAAAGTGATGACTTTCTTTTTTTTTACTTTTAGCACTTTAAAGAGATCATTTGTATCAGATTTGCCCAATGCAATACTTTTATTTCTTTACTGTTCCTTCTGTGGTGTTGATTAAGGATCCAAGTGAAAAGAAATCCTTAAAACTTCCGTATTTACTTTGTTTATCATGTTGCGTGTTGGTTCAGTTATGAAGATTTTTGTTTTCTTGATGTTGAGTTTAAACTCACACTGAAGGCTGTGGTCTCTGATCTTCATCTGTAAGTGCTTCAAGTTCTCTTCACTTTCAGCAAGGAAGGTTACAACATCCATGTACTATAGGTTTGCTAAGAAGTCTTTCTTCAATCCTGATGCCATGTTCTTCACATAGTCCAGCATCTTGGATTATTTGCTCAAAGATCAAGTATGTAGAGTGAAAGAACACAACCCTGAAGCACATGTTTAGTGATTTTTAAATTACGCTGTATTCCACTGTTCTGTTTGAATGACCGCCTCTTGGTCTATATGCAGATTCCATACAATCACAATGAACTGTTTTGAAATTTCCATTGCTCATAACATTACTATTAATATATTATGAGCTACACAGGAAAACACCTTTGCATAATCAAAAACAAAACAAAACAAAACAAAAAACAAGTAAACATCTTTCTAGTTTACTTTGCTTTCAGCCAAGACCTATCTGACATCAGCAATGATATTCCTTGTTCCGCTTCCTCTTTTTAATCTGGTTTAAATTTTTAGCAGCTCCCTGTTGATATAATCCTGCTGCCATTTTTTGAATTATCTTCTGCAAAAGTTTACCTGTGTATGACATTAATAATAATCTTCAAGGGGTCAAAAATGTTCCAAAGGTTAAAGAACTTCCAAAGATTCCTATGTTTATTAAACTTGCTAAAAACTGGGGTACCTGCAGTGTTTTTATAAAATAACAATTTGGCCTAAAATCTAGCTTTTAGTCTAATCTATAAGTTTTTGGTCCTTAAAAGTGATTGCACATAGATAAATGTTAAAATGATCCTAATGCCTAAGGCAAAATGGGCCTTGTTAACATCCCCACTAAGTTATTGTTTGACTTATAGAAACAGATTTTCTCAAGCTCAGTTCTCAAAAGAAGGTCTTAGGGCAATGGCCTTGGTAGGTCATTCCAATTCCAGACACCTTAGAATTCTAGGCTCCAGGAGAATCAAAACTTTCTCAAAAGTAACTATCTAAGAATCAAAGATAAAAATAAACAGCTAAAATTTCCCTCTTGTATACCACTTTTCCTCTGAATCTCCCTGCTTCCCTGATTCAGGACTGGTTGTGTTGGATCCTACTTCTACCCACACCAGTTGGTGATATCAAACCAGTTTAGAGAATTCTTACCTCCTTTTCTCATCAGTCCAGAACCTAGCTGCTCCATACAGCCCTTTTTCTCAGTAAATGCCAGTCATAAGTTAAGGAGTTTATGTAACTTTTCTCCACTGCAGACCTTGCAAGTTAGAGTTAATGTGATTTCACTTCCACTCTCTCTTTGAACTTGCAGCCTCAATTCCTCCTTAGGCCTAATAATTTGTTTCAGTGACTCAGCAGGTCCTAAGAAAGGGCCATTTTTAATACAGCAGAAAAAGTATACAAACACAAAAAGGATATATAAGACAGGTCTGGTACCAACATCTCTGAGCAGAGCTTCCTGTTTGCAGGGATGTCCCCAGAGATGAACAGTCTTCCCAACACATCTTAGAAATGTCAGGGAATTTCAGTGCCCAAGACCTTTATTTTCTTATGATTAGTTAATGATTAGGGCGTCTCTGGATATGTATGATTGATCAAATTAATCAATATGCATAATTGACTGTATCATCTCTCCATCTTTCTTGAGTGTGGTGTTTGGGGCTTCTACTGTATTTTCATCTGAAGACATCTTCATTGCTGGATAAATTGATTCTTCATCTCACAAATACCTATAAGCAATTAAAAACAAACAAGAAAACACTAGTTTGATTATCTCAAGTGACTTCACTTAAAATATTTATTTCTTATAAGTCAGGGACTTTGTCATCAAGGCTAAAGTAGAAATAAATTACTCCTTAAGATTTATATACAGTGAAAACTGGAAAAAAATGGGTGATATAAATGACGGATTGCTCAACAGAAGAATAGAATTGCTCAATAGAAGAAAATCAACTGTAATTTATTAATTATGAAAGAAATATAAAGTAAAAAATATTTTCTTTCACAAAATAAAGTAATACAAACATACTACCTGACTCAATGGCACTTGTTTTGTTTTTTCTTTTTTTGGTTTTTAACATGCTACCTACAAGAGAGTATACTAGACGTTGAACGATAGCCTAGCACTATGAAAAAACATAGAACTCTGACTAACTCAGCAATCACAACCAAGGATAGGTCATAATTTTTGCATAAAATTAGGTCCTACAGGTGAATAAAAGCTAATACGAACTGCCTACTTGCATAATGCCACCTGACTGAGGACCAGATTTGCCCTTTAGGCAAAATTTGAACACTTGAGAAGATATTACCAACAGGAGTATTTACCAGTAAGAAAGAAAGGGAGAGGGAAAAAAAAAAAATAGAGATCAAAGGAATGGTTTCACATTAAGATCATAAATTAAAGGAAGGGTTCTCAATGAGAGAGGAAAGGAGAGTCAGAAACATTTGTTGAAATAACTAAAAGAATTTCAAGACTTATTCTCTCACAGAGGAAATGGTAAACTGCAGTTTCTATTTAACAAGGACATCAACTGCTGTGTATACTTACAAGCCTCCCTCAAATCTCATGATGGCCTGATCAGTTACACTTACAGTAGGTTCAAACTTATACTCACATGTGCTCTTACACTCTCACACGCACACATACACTACCACTCACAATGTACTTCATATTTGCACCCATGCTCAGTCTCACTCCTACTCACATGCCACCAGAGAGACATTAATCTAAATCCTATGGAGACTGAAAATGATTGCACAAAACTGCCTTTAAGAAAAAAAGAAATGAACATTTGCAATTGCTGGCAGATGGTTTAGGAAGTTAATATTTACATTTGGAGAGATTTGGCAATTACAATGTATCTACCAGCATTTTTCAGTTTGTAATGAGTCCATCCAATCTATTTGGAATACAACTCAATTTTTCAAATTTTGCAAAGAAAAACTTTTCTGGATTCACAATTGCTGTCACAAATAGCATTTCAGTAACACAAATAATATCAAAATGAGGAAGCTTTACAGCTGAGCAAAATATCACATTTGCATGTTTATTCTCCCCTGTGGAACATTATCAATTTTGATAATAAAACATTTCTTTCTCTTTTTGAAAATTACTTACCTGATTGACCACATGGAAACTTTTAGTTATCTGACCCTTTCAAAAGCAACAGAAGCAACTGGTATTTGGGAAACCTACACTCAGAATTAATGAAAGGAAGAGAATACTAGTATTTATGACACCTAGGTACTGGAGTGGAAACTCTGGTGCTCTGGTGGCATTGTGGTTAAGTCCTATGGCTGCTAATCAAAAGATTGGCTGTTCAAATCCACTGGGCACTCCTTGAGAACTCTATGGGGCAATTCTCCCCTGTCTTGTAGGGTCACTGTCATGAATTGACATGTCTTCCCCCCAAATCTGTAACAATTTGGCTGGGCAATGATTCCTGGTATTGTGTGACATCCTTCCTGTTGTAAATCCTGCCTTTATGAGTTAGTGAGGGTGGATGTGCTGCAGGTGAATCGATGGGTCAGGACATATGCATGAATTGTATTGTGGCTTGGGACCACTTCTTGGGATATAAAACAAAGGGAGCCAAGCTGAGGTTTGGGGATCTTGTGCCACCAAGAAGCAGTACTGGGAGCTGAGCATGACTTTCAGGAAGGACAAGGGTCATTGCACCTCAGAAACTTGCACTCCAGGGGAATATTGACAGACTTTCCTCAAGTGCCAGCAGAGAAACACTTCCCCTGGCACTGACACTCTGAATTTGGACTGTGACAAATAGCATTTCTCCTTTTAAAGCCATCCACTGGAGGTATTTCTGTTAAAGCAGCTCTAGATAGCTAACACAGTCGCTGTGAATCAGAATCAACTCTACGGCAGTGGGTTTGGCTTTAGATACTGGACTAAAGTCTGCAACAGGTGTGATACAAACAACCTCCTTGAGGAAGACCTGAGTTCTATTCTTGTTCCAGGAAAAAGCAAAAGGCTTTGGGGTGCCAGTTAATTGCACTGACTCAAAAGTATTGCCTTTAATGTTAGGATCTTCAACAAGATTATTTGTATTGTCACATCCAGATTTAAATTTATATTGTTGTATAGGATTAATCGTGTACACCAATATCATTAAACCCTGGTGGCATAGTGGTTAAGTGTTATATCTGCTAACCAAAAGATCAGCAGTTCAAATCTGCTAGGCACTCCTTTCAGACTTTATGGAGCAGTTCTACTGTGTCCTATAGGGTCACCATGAGTCAGAATCAACTTGATAGCACTGAGTTTATACGAATATGATAACTGTGTTTTAACATAGTAGAAGATTACTTTTTCTTATGTTTCATTTTATATCTAATGCTCTTCCTTTGGGTTGGGAAAGCAAAGACTACATGTTGTTACATACAAATGTCTGTCTTTACCTCACAGGAACCTGCCACCTATCTGCCACAGGTTTCATCCTAAATTCTAGAGAAAACAGACTAGGAAGAACAGCTTGGCAGCCTAATCTCAAAATCCAGCCACTGAAAACCATGGACATCACGGTGGTCCCCTCTACAATTGATCGTGAAGATGGTGTAGGATCAGGCAGCATTTCACTCAGCTGTGCTTAAAGTCATTACAAAACGGGGACTCAACAGCAGTTGACAACTGCTTCACTCAATTAAAAATAGCAAACTTTGTATCAATATTATCACTTATAAAGTGATTCCACAAAAACAAGTTTGATTAATCTTTATGAAATGGAGATCTACAATACTCAAGTAATGTAGTAATTTATTGTGAGTTTCATTGTCAGGTATTGTCTAGTGTGTTCTAAATGATGGTGACTCCACACACAACAGAAAAAAAAAACAGACCTGTGCAGACTTAGGCCATCCTCACAATCATTACTATGTTCCAGCCTATTGTTGCAGTTGCTGTGTCAATCCATCTCATCGAAGATCATTGTCTTTTACACTGACCATTTCATGTAAGAAGCATGATGTCCTTTTCTAGTAAATAGTCCTTTCCTGATAATTTGCCCAAGGTAAGTTAGATAATGTCTTACCATCCTTGCTGCTAAGGAGCATTCTGCCTGTACTTCTTCCAAGATGGATTTATTTATTCTTTTTTTTTTTTTTTGCTTTAACAAAGGAAAGGTTATTCTTACACAGTCTGGTAGGCTACAAGTCCAAATTCAGGATGTCTGCTCCAGGGGAAGTCTTTTTACTGTGTTGGCTCTAGAGTAAAGTCCAGTATTGCATCAGTCTTTGTTCAGGGAGCATGTTGGCACAGGAACCTCAGGTCTGAAGGAAATGCTTTTCTCCTGGTACTGCTTTCTTGATGGTGTGAGGTTCCCAATTCTCTCTCTCTCTTTTTTTTTTTTTATTATGACTGAGTGAAAATGTACGTTCCCATATAAATTTACATGCCCACCTATACTCAGCTTCCACTGCTCTCCCTACCCGGTGACAGCACACTGTTACTCTCTGCTCCATACACGTCTCATCCTCCCAACAGTCTCCTTTCCCCTCCACTCCACCCACTCTCCTTCCTCCAGCCAGAAGTCAGCAGGACGATATCCTATTGATGCATAGAACCATAAAGTGCATCCAGTATATGGTCACTCTGCATCATCAAGTCCAATCTATTCATGTCCAAAAAGTGGACCGTTTTTTATGATTTATGGACAAGGGCAGCATCAGGGCCAGGGGCCATGATCCCAGGGGAACCCTGAAGCCACTGGACTATTAACTGTGGTCTTTTAGTGGAGATCTCAGGGAGCACCCCTTTTTATTCTTGTGTTGCCAGTGAGACTCAACTTAGTGAGCTCCATCATGGCTATCACTGGTGGTGGTTTGGCACCATCCAGTTCTTCTGGTACCAAGTCGATGTAGGCGCCCACTCATGTGGGTCTCTCTGTCTTCTGGGTTGTCTTTCCCCCATGTTGTTTTGGTCCTCTGTGAGCATCCATTCCTGTTGAGTTGGGACCATTTGCTGTGCCCTCGGATGGCAGCTTGGCAGCTTTTAAGACCCCAGATGCCACTCACCAACGTGAGGTACAGAGAGTCTTTGTTCTTCTGGCAGTCTGTGATACATTAAATATACTTTGCCCATACAATAATACAAATGCATCAATTCTTCTTCAGTCTTCCTTATTCATTGTCCAGTTTTCCCATGCATTTAAGGCAGTTGAACATACCAAGCTTTGGGACAGATTCATCATAATTCTCAAGGTGACATGCTTGCTTTTTAACACTATAAAGAGGTCTTTTGCAGTAGATTTGCCGCATGAAATGCGTCATGTGATTTCTTGACTGCTACTTCCATGGGCGTTGATTGTAGATTCAAGTAAAATGAAACTCCCGCAACACCAATATTTTCTCCATTTATCATGTTGCTGCTTGTTGGTGCAATTGCATTGATTTATGCTTTCGGTATGTTAAGGTGTAATCCTTACTAAAGCTGTGGTTTTTGATCTTCATCAATAAGTACTTTAAATTCACTTTCAGCAATCAAAGTTGTGTCATCTGCATATCATTTTTTTTTAATGATTTTTCTTCCAATTCTGATGTTGTGTTCTTCTTCATATAGTCCTGCCTTTCAGGTTATTTTCTCACTATACAGATTGAATAAATGTAGTCGAAGGATACGTCTCTGAAGTACATCTTGACTAATGTTAGTTTATACAGTTTCCTTGTGTGTTGTTTCAAAGACTGCTGTGGTGGCTACGATTGCATCACCTTGGCTGGACAATGATTCTCCACGTTTCGCAGCCATATCAAACGGCAGGGGTGAGGCCTGTGGTGACTTCTTACTCCTCAGCTCCCGCCTCTCCACCTTCCACCACTTGTTTCCTGTCTTCTCACATTTTGAGCAGTTCTAGCTCTCTTCTCTTTTCACGTGTGGTTCCTGGGACTCGAACTAGCAGCTGTTGGGTTCATCAGCTTTTACAGCGGGAGAGTGAGATTCCCATTCCCTGACCTGCCGATCTTTGGTTTGCCAACCCCTGCAGCTCCCTGAGTCAACACAAACCTTGTAGTCTTGAGTGCCACTTGGTATCCACCAACCTACACAGACTGTGATCTAGGCCTCTAATCTCTGACATTTGGCTCACCAGCTCCCCATGGCCATGTGAGTCTTGTGTCAGAACTTGAGATATTTAGCTTCTACAGTTGTGTGAGCTGCTTTCTTTATATAAATCTTTCCATGTGCTTATACGTGTTACTGATTTTGCTTCCTTAGAAAACCCAGCCTAAGACAACTGCCTCTTGGTCTATGTAAAAGTTGGCATAAACACAGTTAGCCAAGCCAGCCAAGTGCCGTCGAGTTGGATCCATTTTCACACTTCACAATATTATCTGTAATTTGTCATTCACACAGTCAAATACCTTTGCGTGGCCAATAAAACACAGATAAACATTTTTCTGTTTTCAGTCTCACTGACATCAACACCATTCCTCATTTTCTTCTGAATCTTTAATTTTTGAGCTCCCTGTCAATGTACTGCTGCAATCGTTTCTCAATTATCTTCAGCTTCATTTTACTTATATGTGATATTAATGCTATTATATGATATTAATGATATAATAT
Organism: Heterohyrax brucei; assembly: GCA_028571685.1. Classification (NCBI taxonomy): domain Eukaryota; kingdom Metazoa; phylum Chordata; class Mammalia; order Hyracoidea; family Procaviidae; genus Heterohyrax; species Heterohyrax brucei. The sequence goes on along the minus strand of CM053159.1, from coordinate 50,350,996 downwards.
TCACATTCCACTGGTTATCCTTTCTTTGCAATAAGCACATATATGGATCTCTTCCATTTGGTTGGCCAGGTTTCAGTCTTCCAAATTTGTTGCCGTAGGTGGATGAGTGTTTCCAACATTGCGTCTGTTTGTTGAGACACCTCAGTTGGTATTCTGTCAATTCCTGGAGACTTGTTTGTTTGCTTGTTTGTTTTATTTTGCCGTTGCCTTCAGTTTAGCTTGGATTTTTTTTTCCCCCTTCAGTACTATCAGTTCTCAATGACATGCTAAAACCTGAAAGGGTTGAGTGTCAGCTTTTTCTTTTTGGTACAGGAACTGTGTATTCCTTCTATCTGCTTTTGATATTTCTTGCATCATTGACATTTTTTGCCTATAATATTCTTCAATAGTACAAGTCAAGACTAGAACTTTTTTCCAGTTCTCTCAGCTTGCAAAATGCTGAGTGTGTTTTTCTCTTCTCTTTTGCTAACTGCAGGTCTTCGTACAATTCAGTATTTTACTTTGCCTTCTTGAACCACCTCTTGAAATCTCTTGTTCAGTTTAGAACAGCCTGCTTAGAGGACAAGCATCTGAAGAAGACAGTTTTTGGAAAAGTAGAAGGCTCATTTTTTCTTTGTAATTTCTGAAGTGCGTTTTAATAGTGTCACATACAAAGATGTCAACTTAATTTTACTTGGAAGAAAAGCTGAATTAGAAAGTTTGTTTTATACAACTACCTATAAGAGGATATTAATACTTTTCGTTGTTATCCCTATTATCTGCCCTGTCACTAGTACAACTGTAACTGAAGGCTTCTGCTCTGTACATTCTGTGAACTTCGTATGAAAAGAGACACCACATACAATGTGCAGGCTGCTCCAAAGAGTGAGGATGTAAGAACCCTTAAGCCCTACATAACTAGATCCTGCTTCCTAAATCACTCATTAGTCAAGTTGCTCCCACTATGGGATAGAGAGAGAGGATTATAAAGGAAAATAGTGGAAGGGTCTTATAATACTCTCTTTGCAGTGTGGTAGAAGCATCTTGTCTACTGAAGAAACATGGCAAGTGGGTATTTAGATCTCTGCTCAGTGCTCATGTTTAATGATGAAAACTCAAAAGGTTTCTTCCCCTTGCTGAACAAGCAAGGCAAGCATGTGCTTAGGGCATTGGCAAAACAGGAGAAAGTATTGTCCAAAGCAAACATCCACACATGCGAATAAACAAAACACACAAAAAAGCAATCATTGTGGGAGAAGGTAACTGGTAGGTCACTGAATGAAAGTCATGCCAGCAGCTCCAGTGAGTGAGAATATGCCAGTCAGCAGTTAAGTTCTTCCTGGGTCTCAAGCATTCCCATGTGCAAGATTGTTGTGAGATCACTACCACATCAACACTTTCATTTTCATCTGTCTACTATGGCCACCTCCCATTTAATTGAAACTCCTTTTCTTGGCAGAAACCCTGATGGTATAGTGGTTTAAGTGCTACAGCTGTCAATCAAAGGGTCAGCAGTTCAAACCTATCAGACACTCCTTGGAAACTCCATGGTGCAGTTCTACTCTGACCTCTAAGGTCGCTGTGTGTTGGACCCAACTCAATGACAGTGGGTTTTATCTTGGCATATCTCTTGGAAGTATAGTATTTCTTTCTAACAAGGAAGAGATGGGTGGGCTGTCAACTCTAGCTCTTATTACATTCAACTGCTCAAAATTTCATAATCCTTTTCGTCTCATTCTGCTAAAATGGTAAATGTCACTTTGGTTTAATTACTAATGCCACTTTGGTTTAATTACTAATGCTATAGTTGCATTTAAAAAGAAGTTGAATCATGGATAGCTACGACATGTACACATACAGACATCAATATATATGTATACATGCAACTCAAGGAGGCTTTGTAGTGCAAAGTTTAAAGACTGGACTGCTAACCAAAAAGTTGGCAGTTGGAATGACTCTTCAAGAAAAAAAATGTGGGAGTCTGCTTTCATAAAGATTTATAAACTTGGAAGCTCCATAAACTTACAGTAAATTGTAATTGACTTCACAGCATCGGGTTTATTTTTGTGTGTATGTACTTTGCATATCCCATTTGAATGTTTCAGTGAACAGAGATAGGGACACCACAGATTTTGTGTACTTAGGACCTTCACAAACTTTAATCTGGCCTGACCATGAGAATTCAAATACAATATTCTCCTCAACAATAAAAAGAAAAGATTAATAAATAATTAAAACTCACCATTTCAGTTTTATCATGGGAATTAAGTAATCTAGCTTATACCAAGAAATCAGCACAAAAATATTACCAGAAAATGGTGAATTATCTTTGACGACTGATTACAGCTTTAAGGAAAAAAAAAAAAAGTCTTTCAATATTAGAGTGTTAATTCTGGATCTACCCTCTATTACCTATTTAATCATGATCAAGTTGGAAGACTTTTTTTTTAATTTGTATATCTGGGAATTAATCTGTGGAGTAGCTGTAAAAATTAAAAAATAATAATAATAATAATAAAACAGAAGGTATATGTAAGCCATTGGAGCTAGAACATGATATAAACTCATAAATCATTCAATAGTGGCAATTGTTTTACTGGATCAGGGCTCAGGTATTGAAAGACTGTCTGCCAAATCAAATGTCATTTCTTAATTCAGTCAATGCAAATTCTTATGTATGCTTAGATCAGCTACTATGTAGGAGGCAGTGTTCTGCACTCATGAGGTATATCAGAAAAATAAAGAGAAAAAGACCCTGTTCTGGAAGAACTAAAATGCCACTGAGACAGAATTTGTGACTGTTCTTGTCACATGCTGAAGAGTCGACTCAGACTCATGTGTGAAAGAATGCAACACTGCCAGCGACTTTACAATTCTCACAATTTTGGCTTCACTTCAGCTAATCATTACAATCACTCTATCAAACCATTTCATTGAAGATTTCCTTTCTTTCCTTGGCCCCCTGCTTTCCCAAGCACAAGGTCCTTCTTCAAGGACGGTTCTACTCTGTCCTGTAGGTATGCTATGAGTCAGAAATGACTCGATGGCAATGAGTACTGAGGATTAAAGTACTTAAAACCTACCACTAAGAACTTGATAGTTACAAAATATGCCTTTTGTGATAGAAATGATGCCAGAGATTGCATTATAGAGTTTAACAAGACCAACGACTTCTTTATTACAAATACTTTATTTCACCAACATAAAAGGCAACTATATACATGGACCTCTGCAGGTGGGGTACATGGGAATCAAATCAACTACATCTGTTAAAGAGACAATGGAAAAGCTCAATGTCATCAGTCAAAATAAGGCTAGGGCCAATTGTGGATCAGACCATGTCTTAGTCACCGGGTACTGTTCTAACAGAAAATACCATGAGTAGAAGGTTTCATGAGGAGAAGCTTTTATTGTCACAGTTTGGTAAGGCACAAATCCATTAACAAGATACAAGTCCATTCAGAATAAGAAATCATCACAGTCCAGTAGGCTGAATACAAATCCAGTGAGAGCATCTTGTCACAGGAACCTCGGGTCCAGAGGACGTGCTCTGCTCTCGGTGCTTCTCTCTCGGTGGTGTGAGGTTCCCAACTTCTTCAGCTCACTTCTCTCCCTTATATTCCACAAGCTTGAATCCTGCCTCACTAACCCAACTGCAAACCATTCTCCATCATCAATATCACAGAGGCACGATTCACAATACATGAGAGGAAGGGCACCATATTAGAACTCTTAACCAAGTCAAACTAACACATACATTTTTGGGGGGACATAATTCAATCCATGATCGACCATCAGAAACTCATATGAAAGTTCAGACTGAAACAAGAAAAGTAGACTAAGTGCACAAGAGCCAGAGTATGGCCGTGAATACATCCGACCTGAATTTAAACATCATATCTAGAGTAGGTTTAATACATTGAATATAATGAGGGAAGGCCAAAAGAGTTGTAGATGACACCAAGAATATCACCATTGAAGTGTGTGACTGTGTGGAGTGGAAAAAACGAAAGGGAAGAACCTGCTTTCATTTTCAAGCTGAAAGAATTGAAGCAAACAATAGAGACTAAAGTTGCAATCTGGAAGAATTGTGTGAGTAAAATAATGAACGATGCAGGAGGAATCAAAAGACGATGGATGAAGCATATTACTACCAACCAAATATCATATATTAATAGATCATATGACCTTAATCTAGGAAAATGCTTTGTACTGTTTCTTCTAGTCTTTAGCAGACTGACTCTTAAGACTCTGACACCCATAGTATTTCTCTTTTCTCCTTCTGCTCAAAATACCTGTCTGATCCCCATGTTGTTGGCTACAGTCAATATCCAAGACTGTTTTTGCATTTCCAACAGCATATTTTTGTTTGCTAATTGTTTTCTACTCTGTAAACATGGACTATTTCATAAAATACTATTTATTCATGCATTGAATAATTCTTTTGTACCAGGTAACTTGCCCATTGCTTTTACTATCCATAAATTTGATAGTCTTACTCTTATTTATAGAACAATGAACCAGTTGGTAGAATGAACAAAATAAATAGATAGATATAGACAGATAAAGAAAGAAAAGAAAGAGGGTGGGAGGTAGGGAGGGAGGCAGGGAGGGAGAGAGGGAAGAAGGACTAATATAAATAAGGTGATGATTAAGGTTGTGTGTCAGCTTGGCTAGGCTATAATTCTTGGTGGCTTGACATAGTATGATGTTATGATTCCTGCTGTGATGAGACTTGATATGATGTGACCACCTCCATGATGGGATCTGCTGTGAGAAGCCAATCAACTGAGAGAGAGTTTCTTTGGGAGTGTGGCCTGCGTGGAATACAAGTGGATATTCTGGCAGGGCTTGTCAGTATTTGTTCATTCTGGATCCTGCAGTTGGAGATTGTTCAGTTGACTTCCAGTTCTTGGGACTTGAGCTACCTGCTTACATGCGGTCTTGCCTACTCATCTTGGGAGTTGTCAGTCTTCATGGCCTATGAGCAAGAGAACTGCCAGTCTTGGGGTCCCTGCAGCTACATGAGTCAGAAGGGGTATCTATCCTGACCCCAAAGTTCAGATATTCCAGCCTCTGCTACTGTGTAAGCCATTTCTATGATACAAAATTCTCTCTCTCTAAGCTTTACCGTCTTTGCTTCTGTAGAGAATCCAGTGTAAGACAAATGTTTTCCAAAAAAAGAAAAGAGTGATGAATTCGACCCAAAATTACAGTTAAAGGAAAAATTAAGGAGCATCATAAAAGAATCAGAAAATCTATATTCATTATTCCTTAATTTAAAATGTTAATTTTCCTTCTAGAAGGCTGTCAATTCTGCTTTCTTAGCTAGACCTAAAATAAAATCTGAAGAAAGTGACAGGTCCACAAGAGCCAGAGTATGACCTTGACTATATTCCTCCTGAATTTAAAGACCACCTCAAGAATAAATTTGATGTGTTGACCATGAATAACTGAAGACCAGATGAATTGTGCAAAGACATCACCCACGAAGAGAAGAAGAGGTCATTAAAGAGACAGGAAATAAAGACAAGACCAAATTGGATGTCAGAAGAGACTCAGAAACTTGCTCTCAAATGTCAAGCAGCTAACTACAAAAGAAAAGAATGGCGAAGTAAAAGACCTAAACAGAAGATTTCAAAGAGCTGCTCAAGAAGACAAAAGAAAGTATTGTAATGACATGTGGAAAGAGATGGAAATGGAAAACCAGCAGGGAAGAACCGGTCCTGCATTTCTCAAGCTGAAAGAACTGAAGAAAAATTCAAGCCTCAAGTTGCAGTAGTGAAGGATTCTACAGGGCAAATGTTAAACAACTCAGGGAGCATCAAAAGAAGATGGAAGGAATACAAAGAGTCATTATACCAGAAAGTACTGGCTGATGTTCAGCCATTTGAAGAGGTAGCGTATGATCAGGAATAGATAGTACTGAAAGAAGAATTGGAAACTGCATTGAAGGCATTGAAAAAGACAAGGCTCCAGGAATTGATGGAACATCAACTGAGATATTTTGACAAACAGATGAAGCACTTGAAGTGCTCACTTGTCTATACCAAGAAATTTGGAGGACTGCTACCTGGCCAACTGACTGGAAGAGATACATATTTACTCCACTTTGAAGAAAGGTGATCCAACCAAATGCAGAAATTACTGAACAATATCATCAGTACAACATGTAAGTAAAATTTGGCTAAAGATCATTCAAAAGTGACTGAAACAATATATTGACAAGGAACTGCCAGAAATTCAAGCTGGATTGGGAATTTGACATGGAACCAGGGATATCATTGCTGATGTCAGATGTATCTTGGCTGAAAGCAGAGAATATCAGAAAGATGTTTACCTGCATTTCATTGATTCTACAAAGGCATTTGACTGTGTGGATTATAAGTTATGGCTAACGTTGTGGGGAATAGGAGTTCCAGAACACCTAAGTGTGCTCTTAAGGAATCTGTATATGGATCAAGAGGCAGTTGTGCAAATAGTACAAGGGGACACTGCATGGCTTAAAGTCAGGAAATGTGTGTGTCAGAGTTGTGCGTTTTCAGGATATCTTTTTATTCTGTATGCTGAGCAAATAATCTGAGCACCTGGATTATACAAAGAAGAATGAGGCATCGGGATTGGAGGATGACTCATTAACAGCCTGTGTTGTGTAGATGACACCACCGTACTTGTTGGAAGTGAAGATTTGAAACACTTACTGATGAAGATTAAAGACCACAGTATGGGTTGCATCTCAACATCAAGAAAACAAAAATCCTCACAACTGAACCAGTAAGCAACATCGTGGTAAATGGAGAAAGGATTGAGGTTGTCAAGGATTTCATTTTCCTTGGGTCCACAATCAATGCCCATGGAAGCAGCAAGGAAGAATTCAAAAAACTCATTAGTCAAGCCAAGTGCACTCACTGGAGTGGGTAAATATGCTGCCAAGGACCCCTTGAAGTATTGAAAAGTAAAGGCATCACCTTGAAGATTAAAATGTGCCATGGTGTTTTCAGTCTCATAGTATATATGCAAAATCTGGACAAAGGACAAGGAAGACAGAAGAAGAATTGGTGTTTTTGAATTGTGGTACTGGGGAAGAATGTTGACTGGCCCACGTACCACCAAAAGAACAAACAGACCTGTTCTGGAAGAAGTACAGCCAGAGTGCTTCTTGGAAGCAAAGATGGTAAGACTACATCTTACATATTTTGGATATGTTGCCAGGAAGGATCAGTCCCTGGAAAAGGACATCACAGTTGGTAGAGTGGAGGGTCAGCGAAAAAGAAGACCCTCAACAGGATGAACTGACACAGTGGCTGCAACAATGGGCTTAAGCATACAAACAATTGTGGACATGGTGCAAGACTAGACAGTGTTTCATTCTGTAGTTCATAGGGTGGCTCTGAGGTGGAACTAACTCAATAGCACCTAACAACAATAACAACCGATGTGCTGCTCTGATAATTCTGCTGTCAGAGTGCACAGAAGTCAATTGCCAAGTCAGCCAATTGCCGTTGAGTCAGACAGAAGTCAATTAGAGAGGCGAATAAAGAAAGGTCTATAGCCAGTGGTCTCTTTTCCTAGTTAAAAAAAAAAAAAATCTAGTTCATGTTTTCTAGAAACACTTTTATCCTATTTGCAAGTTTCTTCATTAGCTTCCTTTAAATTTCAACACATTATCATCAGTGTAAATTTAACAGCACCATATTATTTTTTTCTCTCTATGTTCTTATCAACATCATTTCTATTATTTATTCAAAAACAATTTCTGGATGTCATTGTAGACACAGAAAGTGGAAAACACAGTAAAGTACACAACTAACTGTAACACAGTCACTGCAAATGAGGCTAGGTAATCATTCATTAATTTCTTCTTTCTGTAAGCATTTTTAAAGACCTATTCTAGGCACTGTGGAACACATAAGCTCAAAATATTAACTAAATACTATTATCTTTGAAATCAGAAGTGAGCTATACAGAATTTCTGCTGTCTTATCAAATGACTAAATACTAATAACATTTTAAATCTCTTGTTTTATAGATATGTATTAAGACTTGTTTCAGGGAATAAAAATTGCAGCATGTATCATAGCCCACCAATTGCTATCAAGTCCATTCCAACTTATACGGACCCCATGCATGTCAAAGTAGATCTGTGTTCCTCGGGGTTTTCAATGACAGATAGTTTTGGAAATAAATAATCAAACTTTTCTTCTGATGTGACTTTGAGTAGAATCAAAGTACCAATCTTCTAATTATGTCCCAACATCTTAATTATCTGACCCACTGAGAGACTCCAGCACATGACATAGACCTTGCAATTAGAAATAAAGTCTCATAGATCTCATAATTTTACCTGGAAATCATTACTAATCCTCAGCTACTTATGATCACAACATTGTTGTATAATAAACAATCAAAAAAAAAAAAACTCAATGACATGTGCAGTTATTAACCCCTTAAAAAAAGAAAAAAAAAAAAACTTGCCATTGAGTTAGGTCTGACTCATAGCAACCCTAGAGGTCCAAGTTGAACTGCACCCATTAGCCATTAGAGAAACACAAATCAAAAGTACAATGGGATACCATCTCACCCTGATAAGTCTAGCGTTAATCCAAAAGACACAAAATAGTAGATGTTGGAGAGGCTATGAAGAGACTAGAATATTTATGCACTGCTGGTGGCAGTGTAAAATGGTACAACTATTTTGGAAAGCCATTAGGCATTTTCCTAAACAGGTAGAAATGAAAATACTTACTGTATTTTCCAACAATATCACTTCTTGGAATACATCCTAGAGAAATAGAACTGTCACATAAATAGATACATACACACCAATATTTACTGCAACACTGTCCACAGTAGCATAAAGATGGAATCAACCTAGGTGCCCATCATTGGAGGCCTAGATAAACAAACTGTGGTATATTCACACAATGGATACTATACAATGATGAAGAACGATGATGATCCTGGGAAATATCTCCTTGCATCAAGGAATCTGGAAGGCATTATGATGAGCAAAATCAGTGAACTACAAAAGGTCAAATACTGTATGAGACCACGAAGTATTAGGACTCCAGAAAAGGTGTAAAAACAGATGATGGTTACAAGGGTAGAGAGTGTTGATATTCATTGATTAGGCAGTGGATACAAAATTGACTAAGTAAAGGGAGTGATGACACTCAGTAGAAGGAAGGACTGGACTAAACCTAAAACTAAGAGATTTCTTGAGTATAACCCAACAATGAGAAGCAGAGTCACAGGGACAGGCATCTAGGAACCATGGTTTCTGGGGACATCTATGTAAATTGGCATAACAAATTTTTTTAAGAAAGTGTTCTGGTCCACATAATCGGCATGAGACCAAAAAAACTGGATGGTGCCTGGCTACCACCGATGACTGCCCTGGCAGGGAATCGCTGACGTGGGAGAAAAATGGATGTGCAGAACTCAAACTCTATTAAAAAAGACTAGACCTAGTGGTCTGATAGACTGTAGGTCCCTGGAAAATATGGCCCCTGGATTCTCTGTTAGCCCATAATTGAAACCATCTCCAAGGTCAACTCTTCCAACAAAGATTGGACTAGACTATAAGGCACAAAAGTGATCCTAGCAAGGTGTGTACCACTTGGTTTAAGTAGATACATGAAGCTAACTAGATAGCTCCTGTCCAGAGGCAAGATGAGAGGGCGGAGGCAGAGAGGAGTTGGTTGAATGGATATGGGAAATACAGGGTATAAAAGAGGAGTGTGCTGTCACAAGGTATGCTACTGCTTACACACATAGCAGTGTGTGTAAAAGTTCTTGTATGACAAACTGACTTGGATGGTAAATTTTCACTTAAAGCACAATGAAATAGAAGTATATATTTTTAAATAGGTACATTGTGCTGTGATCCCACCCATCCACTGCCATCGAGTAGGGTCCAACTCATAGAGGTCCCAGAAGTCAGAGTAGTACTGCCCCCATAGAGTTTCCAAGCAGTGCCTGGTGGATTTGAACCACTGACCTTTTGTTTAGCAGATGTAGCGCTTAAACCACCGCTCCAGCAGGGTTCCCCACAGATGTGCATTATTATTAAGTAATGTTTATCACTGTTTATGTTTTTGTGTGATTCTTTGATTAACGTTTCCTCACCTTTTCCTCTCCCTCAAATATATTCCTTACTGTAAACTTTCTTTTTCTTGTTATTGTTAGGTATTAATGACTCAGTTCCCAACTCATAGTGATCGCATGTACAACAGAAGGAAACGCTGCCTTATCCTTCACCATCCTCATAATCATTGTTATAATTGAGACCAGTGTTGTTACCACTGTGGCAATGCATCTTGTTGAAGGTCTTCTGGTTTTTGACTAGCCATCTAGTTTACCAAGCTTGATGTCTTTCTCCAAGGACTGATTTGTCTTGCAATATATCCAAAGTTTGTGAGATATTGTCTCCACATCCTTGCTGCTGAAAAACATTCTGGGCATACTTCAAAGATAGATTTTTTTTTTTTTTTTTGACAGCTCATTGTTTGCCAATCATCACAATTTAAAGGCATCAATTCTTCTGATTTATTGACCAGCCTGCACATAAACATCTGATGCCATTGAAAACATCTTGGCTTGGGTCAGGCACACTTGTCTTCCAGGTGGCATCTTTAGTTTTCAGAATTTTAGGAAGGTCTTTTGTAGCAAGTTTACCAAATGCAATACATCTTTTGATTCCTTGACTGCTACCATGAGTGTTGATTGAGGATCCAAGTAAAAGGGAATTATTGGCAACTTCAAACTTCCCTCCACTTGCCATGATTTTGCTTACTGGTCCAGTTATGGGGAGTTTTACTTTCTTTACATTGAGGAGTAATCCATACTTAGACTGTGGTCTTTGATCTTCATCAGGTAAGTGCTTCAAATCCTCTGTATTTTCAGCAGCCAAGGTTGTGTCGTCTGCATAGTGTAGGTTGATAATGAGCCTTCCTCCAAACTTGATGCCCCATTGTTCATTTACTTCAGCTTCTTGGGTTATTTCCTCAGCATGCAGATTGAATAAGTAGAGTGAAAGAATACAGCCTTGACACACCTTCCCTTCCTTTAAACCACACAGTGTCCTTTCATTCTGTTCGAATGACTGCCTTGTGGTCCATGTAGAGATTCCTCATGAGCACAGTTAACTGTTCTAGAATACTCATTCTCTAGAATACTATCTGTAATTTGTTATGATGTCCACAGTCAAATACCTTTGCTTAATCAGTAAAACACAGATAAATATCTTGCTAGTAGTCTGCTTTCACACAGGAGCCACCTGACATCAGTAATGATATTTCTTGTTTCACATTTTCTCTTAGGAATCTGGCTAGAATTTCTGGCAGTTCCCTGCTGACATTCTGCTGCATCTATTTTGAATGATCTTCAGCAAAATCGTACTTGCTTGGGACATTATTGATATTGTTCAATAATTTCTGCATTTGGTTGGATAAACTTCCTGGGGATTATCGTAAATACAGATGACTTCCAGCTGATTGATTGGTCAGGTAGTTGTGTTCCTAATTCCTTGGCAGAGATGAGTGAGCACTTCTAGCTTTATCTGTTCATTGAAATATCTCAGCTGATACTTTGTCTGTTCCTAGTGCCTTGTTTTCCACCAATCCCTTCAGTGCAGCTTGGGCTTCTTCCTCCAGTAGCATCAGCTCGTGATCACGTGTTACCTCCTGAAATGGTTGAACACTGACCATTGCTTTTCAGCACTGTGACTCTGTGTATTCTTCCCATCTTCTTTGGGTGCTTCCTGTGTTGTCCACTATTTTCTCCATAGAACCCTTCACTTCTGCAACTCAAGACTTCAATTTTTCTTTGTCGCTTTTGGCTTGAAAACCATATTGTATTTTCCCCTTTTGATTGTCTATCTCTAGCTCTTTACATTTGTCATTATAATGCTTTGTCTTCTCAAGCTGGCATTTGAAGTTTTCTGTTTATCTCTTTTATAGCATTTTTTTTTTCCTTTTTTTTAGCTACTCAGTGTTCAAGAGCAAGTTTCAGAGTCTTTTCTGACATCTATTTTGGTCTTTTCTTTCTTCCCTCTTTTTAATGGTTTCTTTATGTTTTCATGTATGATATCCTTTATGTCATTTAGTTTAAATTTAGACAAGATATACTCAAGGTTTACTTTGCTTCTCACAGACTTGTTCTATTTTTCCTCGGTTTCAACTTGAACTGTATATGAGCAATTGATGCTCTGCTCAACAGTCAACCTTGACCTTATTCTGGCTAATGACATTGAACTTTTCCATCATTTCTTTCCACAGATATAGTTAACTTGATTTCTGCATATTCTATCTGGAGAGATCCACATGTACAGGCCCCATTTACAAGTTGGTGAAAGAAAAGGATATTTTCAATGAAGAAATCATTGGTTTTAGAATACGTCATCTCTGACATTGTTTCTATCACCAAGGCTGTATTTCCCAACTACCAGTCCTTCTTGTTGCCAGCATTTGCATTCTAATCACCAGTAATTATCAGTGCATTCAGATTTCAAGTTCGGTCAATTTCAGACTGCAGAAGTTGGTAAACTTCTTCATCTTCGGACTTGGTAGTTTCTGTGTAAATTTGAATGATAGTCGTATTAAATTGTCTTCCTTGAAGGTGTTTGGTTATTGTCTTACCACTGATATGGCTGTACTTCAAAATAGATCTTGAAATGCTCTTTTTGTGGATGACTAAAACTCTTACTCTCCATGTTATCGTTCCTTGCATAGTAGACCACATGATGTGCTTTTCAAAGTGGCCAATTCCTGTCCGTTTCTGCTCACTAACTCCTAGGATACAGGCATTTGTGTGTTCCATTTAATTTTTCAAGATCTCAAGTTTTCTTTGATTTGTACTTCATAAATTCCACATTCCAATTATTAATGAATGTTTGCAGATGTTTCTTCCCACTTTGAGTCATGCCAAATCAACAACTGAAGGTCCTGAAACCTTCAGTGCATCCACATCATTAAGGATGACTCTATTTGAGGAGGTAGATTTTCCACAGTTGTCTCTTGAGGATCTTTCAACCTGGAGGGCTCGTCTTCTGACACCATATCAGACGCTGTTCTGATGCTATTCATAAGGTTTTCACGGGTTAATTTTTTCAGTAGTAGACTGGCAGTTACTTCTTCCAAGTCTGTCTTAGTCTGGAAGTTCAGCTGAATCCAGTCCACCATAGTTGACCCTGCTGGTATTTGAATTCTGTAGCATTGCATTCAACATCACAGCAACATGCAAATTTGCAAAGTACAGCAGCCTAATAGACACATGGTGAAGAAGTTTGTTTCCCACAGTATTTTATGTACATAAACAGTGTCTGGCACAGGTAAACACTCAATAACACTGAGAGACCAATACTTAAAAAAAAAAAGAAAGAAAGAAAAGAAAACACTACCCACCAATTCAATTCCTACTCATAGCAACAGTCAGAGTAGTACTGCCTCATAGAGTTTCCAAGGAGCACTTGGTAGATTTGAACTGCTTGAATTTAACCACTGCACTTCCAGGGTTAAAGAAATGCATGCTTATTTAAGATTAGCAATAAAAATATTCTTTCCTTAAAACACAGACGTTCAAAACCAAAACACACATAAGCACTGCATTACTTTTCAGCCTGTATCCAATTCACCAAATCAAAGAGCACCACCTTGGAGAGTGGCATTAGCCTATTTTGGAATTACATATAAATATTTGTTGTATTAAACTGCTAATAGTTTGAAGTTTATTTGCTATTGCATCCAGCCCATTCTCTCTTGTCAAACATAGATGATAAAATGTATAAAGTTACTAACAAGATTATTTATAGATAGTACACATAAAATTATAGGGATATTTACAGTGCAAGAGTAGAACTCTCACTTTCGATGCAGAAGACCTCATTCAAATTCCAGCCAGTGCATTTCAAACCAATCACTACTTGTCTGTAAGAGGAAGCTTTGTATGTTGCTAATTTCAAACAGGTTTCCAGATTAAGGGCTGCTAGAACAGGGTTTCCAAACTACGAGAGACAAGAAAGAAAGGTTTGGGATTCTACTTCAAAAGAGCAGACCTAAGAAAACCATATGGACTGTGTCAGTCCAGTCTGCAATCAAACTTAGGGATGATTAGGACTGAAAGAGGTGTGTTTGTTGTGAATGGAGTTCTCATGAGTTCAGGTCCAACTTGATGGCAGATAATAACAATAAACTGCATAAAAGTATATTTGGACCATCTATATAAAAAGAAATACAATATATCGTGATAGATTTGTTTTTGCTTAAAGGCTATTTCCAAATAACTCATCGACATAGCAAACTTTAAGTAATATTAAAAAGTTTAAGCACTTGAAAAGTATTTTCTCTATTTTGAAATAAAGGAATTTTGCTGTGATAAAAAAGTATTGCTCTCATTTAGTCATTAAATCAGCATTGCTGCATCTATTGTGTGCAGAGCAGCCAGACATTTAAAGTCTATATCAGCACCAAAATTTGTATTTTTTGCAAAGATTTTTTCATATAACAAAACCAGCTTGATTCTTTAGAGAAAAGATGTCAGTGAAAACTCTGGATTCAGTTTTCTCCAACCTGTGTTCTGTTCTCTTTTACTTGTCTGTCTACAAGAGTGTCTTAGTCAGCTAGTGGTTGTTTAACAGAAATACTGCAAGTGGATAGCTTTAAAGAGAGAAATTTTATTTGTCACAAACAAGCAAGTTAAAAGTACAAATTTAGAGTGCCAGGCCCAAGGGAAGGCTCTCTCTACTGGCCCTGGAGGAGGGTTTTTGTTGTCAATCTTCCCCTTGACTGGTAAGGTAAATACAAAAGGCTATATATAGAGCCCTCCTAGACCTTATACAAAATACAGCAGAGCAAAATGAAAAATTAAGCAAGCTGTTTGATCTGATGGGACACCAGTACTCTGAAATCCAACAGATGAAGAACAAAATCAAAAAGGTAGAAACTTCAATTTGAAGCCAAGAATACAGAATGGAACAAACGGAAAATAGACTTTCTGACTTGGAAGACACAGCTACTGACTCCAGCATCTATGAGAAGAAATCAGAAAAAAGAAACAAGAAAAATGAAGAACCATTAAGAAGCATGTCGACTCTATTAAGAGGAATACTCTACGATTAATTGGAGTTCTTGAATAGGGTGAGATGTCTGAGAACACAGAGAGTATTTTTGTTGAGCTGCCAAAGTATGTGTTCAACTCTGGGCACTGTTTGCTTTCCTGATGATGTGAAGTTTCTCAATCTTTCTCCCAGGTTCTTTCTTCTGTATCTCAAGAGATTGCCTTAAGACACAATGCAGTCCTGCACAATGAATCCTGCCCAAGCAGTACAACTGTTACCTGTTCTCTCTAATTAACATCTTAGAAGCAGAATTTACAACATAGAGGAACATCACAGCATACCAAGAGTCATGGCCCAGCTAAACCATTGCATACATTTTTGGGGGGAACACACTTCACTCAATGACATCTCACCCTTTGTTCCTGGAAAAAAAAGACAAAACACATTCTTGCACTATCTAAAACATGTTCACCTCATCATATAAGGAAGTCTTAACTTCAAGTCTGAAATCCAGAAATTCCTCATTAAGTGTGAAATCTGGAACGCAAGTTATCTATTTCCAAGATACAATGTTAGAACACGCAAGCAAAAGTTAGATGTTTCTATTACAAATGGAAGATATTGCAGGGGAAGACATTTAACAGGCACCAAGCAAATTAACAGAACACATCATATTAGCTCTCAATGCTTTGAAAATAATCTTCCATTCTCTGAAACATTTTACACAATGGTCCTACCTTCTAGACTTTGTCAGCCACAAACTCCAGACTTTGAGTGAAGAGTCCTTGGCCCTGTGCTACAGTTCTGCTTTCCAGCACCCCTGGGACAGTAACTTTTCAGGCTCACCATTTTCCTAGCCAGTCTGAGTAACAGCTCCACTGTCAGAAACCCCTAGTGTCATGGCTCTACTCTTAGAAACCCATGAGGTCATGGCCTAATCTTTTGAGGCTCAGTCAGCTCAGTCTCTCATGTTCCTTGTTTCATCAGCTTCTTCCTTTGCTGGCTTCAAGACTCAGACCTCAGGGCTGCATTTACTCTGCTGGAGCAAGTGTTCCAAAGCTCTATAGCTCCATTGACATAAGTGCCTGGTGACACCCCACTCTGCCAATAAGTCTCATGTGTACAGGTACTCAGCTCTTTCATTTTGTGAATCGATACTAACACTTTTTCATGCTAGTCTGGTTCTGGTGCTATTGCTGGTCCTCTGCTGCTTGGTTCTCACCATCTGTATCTCCTTTGGTGTTAACAGATCACCTTGGTTCCTTCAGAGTCTTTGATCCATTCATGGTTTCAAAACCACTTCCACATTTTAGGTATCTGTTAGAGCATCACCCCGCTCTCTTGATAACAAATTCTATCTTAGTCAGCTAGTGTTGCTTTAACAGAAATACCACATGTTAATGGCTTTAAAAAGAGACATTTTATTTGTCACAATCCAGTAAGCTAGAAGTCCAAGTTCAGGGTGTCAGCGCCAGGGGAAGGCTTTCTCTGCTGGCTCTAGAGAAAGGTCTTTGTCATCAGTCTTCCCCTGGACTGGACGTTTCTGAGGCACAGCTATCCCAGTCCTTTTGAAAGGATGCATTTAGCTCCTAGCACTGCTTTTTTGATGGTTTGAGGTTCCCAAATCTCTCTGCTGGATTCTTTCTTTTATATCTCAAGAGATTACCTCATGGTACAATATAATCTTACAGACTGCGTCCTGCCCCACCAATACAGTTACCACGTCAGCCAAGCCAAGTGCCGTCAAGTTGCGATGCATTCTCCTGCATTAACATAACAGAGGCAGGATTTACAACATGGAGGAACATCACACAATACCCAGCCAAACTGCTATACACATTTTTGGGGAATACAATTCAATATATGACAGAGGGCTTCCTTCTTTCACTTATCCCCTTTGTGCATTTGCATATGTTTTTATTATGGAATTCACTGTTCTCATTACTTAGTTGTACATTTTTCTCTTTCTTTAAAAATTAAAATCGTCATGAAGTATGCTTATAGAGAAACTCTCCTAAATGTTTTCTTTTCTTTCTCTCTCTCTCTCTCTTTTTTTCGGGGGGGGGGGGGGTAATAATAACTCAATATTAGGTCCAGAATCATAATATAGTTGATCATTTGTTCTCATTTGCAGCTTATCCTTTCTGCTCTACAAGGTTATGAGTAAGCTTGTTCATATATTAGTATGTCGTCCTTGCACTAGGATCACTGCTATGTAGGGTCCTTTACAGAAGTATGACTTCACTTTTCACTTTTATATTTATAAATCTCTCTAGACTATTTACATTTATATAACTTGGAATTTCACTTTCCAATTTTCGTTCTAGGACTAGGATTTCATACCTAACCATTTCAGCTTACAGTTCTCCTCTGGTCAACATTCAATGAGGTAGTCTAAGAGGTGAAAATGGGGTCCAGCTAAGTCCAGATGAAGCTACATGCTGAGTGCTTCTTTGGAGGCTGAAGGATAATCTTTCTTAAAGCCCTTTGAACATTCCTCTTTAATGAGTTAAAGCACTACATTTTATCACTATTAACAAGCAGAGCAAAGTTTTTAAATTGACTCTGTAAGATTCTTTATAATGTATTCTACCTGCCAACAGACACTTTCCTAGAGTTAAATTATTTTTAAATAAAGTCAAACTTTTATTACTTAAAAACATAAAAACTTAAGTAGTTAGCATGCTTTAAAAGATGATTTTATGATTGGTTTTAGATGGCTTATAAACTACACGCCTGTGACTTAGATCCATAACGTTCAGACACATACTGAGCATAAGCATTCTGTTGTTTACATATGATGGGGCCCTTGTTACACACAGTAGTTTGAATTAGCTAACTGAAGAGAAGGAAAGAAAAGTGAATAGCAGAAGGTTGAAAATTTCACCCATACACGTAATAATTTATATCAAAATATATAGAATAGCTCATTAAAGTGTGCTACTTTTGAACACTGTTGACAAGTCTCATTACTTAAAAGATAAGAATAACCCAGTGCCACTGAGTCGATTCTGGCTCATAGTGACTCTTTAAGAATGGATAAACAAATAAATAAATAAATGATCACCCAACCCTAACATCGTTCAACTGGAGTCCCTGGGTGATACAAGCAGTAAAGTGTTCAACTGCTATCCAAATGGTTGAAGGTTCAAACCCATCCAAAGGCATCTCAAAAGACAGACCTGGAGACCTGCTTCCAGAAGGTAACAATCTTGAAAATTCTTTTGAGTAGTTAGCTCTATTCTGTACATGAGTGATCATGAGTTAGACTGGACTCCATGGCAACTGACAGTAACAGCAAAAGCATTCAACAATTTCATAGATTTTTATCAGCTTTAAAAAAAAAAAACTTGTAGAAAAACTGGTAATTCTTAAAAAATGACATGATAGATTTAAAATCTGTTATCATTTATTAAGATATTTAATTAAAGGGAAACTATAACTTAATATGGCTATTCATCATATCACTAGGTTTTCTTATATTAAACTAAACCAGTAATCAAAATAAGAAAAATTAAATAAAGCTCCAGTCTTTTCTGAGATTTTGTTTTTCTTCAGAGCAAATTCTATTGTCAGAGATTGCTACACATTTCTCAGTGTGATTGGCTTGTGGAAGTTCTGGTAATAAAAAGGGTGATGGAAATGGCAGTCAGATGATGAAAAGAACACTGGTGGATCTTGTGAAGCACGTTTCACCCCCAGTGTCAGTATTGTGCTATTTCCATGACCTTTATATTGTCAATAAATTGTTGTAAGGCTGCCTTACTTCTGATTCACCTTCACCTAGACCACACTTTACACATATATCCCAAGACAAACAAGTTTGAAATAATCTGCCCACATTTTATAAGAATTACATTTTCAGATGTTATAGGAAAGATCATAAAAAACTTAATTGCCAGATTACAAATATGCCATTTTATTTTAAACATCTTTGGCTCCAGCATACTTTGCCTTTCTTTTTCCAAAAATCTATTACAAAGACTTTCTTATGTGTTCTTAATTTTTTTCTTGGTGCTGCGGAGTTCAGAAAATGGTTACTTTCAATTTTTTTTTTTTTTACTGTGATTAAAAGAAAGTTTAAAATTCAAGTCAATTTGCAATATAAAATCCAGAGCACCAGCCTCTCTGAAACTCTGCCTGTTCTCCTCACCCTGCAGCAGTACCCTCTTCCTTTCTGCTCTTTGCTTTAAGTATACACTCAACAGACACTTGTTTCCTCCTCTCCACCCTCTCCTCTCCCCTGTAAAAAGAGACCAGTAGGGCAATCACATATATATAGTGCACACATCACCTGCATCACTCTGTTTCCCTTAGTTCAATCCAGTCTTTGTCTGAAGTGTTGGCTGCTGTGCTGGTCTCAGCTCTGGGCTAGCAGCAAGCCCAGGGGCCTTATTCTCAATGGACCCTCCAGATTGTCAGATCATCACGTCTAGTCTTTTACTAGAGTTCTTGATCTGTACACCCTTTATTTTAAGATTTCTTCATAAAACATGAATTGCTACACCAGGAACTGTGGTTTTGTAAAAATGAGCTTCTCACTTCAAAGACCTTAAAATTTATAAGGGTGATACAGAGACACTACTAACAAGATGGGCTAAGTGTAGAGAGATACATAGAGATAGAATATAAATACGAATGTAAAACTTACTGACTTAGATGTCAATGTGTAACTGCAAAACAGGTTCAATACCTCTAGCAGTTACCAAAAACAGAAACAAAAACATTACAGTTAGAGATTCCAAGGTGAGAGAATTAAGTACTGATTTCATGTAGTAAATGACAATTAGTAACTTGACTCAGACAATGAAGAGTTTGGGCCAATTTTATAAAACATTTTTCATACTTCATTAATGTTTATTATATTTCCCCAAGCAATGACTAATATTTTAATGTCTGTCATCACTTTGTTCTTTTGGTTAGTGAGAGGATTGGCTAGAAAACACATTTTCCTATACGGAGTAATGGCAAATATAATGGTGATGATGGCAGGGATGACAATAACAGCTGCATTTTGTTGAGTCATTACTCTCGTTGCCAGCCAAGCCAAGTGCCGTCGAGTCTCTCATTAGCATCAGATTACGTTTAACATGAATAATCTGACAATTTACACAACGTGTTTCTGAGGTTAGGTTTATGAGTAATACCACAATTTTTACATGAGGTTCTAGAATTTGAAAAACTTCAAATTCTAAATGGCAAACTGTAACATTAGGCTTTATAGCAGACTCGACAGCACTTGGTGTGGCATCGCAATCTAAATTGAAAGCCTCTAAAAATAGTTATCTTGATACTATTGGAACAGCTAGTGTTATAAATTGAATTGTGCCCCACCCCGCAGCCAAAGTGTGTGTTTGAGTCCATGTACTTGTGCATGTGATTTTGCTTGGAAATATGAGTTTTCTTTGAGATATTAGTCAAGACAACAAGAGATGCTACTGGTAGAGAATGGGTACTGTCCTAGTCCTATCTGAATGGTATTCAATAAAAGAGAGCAGTTATAGAGATACAGCTACTCACCAGGGGGAGACACTATGTGAAGATACAAGCCAAGATATACCAAGGCTGTTGAAAGCCACCAGAAGCTAGAATAAGAGCATGCTACAATTTATCTTTTAGAGCCTTCAGAAAAAAATCAGCATGGCAGATTCCATGACCGAACATCTAGCCTTCAAATGTGAGATCATATATTTCTTTTTTCCAACCATTTTTTAAAAAATTGTAATTAAGTGAAAGTATACAATCCAAGTCAATTTTACAAGCCCGCCTATCTGCAGCTCCTTCTGCTCTCTCTGCCCAGTGACAGCACACTCCTGCTTTTCATTGCATACTTCCAGTATCCTCTTAGCAAGATCCTGTCCCCTCCTCTCCACTCTCTTCCTTCCCAACTAGAAAAAGACCAGTAGGACAGCCTTCTATAAATGCATAGAACCATAAAGTATACACACCATGGGGTCACACTGTGTCCTTGAGTCCAGTTCATTCTTGTCCAAAGAGTTAATCTCAGTGTTGTTTTCTAATGAAGGGCAGCAGCAAGTCTAGGGGCTATGCTCCCTGGGGATCCTCCAGGCTATTGGTTCATCAGTTCTAGTTAGATCATAAATTTCTATTCTTAAAGCCATCCACTTTGTCATATTTTATATATGGCAGCACTATGTGAAACTATGACAACTAGTTAACCATTACAATGAATACTATTTCAAAATTTTGTAACTTCAAAAGAAGAAAAAGTAGCTAATTTTTATCTAATAAGTATGCACATAATTTATTTTTCTCCATTAAGTTGTTCTTTCCTACTAAGCTACAAAGTCTATGAATAATATGGACATAATATGGTTACCTTAAATCATCAGCATGGAGTGAATATCCTGAATCAATCTCACTTACAGCTATCATGAAATGAGTACTACACATTCGTAACGGAAATCCTGGTAGTGTAACAGTTAAGTGCTACATCTGCTAACCAAAAGATTAGCAGTTCTAATCTGCCAGACACTCCTTGGAAACTCTGTGGAGCAATTCTACTCTGTCCCATCGAGCTGCTATGAGTCACAATTAACTTGATGGCAGCGAGTTTTTATTTTATTTTATTTTTGTTTTACACACTCATAACAAGTAATAACATCAGAATTCTACTACACATCGTCTACTCACTATTATCTGACACTCATCTGTCAGTTTGTCCAACTGTGGCGATTTACATGTTGCTTTGATGCTGGAAGCTATGCCACCAGTATTCAAATACCAGTGGGTTATTCTTAGTGGACAGATTGCACTAGAATTTCCAGACCAATGTAGATTATGAAGAAGGACGTGATGGACTATTTCAAAAAACAAACCAAAAACATTACAATAGCAGGGGAATATGTCAGATACACTGTCAAAAGAGGAGCCTCTTTTGTAGGAAAGCACTCAGATACCTCTGAGAAAGTGATGACACCTCAAAAGAATCACCTTAGTAGTATGGATGGAGCCAAGTTTCTGAGAACTTCGTTTGCTGAGATGGCTGCAAACATTTATTAATGATCAAAGTATGAGTCTAACAAACTAGAAACTGTCAAAAGTGAAATGGAGTTCATAAACACTATCCTAGGCACTACTTAGCTGAGGTGGACTGGTATTGGTCATTTTGAACTGGACAGTTCTATGATCTACTGTGCCAGGAACAATTTGAAGACAAATGCCATTGTATTTGTTGTTAAAAATAACACTTCAAGGTCCATCCTGAAGTACAAAGCTGTCAACAATAGGGTAGTATCCATACTCTTACACAGAAGACCAGTAAATATGGCTACTATTCAAATTTATATACCAAACACTAAGAACAAAGATGAAAAAGTTATTTTTTAATTTTTGTTTTATTATTTTTATTTTACCAATGTTCACAGTCTGAAATTAATCAAACATGTGATTAAGATGCATTAGTAATTACTGGTGATTAGACTGTGAAACCTGAAAACAAAGAAGGACCAGTAGTTAGAAAAATAGTGTTGGATATATGAATGATAACATAAATCACATGATAGAATTTTGCAAGAGCAACAGCTTCTTCATTATAAATAATTTTTTTCAATAGCATTAAACATGACTATGGAGGTGAACCTCATTGGAAGGAATATACAGGAATCAAACAGACTACATTTGTGGAATAAAAAACAAAAGCAATGGAGAAGCTCAAGATCATCGGTCAGAACAAGTTCAGGGAAGAATGAGGAACTGATCATCAAATGCTCATAAGCCGTTCAATTTGAAGATGGAAAAAGTTTTAAACAGTTCATGTGGGCCAAAGTACAGTCATGACTATAACCTACACGAGTTCTGAGATATCTTGCGAATATATTTAATTCATTGAACGCTAATGATTGAAGACCAGACAAGTTGCAAAGTGACAGCAAGGACGTCATACATGAAGAAAGCAAGAGATCATGAAATAGACAGGAATAAAGAGAAGACCAAAAGAAATGGCAAAGGAGATTCTGAAACTTGGTTTTGAATATAGAGAAGTTGAAAAGAATGGGAAAAACGATGACATAAAAGACCTAAACAACGGATTTTAAAGAGCAACCCTAGAAAACAGGTTAAAGTACTGTAATTGGTTCTGTAATGAAATATGCAAAGACCAGGAGTTAGAAAACCAAAAGGAAGGAGCATGCTTGGTATTTCTTAAACAGAGAGAACTGAAGCAGAAACTCAATTTGAATTTCAGTAACAAGGGATTCTATCAGGAAAAAAAAAAAAGAATGATGCAAGAAGTATCAAAAGAAGAAGGAAGGGATATATTGAATTGTTGTATAAAAAAGAACTGATTGACATTCACCTATTTTAGGTGACATTCATCTATTTAGCAAATGGTAAGAGCAGATGGTACTGTAGGAAGAAATCTAGTCTGAACTGAAGGCACTGGAGAGAAGCAACGCTGCAAGAATGGAAGGAAAACCAATTGCGATGTTTCAACAAATGGGTACAATACTGAAGATGCTCTCTCAACACTGCCAAGAAATTTGGAAGCCAGCTACCTGATCAACCGATGGCAAGACATTCAGATTTGTGTAGATTCCAAAGAAAGATCAATCAACACAGAATGTGGAAATTATCAAACTGTATCATCAATATCACATGCAACTAAAACCTCACTGAAGATAATTCAAAAACTCTTATAGCAGTACATCAACATGGGAATTCATGTCAGATTCACAAGTGGATATGGAATGAGGAATATCATTGCTGATATCAATGAAATTTGGTAGAAATCAGAGAACACCAGAAAAAAATATTTACCTGTGTTTTTACTGACTATAAAAAGGCATTTGACTGTGTGGACCACAATAAATTATGGATGATATTTCAAAGATGAGACTTCCAGAACAAGTGTGTGTGTTCAATCAGAACTTGTGCATAAACCAACTTTGTACAAAACAAGGGGTACTGTGTTGTTTAAAATCAGGGAAGATGTATGTCAGAGTTATAGCCCTTCCACATACTTATTCAGTCTGCATCCTGAACAAATAATTTGAGAATCTGAAGTATTTGAAGGCCAGTGGAGCATCAGGATTAGAGGAGAACTTATTAACAACCTGCTGTACACAGATGACAAAACCTTGCTTGCTGAAAGTAAAGGGGACTTGAAGCATTTACTGATGAAGATCAAGACTACAACCTTCAGTATAGATTACATCTCTGTATAAATAAAACAAAATTTCTCACAAAAGAACAAATAAACAATGTCATGATGAATAAAGAAAATACTGAAATTGTCAATAATTCTGTTTTATTTGGATCTCCAATCAACACCCATGGAAGCAGCAGTCAAGGAATCAAATAGGACTTCCAGCCAATATGGTACCATAGACAGAAGCACTGTGCTGTCTCTTCACAGCAAAGACCCCAAAAAACTAAGTAAAATGGAGACAAACATCAAACCTGGGACTTAAAGTATCAAATAAAGCAATAAAGATCTCAACTAAACACCAAATGGAATAAGAAATTTACAGAGAATAGAGAGCAAGATGGGATAGGAGAGGAAGTTCCCTATCAGCTAAACCAGCATGGATTTGCTGTCTTGAATTCTTGTCTAAGATAAGCAGATAAGGATCTTGGAAAAGCACATGCACAGAAATCTCAGCAGAAGACAAAGCATCTGATAGCTTGTAACACACACTTTCCCATCACCTGCGTTCTCCCCACAACTCTAACTCGTATTCCTCCTGGCTAGCTGCAGCCCTTGGCTGGCCAGGAAAGTAGAGCATCTTAGATTTGCCCCACCAATGTTGGATATGGTCAGACAGGGGACATACAAAAGCATCTTCAGGATCTTCCACAGGACACAGATCACCCATTAAGAAATGATATGTGCTTTCTTAATTTTTATTTGTCCCCATGCCTCACCCCTGGCTGTCTCTCCTTCCCACCAGCTGCAGTTTCTTGGCCAGGGGGAAGTTCCTTTAGCTCCATCCTGTTGAATTTGCTCCCCAACCCAACAGGCTGGCTCCATGAACACCATTTGTCTTTTGGTGGTTTTACTTTTTTCCATTTCTTATGATTTCTTCCTTGCCTCCCACAACCTCTCTCCTCCCTGTTGAACACTTGGCTCCTTGTATTATCTACACCTCTTCCTGAAACACTAGCTTAGGGGAGTTGGCAGTATCTCCCCCTTCCCTGAATGGCTCTGAGTCTCAGAGAATGGAGGAGTCCTTCTTCCAGCTCAGCTAATGGCATTGAATTCCAGAGCCAGGTGCAGTTCAGGGAAGGGAGGGAGAGAATGACTCAAGGTAGGCCCCAGGACACCTACTTCCAGCTCAGTTAGTGATATCAGATTCTAGCCCCAGGCACAGTACAAAGAAGGTAGGCCAGAGTTCTGGGAAATAGAAAGCAGGCCTACCTTGTAGAAAAGATTCAGAATCATGTCCGACAGGTTACACGAAAAGACTTAGCTTTCAATGATCCAATGCTGTTTCTCACTGATTCTGGAGGCATAAGCAGATTCTCCAGACAGCAAATCCCACCAAAGAGGACGCCCACGAATCTCCACCCTCAGCTCACCACGCAGTAGCTACTGCTGTTTCCCATTGGCTCAAGTCTGTGGAATCCTGTGGAACATCTGACACTGCGCTTCCTTTCACCTTGCTCAGCCCAATTTCTCAGCTTTCCCTTTGATGTTCAGGGCGCCTAGCACAGCACACTTACTGGATTTACTGTTCTTTTGGGTTTCTATTGGGTCACAGGAGCCATCTGTCTACTCTGCCATCTTGGCCCTGCCTTCAAAGACCATCTCTTTTTATGTGCAAACTTTTTCATGAGTTTTTACAGTAGTGGGGTCATACAGTACTTGTCCTGCTATGACTGACTTATTTGACTCCGCAGAGTGCCCTGCAGTTTCCTCCTTGTTGTGAGATGACATTCAGTTTTGCTAACAACATTTGTTGAAAAGATTGTCTTTTTCCTTTTCAGCAGACCCTGAGCCCTTGTTGAAGATCAGGTGATCATAGGTGGATAGATTTACACCTGTGTTTATATATATATATGTATTATGTATCTGTCATTGTACAATTACCAAGCATCTTTATTTCTAAGGTTTGTGTCTTGTAAACAGCATGTTGATGGATCCTATTTCTTTTTATCTATTCTGTCTCTTTATGGGTCTGTTTAGGACAGTTACATTCAATGTAATTATTAATAATTGTGAATTTATTGATGTCTGTCTCTTTTCTTTTGTGGTACTGACATTTCTATCCTGACATTTTGCTTCCCAGGAATGCATGCTAGCCTCCTCGTTCTTAAACTTCATATGAGTGCCTCCAATCTTAAACTTTGCCATTTATGCATGTGATATTGAAATTTAGAGATTTCAGTGTTCATAATTCATAGATTATTTTTGATTTTCCAGGTTTTGTCTTTACCAAGGAGAAACATTTTTTTTAATACTGTGTTAGGCTTTGTCTTTTGTATCTTTATATTGATGAAAATTTAACCATTACAGTAAGTTTGAAGCTAAAAGAAATTCTGATTTCTCTCAAACTGCAATTTTTCCTGGCTCTTCGGTTGCCCTTTTACAAACTCATAATTATAACCTTACTACAGTCATACTTAGGGAATGTTGTACATTGGAAAACATTGCACATTGGGAAATATGCAAGAAAGCAAGTCACATGATTAATATTTCTTTCCCAGTCCATGTAGAAACAAAAGAAGTACACATTTTAGTTAAAAAATAGTTTGTTGCTAAAAATAAGAAACAAACAAAAGCAAAACTACCCACCATCTGAGCCTTGACTGAATTGTAACCTTTTGCTAGTGGGAGGTCTTGCCTTGATGCAGGTGGCTGCTGACCGACCAGGGTGGCTGTTACTGAAGTTGGTATGACTGTGGCAATTTCTTAAAGTATGACAACAACAAAGTTGCCACATCCTTTGACTCTTCCTTTCATGAAATATTTCTCTGTTAGCATGATATGCTGTTTTGTAGCATTTATTCACAGAGCAGCTCTTTTTCAGAATTGGAATCAATGTTCTCAAGCCCTTCTGCTGCTTTATTAACTAAGTTATGCAATATTCTAAATCCTTTGTTCTCATTTCAACAGTGTTCACAGTATCTTCATCAGAAGTAGATTCCATTTCAAAAAATCACTTTCTGTGCTCATCTATAAGAAGTAACTCCTCATCTATTAGAGTATTATCATGAGATTGCCGCAATTCAGTCACATCTTCAGGCTCTACTTCTAATAATAATAATGCAAAAATATAATAAGAAAACAAATATTGTTAGAATTTTCAAAACATGGTGTGGAAACACATACTGTGTGCATATTGCTGGAAAAATGTCACCAGTAGACTTACTTGAAGCAGGCTTACAGCAAAACTTTCATTTGTAAAATATGTATCTGCCAAACACTAGGAAACAAAATTCAGTAAAGTGAAGCACAATAGAATGAGGATTTATTTGTAGATTTGTAACACAGAAAATGTGTTACACATGAGAGAAAGATGTAACTTTCTGTGAGTCTTAGAACCAGAAGATACGATATTTTAAAGTCTTATGAGTGGAAATTAGCTATTCTCTATATACTTCTTAATTTGAATGACATTTTTTAAATTATACTGTATTCAGTTTAAAATAATTGACACTGTAGGCTGACCATAATCTACTCTCATGTATAATTGTCTTCGATAACCTCATTTTTAGATATGTTTTAATAGATGCCAAATGATATTTTGACTCTGTTTTCTGAAGTCTGAGCTCTAGAAGTTTCTAACCAGGTTTCTTAAAATGACTTTTTATTGCAAATTATGAAACTTAAATGGTCTAAGAAATGCTTTTTAAATATGAACATATCATCACTTGAGCCTTTGTGTTTTTTGTTCATCAATTTTTCTTTCTGTCTTCTCAAAATTTGTTTGGACCAAGAACTGAGCCCTATATGCAATTATACTCTGACAGTTTAGAAAATACGATTTCTGAGTTGATCCTATGTCACAGTGACAATACAAAACCCACCGAACATGGATTGAAATAAGAAGACAAATAGTAAACATTACTGTACTAATGGTAGTAATAAATACTATCTCGAACATATGTTTGAAGAGTTTGTTACATTTTTATGCCTTACATTAACCAAACACACACACACACACACTGCTGTTGCATTGATTCTCACTCACAGTGACTCTATAGGACAAAGTAAAAGTGCACCATGGGTTTCCAAAGAGGAGACAGTAGATTCACATTGCTGACCTTCTGGTTAACAGGTAATCTCTTATCCACTCTGTCACCAACACTCTGTACTTCAGATTAAAGCTCTTAAAATCTACTTACTGTAACTCTAAACCAAAATTTAAAACTTTTACTTCTATTAAGGCTTTTCTAATACTTTGCAGTATTTATTTAAAATCTTCTAGAGTTTTCTGTGACTCATTTTTAACAGTTCCTGATCTTCACTCTTAGTCATAACAAGCTATATAAAATTTAAACAATGCCTTTACTAAATCCTAATAACTCTAAAATGAAAACCTGGAA
This sequence comes from Heterohyrax brucei, assembly GCA_028571685.1. Lineage (NCBI taxonomy): Eukaryota > Metazoa > Chordata > Mammalia > Hyracoidea > Procaviidae > Heterohyrax > Heterohyrax brucei. The sequence continues at coordinate 50,322,453 of CM053159.1, read as the reverse complement.
AATACACTTTTAAACCTTTTTTTTGTTGTTCGCAGATGAAAGTATTCTGCTTTTTTTTTTTGTAATGCTAGAAGACTAACACTTATGTGCTAACAAATTAAAATTTCTGTACAAAATATTTTTAAAAAATGGATTTTTTTTTAACACACTGGAGAATATCTACCAATAGGCAGAAATTAGCAGATCAACTCTGAAAAACTGAACCAAGAACAATCTGAAATTACATGACTTTTTGTGTGAGAATACTATCCATTTGGGCTTTCCAGGACAGTTGAAATTAAACAACAACAACAAAAAAGTTATCTTAATGGCTCAGTGAGCCAGAGTGTAGCGTTTGGGAATTCCAAAGTGACTGAAAAGTGAGACGAGATATCCTAGAAAGGACGGGATTACTAAAAGCTTGGCATTTGGCAAACATCAAATTTGCATATGATGTTTCCTGCAATCTTAGTGGAGTCCTAAGCTGGGTAAACTTTGAAGAAACACCAGTGGGTTCAAAATAAGACAATATTTTAAAGGTCAAAGCAAATAAATGAAGAATTTACCATGGTGAGACAATTTGAGTTATCTCATATGTGAATAAATTCAACACTATTCACAAGAAGATAACAGAATCTTTAGTTTGTACTGAAAATTATCCATGATATCCAATATACAACCAAACGTTATTATACAAGAAAGAGGAAAATATGATACATTATTCAAAGAGGAGCATAATAACTACTTCCAAAATAAACTGGATATTGGAATCGGTGTGGAATAAAATAGCTTTTTTAAGTACTTTAAATATATTCAGGGCTTAGAAAAAGTGGTAATAATGAAAGACAAAATAGAAAATATCAGTATAGGAATGAAGGATATAAGAAAGAACCAGATATAAATTCAAAACTGAATTGTAAGACGTACGAAATGAGAAATTTGCTAGGTGGTCTTAAGAGAAGAATAGTTAAGAGAGGAAAAAATAAGTGATAGCTACAACAATAGTAATAATGTTAACTATTCTTGAGGAAAAATTTGGTCTAAAATGTGTGTAATAAGAGTGGCAGAAACAGAGGAGAAACAATGAAAGACAAAAAATACTTGAAGAAATAATGGTAAACAAACAACAAAATTAAAACAAGAATTTCACAGAAAATAATACACACAAAAAAATCTCAGTAAGCTAAAAGCAGAAGAGATGAAAGAAAGCATGCACACATACTGATGAGAACCAAAGAAACAGAATATTTTGAAAGCAGATTGAGAACCATAACAACCATTATGAGGAATAAAATAATTGACTTGTTACTGGAAACAATGGAAATAAGAAGGCAATAGAATTAAATTATTAAATTGCTAAAAGTTACTAAAAAGTTAACTCAGAATTTTGTATCCACAGATATTTTTTCAAGAATAAGGAAAAAATAAATAAACTTTCAGTTTAATAAAAAGAGAGAGAAAATACATTAGAAATGTACATGATGGAAAATACCGAAGAAAGTTCTTCAACATGAAGAAAATGAAACCTGGTGTTACCAGAAGAAAATACAGATCTATATGAAATTCATAAAAGCGATAAATCAGTGGATTAGGTTAAAATCCTGGTGGCATACTGGTTAAGTGCTACGTGTGCTAACTGAAAGTTTGACAGTTCAAAACCACCAGGAGCTCCTAGGAAACTCTGTGGGACAATTCTACTCTTACCTATAGGGTCACTACGAGTCAGAATCGACTCAATGGCAGTGGGTGTTTAGATTTAGATTAAAACTACATTTTATTCCATATTGATTTGTTTCAGAACAAAAGATTGTGTAAAGGAGAAAACATTGTTCTGTATTTCTGAGTTTTTAAGTTAAGTAGGTATAAAATACACGTAAACAATACCACAATAAATGGGATCGGGCAAATAAAACATTACTGTTTCAAGGCTCTAACAAAGTATATGAAGTAGTGCAACAGGTACATTATTAGTTCCAGGTTTCATGTGATTAGATAATAATTCATGTTGTATAACTTACAGTAATACTAAAAGGTAAAATTTCCAGGGACATAGCCGAAAAACAAACTGAGAAATCAAAATGAGCAGTAAAAGTAGTAGAATATATATATATATATTTTAACACAGGAAAGGAGAATGAAAAAAGAATTGAGACAAATAAAAAATAGTCATTTAACAGTGGACCTATTAGTTGCCTAGTTGATTCCAACTCATGACAGACTCATGTGTGCAGAGTAGAACTGTTATCTAGCATTTTCAAGCCTGTAGTTTTTTTTAAAAGTAGGTTACAAGATCTATCTTTTGATGTGTCTCTCGACAGCACTTGGCTTAGCTTGGTGAGTTCAAACCTTTATCCTCTGGGATACAACTTAAGCCTTTAACAGTTTGTGTTACCTAAGGATTCCAACCTATCACCAAATTAACCAAAAATATGTTATACATGAATAGGTGAAATACTCAGATGGTATATATCTAAAAAAAAAAAAAAATCCAAGACCTAACTACGTCTGATTTTCTATAGAAAATATACTTTAAGTATAAAGACAGAGAGTCTTTGTGAAAGAGGAGGAAGAAAAGAAGGGTGGAAGGGAGACAAGAAAGGAGAAAGGGAGGCAGAAGGAGGGAGGGAGGAAGCAATGGAGGAAGCAAGATAAGAAGTGACCACAGACATCAAGGCAATGTGTATTATATTAAAAAAAAGTGTTGCTTCGTAATTTGCAGAAGGTGGTTTCATAAAGAAGGCACAGTAGTAAAAAATATATGTTTACCTAATAAAAGCTCGAAATTCAGAGAACAGAAACAGCCAAAATAACAATAATAATAAAATTAAGAGAACATCAGGGAATCCAGAGTAATATTTAGATGTTTTAAAACCACATCAATCAATAGAAAAAATAAACAAAAATAATTAAAGTGTGAAAAAAAAATCCTAATAATATCATCAAAGCTATGTTCTAATTTGCATTTATGGAAAACTAAACCCACAAATTAGAAAATATACATTTTCAAGTGCAAATGTATTATTTTAGTCATAAGATACTTGAGAGTATGTTAATTTACAATCAAATCATTTAATTAGAAATCAATATTACTAATAAACTGTATAGGTAAGTCATAAACACTTAGGCACTGAAAAAGCATACCTCTTCTCTGTATAATCATTGAGTAAAAGGGAAGGAAACAGGAAATCAGGAAACATTTTTAAATTTATGAAATTAAAAATATGACATCAAATTCCTGGAAGATAGATAAAACTGTTTACATGCCAGCCAAGCCAAGCCATGTAAATTTGCATTCTTACATTGGGGGGAAAAAAAGCTACAATGGTTTAAAAATCATTGATTTAAGATTCTGGCTTATTCACCCTGAGAATATTCCAGCTGAACTGGAGACTATCTCCAGTACATTAATGACTAAATATTAGGCTAGTTGTTGCATGACATCAACATGTATAAAGAAAGCAAAAGGTCACTAAAAAGAAGAGAAAGAAAAGGCTGAAGTGGACATCAGAAGAGATGCTGAAACTTGCTCTTTAACGCAGTTGTTGTTCAAGTGAAAAGAAGACTGAATAACGTGTAACTGCAAATCACATGTCAAAGGACATTTGAAGAAGACACAGCATGTAATGAAAAGTGCAGAGATCTGAAGTTAGAAAACCAAATGAGAGAATGCACTTGGCATTTTTCAAGGCAAAGTACTAAAGAACAAATTCAAGCCTTGATTTGCAGTAGGGGATTAGTTCTGGGAGGAAAACTGTAAACAGCTCAGGAGTCATCAAAACAGGATGAAAGGAATAAATCAAGTCACGGTATCAAAAAGAATTGGTTGACAATCATCCATTTCAGGATGTGATATATGATGAAGAACCAATGATACTGAAGGAAAAGTCCAAGCTACACTGAAGACAGTGGTGAAAAACAATGCTCCAGGAATTGATAGAATACTGAGGTGTTACAACAACAAGATGAAACGTTACAAGCAGTCACTTGTCTATTCCAAGAAATGGAGAAGATAGTTACCTGGCTAATAAACTGGAAGAGTTTCATATTTGCATGCCTTTAAAAGAATATTGATCTGATGGAATGCATAAATTATCTAAAAATGTCATTAGTATCACAAATAAGTATAACTCTGGTGAAGGTAATTCAAAAACAATTGCAGCAATACATCTGTAGGGAACTGCCAAGAATTTCGCCTGGACTCAGAAGACATTCAAGGAGGGATATCATTGCTAATGTCAACTAGGTCTTGGCTGGAAGCAGAGAATACCAGAAATATGTTTACCCGTATTTCATTCATCATGCAAAAGTCTTGGACTGTGTGGAAAATAATAAATTATAAATAACAGTGTGAAGGTGTAAATTTCAGAATGCTAAATTGTGCTCGTGCAGCACCTAGACCAAGAGACAATCGTACAAACGGAACAAGGGGATACAGTGTGGTTTACAATCTGAGAAGTTGTGCAACAGAGCTGTACCCTTTTACCTTTCTTATACCACCTGTAGACTGAGCAAGTAATCTTGGGAGATGGACTATATGGAGAAGAATAGGACATCAGGATTGGAGGTAGACTCCCTAACAACCTGCATTATGCAAATGACATAGCCTGCTTGCTGAAAGTGAAGAAGACCTGAAGCACTTACTGATGAAGATTGACTGCCAGAAGAACAGATAAATCTACCCTGGGGGAAGTAGTCTAGATGGCGGTTAGAAGCAAGAATGGTAAAACTTCATCTCATGTACTCTGGGCATGTTATCTGCAGGGACCAATCCCCGGAAAGGAATAGCACACTTGGTAAAGAACATGGTCAGCAAAAAAAAGGAAGACCTTCAGTGAGACAGACTGGTGTAGTGGCATAACAATCAGCGGAAGCACAGCATTTATTGTGGAGATGGCACAGAACCTGGCAGAGTTTCATTTAGTTTCACACAGGTCACTGTGAGCCACAACCAACTTGATGGCTTCTAACAACTGGACTCTAGCTTAAGAAGTAAAGATAAATGAACCAAAGTTTTAACTTTGCGAGCCTTAGTTCTTTTCTAAAAAGTTGCTAACAGCTTCTGTTTCACAGGTTGTTGTGGATTTTTCATGAGATCAAAGATGTTAACTACCTACCCCGGGGCTGTTACATAACAAGCTGTTTTCCCAAAGGGTGGTGCCTCTGGAGAGTGTCACTGGCTAAGGGGAAGTGATGAAGGGGTGGCATTTCCCTTTTACTTTACAGACTTCAGATTTGTTTGAACTCATTACAAATGCGGATTATTTTAGTATTATTTTAAAACAAATATTTCCTTATATTCCCGTCTTCATCTGTATTGACTCTTGCTTCCAGATTGAAGAGACCTGTGTCACTGCATTTTCATGCAGATCATACCACTGCGGGGGGTGGGGGGAGGGCAGTTGACCTGGCTGATGTCTAGGAATAGTAGCGGGCATTTAAGAAGCATATTGTTATGAAGACAGTGACCCCAATGAAAATAAGAGTTTTATGTTAGGAGATTTGTGCTGTGGGAAGTCTCGCTGTGTTTTGTTTTAGTTTGCTTATCTGCCTAACTGTTATGCCTGCCTTCTTTTTACCTGACTAATAAAACTCTTTGTGCTGTAAAAAAAGCAGGAAAAAAAATAACCAAAAGTAGAAACAGTTATGAAGATATGAAACCAGTGAAGAGGAAAGCAGATAAACAATAGAGAAAAATAATTTTTTGAAAGGTTAATATGCTTAACAAATCCTTAAAAATTGATTTTGAAGAGGAGAAAAATAAATTGCAAATACATGAAATGAAAGAGAGCATATCATTGCACAAAAATTTGCTTGTGATGAATACTTCTAGGAGAAAAATACAGATTATTTTATTTGTGTGTAGCATAGTGTGTAACATATAGACATACATAGATACATACACATATATGTATATACACACACATATAGATTAAAAAAAAAAAAAACTACTATGGAGTTGATTCCAACCTAGCGACCCTTTAGAGCAGAACTGCCATATAGATAACAGAGGTAGATTATGACACATTTAAAATTGGATTTCGGATAAATTTATCTAAAGATTTATAAATAGCTTTGTGTCAATCTGGATATCTCATTGTTGTCAAGTTGATTTCTACTTATAGTGCCTAGTAAGACAGAATCGTGTTGAAATGAGACATAGTGACTCCTTTTTGAGCCTCAGACTCCATTTTTTTGAGGAAGGGTGCAGTGAAAATTCAGGGTATTAAAGTAAAAGGCCCCAGGAAGCAACTTAGCAGAAAATAACAGGAAATATCACAGAGTGATCTCACCTTTAAAACATCTGTCACAAGACAGAGCCTGGAGACAGCCTTGCAGATAAACCCCTAGACCCTCGACCACAGTCTACAAAAACATCCACTGACGACTATATTTTACAGCCTACAAAAATTCCAGGTGGCCTCAACCAGTCAATGCAAAAGACAGCTCCCCCTCCTTGCTTTTTGGTTTCATGGCTTAAATACTGTGCGCTAAAGAAGCTTGGGGTTGCTTCCTGCTCTGTGTAGTTTGGAATGCGTCCCTGGTGCACCAGCCTTTTTCCTATTGGGCACATTTTTAATAAAACTTAACTTTTAAAGAGAAACTGAATTGTGTCTTGAAATCCGGACCCCAACAATAGAACTTCCACAATGGGTTTTCAAGGCTGTAGTCTTTATGGAAGCACATTGCCACATTTTACTCCCAGGGGGAAGTTGATGGGTTCAGAACACCAACCTTTGCTTTAGGAGCCATGGACGTATCTACAGTTCCACCAAGGCTTTTATACTAGAAAGAATTGGTTGATGTTCAGCCATTTGAAGAGGTATTACATGATCAATAACTGATGGTACTAAAGGAAGGTATCAAAACTTCCCTGAAGGCACTGGCAAAAATCAAGGCCCCAGGACCTGATGGAATATTAACTGAGATATTCAATAAATGGAAGCAGAGCTGCAAATTCTCAGTGGCCTATGCCAAGAAATTTGGAGGACAGCTACCCAGCTAACCAACTGGAAGAAATCTATATTTATGCCTATCCCCTAAAGTGATACAACCAAATGTGGACATTACTGAACAATATCATTAGTATCACATGAAAGTAAAATTTTGCTCAAAATCATTCAAAAGCAACTGCATCAGTACATTGACAGGGAACTGTCAGAAAGTCAAGCCAGATTCAGAAGAGGATGTGGAACCAGAAATATCATTGCTGACATCAGATGGGTCTTGGCTGAAAGCAGAGAATATCAGAAAGATGTTTACCTGTGTTTCATTGGTTATGCAAAAGCATTCAGCTGTGTGGATCTTAATAAATTATGGCTAACACTGAGGAGAATGAGAATTCCAGAACACTTCATTGTACTCATGAGGACTCTGCACATGCATGGAGACTTTATGGTTTAAAGTGAGGAAAGGTGTGCGTCAGGGTTGTATCCTTTCACCACACCTCTTAGCTCTGTAAAGCAAGCAAATAATCCAAGAAGCCAGACAATACAAAGAAGAATGAAGCATCAGCTTTGGAGGAAGATTCATTAACAACCTGCTGTGTTATGCAGACGATACAACCTTCTTACTGGAAGTGAAGAGGCTTCAAAACACTTACAGATGAAGATCAAAGGCCACAGGCTTCAGTATGGATTGTATCTCAACATCAACAAAACTGAAATTCTCACAACTGGGCCAGTAAGCAACAGCGTGATAAATGGCAAAGGATTGAGGCTGTCAAAGATTTCATTGTGCTTCATTCCAAAAAAAGCTCCCATGGAAGCAGCAGTCAAGAAATCAAAAGACTCATTGGGAAAATCTGCTGCCAAGGACCTCTCTGAAGTATTGAAAAGTAGAGATGTCACCTTGAAGACCAAGGTGCACCTTACCCTAGCCAAGGCATTTCAGTCACATCATATGCATGCAAAAGCTGGACAGTGAATAAAGAAGACAGAAGAAGAATTGATGCCTTTGAACTGTGGTGTTGGAGAAGAATATTGAAGGTACTGTGGACTACCAAAAGAACAAACAGGTATGTTCCAGAAGAAGTACAACCAAAGCGCTTTTTGGAAGCAAAGATGGTGAGACTGTGTCTTACATGCTTAAGATGTATTGTGAGGAGAGATTTGTCCCTGAAGACGGACACCATGCTTGGCAGAGTGGAGGGCTGGCAAAAAGAGAAAGACCCTCAGCAAGATAGACTGACACAATGACTGCAACTATGCGCTTAAGTATAAAAAAACAGTTGTGGGCACGGCACAAGATCAAGAAGTATTTTGTTCCGGTGTCTATAGGGTCACTATGAGTGGGAAGAGACTTGATGGAATCTAACAACAACTAGGGTTCCTTGTTAATCTGGATAGACAGGCCAAATTAGCCTTGAGTCACCTTTGCTCACATTTCCATTAACTACATAATGATGGGTTAAACACTGCTACTGTGGAGCCACATGATACTGAACATGTCTGTAAAATCAAAATCAATCTGACTGGAGCTCATTCTTATAAACAGTGTTAATCACCATGGACAAATCAATCTGCAGCACACTGGTCACTTCACATTGTAAGACAATCAAAGAAAAAACAGGCCAAATATTGTGACTAAAGAAGAGCCAACATTACTCAAACATCACATAGAAAGAATGCCATGGGAATAAACATGTTAGGAAGTGTCTGATCAATTATGTTGTAACAGTAATCATTTTCTTCTATTGGGGAACAGTTTTCAAAGTAATCACACAAATTGCCAAGTCATAACTGTTCAAACAGAGGAGAAATAATAGAAGAGTGAAGAAACAAAATTCTTGGCTGATATCATAATCTATCTTCCAAATTTGGTGTACAATGTTCATACATGAGTCCAGGATCCGAGTTTACTAATAAGAACTCATGGTTGTAATCCAATAAGTAGTTCATAGGAAATAGAACCACTTCATATTTAAGGTTATAATCACAGAGAAAAAGCAATTGCCAGGTCTTTTCTCATATGACATCAGGATTCAAGTAAAGATTAAAGCATAGGAAGAACTCTAAAGGCAGTTCTTCTCTGTCACATAGGGTCACTGGAAGTCTGAACTGACCAGATAGCACACAACAACAGCCATGGGGGGGGGGGGGGGGGAACTTCGCTAAACAGCTCTAAGTCTCAGTTTCCAGGGTAGGTAGATCAATGGACTTTCCAATACGATACAATGACAAATGCTAAATTAATGATAATCTTTTAGCTTTTTGGGAGGAATTTTGTTATGTTTAAAACTACACATCAAAGGGTTCCAGGGTTGCATAGGTGTTTAGGGAACTCTTGTAAACTGAGTAAAAATCACTCATACAGCACATGAGTTGGGAAACTATCGCCACACTCATTCCTTACCTATGATCTACTGCTGCTTCACACTACAGTAGGAAAGTTGAGTTATTTTAAGAGGACAGCTGAGCTAGGAGCTTCCTTTCTCTCTCTCTCTCTCTCTCTCTCTCTCTCTCTCTTTAATGTGGTCTCTTACAAAAAATTGCTAACTGTTGCAGCCAGTAGATTTTGTGAGCATTTAATGACTGCATAATGACTGCAAACTATTCTCTCCACATCTTCTGTTATTTAAAGTTCTCCACTCTAAAAGGCCTCTTTGCTCATACCTTACATATTCCTCCCTCCCAGCCCCACAGTGGAAGAACAAGTTACCTGGTTGGGAGGTGAGATTCACAGGCATTATGTTTCTGCATTGAACTGCTTTACCCATTAGAAGCTATGTAAATCCTTCTTCTTCACACTATCTTTTACATTTCAAAGTTATTTTTCTCCTAACACCAAACAAGTGTGTTGTGATGTTGCTAGGTGCCACTGAGTAGGTTCTGATTCACAGTAATCCTTTGTGCAAAAGAGCAAAACAGCTTGGTCTTGTGTCACCCTTTCGGTCAGTCTATGTTTGAGCACATTGTTCCAGTCACTGTGTCAATTCACCTTTTTCAGTGCACGTGTCTTTTTTTTACAAACTTCTACCTTTCCAAACATGATATCCTCCTCCAGGTCTTGGTTCCTTCTGATAGCATGTCCAAAGAACGTGACGCAAGCTGACAATACTTCTTTGGAGTATTCTGGCTCTACATCTTCCACAATTGATTTGTTTGTTTTCCTGGCAGTCCATGGTATATTCAACAATCTCCACCAATGCCATAATTCAAGGATGTCAATTCTCCTGCTGTCTTCTTTATTCATTGACCAGCTTTCTCATGTATATGAGATGATTGAAAATGCAATGACTTCAGTGAGGTGCACCTTAGTTTTCAAAGTGGCAGTTTGACTTTGAGTAAGTTCATGATCCTAAGTAAGCGTGTGTGCCCCATAGACTCTGAGCTTCCGAAAGACTATCTGAAACCTAGATTGGGAAAATAGGAAATCACCTGTAAGCCTATTCAGTCCTCACTCCCAAGTAAATGAGGCAAAATGGAAGAAATGAGACTTGATATTAGAGTTTTATATTATGAGAACCAGTGGCAACCTACTTGCAACCACCAGAAGATGCTCTGTAAGAGAATTCAGCGAGCAGAGTGATACCAAGCTATAAAGTAAAACAGATTTTTTTACTTATGTAATTTGATATATGAGTTAAATTGTGCCTGAAATGAAGTCTAATTCTTTACTTATTCACCAATAAATTCCTTTTTCATTCAAGTTAGGTTGTATAAGATTATATGCCACTTAATCTTGAAATATTTCTCATAAAATGTAATATTTTGTATTTCCTCCTATGACATGAGTACTTCAAAAGTCTCTAAGCAGGAAAATGATGAGAATAGATTTGATTTTATGAAAAAATAACTAACAAGTATCATTATCCATTTAGAGTAATATTTGTGCTAGATACTGATGGTAGAAAGCAAGTGTCATTAAGAAAGTAAAAAAAAGATCTGCTGGATACAGTGACAGTGTATAAAAGAAGAGTTGACTTTCACTTGACTTGGCTGACTTTCACTAGATTTTTGCTCATTTGTACTGACTAGTTAAAACCTGGTATTCATGTATTTTATCAAAAAAAGGAGTATAAATAAAGGAAGTTATTCCATTCGAAGTCTATTCGAACACCAGACCCTTGAAACCCAGCTTTATTTAAGTTGATCAAACAATTCATGTAGAGCTGTGAGAATTAAAAAAAAAAAATCCTTTACTAAAAGAAAATAATATTTTATTTGCTACTTTATTAAATGTGTTGAATAGAGATAAACCAGAAAACTTGATTATTTTACTGCTCACTCCACGTTTCGGCAAATACAGATATGTTCATCAACAGCATAGTTGTGGAGATGAGTCTATAGTGAATCGTGTCTATTCAATATAAACAACTAGATTTTGAATTTATCTATTTTTTGAATGGATTGGACTTGGCAATGCAGGGTGACCACATATTGGATGCAGTTTATGGTTCTATACATCTATAGGATATCATCCTGCTGACCTCTGGGTTGGAGGAAGGAGAGTGGGTGGAGAGGAAGGGAAAGGAGACTGTTGGGAGGATGAGACATAGATGGAGCAGAGAGGAATAGTGTGCTGTCACTGGGCAGGGAGAGCAGTGGAAGCTGTATAGAGGTGGGCATGTAAATTTATACGGGAATGTGCATTTTCACTAAGTCATGTTAACTAAAAAAAAAAAATAAAAATAAATATTTTCTTCATTTCCCAACAGACCAGGTGTCAATGGTCTTTTGAAATTTCAAGCACAATAGTGGGCTCAAAGAGAGACAGAAGCAAGATATTGGTAGCACACAATAAGCCCCAAACAGAGACAAATTGAAGACAGAATGAACAAAAAGGTGATGGAAAATGAAGCACAGATTCATCTCCAAGCAAGTGGAATAGGACAGTTCTTCATGGGATGCAAGAAGATTTTCTCACAGATGCATAGAGCTCTGGATAATGCTGTACTAATTCTGACAAACATCTTCCCCTGAGAATAACAGTTTTATTACTAAATATGAAAAAGACAGCAAGTCTCCTTAAATTAAAAGAAAATGAACGAGATGTACAAAACAAGGGGTTTGATATCAAGACCTGAATCTTTATGTTTTCTGGTTAGCCTTTTTGTGTTTCTATTTTTCCAGTAGAACTAGTCATAAAAATCAAAGTTAAAGAAGTATGAATCATCTCAGAGTGATGGCTTCATTTTAAAGTCTTCTTACTGGATCTAGGAATACTTACAAGTTTCCCCAAAGTACTCAAAACTTGCTATCTAGATGGATTTCTTTCCAACTTTCATTGTAGTACCAGGATTCAGATTTATTTAGAATACTAAACATTGATCTCCCAAAAACGCAAACCACTGTCATCAAGTCGCGTCCGACTCATAACGACCCTAGAAGTCAGAGTAGAACTGACCCCATGGAGTTTCCAAGGAGCACCTGGAGGATTCGAACTGCTGACATCTTGGTTAGCAGACATAGTAGTTAACCCACTGCACTACCTGGTTTCTCCCAAGAATATAGAAAGATGAATAAATCAAGAAGATTGTAAATACGAATCTGCTTTGAGTTTTTATATTTGTGTCACAGAACAGTGTCCTCTTAAAGATGTTTGCATTCTAATCTTCGGAAGCTGTGAATATATGGTAAAACAGACTTTAGATATGCAATTAAGTGAAGGAAATTGAGATGAAGAGATCCTCTTGTTTTATTCACATACATGTAAAAGCAAAATGACGACTAAGGAAGTACAAACAAGAACTGATGCCCCTGAATTACGACGTTGGCAAGAGTATTAAATATACATCTGACTTCCAAAGGAATGAATAAATCTATCTTGAAAGAAGTCCATCCAGAATCCTTGTTTGAAGCAAAAATGGTAAGACTTCATCTCATGTACTTGAAATGTGTTTTGAGGAGGAATGACTCTCTGGAGAAGGACATCATACTTGGTAGTATACCAGCACAAAAGTGGAAGACTCGTGACAAGTTGGATTGCTACAGTGGCTGTAAAAATGGGCTCAGGCGTATCAAAGACTGTGAGGGATGTACAGGACAGGGCAGTGTTTCCTTCTGCTGTAAACAGGGTCACTATGAGTTGGTACTGACCTGATGGCACCTAACAGCAACAATAATACCCACGTGAATGTCTAACCACACGGATACCTGAAAGCAGGGAATCTTCCAGGCTGTAGTGAAAAAAAGAGGTAGCTAAGAGAGAATGATCAGAAATGTGATATTTATGTTTTGAACAAAAACTAAGAGGTCACTCTAAAATTTGCAGTGTGCTATTTAGATGCTCAGCTTAGCAATGCTCTTTGTGACACAAACCCTACCTCTTTGACCACAGGCAAATTGTGCCTTTCCACGAGTTACACCTTTGTGTATATTTAGAATGCCACTTCCTCTCCACTTACCTTCATCTAAATATTCAAAGTCTTGCTTAAGTACCATTTCCGTAAAAATATCCCTTGTTCTCCAGGTATATTAGGCTATCTACTCAAGTACTCTTGTTGTGCCCTGAACTTACGATAGCACACATCATACTGTGTAATAATTATTATATATTATCTGAATTTCCTATTAGATTTTAACGATATTTTTATTTATTAAGATCAACTGCAACATTTTTCCTGAAGTAGGGATATTCAAACAATCTTTTGTCAGATGAATAAATGAATGAAAGCAAGAATTAGTAAAGGATTTGTTTAAAGGAACCCTATGACTAATATTTTTTGATTCACTGGAAGGACTTGCAAGACTGAATGCATAATTCTACTCAAGATTTTGATATAAGAGCATGAAAAGATAAAAAGAAAAATTAGCAATGGGAAAAGTGTGTAGGATGAAGTTCTCTGAGAAAATAAGTGTAATGAATTGTCAAATAAAACAGTGACCAAATCCAGACAATATGATCTGGGCTTAATAAAGATGAGAGCAGCCAGAAAAAAATTCACAGGTTATATATAGTGGAGAATGTCAGCAGGGCAAATAGCATCTTCCTGGATCAGAGAGATTGTCTTAGAAGCCAGAGGAGACAAAAATTATAGAATACAAGGAACTAGAAATGTTCCCATCGCTACAAGCATTTGATACCATTTCAGAAAGAAACCCGTAAGAAGGGAGAAATCATCTAAAACAGGGGTCATCAAAATTTTTATTAAATGACCAGATAGTAGGTGTTTTAGGCATGTGGTCCATGAAGTCTCTGTTACAAATACTCAGCTCTGCAGCTGAAGACAAAAAACAGCTACATGTGTAAATGAATGAATAGGTGTCCAACAAAATTTTAGGTAAGTGGGAGTTAGGTCATAGACCATAAGTCAAACTGACTTGAAAAGCTGAGTATTTTTTTAATCCAAGTGAAGAGAAATTTCCTAAAGATAGCTTAAATAAGAAAAATGAATCAATATTAAACTGGATAAGTCAATCTCATTTTGTCTACCTTGTAACCCAGTAGTAGCTAGCAGATGGTGCTTTGGGAATAAAATTTGAAAGCTTATAAGGCACATAAGAAATTACCATGAGTTATTTTGTTGTTGTTGTTCTTGTTATGTAAATAATTTTCTCAGAAAGCTGTAAGGGTATTATGTGCATTAAAAAACACAAGTTACTAGGTAAAAAAAAAAAAAAAAGGAATCAGTGCTCTCACTCTTAAAAAAGAAAAAAATTGTTAAAATAGTAATAAACATATCTCAACAGTCAACTAAAATTATAATGTAGACGGTACTTGGCATAACATAACTTACTGGGCTTTAAATTCAAGTTCAGAAGTGTTTAGGACACCACCCAAAGGAACTGGTAACATTTTGCAAAACTGACAAAGCTGGAGGACATAACACAGGCTTTCAAAATCTTGTTAAACAAGTCTAACAGAAGTAGAGAAGAAGAAAATATGTGTGCAACAGAATACTCAGTTGAGTAACAGAAAAATGCTTCTCAGAAGAGAATGAAAATTCGAATATTTGCTTTAGTTTCTTTCCTTAGCACCTCTTACCTGTGGTACTGTATTAGTGAGATTCTTGCTCTCACGCTGCTGAAAACATTTCAGCAGTTTATAAAAACTGTTTTTTTGATGATGCATTATTATATATGATTTATATAATTATAATATAATGCAAATCATATATGTGTATACATAATACATATATATTTATAGTTGAAGATGAATACAATAAAAAGAAAACACATTCTTATCAATCATGGAATATGTACATTTTTTTTCTGTTTATTAAACCCCTCAAAACTCAATAAATACCACTCATAAAAGTTTATATTAGATGATTTTTGTCTCTAAGCAAATTATAATTATAAAATGACATGAAAAGAATAGTGTTTCTACTTCCTAAAAATATTTTAGAATGTTTGGGAAATTTCTCCATAATGTGTGAAAAGTTGTTGAATTAAAATTAGAAGTGATTGAGAAAAAAAAAACTGAAAGTATTGTAAAATCCCAGGCACTGCACTATCTTCAAAGGATGTTTCTAGCCATAGTCAAATGTGTTAGTTAATAAGAAACATTTCTAATCTTGGTTGTGAATGGAGAACACTTAGCCAGATGAGCTCAGTTTCTTCAGAAGTGACACGGGCATGATCCTCATGATCGAGACGAGTCTAACATAGTAATTACAGCTCAAGCAATGGTATAACATGTTCACATTCAAATGTAATTGACTAAAGTAATGAATAGGATAAAGGAAAAGTTTTAAAAATAATCGTTATCTGAAATTTATAAAATACAAAATTTTAAATGGTAGCATTTTTATTATTATGTCAATCTTTGTAATTTAGACAAAATGTTATGATGAATCAATCACTAAAAATGAAGTCAGAGCTGTAGGAATTGGAAGACAAAAAAAATGGATATGAGCTGTTTTCTTAACATATTACACATTAACATAAATAGACATCTGGAAGGAAACTGGCTGGATTTGACATTTCACTTAGAGTTTTTGTTACTGTTTCAAAAAGTCCGAAATGAGAGGACTGTCCTGTGCATGAGGCTGAGACTGGGTAACTGCAGACTCCCCACTTTGTCTTCTGTCAAGGGGTGATAGCCACCAGGGCAAAATTCCAATACAGAGCCGTTAGATTTAGTTCTCTATGAAACTTATTCTGGAGCCCATAGATAGACGGAAGTTGTGCCTTGAGTTTCTTCAAGACTAGTCCTGCAGAAAACCTCCAAGAGGTAATGCAGCTGAGGTCTCTGGGCTCTTTCTTAAAGTATGTTTGTTCACTTTTTTTCAGTCATTCCAATAACCTTCTAATAACTTTTTTTTCTTTTTTTCTCAGGGGAGTCAAGGTAACATCTTGTCACTAGCAAACGAAAGGACCTGCTACCTGTGTCTGTGAATGGGTTGAGAAATAATACCAGATTCTAGTGTGAGTTTGTTGCTTTTCACATTTCCAAACATCTTAAAATAACAGAACGATAAGCTCAACTCTTCATAAATTTATTTCACATAAAGAATAAAACCTGGGAGTTTTATCTGCACCTCCTGTGGGAATTACTTAATGCTCGTCGTCATGGGGCTGAGACCGGCGAAAACATTTTTAGTAAATGAAACTTCAGCAAAATAGAACCTCAGTGGAATTCACAAACTTTTTACTTTTCACTGGTGATTTTAGGGAATTATTCTAAGATGAATGGAAAATTGATTGTGATATGCCAGAGTATATATCAGAAACTTCTTGACCCCAACTTCTCATTCTGTCCACAGTTCCTCCTGCACTGGAAGACAGAAACAATTTGCTCCATTCTTCAACCATCTTTTCACTGAACTTTAACTAGGATTATAATTCAATATGGTCTTCAGGGTGAAGTCAAATATCCAAAAGAAAGAAAAAGGTCACATTCAAAAAGATTTATAAAATGTCTCTAATTTATTTGTTAAAAAAAAAAAAATGGGACAGAAAACTTGCATTATCAGGGGCCCATAACGAAAAGAAAGGGAAGAGAGCTGAAACATTATGAGAATTGCAAACAAAACAATTTATATATAAATATTTGAAGGAGAAATTAATTTGTGTTATAAACTCTCACCTAAAACATAATTTAACAAATATGAAATTTTTCAAACCTGATATTGAATAGCCTTGATGAAAGAGACCAGGATGTAAGAGTTTGACCTTACTCACTGCTATGGACATGGATGATAATGAGTATATTTGCATGTACACATGCTACATATGTACACACACATACACACACATTCATGCATAATCATGCTGATGATGCATCTAGTATGTTAGCCTGGAAAGCCAGCTATATAGTAATTTCAATTAAGTGAGTTGTGTAGTGTAAATCTGATCTAAAATTTGATCTATGAGGTCCTTCAGGACTGAAAAAGCTTTCACTTAATTTACAACTTTAGAGAGTCAAAACTTCTCACAAATTCTCAGAATTTTACTGATGACTTGAATGTTTCAGTGATTCTGGAAGCTGTTACATCAGTATTTCCAATGCAGGCAGAACCACAAATGATAGACAAGTTACAGTGCTGTCCAGACTAAGACTAGGAAGAAATACCTGGTGATTTACTTCTGAAAATTTTCCAGTGAAAACTCTATGGAACACCACAAAACAGTGTAGTGCTAAAAAATGAGCTCCCTAAGTTGGAAGCTAAATACACAGTAGCTGTGATGATGGACTTGAGCATACCGATGATTACGAAGATGACTCTGAACTGCACAATGTTTTATTCTTTGGTGGCTGGTGTCGCCATGAGTTGAAGCTGACAACAGCAACAATCAGACCTGCAGTGTATAAACAGTCCATCTGGATTAAAGTAGAAACAGCTTCTTTTGGATGAGATCATTTTTTTTTTTTTTATGACTGATTGAAAATGTACATTCCCCTATAAGTTTGCATGCTTACCTATATGCAGCTTCCACTGCTCTCCCTGCCTGGTGACAGCACACTATTCCTCTCTGTTCCATACATGTCCTATCTTCCCAACAGTCTCCTATTCCTCCTCTCCCCCCAGTTGCCTTCCTCCAGTATGAGGTCAGCAGGATGACACCCTATAGATGCATGGGTGAGATAATTTCTATGAAATAGCATGTGCCTATGGTTAACATTCCTCATGCATTACCACATATAAATGTGTGAAGGAACAGAGTAACCAAGTGTTTGGAACAACTACTTTGGCCGCAAGCTAATTGTCACTACTAGTGAATCAGAATACTGTATTTTTAGTGTCTAATATATGGCAGATTTGTTGTGTTAAGAGATATTGACACCCTGACTCCAATGTGTGGCCATTTCACAGATTCCTAAAAATAACTAAAAATTAAGTGTTCCAACATTGGCTCCCTGATCAATGAGGGACACTGTGTGCCAAAGAGACAACTGGAAGTTAATGGAGTTGCTCGATCTTGCTAAATCATCTTCATTGTCATCCTTTTTTATCAGCAAATGGTTGACAATCACAAAATAGTCATCTATAACACAGCCAAATTTAATTCTAAAGTTTGGTTAGTAAAACAGTTTCATAGTCCTCTAGGACAGTCACTGAAATTTAACTGTTGTTACAAATATAATTGATGACATGATGCTGTGGACAGAATAATACCCAACCAAACCAAACTAGCTGCCACCGACTCTCTTCCAACCCATAGTGACCCATAGGACAAAGTAAAACTGCCCCATAGTGGTACCAGGGAGCACCTGGCAGATTGACACTGCTGTCTTTTGGTTAGCAGATGTAGCACTTAACCCAGTGCACCACCAAGGTGCCTGGGCAGAATAATAGTACTCCCCACAGATTCCCGTCCTAGTCTCCAGAATCTGTGACTATATTACTCACACAGCAGAAGAATCATTGTAGTTGTGATTTGTTAAGTTCCTTGAAATGGTGAGAGTGCGTTATTAAAGTAGAGCTCCTCTGATCATATTCATCCTCAAAAGTGGAGAACCTCTCCTGTCGGTGACGAGAATAGAGATGTGAAGTTCTAAGCAAGATTGGAGAGATGCTTTTTGCTGCTTTTAAACATAGTAGAAGACAATCATCAGCTGAGAAATGTGTGTGATCTCTGGAAGTTAAAGAAGACAACAGAATTCTCCCCTGGAGCCTCCGGAAGGGAATGCAACCCTGCTACTACCTTAATTTTAGCCCAGTGAGACCCATATCGGATGTCCGACCTCCAGAACTTTAAGATAAGGAAACTGTTTTGTTCTACATAATAATTTATGTGTGTGTATGTGTGTGTGTGTGTGTGTGTGTGGAAGAACATAGAAAGCTAGTAGATACGGATTATACTAAAAAAGTTTCATTGCCTTTGAGTTGATCCAGATTCACAGCAACCCTATAGGACAGAATACAAATGTCCCATAAGGTTTCTAAGGAGCACCAAGTTAGATCCAAAAGGAGACTTTTTGGTTAGCAGTTGTAGGAGCCCATCACTAGGGCTCCTATAATCCTTTGATACTTGCCATGTAACTATTTATAAGAAACACAGATTCGCTACGGTAAACAAAATCTGTCAGGATGCATTTGCTCTTTCTGCAGAAGTGTACTTTCTGCCTGCCTATATATCACCTCTTGCACTTTGTGCCACAGTGTGATCTACAGTATCCAATACCCATTCACCAACCCAGAAGACATGATGCTAGGCAAGCTTCCTGATGCAACTTAGAGAGTAAGGGGGAGCAAGCATATGACATATGACCTCAGTGCTCACATGGGTCAGAGCATGAGAAATACATTTTATAAAAACACATTGCTATTTGAGTGTTATTCTTGAAAGAATAGTAGTGTATGTGGAATAAGGGTACACTGCTGCTCTTTGATTTACTTTATACGTAGGGGAGTGAAAATAATCAGTGATAAGTTAATGGAATATTGAATCTTCTTTTTTAAAACTTATATGTGTTTCCTTTTATTGTTTCACAACCAGAAAATTCATGATTGCTCATGTCATGTAAGCCATGTATTTAAGAATTAACTTGAACTATCCTAGAAAAGTTGTAATCAACATTTTCATACATTAGAAATCAAGGAACCAACATTTA
Source organism: Heterohyrax brucei (assembly GCA_028571685.1). Taxonomy (NCBI): domain Eukaryota; kingdom Metazoa; phylum Chordata; class Mammalia; order Hyracoidea; family Procaviidae; genus Heterohyrax; species Heterohyrax brucei. The sequence continues at coordinate 50,302,533 of CM053159.1, read as the reverse complement.
CTCCAGTTAAATAGTGACCCATCCATTTTGATCAAAGATTGGAGTTCAGGACAGTATGTATTCAGGCTGAGGTACTCTTGGCTACATCACTGTACCAGAGCCTAATAACGAACTCCACACAGATTGTAAGACATTTGCCGGGTCACATAGATTCAAGTACATGTTCCAAGGACAACTCCTATGTCTTTTATTAACTATACAAACATGTTAGCAATCTATGTTAAATTCAATTAAGGCAGCAATGTTCAGGGTACAGGGTAGTCATCTGGATCTGTCAAAGCTCTGATGTAATTCCAATTATCTTTAGAATTTGTAAATATTTGCAACTAATTTGATTTTTTCAACATATTTATCTTGGGGATATTTGAGATAGTTTGCTTTCACTAATGAGACTGAACAAATGATGGAAGGCACAAGATAGATCAAGTATGTCTTTAAAAATAGATGAAATTAAAATTTATAATGCTAAACTACAGACTTGCATTGCATGCTTCCCCTAATAATTTTGTTTATTATTTTAAACAAATATAAACAAAATGAATTTATCTTTTAAATAGTAAAATAGAATTCAGGAATAATGTGCTATATACATAGCACTGTAAAAATTTCCAAACATTTATTATTGGTAATTTGATTGAAAATTTGGCCTCTCACTGATGTCATTTGACTGGATTGCTTTTATATTGTATGTCCTCCAATAATTTCCTAAAATAATTATTAACAGGATCCTTATATTCTATTTTTAAAACATCTGAAGTTTAAAATATTTGAGTGCATATTTTAAAAACCAAACGTACTTGCTTAATAATTTATTTTTGGGTAGTCAGAAAAGAAATAAATAAGGTAAGAGTTGCAATTGTGCACACATAAATGCTTGCCGTTCTATGATTTATTTAAGTCCTTATTGAGTATATAGGTCCTTCCATTCTTACAACAAATTTCGTTTAGTCTTTTTATATGCCCCTGGATTTGGTTTGCTAGTATTTGCATTGAGAACTTTTGAACCTATTTGGGGGGTGGGGAGGGAAATAGTCTGCAGTATTCTTGTCTTATGTTTTCTTGTTTGGTATTGGTATAATACTGATCTCGTAAAATCATGAGGGAACTGTTCTTTCCTCTTTGTTTTTCTTTTGGCAGGTAATCTGTCAGTTGTTAGTGTAGCCACTCCAGTTATTTTATCATTGCTGTTTGTGTGATATATCTTTTTTTCTATCTTTTGTTTTCAATTTTGTTAAAAATGAATTGTATCACTCAAAAGAAGATGTTGACAGGAGATTGTTAAATGCATATGACATGTATAGAACAAAAAGGAGTGTGCTGTCACGGGCAAGGAGAACAGAAGGAGCTGCAGATAGGCGGGCATGCAAATTTAATCTGGGTTATATACTTTCACTCAATCACAATTAAAAAAAGAAGAAGAAGAAGAAGAAATTGATACTTTAGCTCTCACACAGGTGAATACGACTTTGGGAAAGTAGGACTTTTCCTTTCAGATATTATTAGTTCAATAAGGTCATACAGGAGTTGGGTAGGTCCTAGTACTAATTCTGCGTAACATAAAAGGAGAGCTACACACCACTAGTTATAAATTGACGCCGCGTGGAGACAGAAGCAGATGCATATATAAACAGGAAATGAACACCAAGGAATGCCAGAAGTCGCTAGAAACTAGAGAAGATGCATGGACAGTTCTCTTCGAAAGGCCCCAGAAGGAATCAACACAGCCAAGAGCTTGGTTTTGACTTCTGTCATCCAGAACTGTGGGGAAATAAAAATTTCTGATAAGTCACCTTATTTGTGGTGTTTTGTTTTACCTCAAACCCACTGCCGTCGCGTTGAATCTGACTCACGGCGACCTTACAGAGTAGAACTGACCCCACAGAGTTTCCAAAGGAGCACCAGGCGGATTTGAAATGCTGACATTTCGGTTAACAGCCGTAGTGCTTAACCACTGTGTCATCAGGGTTTCCGCTTTATTATGAAATGTTGAGGCAAACCTTTCAGAGTCTAAATTATTTCTCCTGAAGTCAGCACACAGTTGGATTTTGGGGTGTGTGTGTGCATTTTATTGTTTTTCTTCTTCTTCTTCTTTTTGTTCCCTTGAGCCACATAACAATCTTTTGTTGGATTGTTGATCTATTCACATTTAATTCGTTACTTATAGTGTTTAGATCTGCCAGTTTTCTTTCCTTCAATAATATTTTAATTCCTTTCATAATTGCTTACTTACATTTCAGTTATAGTCTTGTTTCTCCTAAGGTTTAAAATAAAAATCTTAACTTCTCAGACTGTACTTCAAATTGATGCTAAATTATTTCTAGCTAGATGCAGAAGTTGTACTCATATGTTAAGTTACCCTCTCTTTCATATTATTGTTATACATACAACATCTATATGTTACTAACCAGAAACATATTGACACAAATTTGATAGACCTTATTGTAAGATTACTACAATAATTACTATAATTATCTATATAATATATAAATATATTTATTATGTATAAATATACTTATATATACAAATGTATATAAACATACATGTTTTAAAGAAGTTGAGAAGGAAGAAAGTATATATAAACATCCTTGGCTGTATTACATTGTTTTTTATAATTTTTTGTTTTCCATTTTTTCAATAAATCTGAGTAATCGTCTCATGCCATTTGCTCACTGCAGTACCCTAATATCTCCACACACATAATTTGTACAAATAATGTCAAGTATATTCTATTAATGTGTATTACGAGTCCAACAGAACAATTATATTTGTGCTGTTTTATGTCATTGCTTTTTAAATCAGTTGACAACAAATAAGCAACCATACTGTACACCATATTTACCTATATTAATTTACTGGTTTTTTTGTGTAGATTCAAATTAAAGTTTGTGTCACTTGCTTTCAGCCTCAGATCTTCCTTTATTAGGTTTTGTAGGATGAGTTTTCTAGTAGCTAATTCTCTAAGATCTTGTTCAGATTTCAATTTATTTGACCTTTGTTGTTGAAAGGGTTTGTTGAGTATAAAATTCTTGATTGATATTTTGTTTATCCACTGTATATTTTGAATACATCAGCTTACTGCCTTTTAGCCTTCAAGGTTGTGATGAGATATTAGCTGTTAGTATTACCAGGATTCCCTTGTATATAACAAATCATTTTTCTCACACAGGTTTCAAAATAATTTATCTTTGGCTTTTAATTTTGATAGTGGTTTCATGCAGGAGTGTGGATCTATTTGTGTTTATCCTGCTTGAAGTTTGTTGACAATCTCAAATGCATAGATTTGTGTTTTTCATCAAATTTGTGACATTTTTTGCCATTTTCTTTTTTTAGATGTTTTTCTGCTTTTTTCTCTCCACCTCCTTTGAGACTTTTATATTTGACATGTTGGTGTTCTTTCTCATTCCCCAACCATCTCTGAGACTCTGTATATACACTGTTTCACATTATTTTACTATGGTTCTTCAAATTGTATGATCTGTATCAATCTGTTTCCAGGTTCATTGATTGTTCTGCCAGCTGAAATCTACTGTTGAGTTCCTTTAGTGAATCTTTTATTGTACTTACTGTATTTTTAATATCTACAGTTTCAATATGACTTTTAAAAATAATGTATCACTATGGCTGGATATATTTCATTGACACATTGATGTCTTTATAGGTTTTTTTTCACTTTAAACAGACTTATAATAGCTGTGTTAGAGACTTTTACTGACATGTCTACATCTGATCACCTCAAAAGAAGTTTCTAGTCTCTGTTTCCTGTGTATACGGCATACTGTCCTTGTTGTTTGTATATCCTGTAAAGTTTTGTTGAAAATTAGGCTTTTGGATGGTATACTACAGTAAATTCAGATATTAATCCCCATGCAAATTCACAAAAGCTTCTTATAGTTATTTGATTGTCTTCTTATTTGTTTACAGGTATGACTAGAAAAATTTAGTGAAATCCACTTTTCTAACGTGTACAATTTCTGATATCCTTGCTCAATCTACTTTTCTTATTTTTATATTTAAGTCTAGATTCTTAGGAATGGCCTCTGGACCCTGACTGGTGAGAGGCTGGGTTTATATCCTGCTGAACTAGTAAGGTGCTCACATTTGACTGCTAGATCTATGTGTGGTTTGGAGTCTGTTTTTGCTGTTCGAGGAGTTTAAAAGTCCTCCACTGTTCAACCAGGTGCTAGGAACTCAAGTTGTCCCTATTGTTTCTCAGATGGTTCACTATGGATGAACTTTCACTTGGCTGACAATCCTGCTTGGAGAGTTATGTTTTTACAATGCAGAGCTGTGGGGAGATGGGTGCAATGCTGTGAGTCTGTTTCCATGTATTTTTTTGTTGTCATTATTATTATTTTTTATTATGACTGAGTGAAAATGTACATTCCCATATAAATTTACATACCCCCCTATATGCAGCTTCCACTGTTCTCCCTGCCTGGTGACAGCACATTATTCCTCTCTGCTCCATACATGTCTCATCTTCCCAACAGTTTCCTTTCCCCTTCTCTCCACCCACACCCCTTACTCCAGCCACAGGTCAGCAGAATGATATCCTATGGATGCATAGAACCATAAAGTGCATCCAATATGTGGTCACTCTGCATCGCCAAGTCCAATCCATTCATGTCCAAAGAGTGGACCTTCATTATGATTTATGGGCAAGGGCAGCGTAAAGATCAGGGGCCATACTCCCAGGGGAACCCTGAAGCCACTGGACCATCAATTGAGGTCTTTTAGTGGAGATCTCAGGTGCACCCCTTTTTACTTTCCATGTATTTTGAAGAACATTCTTTCTCAAACTTTCTCAAACTTTTGTAAGCAATTTGATCAGTCTCCAGAGACTGAATGATTTTCTTCAGAAATTTTTGTCATTTTGATGAAGATGTCTTTGATAGATTTCCTCATACTAGTCACAGAACCATTCTGGAATTCTTCCACTGCTTTACGGAATACTTGAGTTTACTTACAAATTTTAATCACATGATTTACTTAATTTTCGTTTCAACATTCAAAGCCAAATGTATTTCTGTTATGGTGAATTTGCTTTTGAAAATCACAGAGACAACCAAATATAAAACATGTCTAAAACAAACTTACTATTTTATAAACGTACAGCTATTTTCTGGCACAAGAATTCAACTCTGCCAAGAATGTGAAATAGCCACAGACAGCATGTGATAAACGTGTATGATTGTTTTCCAATACACTTTTATTCACCAGAACTGGCGATGGACACAATGTGACACAGAGGTCATGGTTTTTTGATTGCTATTTGGAATAATTAGCAGGCTGAGAGAAATACACCTACTTCCTTGCTTATCAACATGGCTTTGTTTTAAAGACAGGTTGTCATGCCAAAGACAGTGTTCTGTGAAAATGGAGGATGAGCACATCAGATCACAAATCATCATAGAATTGCTGGCAATATGCCATTATGTAACTAGTGAATTATACCATTACATAACTACCAAATTACATTATTATGTAACTGCCAAACAACTGAGAATCGTGAATCGGCTAAGTTGATACATAACTTTAACCACCGCAGAGAACATTAATCTTGCTTGGCACTTTGATGTTCCTTATCAACAGATGTACATTATTAGTATGAAAAATAGATAGCATGTTTTTTTACCATTGTCATAAACACTAAAGGTTGGAAAATGAGATAGTTAATAAGTTGAGGAGTAGGTATTCTATGATTCTTTATCCATGACTCATTGCCTTCAAGTTGATTTTGATTCACAGCAACTCTAAAGGACAGAGTAGAACTGCCTCATATGGCTTCCAAGGAATGTCTGGTGGGTTTGAACCACTGACTTTTGCATAAGAAGACATAGCTCTTAACCACTATGCCACCAAGGTTTTGACAATGAGTCACAGAAATCATTTTCATAGATGAAAAGGCACAAAGGGCAAAGAAGGCAGTTTCAAAGTAAAAGGAAATTTCCCAGAGAGCAAAAGAATCAGAAGAGTGATGAGACGGGTTAATGTTTTAGTGTTAGGTAGAAAACCAGCAAAACTCCGCTCTGGAATCTAGACCTAATGTTAATCTAGATCAAAACTCTACTTCAAGGCTATATGAGGTAGAGCTACATTGGCTCCTGTTGTATATTTCTATGATGATCAAGATTCATTGTTACTACGTGTAGCCCAATAACTAAAATATTTGCAGTTAAATAAACTGCTGATATCCATCAGCCAGAGACCAGCAGAGAAATACATGTGGTCTTAAAATTAGGTCTGTTATTAGCTGAAGTTAAGCATATCCCACATCATGACAGCTCTGGGTTGTCTCAAAAACAGGCATTAGAGAATAGATATTGATAAAGCATGGAAGACTGGACTTGGTAATGAGATGATCTTGTCAGGAATTGTCAGAATTGTAGAGCTGAGAGTTTTGGGAGAAGTCAGTGATCTTATGCTTAGAATACACAAGTCCACAAAGAGTTAGCATAACATGTTCTTTGTCTGAGACGAACATCACGGTTTGGTTTGGTACAGCTTATTATTTTGCAAGTCACATTACCATCCCTTTTGGAAATTTGCAGTCTCTGTTACAAGTCGCAGTTCACTGAAAATCTAGGCATCAGAAGGGTCAGTTTCTCCTTTCTCAAGGACAACTAGCAGAGTATAGGATTACATAACTGAAAAAAAAATGGGAATGTTTAATTCTGAGAAACAAATCTGTTCTATATGCCAGGTGCTATTTTATTCAGTGTTAATGTTTTTAATCAGGCAGCGCCTTATAATTGCATGCTCTGATGGTTAGGATCGAATTAGCTCAGCAGTGTGTATCCAGAAAAAAAGTTTATTTTACTTAAACTCCTTGCCTGTTTCAAAGCCATGCAAACATAATTTCCGAAGAATCCTAGAAATTATTTAAATGTTTCCTCTTTAATAAGTAATATCCTTTTCAAAGATTAGTAAATAGTCTATAAAATATATCTGTCCCATATTTCCTGGGCTCTGAGCAATCTAAATTTTATGTCATATTATTATGTCTTTTTATTAAACAGTTGAATTAACAAATTGTGTTGAATATGTTTAGCATGTTGAAGCTACAAATTTTTACTTAATATGTTCATAACTCCTAGATCAAAAAAGGAGTGTTTTATGTTCAGCCTGTCACAGTGATGGATTGCTTGATGCTTAGGAAGCAATGTTAATGGCTGTATAAGAAGTCAGTCGCAAGTCATAACTACTTTCAAAGAGATAAATAAAAGAAATAAATAAATACAGAATGAGTGTCATATTCTGTTCAACTAATTTCTTTTTGGAATAAAGGGAAAATTAGGACTGCTAATCAGCCTTTTGAATCCACTGGGTGCTCTTTGGAAATTGTATTGGGTAGTTAGTCTATTGTGCAGGTTTGCTATGAGTTAGAATTGACTGCACAATGTGTGTGTGTGTATATATACACACATATTTAATCAAAAGTTTGGCAGTTAGAATCTACAGTCCACTCCTTGGAAACCCTCTGGGGGCGGGGGCGGGTTCTGACTCCAAGGCAATGGATTTGCTTTAGGTTTTGACTGTCGGCGTCAGGTACCCCAGTGACTAACACTGGGAAAAACCCATATCCAAGAGCGACAGGAAAGGGGATGAGAAAAAAGCACTCACACATGAAACACATCACTCACACAAGAAACACATCACACAAGATAAAGCTGAGGCCAGGTGGGACTAAGGTCTCTGACGGACAATAACGGAGGCTCGGTAGGAAAGTTTATTTATAGGGTTACAATCGGGAGGAGGTTGGCAGGACAGTCTATTTTGCCAAAAATGGTTACAATGGTGTTGGGGCATCTCATGATTGGCTGACCCATACGTGCAAGCATCATCAAGGCACGAGGTAGGAGAAAGAGGCAAAGGTCAGGCTTTCCTGGAGGCTCTGCCATACCCGAGAAAGGCCTAAACCTACATCAGTAAGACAACAGCTGGGACAGCACATTCCTAGCAGCCTGAAGCATTTAACAGTTCTAAAACTAAGTATTTAAAAATGCTAGAATAATTTCTCATCTTTTCCTATTTTATTATACTTTTAGGGGAAATATTCAGAGAAAAGAAATTTTCAACTCATAATAGAAATTGTATTTAGGAAGTCAAAATTCACTCTAAAGGAATTTACGATTTTCTTAAATGAGTTTTTAATTTTCTGAATCTAGAGAACATGTAATATGCAGTCCTTAATATTTTATTGTTTGGGTTTACTCTTGTAAATGTCTTCTTTGGGGAAAGAAGTAGTCATAATTGAAGCATTAAAATTTTCTCAGGCTTAGAACAACTATTCTATATCTTACAGTTTTAAAACTATTAACACAGAAGCCAGTTTTACTTAAATTTCATTTCAATACAGCAAGCAAGCTTCATGCTTACTCATAAAAATGGAATATTTCCATTATTATTAATTCCTTTTTTTGAAATTGCAGAAATCTTTTCGATACTTTTACTTTTGCCTTACAGATAGTGGTAAATTTTTCTTGTCATTAATATCAGCATGACTGTAGCACATCAGAGAAACTTAAATGTGTGCCATCTGGAGCATAACCTAGTTTCCACCCACACGGTACAAAGCTCATTAAACAAAACTCTTGAATGTTGGACTGCTCCAACCTCTTGATTATTTTCTTAGTCTTGTACCAAAGCCATAAATAGACACACACACATGTGATATCATTTAGGTTATTTTCTCAATGCTAATTGAAAAGTATATTTGAACTAAAAAAAATTACAGTTTTCAAAGTCTTTCGTTTCTTTTACCATTCCATGGAAGACAGCAGCTTTGATGATGATGCAATTGATGAAGTTCCAGAGTTTGTATCTTCAAGATTGTAATCACCCTTTTTAAAGATTAACTACCAATATATTACTATTATGCTTGTCATGCGTTATTTCCAAACCTTGTGATATAGTGCATAGAAATGAGGTTTTATGGCTTAGATAGCAGTAATTACTGACTCTCCCTATCCAGAGAGCAGGGCTTGCCCCCCAATCACTCTTTATCATAGAAAGACTTAAAGGTACACAGAATCTTATTTTAAACTTTAAACTATAGTATTTTCTTACATCCGCCACTGAGTGGCTGATATTGGCATACAACTCACGTATTACAGTATAGTACTCTGTGTTAAAAAAAAAAGTGCCGTCGAGTCAGATCTGCATTACTATAACTATATATTATTTCATAAGTCCCCAAAACATGATCGTAGATCCAGCATTATCCTATAGAAAAAAAAATAACTGATGTTAATTTGTGACTATTATGTTTCTGATACATCTTTTCTTGTTTTGTACTAATATACTTGTCCATCTTATTTATTACTTATACCAATTAATTTTCATTTTTCTCATAAAGCTCAAAATGAAAGGTGTTATTATCATCTCTGAGGAAAATGATATTTAGTAATTTTCCCAAGGTTAAGCATCTGGTAAGAGACAGAGTTAGAACTTGAACATCAGCATTGTATCAGTGCAGTGTATGACTAAAGCTCTACCAATCACTCAGAGTGTTTGCTGCAAAAGAGTCAAGTGAGAACTGTAATTCTCTTCGCTTTCTCCTCATCAAACCATGATCTACTGAGCAGGACATGGTTTGGCTGGGAGGGTAATACCCTTAAGCATTACTCAAAAGTTTCCAAATATGTCTTCATATTGTCTCTTGTTAATATAGCCTTACAGCTTTAACAGCTGTCCTCTCAGCCCCACACACTATTTAACCTCTCCACAGCAGCTTCTTTACCATACTTAAATCTCTTAAAAGTTTTCTCATATCCTCAACATAGTGCTTAGAGTTTGATATTTATTAATTTATTCTACCACCTCTACTTTAGTATGACAGACAGGATATACAAATGGGCAATAGCCAGAACAGACCAAAAACACAAAACAAAACAAAAAACCCAACTCTCATCCACAACCACTGCTGGAACTAGCCTGGGGAACCAAGTCCAAATGGCCAGGACTTGGTCAATAACTTCCAGTTTCTCTAATTTTTGCTGCTGCTTTCAATCTAAGATAGAACAGAGAAAAACAAACATATTTACTGAGTCAGTCTTATAGGATGACCACTTCTAGTCAGCCCACCTCCACCTTCCCCAGACCAACCACCTCTAACCAGAATCGTTCACTTTTTTCCACTGTAGAGTCTCCAAATCCTTTGTCTGCCTTAGAGTCACTGTCAGATGGAAAGGATGGTGGATGACTTCCTTGTCACAGCCTACTGTGAACAAATATCTTGGCTTCATATTTGAATGGTCTTCATTTATTTCTGCAGATGACAAACCTATTACGTGATATGATAAAAAGACTTACTGCAGTGACTACGTCTCCAGGTCTTGGGTGTCCTGAAAAACACACCAGAGTAAACCAAACATTGAAGTTCTCATGTATTTGTTAAAATTTAAATTAACATTCCAATGTTCTCTGTTAATAGCAGCTACATGGACGAAGGTAATTTTTAAGGTTATTTCAGAAAACACAAAAATTACTTTTTTCTTCACTGAATATGTTGTTGTGGTTAGGTGCCATAGAGTCAGTGCTGAGTCACGGCTACCCCGTGCACAAACAGAAAGAAACACTTTCTAGTACTGCACCGTGCCCACAGTCGTTGTTATGTTTGAGTCCATTATTGCAGGCACTGTGTCAACCCATCTCACTGAGGGCCTTCCTCTTTTTCACTGACCTTCCACCTTACTAAGCATGAGGTCCGTCTCCAGGAACTGACCCCCCTTGAAAGTGTCTCCAGAGTATTTAAGATACAGTCTCCCCATCTTAGTCCTCCAGTGCCTTCACTGCGGCTTCGATTTCTTCCTTCGGTTCCGTTGTTTCCTGGTCCTATGCTGCCTCTGGAAGTGGTTGACCATCGGGCAGCTTTTTCCGACATAAAGATTCTGTGTTCCTTCCATCTTCTTTCGATGCATCCTGAATCTTGTAATGTTTTTACTGTAGAATCTTTCACTATCACAAGGCTTGACTTTTTTCATCAATTTTTTTTTAGCTTTATTCAATTAAACATTTAAGGTGTGTACTACTCAAAAACTCCGATGATCTAATTACTAATTTGAATTAAAGGCAATTTTAGCATTTGAGTATTCCTAACTTTAAACTTTTTGGACATTTGAAAGTTATTATTACTACTTTTTGTTAGCCAATATTGCTTCTGAACCATATAGAAATTGTGTATTAAGTAAGAGAAGGTATGTCTGTTTTGAGGCAGATATTCTTGAGCTTGGTCTGACTAAGTATAAAATCGGATTTGCCTGTTTGCCTTAATTATTTTCATAAGAAATGTAGGTGACATTTTTTGTGTTTCGATTTAAAAAAAAAGTAGTAGAAAATAATACCTTGTTTAAATCTTCTTGATTTAAGGTTCTTTTTTTTTGTTTTTTTAATTTATATGTGGAAGGTTACATGAGTTAGCATCTTCTGTTACAAACTATTGTCTAAGTATATTGTGAAGTAAACACATGTTTCTCCCCATAAAATAAGGTAAAAAGTGTGAAACCAATTCTTGTGACTTAAATGAATGTTATTAAGGTGTTGTTAGTTCTGAGAATAGCTATCAACTTTTAAACATATAACAGAACTGGCACCTACTGGGTACTTCGTATATTTTATATGAAATTATGTAGCTAGAACTACACGGTGATATTTATTAGGGAAAAAATAATATATTCATGGTATGAATCTTAATCTTTTAATACAAAACTTACTTCATTTATGTCTTGTTTTAAATACTTATTATTATGATATTAAAATATGCATGCATTATAAAGCTAATTATCAAGAGATAATAGACTATGGATTTAAAAAATGCATATTTTATATATACTCATAGTATTTTTATATATTTCTTTGCAAACAAATAGATTGTGGGAGATTGTGGGACATGTTTTGTTTCAGGGAATAAAATTCAATTGCCTGGGAAAGAAACACTGTTATAACTGAAATGCTTAGATTACTTTGACATAGATAAAAAGTCAACAGTAAAGAGTTGCTGTTGATCATCAAAACGTGATAGACGCAACCAGGCTTCAGTGTAGAATTGGGTATAATATGCTTTGGAAAAGACTTTTAAAGAGGTGAACTTAGTTTGATAGATTGGGGTTTATTCCAACATACTGAATTATTATCATTATTTTTACTGTCAAATAGCTTACCATCTGTGAATGTCATTTAGAGGTATAATCAATGACACTGAGCTACAAAGTTATGGAGCAAGTAAGGAAAGTTGAAGTTTGTTTATTATCTGTTGAAGTTGATGCACTTTGGCTTTCAGATAATAGTCTTACTGTGCTCCAGTGAGATTACATTTTAAGTGAGCTTCCAGGGATCTACGTAGAGACGACACACAAAAGCAAGCAGATGCTTGAGAGTCCACTTACAGAGGAGAGTTCAGTTACTGGTGTGCTCAAAGTAGTCCATTGCCATTGTCTCATTAAAAGGTGGATGCAGACTAACAATAGGAAAATGAGAAGTATTGTGGAAGAAGGTTAAAGAAATACAAGCTTAAAGACATATGAAAGAATTTCTGCTTTCAGAAAATATCTTTTTCCCCATCAACTTAAGAAGTGACTCCAACGAAAGTGAAATTACATAATGAGAACATTAGCAGGAGCTAGAAACAAGACCGTTGTAATTATAGTCATGATTATTGTGCTAAATTGCTTAGCAGACTTTGAGAAAATGCTTAAATTTTATAGTATGTTCAGAGTTTTAAAGCTATCCATGTTGCCACTTACTTTATTCATGCAAAGATAAGACCATTCTGCAAAAAAGTCATTTTTTTTGTTCAGTTCATCGTTATTTTCAGAGAGTGTTTGAGAACTCCTCTTTAAAATAAGTCAAAATTATTAACTTTCGTTTGTGAGTGAATGAGGAGAATTAGTGATTCCCTCTCTCAGTTTTAAAACAATGGGTTTTAGTGACCAATCCATCAACAAAAGCCGTAATTATGTAGGCAGCCTGCATGTATTGAAAACAAATTTCTGCTTGGACTCAGTCTTCTTGCTCAGATTATAAGTGGAAGGTTTTTGAAATTTAAATATTTAGTATACTTTAATGAACAGTTAAAAAAAGAATTCTGATAATATTTGACATTAAAGGAATCACTCTATAAAATATCAAGTTATTGCTGAAATGTTCTTGGTAACATTTCTCCCTTACAAAATTGAGTTTATGATTTAAGTATCGGTGGCTCCTTTCTTACAAAAGTTTTTTTTGTGTCTCTATTATATCCTCTAGGAAACTCTGGAAATGCAGTGGTTAAAAGCTTTGTGTACTCACCAAAAAGTTGGCAAGATCCATCAGACGCTTCTTAAAAAACCCTGTGAGACAGTTCTACTCTGTCTTACAGGATCGCTGTAAGTCACAATCTACTTGATGGCAATGGGTTTGGTTTGGTTTTGATTTTATTATGTCGTATGGAAACCCTGATAGTCTAGTGGTTAAGAGCTGCAGCTGTTAACTAAAAGGTCAGCAGTTTGAATCCACCATGCCCTCCTTGGAAATCTTAAGGTACAATTCTACTCTCTCCTGTAGTGTCACTATGAATCAGAATGAACTCAGTTTTCATGAGGTTTAGTTTTAGTTACTTAAGTGAAGCTTGATTTTTTTTTTCCTTCTACTACTGACTCTACAGTGGTCAGTGTAGCGAAGCAAAAGCTTTGCGCTAATAACATAAAATGGTTTTTATCATATAACATATTAATTTCAGTGCCTTCCATTTTAGCTTTAAAAACTAATACAAGGTGTCTGTGTAAGATTCCTCACAGAACCTACGTCATGAAAACTTAAAAGCAAATTCTCTGTATTTTTTTTTTCTGGTCTTTAATTCATGATTATTTCTACAAATTAAACAAAATCAGTTGTTTTAAGCTACATTTTTCAGATTATCATGGTCATAATGGATTGTAAACATTTCTGTTGCCTGAAATCTGTTTTCTTTTACATTTCCTAAAGCACAAGCCAGTTTATTTGTGCTTGTCAGAATTATATGAATTATGCTTTCAGAGGAAGTCATGATGCTGTAGGAAAAAGATAAAAATTTACAGGATATATAAATAGGATTCTGACTCCTGTTTTAACCTTCTTAAACCCTGACTCTTGTTTTTACCTTCTACAAGGACTCGGACAAGGAATTTGACTTCTCTGATATGCAATTTCTGCATGTATACACAAGGGTAATAACCTTTACCCTATGGGACTGTTTCCAAGGTAAATGGTGCATCATAACCAAAGCCTCAAACAAATAGCACATCCTTAGTAAGTACTTCATCACTATGAATTCATTACTTGCTTTCTCCTACATAGTATATAGGAAGTTCTTTTTAAAGTAAGGAATCATGCATTTAAATACCGAAGTGCATTTGTTGCCTTAGGAAATTCCGATGTTATTTGAATCAGAACATGGGAATGCAGCTACAAAGTTAGCTACCATAATTTTCCATAAAATCTTTGGAATGTGACCTCACAAAATACAAACAGACAAAGATCACCTGTTATAGAGAATATTGCCAAGGCAAGGTAAGTCTATGTCAAACCATTGTTTAATTGATAAGTACCCTGTACTGTAGTAAGAAAGCAAAATACCCAAAATCACACAAATATTCAACTTTTGTGTGGCCAGTCCTATAAAACAGTTTGGTAACCCTCAAAATAAGTTAATGAGATAAGCTTTTAAAAACTATTTCTGTATTTTTAAGGTAAAAATTGAAACTCCAAGAATTCATAAATATGCTGGCCCATTTCACTATTTAGTAAGCAGGAGGAAGTCAGATAGCATGCCTGGATTGATCTAATATCAATATCCGCGACATAGCACTGAGTACATCACAACTACCTTTGCGATTAGTGAATTGTTAGGTTAAGTAAATCTCTTTTTATTGTGTGTGTCTTTCAATGCACATCTCAATTGTTGCACTATAGCTACTTTAATATGATAATAGCCGCATCCTCCACCACAGTGCTCTCTTTAGAGTGCTAACCAAGCAGTCCTGCAATTGGATAGTGCTGCTTTCTCTCTGTAATCTTATTCCATTCAGTGGAGGCTGCACACTTACTATATACAGGGAATTAAAGGCAGTAATATGATTGACAGGTTAGCCATAGAGAATACGACGAAGTTGCTTATGCAGGTGCAGAGCAGTTTTTACTTACCAAACCAAACCAAACCCATTGCTGTTGAGTCAGTTCTGACTCATAGTGACCGAGGGCAGACTAGAACTGCCCCCCAGAGTTCCTAAGGAGCAGCTGGTAGACTTGAACTGCCAGTCCTTAGGCCAGCAGTCTTAGCACTTAACTACTATGCAAATAGAGTTTCCAGTTTTTGCTCAGTCTATGTTTACCTAGTGTGACTTCAGGGTCACTAACTGAAATCATTGAAAATACATTAAAAATCCCTCAGATTCAAGCTATGCACTGTTGCCCCAGTAGTTTCTCTCTATTAAATGTTTCTTTAAAATTTGAATGAAGTATATTTTATTATTATATTAATATTTTATTATAGTAATATCATAAGATTTATTTTTACTTTCTATTTTTTTATTGATTGTTATGATCTGTATTTACTCTTCCTGATACAAGACCTTGCATCACAAAATTCTCAGTCAACAATAAAACCAAACCAAACTCATTGCTGTTCAGTTGATTCCATCTCAGAGTTAGCCTCTAAGAGTAAACTGTCTCACGGGCTTTCCAAGGAGTAGCTGATGGCTTTAAACTGCCATCCTTTCAGTTAGAAGTCAAGTGCTTAACCACTGCACCACCAGAGCTCTTGATGAATCATAGCAGCATTAAAATACTATATGTTTCTGTCTGGTTGAGATATTCTCAAACCCAGTGGCTATGGTGGATCATATAGGACAGAGCAGAGCTGCCCCATATTGTTTTCAAGGTTGTAATCTTTACAGCAACACACTCTGCATCTTTCTGTCTTTGAGTGGCTATTGGGTTCAACCAGCTACTTTTCAGTTATCAGCCAAGCATTTTAACCACTATGCGACATGAGTTTCTCAGTTGAAGCTTTACTTACAAATGTTTGTTACTTTAGATTTGTTTTCTGTGAGAATGAACTTACAACAACATACAAGATCAAATGAGATATGTTTTGATTAGAAAAATCAGACTTGTGTTTCAAGGTAATATGTTTTCCTTCCCTGATCATTTTTACCTGTAGGTTTTCTTTAACAGGAAAATCAGTCATCAGGTACTAAGACTTCCTTTAGCATAAAAGAAACAGAAAGTGTACCGAGTTAGAGTATGAAAATAGCAGGATACAGGAGCTTTCTAGGACAATTAATCTTTTTATTATTTTTTTAAATTACACTTTCAGTAAAAATTTACAGTTCAAGTCAGTTTCTCACAAGCAAACTTAACACATATTATTATGTGACCCTAGTTTCTCTCCCCACATTGCGACAGCACACTCCTCCTCTCTGCCCTGGATTTCCCGTGTTGATTCAATCAGCTCCTGCCCCTTCTGCATTCTCATCTCACCCAATTAGTCCTGTGTATCTGCTTCAACCAAGAAGTACACTCTTCACTAGTGTCATTTTACATCTCATAATACAGTCCAACTTTGCCTGCATCTTATTCTTCTAAGTAAAACCTATCCCATTTGAAAATCAAGTCTGATTTTTGTAAGCAAAGCAAACTATTTGACTTACGTGTTGATGATGAATGCAATGCTATTTCTCTTCAAGTTTTCATTCCTGGCATAGTAGACAATGTGAATGTCTGATTCAAAATGGACAATACCAGTCCATTTCAGCTCACTAATGCTTAGGATATCAGTGTTTATGTGCTCTAATTCACATTTGGGAACAGGGAATAGTTTCAGTTCTGGGCTAACAGTCCAAGGGCTGTGTCTCCTGGAGAACTTACAGCCTGTCAGACCAACAGGGCTGGTCTTTTAATAGAGTTTGAGCTTTGTACCCCATTGTCCTCCTGCTACATCATGGACTCTTTGTTGTGGTAACTGTCAGGACAATCACTGGTGGTAGCTGGATATCTAGTTCTTCCAGGTCCATGGTGATGTAGTTTCTGGTTATGTGGCCCTTTCTGTCTCTTGGGCTCATATTTGCTTATGTCTCGGATCCAACTCAACGGCACTTGGCTTGGCTTGGTACTCTTCATTCTCCTTTGCTCAAGATGAGTTGAGATCAGGTAATGTTTTTTAGATGGCTACTTGCTAACTTTAAGACCCAGACACCACTTGCAAAAGTAGGGTACAGAATAGTTTCTTAATAAGGTTTGTTATGCCAGTTGACCTGGTTGTCACACAAAACTATGGCCCCCAGGTCCCTGTCCCTGGTACTCTGTCGCTCAGAGTGTTTGCTTGCATTCAGAGTACTTCTTAGATTTCAGTTTAATCCAATTGTGTTGCTTTTTCCTATATTGTGTGTTAGGAAAATAATTCTTAACATTTTTGACATTTCCTTATCAATCTAGTAAAAGCTATAGTTGACATAATGTCTTACCCATGGCAGATGCTTAACTTATTAAATTTGGGTAAATTGTAGGTGAATATAGGAAACCCCAGTGGCATAGTGATTAAGTATTACATCTCCTAATCCAAAGGTCAGCAGTTCAAATCTGCCAGGCACTCCATGGCAACTTTGTTGGGCTGTTCTACTCTGAGCTATAGGGTTGCTATGAGTCTGACTTGACTTGACAGCAGTAGGTCAGCAGTGAGTTGTGGGTGAATATAATTTTAATTATATGAGAGGAAGCATGAAGAACGTAAGATTTGTTAAGAAATTGGCAATATTCTAAGATGCATTGTTAATTAGAAGGATTATCAAGAATTAGAACCAAACACAGCGGGTATAATTACGAATGATCAGATTTTGCTCTGAGTAAGAGTCCAACTTTGTTTTTTTGTTTGTTTATAAATGTGATTGTTAGGATGACAGCCTGAGTAGCATTGGTGTACACACACACATACACATCACACACTCTTACCCCTTACAACTCACTCCTTAGCTCTAATGCTACGTCTTGTGTCTTATTATTTTTTTCAAATCTTGAACCAAGAAAAAGAGGCAGGAACATCTCCAGTGAAATTCAAAGGACCAGATAGATCATTGAGTCACGTCATTGATAAAAGATAGGGTATAAACTCTATACTCAATGGTATTGATTCAGTATAAAGATGGAGTAGAAAACATGCCAGTGAAATTTGTATGTACACATTTTCTATTTGACATCAAAGACACAGCTAAAATTAACATGCAATGTATGCATAGCCAGTATGCTGATGACATAAAGGAAACAAGCATTTGGTTATATGGTAAGATAGATTCAAGTTTTGAGTACACTTCAGCAAACCAGAGAATGTCTGAAACTAGTACATTTTACACAAAATATAAGTAGTTTGGAACTATAAATTGCAGTTCATAAACAAAAGTCCAACAAATTTTAGGCTACTATTAGTCAAAGAACAGCTAAAGCCCCAAAATATCTTAGTTACTATTTTGACTCCTTAGATCTTCTTTGAAACAAAGCTCAACGCTTTTTAGAGAACAAGTATTCACTGAATTGCAATTGTACTGAAATAGAGACAAAAATTTGTATTAGTAGATTTATACCCCGGTAAAAGAACACAAGTATCTGTTTTTATCCAAGATGGGTAGACACTGAGACACTATATTTAAAAGTGATGATGAACTGAAGTGTATATAGAAGAGAACTGCCAACAGCATGATGATTCAATTTTGAGAACTCCTGTAAGTTTGCAGATGTCAGCTTTGGGATGATGTCTAGTTTCTGACAGTTGCCATTACCCCCAAAGGCGTTATCTGCTTTTATACGGAGGAAGAGTCACATCATGGAAAATGTTCAAAAGCAGAGATATAATTATTTTCTGACATTGTACAGAGGGTATTCTATTAGACTGGAGATAAGTCTAGGTGACTTATAAAATGCTTTTGACCTTTATTATTTTATAATTCTATTAATCTAAGTTGTTTAGGAAGTGGAGTCCTAAAATGCTGGAAGAAAGAGACTCTTGAAGCTCCTTGCAGCTTCTTCTAAAATCTTTTTCTTTTAAACTTTTTAATTCTCATCTGGAGCATAATTTACTCTTTGTTAATGCTACCACTCACATTTTACTACATTTCGGTCCCTGAAGAACCTGGAAAAGTGGAAAGGAACATCTTTAGTCATGTGCCCTGGACCAGATCACAAAATCTTGAATTAAATCAAAGGTACAAAAATAATAATTCTGCTAATAGTGTATGTGCAGCATATTTTAATTTTTAATATGCCTTCATTAAAAAAAAAACTTATTTATAGCAGTGGGAGTGGTGTATTGTAGAATATTAACTTCACATATTAATTGTTTCTAGACTCATTTTCACCTTTTTTCTTTGCATAATAAGCTATAATATATGCTCTCAGAGGGCCTACAATCCTCCCACACTTTCTTTGATGAAAATAGATGAGAAAAGCTACTAATTTGCTTTGAAGTTAATTTTTGTGAAGTTTTACACACGTATTCTGAAGCAAACTGCTAAGATATTTTGAAGGTTTTTCAGGTTACACAGTGAACATTTTACAAAGGAACAGTTGAAAGTTCAAAATTAATATGTCTTGGGTGTGCAAAGTTCATCAGCTTAAGTTCAGTGAAGCTGATTAGAATCACAAGTGTCAATTTTGAAGGCATTTACTTTAATTGTTGATTCTGCCGAGGTTAAGTTAAGATAATCACTCTGCAAAAAATGTGTACAGATTACTGTTTACTCTCCAATATATATATAGAGGGTCTAGAATTGCTTATTTATTTATACATTTATTCATGTTCTTGATTTCTTTGAGTGCATATACCATACCAGGTATTATATTAGCATCACAAAATTATGAACACTTATGAAAATTGTAGGGAATATTACAACAGGAAAAGATCCAGATTCATTTTTTTTTTTTTTTTATGGCTGTACTGATCCTCATGAGTGTGAAGTAGTATCTCATTTTGGTTTTGATTTTAATTTTGTTAATTACCAATGACATTAAGCATCATTTCATGAGCTTTCATTCACCATTTATTTATCTTATGTAGACAAATGTCTATTTCTTTGAGTATTCTTTTAAGATTAAGTTTATTTTTCCACCAGAGTTCATCATCTATTTTTGGTACCAAACACTTATTTTGAATATATCGCTTTCAGATATTTTCTCCAGTTTCATAGGTTGTCTTCTCACTATCCTTATAATATTTTCTGATGCAAGATAATAATAATGATTTGATGAAGTCTAACTAGTCTGTCTGCCCTCCACCTCAGCTACTTGTGCTTTTGTTGTAATCTCTAAGGATTCATTGACAAGAACAAGGTGATGAAGATTCACTCTTTTCTTTTCTTTTTGTTTTTAATGAGAAACATATCTTAATTCTTTTATTTTCGTCACTGATTCAGTTTCAATCAGTATTTGTGTATGGTACAAATTGGAAGTCCAGTTTTATTGGTATACATGTGAAGAGTCAGTTGTCCCAGCAGCATCGTTTGAAGAGACTTTTCTTTCCTATAATAAATGAATTTGGCGATCTTGCTGAAAATCAAATATTTGACCATCAATGTGTACACTTACTAGTCAACTCTAAATTCTAGTCCCTTGGTCTATCATCTATCTTTATAACTAGTACCTGGTTTTGATTGGTGTAGCTCTGTAGTAAGTTTGAAATAAGGAAGTAAGCATCTTTCAATTTGGTTCATCTTCTTCAAGATTATTTTGAGTATTTGGCGGTACCTTACAATTCCATTTGAATTTAAGGATTCTGTTTTCAATTTCTACAATAAAAAGCTATGAATCTGTATATCTCTTTGAATATTACTGATAGCTTAAAAATACAAAGTTTTTCAATTAGTAGACACACTATGCCTTTCCACTCTTTATGTGTTCTTTTTTTGGCAATGTTTTGTGGTTTTAAGTTCTCAATCTTTTCCCATATTGCTTAAATTTATTCCTATATATTCTATTATTTTTCTTTGCTGTTTAGATTGCACTTTTTAATTTCCCTGTTGGATTGCTCAGTAACATTTTATGGAAACTCATCTGATTTTGTACCTTACAACTTTTTGAAGTAGTTTATTTTCTCTATTCATTTTTTTGTGAATTCTTTTAGATTTTGTATATATTGCATATAACCTATAAAAAGAGAGACCTTTGCTTTTTCCTTTCCATTATGATTTGTTTTTTTGTTTTTTTTTTTAATTTCCATTTTGTCTGTGCTTTAGTTACTGTGGCTAGAACTTCTACTGCAGTGTATTCAGTAGTAAAAGCAGGCATCTTCTTCTTGTTCCTAACCGTAGAAGAAAACTATGAGGTTTTGGATATTACATTTGCTGTGGGTTTTTCATAATTCCTGTATTATGTTGAGGAGTTTCCCTTCTATTCCTAGTTTATTGAATATTTTTATCATCAAAGTTTGTCATATTTTGCAAAATGCCTCTTTTGTATCAATTGAGGTAATCATATGATTAGTTTCTTTTTTTCTATTAATGTATACATTACATTGTTCTTGTCTTCAATCAACTTTGCATCTTAGGGTAAATCTTATTTGATTTATGGTATAACCATCTTATTATTATTTTTTAAATTATTGTACGTTAGATGAAGATTAACAGAACAAACTGGTTTCTGATTAAACCATTAGTGCTTACATATCAACACTCTGTTTCTGGACCTCTGGGTTCCAATTGTCAGCTTTCATGTCCAGAGTCCTTGCCCCTGGACTGGTGTGTCCCTTCTGTCTCATTTTGTTTAAAGGGGCCATCTAATCTTTGACTAAATATAGTCAGGAGTGACTACAAATGAGCTAAATGGGTGTCCAGGGACCATATTCTCAGGATTTCTCCAGTGTGTGGGACCAGAAAGTCTGATCTTTTTGTGAGTTAGAATTTTGTTCTACATTTTCTGTACAGCTCTGTCTGAACCCTCTATTGTGATCCCTGTCAGAGCAGTTGGTGATTAGAGCTGGACATTATCTAATTTTGCTGGACTCAGTCTGGTGAAGGCTGTGGTGCTTTTGGTCCACTAAGCCTTTGGATAAATCTTTCCTTTGGATCTTTTGTTTTCTTCACTTCCCTTGCTCACAGTAGTGTGAAACTACTAGAGACATCTGAGATAAATACTCACCAGCTTTTAAGACCCAAGACACTGCTCAGCCAAGTAGAATACAGACGAATTTCTTCACACACCGTGTTATATCAACTGAAGTAGATCTTCCCTGAGACCATGGTTCCCACAGCCTTCAGCCCAGTGATGCAGTCTCTTAGGGAGTGTGGATGTATCATGGAGTTTCCATAACCTTGCCTTGACAGCTTTTGCTGGATTCTCCAGCATCATGTACTGTCTTACCCTTCATCAAAGGTGTAGGCATCTTAATATGTTGCTAAATTTAGTTTATTTAGTATTTTGTTGAACAGTCTGTTATCTAAGTTCATAGGAATGTTGGTGTTTAATTTTCTTCTATGGTAAAATAAATTACTGTCATTTAAAACCATCTATCTTGTGACATTTTGTTATGACAGACCTAGGGAACTAAAATGCTTGAGTGATGTATTTTTGAGAGCAAGACAACAAAACGAAACTGCCATTTCTGTTACATCATATTAATAATATATCATATCAACATGAGAAACCCTGGCTGCATAGTGGTTAAGAACTATGGCTGCTAACCAAAAGGCTGACAGTTCAAATCTACCAGATGCTCTTTTGAAACTCTGTAGGACAATTCTCTGACATACAGTGTTGCTGTGAGTCAAAATTGATTCAATAGCTTTTTTTTAAGTCAACATGATCTATCACTGTTTATTATTATCTTAATACAATAGCTAATGCAGTATTTGTTAGATTTCTCCAATATAAAGCTACACATTTTCCTATTTTTATACTGTAATCCCAGAAAGGCAGTCACACTTCACAGCCCATGCTGAAGAAGTGAGGAGTTACAGTCCAGTTTCCTAAGGACAGAGCCTCTACATAAATTATTTGATGTTATCTCGCATTTGAGACTTCTCTACTCCACCCCTTCATTATGAGTCAGAGTCAACACAGTGGCCATGGGTCATTAATTTATCTATCTAATAATTTATATCAATGTAATTTCATACTTATTGTATATACCTCTTGTCAACAGTTGTTCCAGTTTTGGCCATTGGCAGTACTTTCACTTAGCCACTGTGTCTCGTTAGCATATCCCTGTCATTAGTGTGTGTGTGTGTGTGTGTGTGTGTGTGTGTCTAGCACTTCCAGACTTTCTGGCACTAAAAGAAAATATCCCATGTTTATTTTGTTCATTTTTCTGCCTCAATTCTAAAATCACCCCCTGCCCCCACCCCAAGGAACCCTGGTTCCTTGTTTGGTGAATAGTATTAAAAGCCTCAGGGGCAGTATAAAGCACTTTTAACTCTCATTGCTTCCACGATCCTTACACTGAAAGTGTTCTGAAAGAATGTACCTATCTGAGCTAGCTAACGCTGCTGTGATAGAAATAGCACAGGTAGAGGACGTTAATAAAAATGAATCTATTTTGTCACTCTGGTAGACTACTTGTCCAAACTCAAGGCATTAGCCCTCGGGGAAGGCTCCCTCTGCTGGCTTTGCAGTAAGGTCCTCACCATTAATCTTGCCCTGCCCTGGGAGCTTCTGAGATACAGTGATGACACGTCCTTTCCAGAGAACATGCTCCCAGCTCCACTTCGTGTTGGTAAGAGGACCCCAACTCTCCTCTAGCTTCTTTCCTTCGTATCTCATGAGATTGCCTCAGGGTACAATACAAACTCATTCACTGATTAGTGCCTCACTAACACACACACTGCACATTCTCCCTCTTTAACTTCATAGAGACAGGGTTTGCAGTACATAGAAACTTCACACAGCACCAGGAATCATGGCTTTGCCATATTGCTACAAACATTTTTTTTGTGGGACTCAATTCAATCCACAGTAGTACCTTAATGAGAACTAGCCTTTCCCATCATTCGTTAGACACAACTGACTCAACTGTAAATATAAATGTTAACATGCAGGTTTTTGTGTGGATATAAGTTTTCAAATGAGTTGGCAATAGATATAGAAGTATGATTGATGGACATGTGATAAAACTATTTTTACCTTTGTAGGAAACTACTGTACTCTCTTCCAAAATGACTGTACCACCTTACATCCCCAAGAGTAATGAATGAGCACTCCCACTGCTCGGTAGAGTAAGTTGACTGATAGTGCTGTTCAGCTGATAGACTTTCTCGTTGATTTTTGTCTGCCTGATCTATAGACTCAGTATGAGTCACAGTCAACTAGGTGGCTGTCACTTTTATTTGGGTTTGTTGGATCTATGGAAAGCTCCAATTATAACAGAGGATTTGTCTATTTCTCCTTTTGATTCCATTAACTTTTATCATATATATTTCAGTGTTCTTGTTAGGTGATATACCTCCTTGGAGAACTGAACTTTCTGTTACTATGCCCCTTTTTTATTGCTGAAAATTTTCATTGTTTTAAAATTTATTTAGTCTGAAGTTAATAAAAGTACTACAGCTTTCTTTTGATTAGTGTTAGCATAGCATTATTTTCCACCATCATTTACTTTCAATTTATATATTGAGTTTGAGGGAGCTCAAAGCTGGTTACAAGAAAAGATAAGACTACAAGACAGCAGTGTTGCATAACAAGCTACTTACTGGGACCTACTTTGGAAACCTTAGTTGTATGATGGGTTAAGTGCTGCCTCTACAGTTCGAATCTACCAGGTGCTCCTTGCAGACTCTATGAAGAAGTTCTACTCTGTCATATAGGGTCACTACTGATTTGACCACAGTGGGTCTGGTTTTTGACTCTTTAACAGCCCGTAGGTGGAGGACAGTCCTCCATAGCAGGAGGCCCTGCAAAGGCCAACAGCACAGGGTGCCATCAGATAGGAAAGAGAGAAGGGTCCTTCTCTGCATCCGGCCAATGCACCTAAAGCAGCTAGATTGGGAGTCTCTGGAATCGAGAGTTTTAATGCTGTTGTGACTCGTGAAACTTAGAGCACTGTGCCCACTTTTTCCATCAACAGAGTTATAGGAAATGTACTTTCCTTGTTGAAAGTATTTATTTTCTTTCAGTGGTGATTTGTGTGACAGCGAAAGGTACCAAAAACTGTTCAGTGAAACAAAAATCTGAGGTATTAGACTAAACTAGAGACATCCATGTACTTAAATGGAAAGTCTGCTATGAAAGTCCAGTGGACTAGACAGACTCCCATGGATCATAATTTTTTTGTGTATTTTAACGTATTTTTCAAAATCTAGATTACTAATCAGATATTTGAACACAATGAATATCTCAGTATGCATGCCGCTGCTGATAATAAATGTCAAAGTCGTTAGGTGTCTTCAAGTCAGATCTGCCTCATAGCAATTCTGTGTTCATCAGCAAGAAACACCATCCAGTACCGGAACATAATCACAATGATTGCTGTGTTGGAGCTCATTGTCTCAACTATTGTGCTAATCATCTCATTGAGGATCATACTCCTTTCCCCCCAGCTTATTTTTTAATATTTTATTGTGACTGAGTAAAAGTATACCGTCCAAATTGAATTTACATGTCTGCCTATCTTCAGCTCCTTCTGCTCTCCTTGCCCGGTCACAACACCATCATTCTTTTCATTCTATTGTCGTATCCTCTTAACAATCTCCTGTCCCCTCCTCTCCACCCTTTTCTCTCCGTTCTAGTAAGAGGCTGGTGGGACGGCATCCTACAGATGCACAGAACCATAAAGTACATGCATGTTTGGCCACATTGTGTCTCCACATCCAGTCCATTCCTATCTGAAGAGTTGACCTCAATAATGTTTTCTAGTCAAGGACAGTAGCAGGTCTAGAGCCATACTCCCAGGAGAACCCCCAGTCTGCTGGACCATCAGTTGCAGTCTTTTAACAGACTTCTTGAAGTGCACTCCTCTTTTTCCAGGTTGCCACTGGGAGTCAGCGTTGTATGCCTCATCATGGCTGTCTTTGGTTGTGGCTGGGCACTATCTGTTTCTTTTGGTTCATCATGTTGATACGGCCACCCATTCACGTGGATTCTTTTGTCTCCTGGGCCTTTTGGTCTTCATGTCTTTGGTGTTCTTGGTGATAATCTCTTCTAGATGATTTGGGATTACTTGATGCACCTTGGATGACAGCTTGCTAGCTTTTAAGACCCCAGACACCACTCACCAATATGGAGTGCAGAAGACTCTCTTAGCAATAGGCTAGTTATGCCAGTTCGCCTCAGTGTCTCCTGAGAACATGGTTCCCAGACCCCAACCCCTGTTTCTTTAACCTTGCAATATCGGGTTAAGATTAGAAGATTTTTCAGTTTATGTTGAAGTCCAGTTAAAGTGATCTTCTTTCTACTGTGTGCTGTCACTGCATTCATCCAACCAATTTTCTATCAGTTAATCTATGAGCAGCCCTCTCCTCCCTCCTTAACCTAGCAGCCATCAAAGAGTCTTTTATTCTGTACATAAGTCTATTTTTAAGTCTTTACAGTAAGGATCTTATACAATATTTGTCCTTTTGCTGCTGACTGATTTCACACAGTGTAGTGTCTTCCAACTGAAACCAGGTTATGAGATGCTTCCTAAAATCATTGTTGTTCTTTATCATTGCTTAATGTTCTATTGAGGAGATGTACCACAGTTTGTTTATCCATTCTTCTATTGTTGGGCATCTGGGTTGATTTTATCTTTTTGCTATTGTGGACTATGCTGCAATAAACATTTGTGTGTATGTGTCTGTTTGTGAGACTGCCTTTATTCTGTAGGATATATTCCAAATAGTGGGATTACTGGATCAAATGGTATATCTATTTTCAGCTTTTTAAGGAAGTGCCAAATTGCTTTCCATAGAGGTTGTGCCATTTTGCAATCCCATCAGCACTGGAGGAGAGTTCCAGTCTCTCCACAGCCTCTCCAGCATTTGTTGTTTTGTGTTCTTTGATCACGGCCAACCCTAATGGAGTGAGATGTTATCTCATTGTAATTTTCATTTAGATTTATCTAACAGCTAATGGTCTTGCACATTTCCTCGTGTGTCTTTTGACTACCTGGATGTCCTCTTTGTATCTGTCCATCTCCTTCACCCATCACTTAATTGGGTTATTAACATTTTTCTTGCTGATATTTTGTAGTATCAAAAAAAATCTGGTAGATTATGGAGATCAGATGTCAGTCTGACATGTAGTTGTCAAATATTTTTTGTATTCTGTAGGTAGTCTTTTCATTCTTTTGATATAAAGTTCAGATAAGAAAAAGCTTTTGATTCTTAGTAGTTTACATTTATCTATTTTCTTTTATATTGATAGTGCTTTGTCAGATTTTGAAGTCTGTCTAAGCTGTGTATTAAAACTTTCATCTTTGACCCTGTTTTTTTCTTGCTATGATCTTTATCATTTTATGTTTCATATTTATATCTTTTATCCAGTTTGAGTTATTTTTTATGGAAGGTGTAAGATATGGGACTTGTCTGAATTTTTTGCAGATGGTTATTCAATTTTGCCAGCACCATTCATTAAAGAGACTGTTTTTAGCCCAGTTTACAATCTTAGAGCCTTTGGCAAATAACAACTATTCATAAGAGGATGGTAGCATCTCAGGGGTTTCCACTCTGTTCAATTGGTCTCTATGTCTCATTGTGTACCAGTGCCAAGCTGTTTTGACTACTGGGGCAGTGTAATACTGATCATCTCTTTGTTCATGTAGAGTCCTACTGATTTACTTATTTTTATCTTTTATGCTGATACATTCCTGAATTCTTCTCTTAGATCCAGTAGCTTACTTATGGATTCTTTGGAATTCTCAGTGTGTACAATAACATCAACTGCAAATAGGGAGATTTTTACTTCTCCTTTACCCATGCAAATGCCCTTTATTTCTTGGTCTTCTCTAGTTACTCTGGCCAGAACTTTCAGTACAGCATTGACTAGAAGTGGTGAGAGTGGGCATCCTTACCTAGTTCCTGTTCTTAATGGAAATTCTTTGAGTCTGTCTCCATTCAGGATGATGTAGGCAGTTGACTTTGTATAGATGTTCCTTACTGTGTTGAGGAATTTCCCTTCTATGCCTGTTTCGCTGAGAGTTTTTAGCATGAACAGGTGTTGAACTTTGTCGAATGCCTTTTCTGTATCAGTTGAGAAAATCAGGTGATTCCTATTTTTTGTGTTATTTATGTGGTTGATCACATTAATTGTTTAATTGTTATTCTGATGTTGAACCAGTCTTGCTTCCCTGATATGAATCCAACTTGGTCATGGTGAATTATTTTTTCAATGCGTTGTTGAATTCTTTTCTTTTCTTTCTTTTTTTTATTTAATATGACTGAGTGAAAATGTACATTCCCGTATGTTGGCAAGGATTTGTCAAAGATTTTTGCATCTAGGTTCATGAGTGATATTGGTCTGTACTTTTCTTTTTTAGTGGAGTCTTTCCCTGGATTTTATATCAGCATTATGTTGGCTTCATAGATTGAATTTGGGAGTATTCCACCCTTTTCTATGCTGTGAAATACTCCCAGTAGTATCAGGGTTAGCTCATCTTTAAAAGTTTGGTAGAATTCTCTGGTCAAGCCATCTGGGCCAGGACTTTTTTTGGTTGGTAATTTTTGGATGACTTTTTCAATTGCTTCTTTTGTGATGGGTTTATTAAGTTGCTCTACTTCTCCTTGAGATAATTTTGGTAGATGATATGAATCTAAGAATTTGTCCATTTCCTTTAGGTTTTCAAATCTGTTAGAGTACAGTTTTTCCTTAGTATTCTGTTATGACACTTTTGATTTCAGCTGGGTCTGTTGCGATACCTCCCATTTCATTTCTTATTTGGGCTATTTGTTTTCTGTCGTGTTTTCTTTTAGTAAGTTTAGCCAATGGTTTATCAATTTTGTTGACCTTTTTCAACAAAACAACTTTTGAATTTGTTAATTCTTTTCAATTATTCTTCTACTCCTTAATTCATTTAGTTCTGCTCTAATCTTTAGTATCTGTTTTCTTCTGGTGGCTGAGGGACCTTTCTAGGCTGCTCTCTTTCTAGTTGTTCAAGCTGTAGGGTTAATTCTTTGGTTTGGGCCTTTTCTTCCTTCCAGATGTGTGCATTTATAGAAATAAACTGACCTCTGAGCACTGCTTTAGCTGTATCCTGTAAGTTCTGGTAGGATGTGTTTTTGCTGTCATTTGGTTCCATAAATTTACTTATTTCATCCTTGATTTCTTTTATAACCCATGGCTTTTTCAGAAAAAAAAAAAAAAAAAAAAAGAATAATGTCCTTCTCTAAAGACTGATTCTTCCTGATAACATGCCCAAAGTACATGAGACAAAGTGTCACCATCCTTGCTTCTAAGGAACACTCTGGCTGTACTTTTTCAAGACAGATTTGTTTATTCTTCCAGAAGTCTATAGTATGTTCAATATTCTTCACTAACACCACGATTCAAAGGCATCAGTTCTAATCTGGACTTCCTTATTTATTGCCCAGTTTTCACATACATACGAATCAATTGCTTGATTATCTACACCTCAATCTAAATACATAGATGTCACTTTGAAGACTAAGGTGTATGTTATCCAAGCAATGGTGTTAAAATACATTTTAAATAGGTATTTTTCAGCTAATTTGCCAATGGAATATACTGTTTTTCTGCTGTTACTATTTCTATAGGCATTGATTGTAAATCCAAGAAAAAACTTTGAAAATTCAGTATTTTCTCTATTTACCATGACGTAGCAATTGGTCCAGTTGTGAGGATATTTATTATATTTATGTTGAGGTGCAATCCATACTGAAGACACCTTCATCATTTAGTACTTCAAGTCTTCTTAGCTTTCAGCAAGCAATACAGTGTCATTTACATATTACAATATGTTAATGAGTCTTCCTCCGATAATGATGCGACATTCTTCTTCTTATGGAATTATTTGCTCAGTATACAGACGGAATAAGTATAATTAAAGGATATAACCCTGACACACACTTTTCTTGATTTTCAACCACATGGTATCCCCTTGTTGGGGTTTGAATAGCTGAGTCTTTGCACAGGTTGTACATCAGTACAATTAAGCACTTTGGCATTTCCATTCTTTGAAGTGTTACCATAATTTATGATTCACACAGTCAAATGCCTTTGTAAAATGAATAAAACAGAAGTAAACATTTTTCTGCCATTCTCTGGTTTCGGACCACAACTCATCTGACCTTAGCAATGATATTCCTCATTACATGTCCTCTTCTGAATCCATTCTGTGTTGATGTACTGCTGCAAATGTTTTCAAAATAGCTTCAGCAAAATTTTACTTGCATGTGATATTAATAATATTGTTCAATAATTTCTGCATACTATTGGATCACATTTCTTCGGAAGAGTCAGATAGTTGTCTTTGAAATTTCTTGACATAGAGAAGTGAATGTATCCAGTTTTATACCCATTTGTTGAAGCATCTAAATGGGGCTTACATCAGCTCCTGAAGCCTTGCTTTTTTGCCAATCGTTTCAGTGTAGTCTGGGCATCTTCCTTCAATATTATCAGTTATTGAACATCTATTCCCTCATGAAATAATTAAAAGTCAACTAATTGTTTTTGGTAAACTGTGTGTATTCCTTCCATCTCCTTTTGATACTTTCTGCATCTTTCAATATTTTGCCCACAGAATCCTTCAATGTTGCAACACAAGGCTTGAATTTTTCCTTTAGTTCTTTCAGTCTGAAAAATGCTAAGCATGTTCTTACTTTTGGCGTTCTAATTCCAAGTCTTTACATATTTCATTATAATGCTTTACTTTGTCTTCTTAGCTACCATTTGAAATGTCCTGCTTTTCTCTTTTTCTTAACAATTTCTTCAGCATTCAGTGTTCAAGAGTAAGTTTCAGAGTCTTTCTTGAGCTCCAATTTTTTTCTGTTTTTCATTTTTCTTGTTTTTTAATGACCATTTGCTTTCTTCGTGAGTTGACATCCTTGATGTCTTCCCACAACCTGTCTGGTATGTGCTCATTGCATCAAATCTGTTCTTGAAATGATTTCTAAATTCAGGTAGGATGTATTCAGGATCGTATTTTGGCTCTTGTAGACTTGCTCTAACTTTCATCAGCTTCAGTCTGAGTTGTATGTGAGCAATTGATGATATGTTCCACAGTCAGCCTGTGGCCTTGTTCTGACAGTTTGTATGGAAGTTCTCCATTGCTTCTTTCCACAGATGTATTCTGTTTGATTTCTGTATATTGCACTCATTGAGATGCATATGTATAGTTGACAGTTTATTGTATTGAAAAAAAGAAAAAGGTGTTTGCAGTGAATAAATTATTAGTTCGGCAAAATTATGTCATGCAATATCTGATGTCATATCTATCACGAAGGCCATATTTTTCAACTACTGATTCTTCTCTTTTATTTCCAACTTTTGTACTTCAATTAGTAGTGATTATCTATGCATCTTGTTTTAATGTTTGATAACTTTTAGACTGCAAATGTTAATAAAAATCTTCAGATTCTTCATCTTTGGCCTTAGTGGTTGATGCACGATTTTGATTAATAGTTGTAGCAGGTAATCTTCCTTGTAGATGTATGGATATTATTTTATCACTGACATTGTAGTACTTCAAGAAAGATGTTGACATGATATTTTTTGGCGATTAATGTGATGCCATTCTTCTTCATTTTGTCATTCCTAGTATAGAAGACCATATTATTTTCTGATTTAAAATAGCTAATATCACTCCATTTCAGTTCACTCACACCAAGAAGATTGATCTTTATGTATTACATTTCGTTTTTGACAACTTCCAATTTTCCTGGATTCATACTTCATACATTCCACCTTCTCATACTGATAGGCATTTGCTTTTTCTTCTCATTTTAAGTCACGCCGCATCAACAAAGGCAGGTCCCAAAAGCTTTACTCCATCTATTTCATTGTCTACTCTATTTTGAGGAAGCAGCTCTTCCTCAGTTTAATTTTAAATGCCTTCCACACTAAGTGGTTCATCTTATTGATCTATATCAAACAATGTTCTACTGCTATTCATGTGGTTTTCACTTTCCAGCCATTTTTTTAGAAGTAGATCCCCAGTGTGTTCTTCCTACTCTGTCCCAGTCTGGATCTTTGCCCACTGAAACCTGTCTGCCAGCTGGTGACCCTACTGGTATTTGAAACACCAGAGGCATATCCTCTGGAATCGTAGCAGCAGGCAAGCAACCACAGTATGAACAACTGACAGATGAGTAGTGGAAAGGTTCCAATACAAAAAAAAAAAATTCAAAACAGAAAATAGTAAGGGCTTGTAAGAGTTAAAAACAATAGCAGCTTCGGTTTATTGTATTTATGGTTAACAAACGTTAGGCACAATTTTACAGGGACGTGCAATCCAGGGAGACTGTTAATTACTAAAAATCTGTTTGCTTGGGCTATTTTTAAAACAATTAGATACGTTAAAATTTCAGTTTTGCTCAAGTGATATATTCCACTTATTCCTTAGTTTATGTATTGTAAAAGGCTGCGTAGCTGACTCACCATACTCTTGTTGATGCCTGATAAATCTATCTACATTGAAGAAGAATGAACTAGTTAAAATTAAAGATGTTTGTCACTGAAATTTGAGCATTGTTCTTTTTGTTTTCTTTTTAACTTTAGAGATAACTGAAATTTCATTTCACACTATTACAGTTGTCTTGGTTATCTAGAGCTACTGCAAAAGAAATATCCTAAGTGGACAGCTTTAAATATCAGAATTTTTTTTCTCTTACAGTGTAGGCAGCTAGAAGTCTGTATTCAGGGTACCAACTTCAGGGTGAGACTCTCTTCCTCTGTTGGCTCTGACGGAAAGTGCTTGTCATCTATGTTTTCCTGATGTAGAGTTTCCCAGTGCAGGGATCCTGGGATATGCTATTCTACTGGCTCTTATTTCTTGGCGCTGTGAGGTCTCCAATTCTCTCTGCTGTTCTGTCTTCTGTATCACAGAGTAGACTGCCTAAAGACTCAGTTTAATTTTGTAGATTGACTCCTGCCTCACTGACATGACTGCTTCCAATACCATCTAATTTATATCATACAGGTAGGATTTGCAGCACATAGGGAAATTACATCAGATGACAAAGTGATGGACACTCATCCAGTAATGGGAATCATGGCCTAGTCAAATTGATACACATATTTTGGAGAAACACAGTTCAACTCATGACTACAGCATTTCACATGTACATATGCAGTCGCTGTGTTTCCAGCTAATATAAACTGACATTATAAATCAAGGGCCTCTGGGATGTCCCTATGCAGGCATTCATTTTCAGCATAAATTTTTTTAAAAAAAAAATTATTTCCTTTCAAATTGCTGTTTAAAATTCAGCTTTTAAAACAAAGTTAAACTGTTATTTTCAATGTGTTTTGTTTACTTGGACAATATTTGTTATACGACAATGAATAAGGATAGGCAAACATTGGCATGGCTTCTATAGAACACATTCTAATAACTTTATACTTAATTTTGAGAAAACTGAAACTGTCAGACCTGCTTTTGCTTACAGTTGAAAAGCTTATTATCTGTTTAAATACATAAGCATCATTAAAATTAAGCAACAGATGGACAGACTATAGAAACAGTTTTAGTCCTGGAACCCAGTAAGTCACCTCTGTTGCTGGGTTATTAACAACTAAATTATGGCAAGAAAGTTACACTCAGTGATGTGTTGTTAAATGCCAAATGGCTATTTATTTATAGTCTTACTTGTCGTTTTACTACAACTAACGGGGGCGGGCCATAAAACTTGTTTCTCTCACAGGTAATCATGCATTTGAGTCTGAAGATTTTGCATTTGCATAATTCAAGATTTAGTTAAATGCATGTGACAAATGAACATTCTGAAAAATAAGGATGGTTGCTGTGTACTGGCAAAATATTGAGTGATTTGTTTTAGAGAAATAAGTGGTATAATTATGAGGACTTCAGACAAACTCATTGTGGTTAAAAATCCTACTTAGAATTTGCATTTCTACTCTGCATATTCTGAATCAGAATCTATGTTTTAGCAAGATCCTAGACGATTGTTAGGTATAACAAACTTTGAGAACCACTGCTCAATTAACAGTTCTCTGAATCGCTCTCATACCAACAGGACTAGCATCCCCTGGGAACTTTTTTAAACAGAAATGTGAACATTCAACAGGGGTTTGAACTGGAATAAACCAGTTTGTTAAATACCTTTGGTCTGAAATAACTAAAGGATAAGAATCACTGTGCCATGTTCACTCAAGTCAATAAGTCACAGAATGATTCACAGGTTTTCTGAGTCCTTTCTTTTTCTCACCATATCCCATTAACTCTTCACATAAAGACGGATTTTAAATCAGATTTACCTTATAATTATAATCAATTTAAACTTGTCCATGGCCTGGTGTCAGTAATAAATGTCTCCAAATGCCAATATGGAAGACTCCTTTACAGGTAACTTGTGTGCATATGTGTGAGTCTCTCCTGCAATTTTCAAAAGGTTGTTAACTTCTTTTAGTTTTTCTTAGTGCCATCTTAAACTCTTTTTATCATTAATGAGTATTTATAATGTAAATCACAATGCATAATTATGCACAGTAACGAAGATTTATGAAATTTTAACATATTTCAAGGTGACAGGAAACCTTTGTATTTTATAAAGGTAGTTGTCTATTCGTAGAACTTGACATATTGAGACTTAGTTGAGGGACAAAGCAAAGAATTTGGAACAGCTGGAGGAACATTATTGAATGAATGTTTATATAGTTTATC
Organism: Heterohyrax brucei; assembly: GCA_028571685.1. NCBI lineage: Eukaryota > Metazoa > Chordata > Mammalia > Hyracoidea > Procaviidae > Heterohyrax > Heterohyrax brucei. The sequence continues at coordinate 50,267,771 of CM053159.1, read as the reverse complement.
TCCTTCATCTCTGTCAATTAACTTTCTCCTTCCTGGGTGTTGTCTTCCAGTGTTATCACAGAATCATCAACTTAAAATAGTAGAATACTAAGCTCATTCAGAAAAAGGGCGAGACAGACTCTGGGCCCATAGAAGGCTGCAGGAGTATCTGATTTTTTAACTCAGTCATCTGTTGCTTTATATTCGTAGTGACAACAGCCAGTCCAACTGATTCTCCAGTGAATTATCTTAATCTGCCAACATCTATATATTACAAATGGTGATAGGACTTTTACTATTTCGTATCACCAAGTGTGAGTACAAGTCCTAACACTTAGCTTGTGCCCCACTGATACTGGACATCTGCCTGGAGAACAGCGTTGCAGGCCTTACACTGACAATAACTATCTCTGTGATTTAACACAACCCACTTAAACTACTTGAATTTCCACTCTATTATCTGTAAACTAATCTTTCAAATATATTTGAAGCCTAATGCTTTACAATTTTATCAGCTCTATTTTCAATTTGTAATCATGGAAAAAAAATTATTCCATTCATCATCAAAACTACATGATACTTTCCAGCTGACATTTCTAGAATTTGTTGTCAAGACACTGTCTTTGATTAATGAAACTACCAGATATTAACATTATTTATGGAGATGAAAGGACATTAACTAAGGAACAATCTCAAAGTAGTTACTGGAACCAAATAATAGAGAAATATTTGATTTTTCCCCCTATGGAAAATAGAGGCTTATTCATATTTTAACTCCATTTCTTAAGGCTACTAATATCCTTTCTGAAGATCCATGACATTTAATGATATAGACCTGAAAAGAGAAGAGAAAGCATACTTTTTACCGACTTTAATCACGAAATTTGACCATGATGCATGTGGTGGAATGTTCTTTTGAAATTTAGTATCACAATGAATGAAACACTTAGACTAAACTTTAGCAGATAATGAAATCTCATGAAGATTTAGGAAAAATCAGTCTTTCGTGCAATGTTTTCTTTCCTCTTTTTGTAGTTTTTAAAAGTTCCTAAGTTTCACCAACAATTTACACGTGAGTACTAACCTTACAGTTTGTGGTTCAAATCTACCAGTGGGATCTAGCATAGATTTGAAGAAAGGCCTGGAGATCTACTTGCTTAAGATTATAGCCACTGAAAGTCTATGTAGTATCGGGTTAGTCTGAAGTATCCTGGGGGCCACTGTGAGTTGAATCTGGCTCAAAAATAACAATTTATTATTATTGTTATTATTTTGCCTTTTGTGTTTATTGCTGCTCAAGTGTGATACATTCATTCTTGTTACTTCTAGATTATTGTTTTGGCCATGTACACTGTGCTATTTATTATGTTGTCTTGATAATTTTTTTTGAGACTTTATCAAAAGTTGGTGAAAAGTCAGCACTTTATAATGCCAAACACAAGACTCTCATCATTTTTTTTTTTTTCCAGCTGTGGCCAAGAGTGTGAGTTCAGACTACTTAACTAACTTGAGATTCCAGTATTTTTCATAATAGCTGGCCATACTTACAAGATCACACTGATAACAATACCTATATCACAGGACATTATGATAATTAAATGAGCTAGCATATAAGTTTAGAAGTAAACTCTATGAAGGTATGCACTATCATTATTGTAATAAGGAGTCCCAATTATATTGTGAAAGCTTAAATACTTTGAAAACTGAACTTTGAATAAAAAGTTGCTTATGGATAGTTTAAACTGCTATCATTAATGTGAGAGATGGGCAGTTCAAATCTACCAGTCACTTCTTCAGAATCTTTTGGGGCAGTTCTACTCCATCCTGTAGGATTTCCATGAGTCTGAACAAACTCAGTAACACCAGGTTTGTTTTGGTTTTGATACTCACATAATAAACAATGAGAGGATTCTCAAAGAGAAGGGTTCAGCTTCCACCTGGAATGAAACTAAGAGTGGGGCCAGATTTTAAGTGGCTCTGGCTTTCATTTGGTTTAAGAGGTGGAATGAGGGTGAGGGTTCTCACGTGCATATTAAGGTTTATGCTCTGGGAGGAAACAATCAGATTTTCTTAGCCATCCCAGATGTGGGGGATAGGGAATGTGGTAAGGCTGGAGCCTGAACTCTCTCAGGGATCAAATAAGACAAATGGAATCAGATTATTCATTAAAAAAGAATCAAATGCATAAAAGTATGAGGTCCTACTGTTGCTGGTGGTGACATGAAGAGTAAGAACTGGCCCAAGGTAAATAGATTAAATTAAAATAAAATAAGTTGTTTTTAGGAGCTGTCAGGCTCATTCCAGCTGAGAACAACCCTCAGAACAAGAAGATAACACTTGCAGTCCCCCACCAGCCTCACAGACATTGTCATGCTTGATCTTGAAGTTGTCACCCACAGTATCAGTTCATTTCAATAAGTCTTCCTCATTTTCTGCAAACCCTCAGCTTCATTAAGCATGAGGGATATGGTCCCTCCAAAGTTTGTGAGATGAAGTCTTGCCATCCTTGCTTCTAGAAAGCATGCTGATTGTACTTCCCCCAAGGGAGATTATTTTGTTCTTCTGGCAGTCAGTGGTCTTTTCAATATTCTTCAGCAATAGCATAATTCAAAGGCATCAATACTTCTTATGAGTTTTTGATAAGAGGTATTCCTGTTAATAATGGCAACTGAAATAACACTGTACATTAATAGAAGTCCTCTGTTGAGGTGAAGACAGTGGTAGCTCAGGGGTAGAATTTTCACTTCCATGCAGCCGTCCAGTTTCAATTCCCAGCTAATCCATCTCATGCACAAACAACACACATCTGTCAGTGGATGCTTGTGTATTGCTATGATGCTAAATGGTTACATTAAAGATTGCAGACTAAGACACATTAGGAAGAAAGACTAGGAAATGATCCATTTCCAAAAATCAATCAATGACATTCTTATGTATTACAATTGTATGATTCACCACCTATCAAGACACGGGACAGGCCTGGGCAGCATTGCTTTCTGTTTTGTTTGGGGTCACCGTGAGTTGTGTCTAACAATATTAAAAAAAAAAAAAAAAAAAAAAAAACAGCTATCAAGTCAGGTCCGACTTACAGTGATCCTAGAGGTCAGACTAGAACTGCCCCATACAGTTTCCAAGAGGGCCTGGTGGATTTGAAATGCCATCTTCTGGATTAGCAGAGGTAGCACTTAACCCACTAAACCACCAGGGGATCTAACAATATAGTCAAGTGAAATAAACTCTAAAATGTTACTCAGTAACAAGCAGAAGGAGTATAAATTCCTGCACCAATTTAAAGATATTCCATGTTCCTGGATGAGAAGATTTAATATCATCAAAACATAAATCATCTAAGAATTGTTATAAATATGTAGCCAAGGCCAAAAGCTTTGGAGTTGATAGTGACTCAGAACAACCCTGTAAGTCAGAGTAGAACTGCCTTATCGATTTTCCAAGGAGCACCCAGCAGACTGGAACTGTAGACCTTTTTTGGTTAGCAAATATAACACCTAACCAATAGGCTGCCAGGATTTCCCTAAGTAAATATATAAGTATGTTTTAATAAAAATCTGTTAAAGCTCTTACAATGTAATTTCACTAAAAAACATGGCAGAATATTAAAATTAAAGTGTAAGTGAAAGTAATCCGTTGTGTGGTATTGCAAAGAGTTGGTCAAACTGCAAACAGCCTGCCCAAGAATTCTGACACAAACTGTAGTCCGGGGGTTACGCAAAACCATTGTCCGTTTCAGTAAGTCGCTTCCAGGTTTACAGAACTCACTGAGAAGAGTTATATTTAATATTGGTTTTTTGTTTGTTTCAAGAACTAATGGTACTGAAGGAGGAATTCTAATATGCAACAAAGGAAGGTATTGATGAAAAACAAAGCTTCAGAAATTGATGGAGTATCATTCGAAATGTTTCTGTATGCAAGTGCAGCACTGCAAGCACTCACTTGGCTATGCCAAAAAAATTTGGAAGACAACTACTTGGCCAACAGTTTGGAAGAGTTCTGTATTTGTGCCCATTTCAAAGAAAGTGATCCAACAGAATGAGGAAAGTATCATTAATATTACACACAACTGAAATTTTACTGAAGATTATTCAAAAGTGGTATCAGCAGCACATGGACAGGGAAGTCTCAAAAATTCAGATTCAGTAGAGGACATGGCATGAGAGACATCACTGCTGATATCCAATGGAGCTTTGCTGAAAGCAGAGAATTCAGGAGAGATGTTTATCTGTGTTTTCTTGACTATGCAAAGACATTTGACTGTGAAGATCATAACAAATTATGAACAATATTACTAACCATGGAATTCCAGAACACTTGTGTTCATTTAGAACTGTACATATGCTAAGAGGCAGTTGTTCCAACAGAACAAGGGAATATTTTGTGGTTTAAAAATGAAGAAACTTATGCATCAGGGTTGTATCCTTTTACTATACTTACTAAATCTGTATGCTCAGCAAATAATCCAAGAAGCTTGACTATGTGAAGACCAATGGGGCATCAGCACTGACAGAAAAATTATTAACAATCTGCAATGTGCAGATGACAAAACCTTGCTAGGTAAAAGGGAAAAGGACTTGAAAGTCTTACTCGTCAAAATCAAATACTGCAACTTCAACGTGGGCTACATCCTAACAAAAAAGAAAACAAAAATCTTCACAACTAGTCCAACAAGTAACATCATGAAAAATGCACAAGTTTGAAGCTGCCAAGTAATTCATTTTATTTGTATTCACAGTCACAACCCATGGAAGCAGTAGACGAGAAGTCAAATGGAGTGTTGCATCAGGCAAATCTACTGCAAAAGTCCCCTTTTTAAAGTGTTAAAAAGCCAAGGCATCTTTTTGAGAACTGAAGGGCACATATCCAAGCCATGGCATTTACGATTGTCTCATATGCATACAAAAGTTAGACAATGAATAAAGAAGACTGAAGAACAATCAATGTCTTTGAATCATGATATTCAAGCAGAATATTGACTATGCAAAGGACTTCCAATAGAACAGGTAAATCTATCTTGGAAAAAGTACAGCCAGAATGCTCTTTAGAAGCAAGGATAGCAAGACTTTGTCTCACATACTTAGGATGTGTTTTCCTGAGGAAACAGTCCCTGGAGAAGGATATCATGCTTGATAAAGTATGAAAAGAGGAAGACTACCAAGGTGTTGGATTAACACAGTGGCTGCAGTAGGCCCAGCCATAACAATGATTCTGAGATGGCACAGACATGGGTGACATTTCATTCTATTTTATCTAGAATTGCTATGAGTGGGAATCTACTTCAACACATTCAACAACAGCAGCTAATTTCAATAGTTACTTAAAAGTCTGCAAAACCCAAGATCATTTGAATCAATGGTCCAATGGTTTATTAAACAGAATACCTGCTATGTTTGAAGGAAGTCATAAATTTTCTTTAGGAAATAAAATTCTGACAAGGAACATAAGATTATGCATTACATATTAACTATTTCTAAGAATTCAAACGTGAGAAAACAAATCCTTGCAGTGCTAACATGCAAATAAAAATACAAGTTTGTGCTTTTTATCTAATGAAATGAAGTCTAAGGTAGTAAAAATGGTATAATACGTAAATTTAATGTAAATAGCTATTTCTGTCCTAGACCCTCAAATGTTTGAAATACTAGCTTATCTTTATGATTGGATAATTTAGTTTATAATTTCTGAATTCTACTGTTCTTCTACTTAAAAAAATATCTTCTATTTTATTGGTATCTACAGGGTCGCTGAGTCAGAATCAACTTGACAGCAATGGGTGTATCATAAGCTAAGATCTATGGAATTATTTTTGCCTTACTGTAAAATTTACAAAACTTCTTATAATTCAGTTAAAGTATTATTGTTGTGGGCCATCCAATAGATTCTAACTCATGGTGATACTACAGGACAGCATAGGTCCACTGCATAGTGTTTCCAAGGTGGTAATTTTTTTCAGAAGCAGATTGTCACATCTTGTCTTCCGCAGAGCAGCCGGTGGGTTCAAACTTCCAATCATTAGTTACCGGTAGAGTACCTAACCACAGGGCAACTAGGACTCCTTGTTAATGTACTAAATAAATAGAAATTATTTCAGTATTTCAGCCCTAGCAGAATATCTGAAGATTTATGACCTTAAAGTCCACTCAGTAAGTCACCTTCCTTAGTAATAGCTGCATAGCTGTTGGTCTTTCTTATTTCCTCTGAAAATATAGCAAAGAAGCATATTAAAATGAAAGTGAGAATGAGTGTGAGGAAATATATGTTAAACTTACAACAAAGGGGCTGGTTTAACCACCCAAAGGACTTACTTGCAATCTTTTTAAATATTAAAGTTGACAGTCATTCTTTCTTCATGGTTATAAAAGGATAATTTAACATCACAGAGGTCCCTAAAGTAATTGTCAAAAGACGGAGTTAAGCAAAAAATCCTTCTTTTTGTTAGAGAAGGATGAACTGATTAACATATGAAGTATGAACTGATTAATAAATGAAATTATTATAATGATTTGAGACTCAAATTGAAGGGTATAGCTCACACTAGTCTACACTATCTTTTTTATAATAGCCCCACATACTTGAAGATCATAGAACCGAAAGTATTGATTTTGTTTCACTATTGGAGTATACATATCAAAAACACAAAGAAACAAAAAACCATTGCCTTCTAATTAATTCCAACTCACAGTGACCCCATAGGACAGAGTAGAACAGCCCTACAGGGTCTCCAAGGAGCAGATGTTGGATTCAGACTGTCAAATTTTGGGTTAGCAGCTCAGCTTTTAACCAGTTTCACTACACAAGTAGGCATACCAAAAAATAATTTCAACCTATTGTCATCAAGTTCATTCTGACTCATAGCAACCCGACAGGAGAGAATAGAGCTGCCCCACAGAATTTCCAAGGAGTGTCTAATGAATTCAAACTGTCAGTCTTTGGTTAACAGTATTAGCACTTAGGCGCTGCGTCATCAGTTTTTCCCAAATGATCACGGAGAGATATAAAATAAAAACCATTTCACTTACTTTTATTTTAGATAAAAATAAATCATAGTGATTTGTACAGCAGTCTCAGGATCACATAAGAAAGAGTATATCATTCTGCCAAATTTTCTCTTGAAAAATCGGATGTTATAACATAATATGTATCTATTTGGGGCCTATGGATTTATTTCATCTTGTCAGACAGGCAGGGGTTGAGGAATTTGGACTGAGTAAAGACATTTTCAATCTCTGGTTGCTGTAACTTTTCATAAAATGTTACTGCTTTTAATTCCCAGTGACACTTTACAAGTTGTTTGCAGAGTTTGCACATTTGAAGCAGCATCTCATTAGATAAACAACCAGTGCTAATATTCTCTATTTATTTGCTATAAATTTTTGTGTAAGTAGTCGACTGTAACTCGTATTGATTTTTGTGTTTAAAGATGTGACAGTTGAAGCAAACTGAATAGGTAAGGTATCATATATAAAATTTAGTATTTATAATAAATTCAGGAATATTGTGAGTAGCATATCGATGATTACTGAAATCTTTATTATTTTACAGCACAAGATTTTTTTTTTGACGTACAACTGTGATATAATTAGGAACTAAACTTCTTTTCCCTTTGTGTACAAGTAGCCCTGAAAGAAGAAATCAAGTATCTTCCTTGTAATTCTCCATTTACATTTGCCCAATTTCTCTAGCTTTGTTAGCTGGAAGTTGTGGAGGAAATTATAATGGATTAAGGGGGGAAAAAAAGAAACAGGAAGATGACCATTTTTTTAATGCAAAATCATCTTTGGTGTTAAAATAATTAAACTCTTGTGATCTGCTTAGAAATTGTGTAATTAAAATGTAAGGAAAGGAAAGGATTTCTTATGAGTGCTTTGTATACATTTGTTGAAAATACTTGAAAATTTATTCTTGAAGAATTTTTAAGTATCTTTATTTTAGAATCCACAAAGGAAGGGAATGGTTTTCAACTTATTTTTAAAAGTTACATATATCTTTCATTAAAAAAATATAATTTAACAGTTTAAGAAATCTGAAAAAAACAGTGTCCTTTAAAATGGTTTTATCAGTGTTTAAAAATTATTTAGCGAGACAGGTATTTGCATCTGGTGTAAAAAGGAACTTCTATCTCATCACAATTAAATTGAGCCCCCAAACTATTCATTTTACATTATATATTCCAAAAAGTAAAGAATAGGTAGACTGTTAACAATTGAGCTTAAGCAGCTTTATCTAAAGGTGGAAATTTCCCCAAAAGATCACACACTGCACTTAAAAAATGATTTATTCTTGTTTTAACTTCTAAGTTAGAAAGCAATAATATCTAAAATTCTTGTCATTGACTTGTAAGTAGCTAAAAAATTTTACCAACATGTATTCTAACTTTAAATACAAAGAATATAAGCCACAGCCATGCTTAAACTAATTAAAATACCGTTCTCTTTGAATTTCCTTCTGATCGTAGTCTATTCTCTCCTGTCTCAGAAGAAAATTTCCCTTTGAAACTCTTCATATATCATCCCCTTGTTTTTCTTTATAGTTGTGTTATGTGCATTTATGTCACTAAACAATACATTGTTTTATTTTGTTTAATTTTAAAAATGTATGTAAATAAAATCAGTTTGTGTTATTATTCCTTGTAACTTCTTTTTTTTTCCTTCAATGTCGTAATCATAATGAGGCAGTGGGGCTAAGACGGGACAGTAGTCAAATGATTCCTGTGATTCTTCTAACGACAATGACACACAAAATACAAACTGATTACTATGAGATTATGGGAGGGCTGAATGTCAAACAGAAAGCTGAGAAATGAGACTAAATCACAGCAAAGCAAAAGTAGGTCCAGGAGTAGTCAGGACCGGCCAGACATGACCCACTGGGAATCAGCAGCTGCAGCCATCATGATGAATAGAGCAATGGCACTTGGAGGATGACCCCCTCAAGAGAGGACACTGAGAAGCAGATAGTACACTTGTACCTCCAGAACCAGTGAAATGGGGCACTTGGTCCACAAAACCAAGTGGTTTTCGTCTAACCAGCCTGAGGGGATCAAACTCTACCCTTCATGATAAAGCATTCTTCCTTTCCTCAGCAGTTCCCCTCCAGTCTCTGCCCTCTGCCCGGCTTTGGAGTCTGATGCCACAGTGTGAGCAGGAAGTAGATTCTTTATGACTTTATGCATGCCTTAAGCCATTTTCCTAAACTCACAGAAAGAACAATTCAACAAACGGGAGGAAGGGGTGAAAAATAAATAAATAAAAGATCCACGGACTCCCCTGAGCAGAGCGTAGGGCAGAAACAACTCCTCCACCTAAGATAAGGCAGAAGGGACTGGCGTTCCTGTCAGTGCTCAGGGATGAGCTGTTAGCTTTGTAACTTTCTCAGCACCAACAACCAGGTATCTGTGCCTACACCAGTCACCCCTGCCCGCCCAGAACAATGGGGAGAGTCTGCACCACACACGTGGTGACTGACCACCTGGACACTTGAGAGGAATCCATATAAGGAAAATAAGCAGACTCCTGTGCTTATGTATCCAGTAACAGCTCGAACCACTTGGTGATAGGAATCACCACCTGGTGAACAGAGAAACTATCCCACAAGAACAGCCTATCTGAACATTTGAAAACAAAACAAATTAGAAGTTAGCACCCAGAAAATATAAAACAAATAAATGTAGCAAGTTACTTATAGCTCAGAGCAACAGTCAAAACCAAATTACTTAAAGAGCCAGACCACAATGACTTCAAAAAGCTCCCCCAATGAAGGATCAAAAAATTTTCCAGATGAAAACTTCCTGAAATCACCAGCAGCAGAATACAAAAGATTGCTATTTAGAACTCTTCAAGAGATCAGGAAGGAAATGATGCAAAATGCAACACAGCACAATAACAAATTGAATAGGGTGCAAGAAAACATACAAAGAAAGGTAGCAGAAATTCAGCAAATTAAAAACAAAATTACAGAATTAGACAACACAACAAAAAATCACAGGAGCAGAATTGAGGTAGTGAAAGACCAAATTAGTGAAACTGATGATAAAGCAAGTGACACCAGCATATTTGAGGAAGAATCAGATAAAGTGGCTTAAAAAAATTAAGAAACACTAAAAATTATGTCAGACTCTGTTAAGGGGAATAATGTATGAGAGTCTGCAGTGTCAGAATGGAGGAGAAGAATAACAGAAAATACAGAGAGAATTGTCAAAGATTTGTTAACAGTATACTTACCAGATATCATTGAAGATGAAAAAATAATCTATCCAAGATTCTTGTTGACCTCCACACGAAGTACATTCTAAAAGAAAGACATCAAGGCATATTATAATGAAACTTGCCCAAACTAAAGATACTGAGAGAACTTTAAAACTTGCTAGGAATAAGTGAAAAATAGCCTACAGAGGAGAGTCAATGAGACTGTGCTAGGGCCACTGAGCAGAAACTGCAGACAAGAAGGCAATTGGATGATATACACAAATCTTCAAAAGGAAAAAGTCAGCCCAAAATTAAGTACCCAGCAAAAGTGTCTGTCAAGTATGATGGTGGAGTTAGGACATTAGGAAACAAAAATTTAAGGAATTTGCAAAAACCAAACCAAATTTACAGGAAATACTAAAGAGTGTCTGTCAGCTAAAAAATCAACAACATCAGGTAACAACCTAAAACTAGAACATAGAATAGTGCAACTGGATATCAATCCAGATAGAGAACTCACAAAAGTAAGTCAAAAGTAACATTGAAAATGTGGTAACAGACATAACATTATGTTGAAAGCAATACTATTATAAAAAAAACAAGGACTTAAAGTGTAGTCATGTCGTGGATCTTTCATATGAAGAGGAAGTCAAGGCAATACAAAGAAACTAAACACTAGTTTAAATTTAGAAAAACAAAAGCAAATACTAAGGTAACCGTAAAGAGAACGAAAATCCTACACATCAAAATACAAAGGAAGAAAAACACAGTCTCAGCAAATGTAAAACCAACAACAAAAAGATGAAAACACAAAAAGAATAACTCAGCACAGAAAATAAAGCAGAACAAATGAATTTACTGCGATGCACAGAAAAAGACATGGCAGAACTAAACTCATACCTATCAGTAGTCACATTGAAAGTAAATGTGTTAAAGACACCAATAAAGAGACAAAGAATGACAGGTTGGATAGAAGAAATATGATTCATCTATGTAATGTCTACATAAGCCATACCTTAAATTTAAGAACAAGCACACTAAAACTCAAAGGATGAGAAAAAAATATAGCAAGCAAATAATGTTAAAGAAAATGCAGGAGGGATGGTATTCACTTTTGACAAAATGGACTTTAAAGTAAAATCCACATTGGTGGATGACCAAAAAAGAAAAAAAGAAAAAAAAAAGTAATAATAATAAGTATTTACACAGCCAATGATAGGGCTCCAAAATACATAAAACAATCTCTAACTGCATTGAATGGAGAAATAGACAGCTGCAGAAAAATAGTAGGAGACTACAGCATACCACTTTTAGGGACTGAGAGAATATCCAGATAAATAAATAAATAAAGACTCAGAAGATCTAAATGCCACAATCAACCAATTGACCTCATGGACATACACAGAACACTGTACCCAGCAACAGTCAAATACATTTTCTTTTTCAAAGCACATGGAACACTCTCCAGGAGAGATTACATATTAGGCCACAAAGCAAGCCTTAATAAATTTCAAAGTATCAAAATACATCAAAGCATCTTATTCAGACCATAAAGACGTGAAAGTGGAAATCAGTAAGAGAAAAAGCAAGAAAAACAGATCAAACACATGGAAACTGAACAATATCTTGCTCACACACTACTGAGTTACAAATGGATTAAGGATGGAATAAATCAATTCACAGAATTGAATATGAAGGAAAACACATCCTGCTAGAACCTTCTAAACACAGCAAAAGTAATACTCAGAGGTCAACTTATTTCAATAAATGTACACATCCAAAAAGAGGAAAGTGCCCACCCAAATCAAACCAAATGCTACACCTAGAACGTAAACGGTAAAAGAAGCCCCGAGGGATCAGAAGGCAGCCAACAATAAAAATTACAACAAAACCTCATTAACTGGAGAACAGAAAAGCAATAGAGTTAACATGACCAAATTCTGAAAATTAATAAACTATCACCAAAACTGACAAAAGAAAGGCAAGAAAGGAAGCAAATAATCCAAATAAGAGATTAGATGGGCAATATTGCAACAGACCCAAATGAAATTAAAAAAAAAAAAAAAAGTTAACAGAATACTATGAGAAGCTGTACAGTAACAAATTTGAAAACTTAGAGGAAATGAGCGAATTTCTAGAAATACACTACCTACCTAAATTAACACAAAGATAGAACAATGAAATAAGCCATCACAAAACAAGAAATTGAAATGTAGTTTAAAAATTCCAAACCAAAAAAAAAACCCTGGTCTTGATAGCTTCACTGGACAGTTCTTCCGGAGAAGAATTAACATCGCTATTATTAAATGCATTTCAGAGCATATAAAAGGATGGAATATTACTAAATTAATTCCATGAAGCCAACATAATTTTGATACCCAAATCAGGTAAAGACACCACAACAAAAGGAAAACTACAGAACAATATTTCTCATGAATTTAGATGAAAAAATTCTCAGCAAAATTCTAGCAAATAGAATTCAGCAACATAGGAAAAAGTAAATCACCAAGACAAAGTGGGATTCCTATCAGGGACATAGGATGATTCAGCACTAGAAAAGCAATCAACGTACTCAACCGCACAAATAAGACAAAAAAATAAATAAAAATAAACACAGAAATCATGTGACTTTATCAATTGATCCAGAGAAGGCTCATCACTCATTTATGTTGTAAGCTATCAGCAAAAAAGGAATAGAAGAGAAATTCCTAGGCATAATGAAAACATTTATACAAAACCAACAGCCAACATCATCCTAAACGTAAAAGTCTGAAAGCTTTCCCCTTGAAAATGTGAAGCAGACAAGGATGACCACTGTCACCACTTCGTGCTCAAGGTTCTATCCAGAGCAATCAGGCAAGATAAAAACATATTGGTAAGGAAGTTGCAAAAGTATCTCTATTTGCAGTTGATGTGATCTTATATACAGGAAACACTAAAGAATTAAAAAAAAAAAAAGAGGTAACGTAACTAATAGTGGAGTTCAGCAAAGTATCAGGATACAAGATAAAAATATATAAATGAGTTGGATTACTTTACACCAATACAGAGAATATCAAAGATGAAATCACCTAATCAATGTCATTTACCATGGCCCCCACAAAGATAAAACACTTAGGAATAAATCTAACCAGAGACATACAAGATCTCTACAAGGAGAAGCACTGCAAAAAAAAAAAACAAAAAACAAACAAACAAACAAAAGAGACCTACGTAAGTGGAGAAATCTATCTTTCTCGTGGATGTAAAGACTCAACATCATCAAAATGACTATTTTCCCCAAAGTGGACTATAGATACAATGCAATGTCAACCCAAATTGCAACTTCATATCTTAATGAGATGGAGAAACAAATAAAACCTTGTATGAGAAAGGAACAAGCCCCAGATAAGTAAAACATCATTGAAGAAGGAGATAAAAGGTTGGATGCCTCACCCTCCCTGACTTTAGAACATAATACACTGCCACAATAGTCAAAACAGTCTGGCACTGACATCAAAACAGGCAGATAAACCAAAGGAATAGAATGGGGAATCCAGGCATAAAATCATTCACCTGTTAGCAGCTGATCTTTGACAAAGTCCTAAAGTTCATACACTGAGGAAAAGACAGTCTGTTTAACAAATGGTGTCAGCATAGTAACAACTGCCAAAAAAAAGAAAAAAAAAAAAAAAACAAGACCCATATCTCTCACCACATATAAAAACTAACTCAAAATGAATGAAAGACATAAATATCAAAAAAAAAAATGAAAAATATGGAAGAATAAGTAAGGACAACACTGGGAGCACTAATACATGGCATCTAAAGAGGACAAAATAATACTAACAGTGCCTCAATACCAGAAAACAGAAAATTGGGAACTTCTAAATCAAATACATTCATCCAGTGGAAACTCTGGTGGCATGGTGATTAAACGCTATGTTTACTTACCAAAAGTTCAGTGACTCATATCTACCAGATGCCCCTTGGAAACTCTATGGAGCAGTTCTACTCTGACCGATAGGGTTGCTGTGAGTTGTGATTGACACGACCATAGGTGATTTAGTCTGGTCGTTTTGGTTATGTTCACCCAAAGATTTCACTGAAAAGTGAAAAATATACCTACAGATCGGGGGAAAAACTGGCTCATTGCCAATCCTATTAGCATCTAATCTCCAGAATCTACAAGCTATTCAAAACCTCAACAACAAAAAGAGCAATAACCCAATCAGAAAATGGGCAAAGGATAGGAATAGGCACTTCACCAAAGAAGACATTAAGGAGGCTAATGGATGCATGAGGAAATTCTTTCCATAGTTAGCCATTAGAGAAATAATAAACAAAATACGATGAGATAGTATCTCACCCCATTGAGGATAGCATTAATCCAAAAAAGCACACAGTAATAAGTGTTGGAGAGACTTTAGAGACACTGGAGCAGTTAGAAACTGCTAGGTGGAATGTATTCTTTAACTACTTTGGAAATCGATTTGGCACTTTCTTAAAAAGTTAGAAAAAGAAATAAGTTGTTAGGTGCCGTCAAGTTGGTTTTGACTCATAATGACCCTATGAGCAACAGAACATAAACTCTGCCTGGTCTTGCATCATGTCCACAGTCATTTTTATGCTTAAACCCAAAGCTGGGGCCACTGTGTCAATCCACCTTGTTGTGGGTTTTCTTCTTTTTCGCTGACCCTCCACTCTACCAAGCATTATGTCCTTCTCCAGGGACTAATCCTTCCTGACAACTTGTCCAAAGTATGTAAGATGCAGTCTTGCTGTCTTTACTTCCAAGAAACATTCTGGATGTTCTTCTTCCAGAACAGATCTGTTTGTTCTTTTGGCAGTCCATGGAACATTCAACATTCTTCTCCAAAGCCACAGTTCAAAGGCATTTATTCTTCTTCTGTCTTCTTTGTTCATTGTCCAGCCTTCACATGAATATGATGTGATTGAAAATGTCAAGGCTGGGTCAGGTACACTTTAGTCTTCAAGGTGACATCTCCACTTCTGAATACTTTAAAGAATTCCGTTTCCCAATGTAATAAATCCTATGATTTCCTTACTGCTCCTTCTATGGGTGTTGATTGTGGACATAAGTAAAGTGAAATCCTTGACAGCCTCATCTTTTCTCCATTTATGACAACATTGCTGATTGGTCCAGTTGTGAGGATTTTTGTTTGCCTAATGTTGAGGTGTAATCCATGCTGAAGTTTATGGTCCTTGAAAAAGAAATATCGTTGGATTCAGCAGTACTATGATTGAAACGTGTAGAGAAATAAGGGCTGTCACAACAATAGACATGTGCATATCAATGTTCAACCCAGCACTGTCCACAATAACAAAAAGGTGAAATCAACCTAGATCCAAACAACAGATGATTAGGTAAACAAACTATAGTATATCCACACAATGAAAAACTAAACAATGGTAAAGAATGATGAACTTGGTAAACATAACATGGGACAATCTGGAAGACATTACGCTGAGTTGAAAGGACAAATATTGTATAAGACCACTATCATAAGAACTCAAGAAAAGGTTTAAACACAGAAGAAACCAGTCTTTGATGGTTACTAGGGTGGAGAGGAAAAGGAGAGCGGTATTTGTTAATTAGACTGTAGATAAGAGTTAAGTGGAGGGACGGCACACAGTAGAGGAGAAGTCAGCACAACTGGATTAAACTGAAAGCTAAGAAATTTCCTAAATATAACTAAATACTCTGAAAGGCCGAATAGCAGGGACAGGGGTTTGAGAAACATGGTTTCAGGGAGCATCTAGCTTAACTGACATAATAAAATTTCTGAGAAAGTGTACTGTATGCTCTTGGTAAGTGGCGTCTAGGGTATTAAAAGCTAGCAAGCATCTAAGGAGCATCAGTTGTTTCCATTCACCAAGAGCAGAGGAGAAGGCAGGACATCAGAGACATACAGAAAATATGAGTCCGAGGGACAGACAGGGTACATAATCCAGATATGACACCACCAAAGACCAGAAGAACTAGATTTTTCCTGGCCACCACCAATGACTGCCCTGACAGGGAACACAACAAAGCGTCCTTCATGTATTGGGAGAAAACTGGAGTGAAGAACTAAATCTCTATTAAACAGACAGACCATTCTTGATAGCTTGACAGACTAGAGGCTTCCCAGAAGACATGGCCCCCTGACTTTCTCTTAGACCAGAGCTAATACTGTTTCTGAAGCCAGCTCTTCGGATGAAGATCAGACTAGACTACAAGACATAAAATGATCCTTGTGAAGAGTGTGTTTCTAGGACTGAACAGACACATGAGACTAAGTGGGTGGCTACTGTTCAGAGATGAGATGAGAGGGCAGGGAGGGCAGGGGCTAGTTGAACGGACATGGGAAATACAGGGCAGAAAGGAGGTGTGTGCTATCACTGTGTGGAAAGAGCAGCACGAGTTACATAGCAATGCGCATGTAAACTTTTGTATGACATTGACTTAAATTATATGCTTTCATTTAAAGCACAGTAAAATGCTAAAAAGGAAAAAAAATAGTGAAATTCATCAACTGCTTTTGTGTGTAATTGTAATTCATTTATTTTTACCACTGTTCCAAACACTCATTGTAGTTTTTTGTTGTTTTGGGCATTATCATTTACTCTTCTGAAATTTGTTTAGCCATTTTTTCTGTCCTTTGACATGAAACTTTTTTTTTGTAGGTTTTATTGTTTTTTCATCCTCTTTCCTAGAATGTGTGTACAAGATTATCTCTAGATTATAGAGCTAGAAGTGGAATGGCTACATACGTGCAGACATTTAACCTTGCCTCATGCTACCAACTCAAATTATTTTCCAAAATGATTATGCAGAACTGTACACCAAGCAGCCATTTGTGTCTCCATTCCTGTTCTTGTTCACCAACATTTGGTATTGGCAGCCTTTTTTGTTTGATTAACTTTTTGGTGTGTAATTTTTTATTACTATGGTCATATTTTGCATTTATATCAATGTGGATTTTCATAATTTAAGACAACCATAAAATACTGTTTTTCTCTCCTCTGAGAGTATCTTAATTCTTCTGACCATTTTTCTGCCAGCTCATTTGACTTATATGTTTAATTTTTATTTCATTTTACATTTATTTGGTTATATTAATCAGAGTTATTTACACAGCATAGATACTAAAATGTTCTGCTTATGCATACTACAAATATTGTTTTCTAATTAAAGCTTGTCTTTACAATTTTTAAAAAATAAAGCCTACAAAGAGATTGTATATATCCTAAATCAGTTTTTACTGAAATCATTTTTTTCAAGAACTTATCTTTTTATTAAGTTTTTAAAACTTACTACAAAAATGGTCATGATATCCTCTTGCTGTTTTTCTTTCTTTAAAAAAAAAAATTGTGGCAGCATTCACGTATTTCTTTTTTTAACTTTTATAAAATGTATTTGCTTGTTGACTTCTGTTTTGGAATCTTAAGCAGCTGATTCTGTGCTTCCTTGTTTCTGCTGGCACTCATTCATGGTACTCTGTTCTACTGTGTGTGTGTGTGTGTGTATTTTGTGTGTTCATATGCTTGGAACTACATATGAGGGAATTATATGAAATCAGCTTGTATTGGGCTCCTTCAGAATAGAATATCATTTGATTCTGATGTGTATTTGATGGCATCATAAGCCTGCTTGTTTTTATACTGTTCAAATAGTGTAAATTCAGGATACAAACTCTGATATAACTACTTTTGCTCAGAGTTGTGGAGTTCTATATTATAAAACCTGGTAATCTATGCCATGTAACCATTTGCTAACTGTGTGATAAGATGTATCTAAAAAGCTTTTTTTTGTAATTTTTCTGTAAACATTGGCCACTAAAGCATTTATCCAGAAACTGTCCTTGTTTATTAGTCAGTAGTGCTAGAATAAAGTTTAATGTGCTTTTACATCTACACAATCAAGCTGGTACAAAAATGAAGCCCAAGTTCAAAATTGCTTTTATCCAAAAACTTTATCTTAAATATCAGTTACATAAACATAAAAATCACTAGATTGTGCAATATTTCCTTCTCTAAACCACTATTAATTATCATATTGGCACAAATAGGGAAAGGGTTTCTAGTGTTACGTGTGATCCACGCCTAAAAGAAAATTTGTCCTGGAACAAAGTTAAAGACTGTGTCTTGACAAATGATGACAAAATTATTGAAAAAGTTCTTTTAATACATGAATGCAGTGCATGGGACTCTTTGTTATTATGGATTACAGAATTTCACATATATTAGAAATGGAATGACATACTACCATTCTTTTCTGTTTTACTTTATGCAGTATTTTTTATTGTTATTCTTTTATTACCCAAAATTGCACTGTTGATTCTGATATTTTCTTTTGGATGCTGTAAACAAAAACAATTTCATCACAAAACCTTGTTTAGAAATAACTTAGGAGAACACTGGCAGTGATTATGGCAGCACTTAATATGAGATTTTGGTGGTAATTTTTAAGTTTTTTATCATCTAAATTGTAGCTTATATTATTTAAAAAAAACAGTGACTTTTTTTTTTTTTTTTACTTTCTCCACAGAAGTTCTTTTATGAAAAGCAAGAAAATGTACCATTTCACACAATTCAGAGATTCTTTATGTATTCAGTACAGGACACAGGAAAGCGGTATGATCACAGACAGTGACTACTTACATTCATTTATTATGCAAAATGATCCAGATGATCAGTTTCTTCTTGAAAATTGTAAAAGGAGAAAAGGTTCAGAATGTCATAACGGCAAAAAAAAAAAAAAAAAAAAGGCATTTTTCATGAATTCATTGACCTTTCCATTAATATCATAACAGGGCATAATCACTAAGGCTTTGAAATTAGCAAGGTAGCTCACTACAGAGGGATAGCTTGAGAAATCTCAAGGGGTTATGTTACCCAGAACAAGATCCTGACACGAAAGTAAAAGGGTAAATGAGAATCCTGTTTAGTGATGACCTTTAGGTCCCACAGCTGCTTATCACATAGCTTGTCTCCGTGCCTTTTCTGCTGTGCTTTAGCTTATCAATATTAATTGTATTCTATTTTAGATGGTAAGGACTATTGTTCACAACGTTAGCTGCTGAATTAACAGTAATACATTTTTTCTATCATTCTTGCTGTATGACTATAATCCCACTGGCATGATTTAAATAAATACACCAAGCAAAAGAGATATTGTATTTTTATCAGCAAATAAGCTTTTATTAGCAAATAAAAAATTAACTACAAAACAAAGAATAATTTTAAAAGTCATAATACAAATTCAAATAACGAAGAAATTTTGACATATGGAAGCAAAAATAATAAAAACTAGCTTTATGCAATAAACGTATTTTTGCTAACAGGCTTTTAGATGAATTTTCGCGTACCTGAGTTTATTTTTTCTACTGATAATGCATACCCAGGGAGAAGTCTTTGCCCACCTACTAACTGACAAGATTACTGGGAATGCATGGGTAGTTTGTCTTGTTGTCTCTATCTAAAAGCAAGTAGAGAGTGATTCTTAAACAATGTTATTGAACTTGCAGTGTAACTAGTTAAACAGTGTGTTTCATTGTGTTATAACATGGGTACTATCTAACTTATCGATCCTCTCAAATGAAACTTTGATATTGAACATTTTCTTTGAGACACAAATACATTTATATACCTCTATGAACTCTGTGGGAAACCCTGGTGGCTTAGTGGGTTAATTGCTATGTTTGCTAACCAAAAGGTTGGCAGTTCAAATCCACGAGGTGCTCCTTAGAAACTCTATGGGGTGGTTCTACTCTGACCTATAGGGTCAATATGAGTCAGACCTGACTTGATGGCATTGAGGTTTTTTTTTAATAAACTTTATATTAAGTGAGCTGCTGAGGAAATTTTTAAAATGATAAAATTATGGCAAATAATCGTCTAACACACACATATACATATGTATGTTTTCATGTAAACTGTATACAGTTGTATCATTCTTTCAATGTCTATATGCAACAGATATCACTACTATCCTTGCTTCACAGGTGAAGAAACTGGATCAAAATGTTATGCAGTTTATCTATGGAAAAATATTATATATAGTAAAAATTAGTATATAAATTCCCTTTAAACTTAGAGTGCCTTTTATTTTACAGTGAAAAGAGGGTTTATAATAGAAAAATATATTCAGCAAGCAAAATCAGGGACTGTCTTAGGCAGTGCAGGTGCATAGTCATCTTAAAGTAAGTAAATGACAAAATTAGAACTCAAATCAACAACTCAACATATTTATTGAAGTTAAATGATTTCCCGGAAAAACTATGCTCAGTGGAAGGCCTATGTCTCTGAATGTGCAGGCAAATTCTTTGATGTAACTGAATTTACATGATCTTAAAAAGGAGAGGCAATAGACTACACTAAACAAATGTACCAAACAAGAACTGGACAATAGTGTAGAAAAATATGGGAGCTTAATATTAAGATAGGATTATTAGGGAGAAAAAAAATTCAAAAAGAGACATTAAGCTAAGGTTGAAAAAAAGAGGGGAGAGGATTAAATATTGTCTATGTCAATGATATATTTACCAGTGGAAAAGACTATCAAAAGTGAGGGAGAATTTGGTGGGTTCAAAGAACTGACTTGAAATAAATAATTAAGGGGAAAGAGAAGAATGTGTTGAAACTGGAAAAAGAGGAAAAACCTTTAAGAACATGATAAAACATTTTATGTTATTATAAGTATATTGGAAAAGTCTAATTATTTAATTCAAAAAGTGTTTACTGAGCATGTACTATATGTCAGACACTGCTTGAGCTATATGAACAATTAAGAATACTGGTGAGAGACCTATTCCATTTTTATAGTGTTCAGGGAAGACATTACTAAAAATATGAGATTTAAGTAAAGATAAGAAGGGAGTAAGCCACATTCTGGGCAGCAGAAAAAGCTAGGCAAATGCTTTCAAATAGAAGGCTAATGGGCACGCTTCAAACTCCGGTGGAGTGGTGGTTAAGTACTACCTCTGAAAATCAAAAGACTGGTAGTTCAGATCCTCCCAGTGCTCCTCATAAACCCTGTGGAGCAGGTCTATTCTGTCCTATAGGATTGCTATGAGTAGGAATTGACTCAAAGGCAATGGGATTAGTTTTTGGTTTCTGGTAAGAGCATAGAAACATGTACTGATGAAGCTGAGTAACAGAATAGGAGTTCAGAAGGACACAAGAGAAAGAGAAAGAATAGATTCTATTGGATATTGTAAGCAATTAGATGGGCTTAGCCTCTTGTTTTGCTGGATGTGGAGATCAATGAGCATATGTAGAGCAGAGAAGTAAAATTATCTGACTTACATTTACATAAAACTTTTTGACAACTGGAAAAGCAAGCAGATAGAAGCAGATAAATCAATTAGACAGTGATTGTAGCAATACACCTGAGAATCTGGTCTTAATGAAGGTGGCGAAGAGTACCTCCAATTTTTAATTGACTTGTAGACTGACTTAACAGTATTTCACAATGAGCTAGATGTAATGTATGAAAAAAAGGAAAGAAGCATGGGTATTTAGCCAGCTTATTTGCAGAAGACTGTGCCTGAGCAGGTTTTGCAATATTGCTCTCAAGATCAGGAGTTTAGGATTGCAAAAGTTAATTTTCAGATATTTATTTTTAGATATCTGTATTACTTTTATTTTTTTTTATTCCAAGGAAATACTAATTTGGAGATTGTTACTAGATGTTTCAAGTGTATGTTAAAGAAATAGGTAGATACAAGAGCTCAAGTGAGAACTTTGGAGAAGATACATAAATTTGAAGATTGATGACATACATATGCTTTCGAAAGCTAAAAAAAGAATACAATATATCTCTTAGGACATGATTCCAGTAATGAAGAAAAGATACAGGCATCTCAGAAGGGTTAAGGAAAAAGTAGCAAAGAAAATTAAGAGAAATGATAGAAGAGGGAAGAAGTAAATCAAAATACAGCACAATTATTTTTTAAAAAAAATCTAAAAGTAGAAGACTGACCACATGATTCTTTCTGATCCCTATAACAATTAAGACCTTGAAAAATAATTAAATAGATTAAAAAGGACATTCTAGGTGCTCCAAGAGCAGGTGTAAAGCTTTGAGATTGAACTGGGCAGCAGAAAGGAGAACAACTATCTTTTTCAAATGTGGATAGGCACCTGCAGAGGCCCGCTTGTGCTGACACAGGAACAAAGCAGTAGCACAGGAGCAGAGGCCATGTTCGTCAGCTGGGAATCTGAGCTTTGGACCTCTAAGCCTTGGAGCACTGCTTGGGCTTGCCATGCTGGACGGTAGCACCTGTGGGGAGCTTCTCTCTTTCTCAACCAGAAACCTGAGCTGAGTACAGCCACACCTACGGAATAAAGGTGAGGCTGGCAGACAAGTGCAACAGCACCCTCCCCTGCTCACTTCTCTGAGCTGCATTGAAGAGTAAATTCTGGTGCACCACCTGAGCCAGAAAGAGAACATTGTATATGTGTGCCCTGAGCTTTTCTCCCAGACTTTGGAGGGAAAACAAAGGGGGAAATAGAAGAAAAGGTCCACTGGCTCACCTGAGCTGTGGATAGCTGCACCTACAGAGTCCCAGAGGACTCCTACTGAATGGTCTCAAGTAAAGTGCTTGCCAAGCCTTGGGACTCAAACCTTTCCTACACACTGATTTCTCTCCCTATCCCCAGCCTTTTCATCCTCCCTTCTCTGCTCTACATCTGACTTTAAATTTTGTCACACTACCTGGGCTGGAAGTGGGACATTTTGTGTGTGTGCTCTGAGCTTCTCTCCCAGACTTGGGGAGGAAAACCAACATAGATATGGAAGAAGTATTCTGCCAGCTCCCCTGAGCCAGCAATTTTTGCTACCTTTCTCAGAGCAGTCACCACTCCAACCATTCAGTGACAGGGCATTAGAATTATTAAGATTAGGGTCATCACCATGAGTCAGATCTGACTCGATGGCACTTGGCTGGCTAAATCATTCTAAATCAAATGACTAGACTACTAGTCAAAAACAAATTAAAATATATACACGATAGATATCACATATGATAGATAGATGGATAGATAGATAGATATGTTATAATCTCAATAACCTAACTGAAGCTTTCTGATGACTCAGAATAACAATCAATTTCTAATCATTTAAAGAAGCAAATTAACATGGCTTCAGAAAACTCACCAAATAATCAACAAATTCCCGGATGAAGAAGTCTTTCTGCAATTATTGGAGGTAGAATGCAAAAGATTTATGTACAGAGCTTTCCAAGAAGTCAGGATGGATATTAAACAAAGTACAACAGAAGAAAATGAAAAATTAATGAAGCTAAAAGAATTGCTAGAATAATCACATATCTGATTGACATCTGTTTTAGTCAGCTAGGGCTGCTATAACAGAAATACCACAGAGTGGATGGCTTTAACAAAGGAAGGTTTATTCTTACACAGTCCGGTAGGTTGCAAGTCCGTATTCAGGGTGTCTGCTCCTGGGGAAAGGCTTTCCCCTTGTGGGCTCAGGAGGAAAGTCCAGTATTGCACTGGTCTTTGTCCAGGAAGCGTCTTGGCGCAGGAACCTCATGTCTGAAGGATGAGCTCTTCTCCTGGTGCTGCTAGCTTGATGGTACGAGATTCCCAATTATCTGCTTGCTTCTTTGTCCTTTTGAGATAAAAGGACAGGCTGAAAGGATTAAGTGTGGGGTAAGCCATACTCCAGAGAAACTCCCTTTACAGCAGAGCAGGGAAGTAATCCTATGAAAGAATTTACAGCCTCACTCTAATCCTTTAACATACAGTTTAGGGAAATCACAAAATGGAGGACACTCACAAGATACTCGGAATCATGTCCCAGCCACATGGCTACACACATTTTGGGGGGGACACAACTCAACCCATGACAACATCTAATCTCCATAATTTACATGCTACTGCAAAATATCAACAAGAAAAAGACAAATAACATAATTAAATAACGGGCTAAAGATATGGACAGACACTTCTGGGAAGAAGATGTCCATCCAGCCTAAAGACAGATGAAGAAATACTCGTGGTCATTAGTCATTTGAGAAATCCGAGTGAAAACTACCGTGAGATACCATCTTACCCCATCAAGCTGGAATTAATCCAAAACACACAAAATAATAAGAGTTGGAGAGGCTGTGGAGAGATTGGAACTCCTTTACATTGCTCGTGGGAATGCAAAATTGTAAGACTTCTCTGGAAAGCAATTTGGCACTTTCTTAAAAAGCTAGACATAGAAATACTATATGATGCAGCATCTCACTTCTTGGAATATATACTAGGAAAGTAAGTGCTGACACACAGATACATGCACACTAATCTTCATTGTGGCACTGTCCACAATAGCAAAAAGATGGAATTGACCTAGATGTCCAGCAAAGATGAAAGGATAAATGAACTATGATGTATTTACACAATGGCATATTATGCAATAATAAAGAACAATAATGCTTTCATGAAAAAATTCATAAATTAGAATTATCTGGAAGACATTATGGTGAGTGTAATCAGCCAGCTACAAAAGGACAAATATTCTATGAGACCAGCATTATAATGACTTAAGAAAAGACTTATGCATAGAAGAAAATCATCTTTGATGGCTACAAGTGTGGAGAGGGAGGGAGAGTGTCATTCATAGATTGGATAATCAATAGGAATTCTTTTAGTTAAAGGGAGTGACAGCATAATTTAAAAGGCTTTCTAAATACAATCCAAGATTTTAAACAACAGAGCAGCAGAGACAGGGATCTGGGGAACATGATTTCAAGGTACATCAAGGTCATTTGGCTTAACTATCTTTTTTTCTCTCCTTAAGAAACTGTTCTGCATCCTGTATTAGCGAGTGGTACCCGGGGTCTTAAAAGCCTGCAAGCTCTTATTGAAGGAAAATCTATTGGTCGCTATCCACTCGGAGCATAGGAAAACCGAGAACATCAAATACATGAGGAAAATATGAGCCCTGGAGACTGAGGGTCTCATATGATTGGGAGACTACATCAGCACGAGCCCAGAAAAAGTAAATAGTGCCTGGCCACCACCAAAGACTGCCCTGACAGAGAACACAATGGAGAGTCCAGGACAAAGCAAGAGAAAAAGGAGAGCACAGGTTTAGAACTTTATTAAAAGACCAGGCTTGATGATCTGACATCCTGGAGGGTTCCTGGAGAACATAGCCTCTGGACTTGCTGCTGGCCCTGAGCTGAAACCAGTACTGAAGCCAGTTATCCAGATAAAGATTGGACTGGACTATGGGACGTAGACTGAAGCTGATGGTGTGTGCACTTCGCACATACAAGGCTGTCCAACTGGTTACTCTTCAGAGGAGAGAGAGGAGCATGGAGAGAAAGGGACCAGTATTGACTGAGTGGATACTGGAAGCACAGAGTGGAAAGGAAGAGTCTGCTGTCACTGGGTGAGGAGAGCAGATAGAGTTGCATATAGGCTTGTGGCCGAGGTTTCATATGGCAAATTGATTTGGATTGTAAACTTCCACTTAACACAATAGATTATACACATACATGCATATATATGTGTGTGTGTGTATGCACACATATATATATATAAAAGTAAAGGCAATATGTCACTAAGGACATCAATACATTGAAAAAGCAGGCAAACTGAGTACTGAAAGTTGACCATCGGATTTAGTAGTGTAGAAGCTCTTGGTGACTGTGACAAGAATCATTTTAGTGAAGTACTTACGGTGGGGGTGTGACTGGAGCATGATTCAAGTGATTGAAGGAGAGGATTTTGATACAGTCAAAGCAGGTATACATATTATCAAGATTTCTTCTGACGGAATGAAAAAATAAATCAGTAAATAACATCGAGCAAGTTTGGATCAAGAAAAAAAAATTGTGGTTGTTTTGTTTGTTTCTGTAAGGATAGAATTAATGTGTTTGATGATAAAAAAAAAGACCAAACAGAGAAGGCAATTTTGACGATAGGAGAAAAGGATGAATTACAAGAGTGATGCATTAGAGTAAGAAGAGGATATTGGATTTGGTTTCATGTATTGGGGGTATAATTAGATTTAGGGTGAATAACAGGTAGAGAGGCAAATTCTAGTAGGTGACTAGAGATTACGGAGTTTTCCCATCTGTGTTTAGAGAGGCAAGGTCATTGGCAAAAAATGCACTTATGGAAAGTGTAGTTGATGATAGAGAGATTTTTTTTAAAATGCTGTCAATTAGTTCCAACTGTGGTGTCAGAGAACTGTACTCCATAGAATTTTCAGTGGTTGACTTTTTGGAAGTAGATCTCTTTGCCTGTCTTCCACGATACAGCCAGATGGGCTTAAATCTCAAACCTTTCAATTAGCAGCCAAGCCTAAGAGTCCTTATAAATGCACAGGGAAATTTTATAAAATAACAAAAATCCTACTTATTTAGTATTTTATAATTTAAAGTATCAATGTCTTGATTGTCTAGTGCTGCTATAAAGGAAATATCACAAGGGAATGGCTTCAAAAAAGAGAAATCTGTTTCTTCACAGTCTAGCAGGCTGCAAGTCCAAACTTAGAATGTCATTTCCAGGAGAAGACTTTCTCTGTCTATGGGCTCAGGAAGAAGGTCCTTATGATAGATCAGTCTTTTCTTTCTCCAGGAGTATCTCAGCCCATGAACCTCAGGTCTAATGAACGTATACTGCTCCTGGAACTGCTTTTGTGGTAGCACAAGTTCCCCAACTTTCTGTTTGCTTTCCTTCCCATTTATCTCTTACAAAGGATAAATGGTGATGCAAGCCACACCCTGGGGAAACTCTTTTTATACTAGATCGGGGGGGGGGGTGTGGTACAGTCCCACTGTAATCTTCTTTTACACAGTCCACTCTTGCCATATTAACCACAGTTAGAGAATAGGATTCACAATATAGGAAAGGCACAAAATAGAGGACAATCACACAGTACTTGGCCTCATGTCCCAGGCAAATTGCTATGCACATTTCGGGGGTGGGGTGGGGGACAGAGAAGGGGCACAATTCAACACATGACAATTGGAAACCCTGAAAATTATTTGTTTATTTTAAAAAGACTTATTGGTAACAGTTTGAAGAATACTTGTTTTCTTCTTACTGTGTAACTAAAGATATGGAGCAGCATGTTTTCTATAGCTTGGAAAATTATCATACTCCTAAATTTAGATGAGCATCTAGCATTTTATTCTTTGCACATTCATTGTCCTCGTATCCAAGTTGTCCTTTTATGTTAAAACAGTTGCTGTCATCGCTTCCTGTGAGGAACTGTGTCCTTCTCATCACATTTACATAGATGAATTCTTCTTCACTAAGTTTCTCTGGCTGCACATCTACAGTGTCTCAAATGCTAGCAGTGTTAACACTCCCGTGGTCAGTTATCTGTTCCGTAACTCCATTTGCATTCTGTTTTAATTTGATTGTCAGTATTATCGTACTTTCAGGATCATTACTTTTCATTTCTTGGATGAACTTTGATCAATTTTTGTCCAATCTTTTTATTTATCCAATGTTATATGGTTATCACTGCAAGCTAAGGAGGTAACAAACTAATGCTTTGCTGTCTTTACATGAATTGAATACGCAAGGTGCAATGACCAATCATCAACAGACTTTGAAAGAAGTGATATGGTTAGTTACTGACCATGGTCACATCTAAAATTTGCGTAACGACTTGTGGACCGAAAAGCTAGCAACAAAATCTGTAGTCTGCACAATTACTCACAGTTAAGATATCATGGTAACAGAAACCTGTGCCTATCAAAGCAATGCAATTCAGCGAAAGCCTCTCTCTCTCTCTCTCTCTCTCTCTCTCTCTCTCTCTCTCTCTCTCTCTGTGTGTGTGTGTGTGTGTGTATTTACTGTTAAAATCAGCAGCTTAATTGAGATAGGGTATACTGGTAAGTTAGGGTTTATGTTAGAAAATCAAACAATTATTTTGAAGTGGCAAACACTAGGAGATCTAGAAACACAGAAATAGTAAACTAAAGTGGCTGTCGCAGGCTTCTGGATGTTTGCCATGATTTTGAGTCTGAATAAACATATCTAATGATGATGCAATTCAAAAAAAGTTATACAGGCAGAGGGTAGAAAGAGAGGAGATAGCCGGGAATAGATCGAAGAAAGTGAGAAGATTATGACTTGCTTCAAGGTTCAGAAGCCAGCAAAGACAGCAGGCAACCGACAGAAGAATAAGCAAGGAAGAGTATTTTAAGAAATCACAAAAAATAAATGAGGGAGAGGAGAGTCCCTGTTCTCGAGAGGATCCCATGAGTGCACACGCACGTACCTCCAGTTATTAACCAATGGTAAACTAGTAAAGCTGAGCTTCTCTGCCTTCCAAGGAAGGGTTACCAGATATTGGCCCTTGACATTCCCACTCAGGCTGTGCTTGCCTGCGGGGCACTACCGAGTGGAACTGAAGCCTATCTGCAAAAATGCATAAAAAATTTAAGGAATAGCAACGTCTATAAAAACATATTTTCATATTGTTTTATTATTAATAAGCCTAGAAATGCTATATTTGCAAGCACATTGATTTTTCTTGCTTACCAACAGGTCAGGCTTCCAAAATATAATTATATTCATGCCATCTGGCTTTGATATATTTCCAATGGCTACAAAGTTTTGATCCATAGACCTGGAAGTGATCATTAAGCATAATTTAGACACTTAAGTTATATTTTCAGGTAAATCTAACTGTTATTTTTCTTGCTTACTGATACCAATTCAAGCTCTTAAAACATTACTTGATTCATGCCGTCTCTCATTTATATACTGTGAATGGCCAAAAAGTAATGACTCCCATATCTAGAACTCTAGAGGTATAGAAGTCTTGAAGATTGACTTAATTTCAAGAAGAAGAGGAATATATGGCAATGTGTGACTGATTGTCTTCCTAAAGAACTAGCTCCTTTACCATGAGATCAGAAAAACTGGATGGTAACCAGATACCAATAGTGGGCATTTCAACCAAAATTTCTATAGAAGAATCCTGTCCAAAAGCGGAGAATTTCAAATTTGCTAGGACTCCAGATTTCTGGAGCCAATGAACCTGAAACCACGGCCACAACTAGTCTTTAAAAATAGCATCTGAAATTAATTTCTTAGTTTTCATCTTCCCCAAAGGACTGTACGGTTCATGTGCAAAGGAACCAGCTCAAACTTTTTACCACCAATTTGTTCCCAGGGACTTGCACTGTTTGGACAAACATGTTGAATTGAATAGAATTATAAATTGAATATAATTTATAATCTGTTAACTAAGTGATTAAATTTTCTACCCAGAGATTAAATTCTTAGTTAAATACTATTTTTTCTCCACTTAATCAGAACTGGCTCCCGTTTCACACAAGTTGATTTAGTAAATGATTTTTTATTGTGCATTCAAACGTTGCAGGTGTTCAGGTCAGCAAACATAGCCCACTCAATGCTAATCACTCTGCTCCCTAATCTTCAGAAAGGAGAATATCTGGAAGAGCTTAAAAAGTTTCTCCACAAAATAGGAAGGAAAAAAAAAAGGACTTAATTTCATACATATGCTTGTGAAAGACTAAGCTCTATCAACTATTATTTCTTCTTCTGACATAAAACTTTGATCAATAAAGCAGTAATTTTTGGAGATTATAACTTTGCTCTCTTTTCTGCTTATCTTGGGTGATAGGCTTTCTTTCTTTCTTTTTTTTCCTTTTTCAAGAAAGAATTTCCTCTTTGTCAAGACCATTATTTTTCAGAGTTCTTTTAAAGCAAATGTCATGTGGGGATATCACCAGGTAACCTTATAGCAAGGCTTTTTTTCTTTAACCACAACTTTATTTTATGGAATACTTTTTCAGGCAAAACCATCTCAAAGCATTGTCAAAATTGGAAACAAAACAAAAGTCACACAGTCAGAAAAATCAATGGTTTTTCAAATAATCCAAGATTAAATCAAATCAAGCTAGCTTTAAGCTTAAGCTCTGAAGGCAGTCAGGTGTTGACTTACCTGAGAAGCCAACTAAAGACTAAATTCTAGAAACTTTAGTTACAATGGGGTGTATCCTCTGGGTAATAATTAATGAGTTATGCAAAGTTTCAATGAACATTTAGAACCAGGTCACAACATTTACAAATGGAGAACAGATCAAAATAACAATTTGTCTTAGCACCATATAGACTTGAATTATTTTTACTGATTATTTTTTAAAATAACCTAACTTTTGGTTTATGCTTTGCATAAAATTGCACTTAGAAGGCACTACCACAGTGTTAAAGAGGAAGCCACTCAAGAGCAAGGTTTTTCTGTATGTGATGTAAAAAGGACAGGTGGGAAAAATGTCACTAGAGGTTGCTGATTTGTTTATACGTCTAGGCGACTCTGAATAAATGAGAAAGTCTAATTATTCTCTGACTTTTTCTCAAACTAAGCAGGTTTTCCAAAGAACAAAGTGAATTAAAAAACAATCTGATAACAGCATATCTGGGATACATTGTATTGTTATATCTAGTCAAATAAATCGAACAGCTTTAAGCAATATAGGTCCTTGGTAATTCCACACACCAGTAGCTCTAAAGAATGGAATTATACAAGTAGATTATAACAATGAGTTAACAATGAATGACTTATAACTGATAAATAACATTTAACTCACAAATAGGCAACTTATTTTGTATATATGAACACAATATTAAAAATAATCTTGAATATATGTATCAGAGATATTTTTGTTAAAGCCTAATGTTAACGAGTTGTTTTTATCTTTTTCTTTCATTCCATGGATCTGCCTTATTATTTTCAACTCTCTTGGGTTAGGGAATGGATTTGTAGACCCAACACGATTTACAATAAATGACATTTTCATAGTGACAGTGTTGTAAAACAGAGACACACTGCCAAGTGAAGCAACAGCATTTTTGTGGTAGGCTGAAAAAGGACACCTCCCAAAGATGTTTAGAAGATCCCTGATGACCCAGTGTTTCAAGACTCTGTTGACCATCAAAAGTTGGGCAGTTCAAATCCAACAGTCACCCCATGAGCGAAAGATGCAGCAGTTGACTTCCATAAGGAGTACAGCCTTGCAACCTCATAAGGCAGTTCTGCTTTGTCTTCTAAGGTCAGCATGAGTTGTAATTGACTCAGTGGCAACAAACTCGGTAATTTTTAAAGATGTTGATATCTTAATTTATCATACCTGTGAATACCTTTACAAAGAAAAAAAATTGCAGATGTAGTTAAATTGAAGATCTTGAGATGGGGAGATTTTCCTGGATTTTCTGCTTTGGTCCATTGTAATTGCAAAGGTAGAAGAGATTTTTGAAGTCATTATAATGATAACTTTGATAACTGCTAAGAAGATGCCACAAGCTTAGGCAGTTGAAAGTGGAGAAGGAAAGGAAATATATCTCTTCTAGAGTCTCCAAAAGGAATGTAGACTGCAAACAACTTAATTTTAGTTCAGTGACACTCATTTTAGACTTCTGATATCCAGAACTCTAAAATAATAAGATTATGTTAAGTCAGTAAATTGTGACAATTTGTTACCAAAACAACAGACGACTAATATGTCCAATAAAAAGAACAAAAATAATAAGAATAATAGAGTACTAATAACAGGCTTATATGTTATGCAGTATGTTAAGTCTTTTCTCTAAAATAGCTTGCTTAATCTACAAGATAATGATACATGAGATATTGTTACTGTTATTATTTATTGTCCCCATTCTACCAATGAGGGCAATGTTTCTTATCAAAGGAAGTAGCAGAGGTAAAGACATATAATCAATATGTTGAACAGGTGGGATTTGAGTCCAGCAGCATCTGATTCCTCTATGAGAAATATAATGTGAAAGTAGCAGAAAATTCTAATGTCCTCATATAATTCTGAACACCATTGGCTATTTCATTAATTCTAATTGTACTCTTAAAATTGCTCTGGTACAAAAAATGCTCAGGTCAGGAGAAATGCGAAAGTTACTGAAGAACTGAATGTGACTCTCTTTTTATTTGTTTAGCACTCCCTTAAGAAGAACTATAGGTCACAGGAGGTAATGAGAACTAGAGGCCACAGGAGGTAATAAGAACAATTGCTCTTTGTCCTTCGTAAATGTTTTGTACTCTAAAAAAGTACCAAGTTGGAGCCGTAAATTGCTGCACCCATGGTGTAGGCCATGGCTGGTCCAAGCTCAAGCACTAGTATTCATTTTAAAACAGTAACTTTCTTGGAAATTCAAATTGGCGTAGAAAAAGATGAACTTCTCTCCCATGCTGGATGCTACTAACATTAGTACTCGGGAACACTCAGTGGTAGGCATGCCCTTCCTTGCAGAAGAGAGGAAGAGAATGTTGTGCTCAGAAAGAGTGAGAAAATATGTAGGTAAAGTGTTACATAAATGATGTTGATATGTACAGAGAGCACACTGGAATTTGACCAGGCCCCAGTCCCAGTATATTACTAAAATATGAAATATTACCAATTCTTTCTGCACTGTTATACTAATTAGGCCTCTCACCTTAAGTCTTGTATGATGCCTTCATGCACTTAGGACAGTTATCTACCTAGGTTAGCTTCGGTGGGCCTATTTTCTTGCAAGATGATCAGGCTTGTACAGGGTAGTATGCCAGGTCATGGACACAATTCACCATCCCTTCTTTGAAAGATGAGTTCCTGGTTAGTGTGAATAGTTCAAATGCTAGGTTGCTAGCTGAAAGACTGGAGGTGTGTGTATACCCAGAAGTACCTTGGAAGAAAGGTCTGGTGATTGACTTCCAAAAAATCAGTCGTTGAAATTCCTGTGGAGCACAGTGCTGCTCTGACTTGCATGTGGTCAAGTGACACAAAGTAGGAGTCAGTGGCAACTACTGGTTTTCTCTCAAAAAACTTACATTCAAATGTAGTTGACTAAGACACAATAAAATAGCAACTAATATATCATATGATAATGAAGACAAATGACATTTATAGGTATATTTTACACTGTCAATAATAAATCTTGAAAGTAGCCAGAAAAATCAACATTTTGCTTCTGGCAAATATAATTGTCTCATCTCATTTTTCTGAAGGCAGACATTCAGAAAAAGATTCCACTAATAAATGTAGAAATACTTCAAATTCTGTGCCTTAACTTATTCCCTACATAACATAGACAATTGTAGTCACCCCCAAATTGCCCAGTTATGGTTCCCTTATTTGATTAATGTCCTCATTAATGAAATAATTGGTGATCATAAAAAATCATTTTCTTACTTCTTTACCATGATCTACAATACTTGCTGCTTCCATATCATCTTCAGCTTCCTGTTCAGCCTCTCACCAGTTTACCCTTAAAATAAGAGTATACTAAAACTGTTAAATTCCTATAAAATGTGAATATAAAAATAAGCCGCAAAAACATATCCAGGATTTAATACTTTGTTCTACTTTATACAATTGATATATTTTTCTTGTACTTTAGATGCAGATTTCACAGCAAATTAGTTTCTCATTAGACGATTAATATACATATTCTTTTGCAACATTGGTTACCGACCCCACAACTTGTCTTTTTTTCTTTTTTTATTGTACTTTAGATGAAGATTTGTAGAACATACTAGTTTCTTATTGTTTTATTCAGCTAGTGCTATTCTTACAGAAGTACCACAAAGTAGATGGCTTTAACAAAGGAAAGTTTATTCTCGCACAGTCTACAAGTCCAAATTCAGTATGTCCACTCCAGGGGAAGGCTGACCACCTTGTCAGTTCTGGAAGGAAGTCCTTGTGTTGCATCAGTCTTTGTTCAGGGAACTTCTTGGCACAGGAGCCTCAGGTCTTCTCCTAGTGCTGCTTTCCTTTTGGTGTGAGGTTCCAAATTCTCTGTTTGCTTCCCATTTCTTTTATCTCTTGTAGGATGAAAGGATAAAAGGTGGTATAAGCTATCCCTTTACAATACAGCAGGGAGGTGATCTTATGAACGGATTTACAGTCCCACCCTAACTCTCTCTAGCGTAATCCATTCTGCTCACCACAGGCAGAGATGAGGATTTACAGCATCAGAAAATCATAAAATGCAGGGTACTTATAAAACATTGGGAATTATGGCCCAGCCACATGGCTACACACATTTCGGGAGGGACACAGTTCAATCCATGACTCTTATTAAACACTGAATACACTTGGTTTGTGGTACTGCCTGCCAACCTCGTAGCACGTCAGTACGCTCCCCGTCCCAACATTGTGCTTCCCGTTACCATCTTTCCTGTCCCCTCCTGCCTTCTCATCCTTGACCGGTGCTGGCTGGCTCATTTAGCCTCCTTTTATTTTATGGGCTTGTCTAAACTTTGGCTGAAGTAGGAAACTCAAGAGTGACTTTGATACAGAATTAAAAGGATGCCTGGGGCCCATAATCTGGGAATTTCTCCAGTCTTTGTCAGAAGAGTAAATTGGAGATTTCAGTCCACATTTGTTTCCTGCTCTGTTCAGGAAACTCTACTCTGATTTCTGCAAGCATGGTTAGTGGTGGCGGCCACGCATCGACTGATGGTTCTGGGCTCAGTCTGGTGGAGGCTCTCACACTTGTGGTCTATTAGTCCTCTGCAGTAATAGTTGGCTTGTGTCCTCAGTTTTCTTCATTCTTCCTTTGTTGCAGATGGGGTGAGGCCAGTGGAGTATCTTAGACAGCCACTGTCACAAGTTTTTAAGACCTCCTAGATCTTATTCGCTAAAGTAGAATATGGAACATTTCCTTTATGTGTTATGCCAATTGAGCTACATATTCCCCAAGACCATGGTCCCTAGCCCTCAGCCCAGTAATTTGGCCCTTCATGAAGTTTGGATGACTCTGGAACTTCCACGACATTTCTTTGGTCAGGTTGTGCTGGTTTCTCCTTTACTGTGTGTGTTTTACCTTTCACTAAAGTTATCACTGATCTGTTTTCTATTTAGTGTTTTCCCTTCCCCAAGCCTTCCCTCCCTCATAACCATCAAAGACTTTCCTTTTCTACATAAACCTTATCATGAGCTTTTATACTAATGATTTCATACAATTTTGGTCCCTTTGTGACTGACTTATTTCAGTCAACATAATGCCCTCCAGATTCATTTACATTATGAGATGTTTTGCAGATTCATCATTGTTCTTTATCATTGTGCAACAGTCTATTGAGTGTATATGCCAAAGTCTGTTTATCCATTCATCTGTTGATGGGTACATGCATTGTTTCCATCTTTCTCTGTTGTGAATAATTCTGCAGAGAACACGAGTATACATTATTCATGCGATGGATTTTCTTTCTCTATGTATTTCTAGTAGTGGGAATCCCGGATCATACGGCATGTCTATTTCTAGCTTTTGAAAGAAGCACCGTATCTTTTTCCAAAATGGTTGTATCACTTTTCATTTCTGACAGCAGTGCATGAGAGTGCCAATCTCTCTACAACCTCTCCAACAGTTGATATTTTCTATTGTTTTGATTCATGCCGGTAATGGCACAATTAGGTGGTGTCTCATTACAGTTTTGATTTGAATTTCTCTGATGTCTACTAAGCAGGAGCATTTCTTCATGCGTCTGTTAGCAACCTGAATGTCTTTTCTGGTAGAACATTTGTTCTTTTCTTTGCCCATTTTTAAATTTGATTATTTGTCTTTTTGTTACAGAGGTGTTAAATTTTTCTCTAAATTTCAGAAAGTATACCTTTGTTGAGTCTGTCATAGCCAAAACTGTTTTCCCAGTTTGCAGGTTCTCTTTTTACTTCTTTTGTGAAGTCTTTTGATAAGCATAAGTGTTTGATTTTTAAAAGACTCCAGTTATCTAGCTTATCTAGTGGTCATTGAGTATGATTAAGCTCAGCGTGACTGTCCCATCCATTTCTCCTCCTCCGTTTTCAATGTTAGACCTTCCAAGAAGAAAGGTTAAGCTTTTCAGCCACATTCCAGATTCGCCACCTGAAGTATTTTGCAATCTCACAATATTTGTGAATTCTTCTTAGTCTAAATTCGAGATTTCTTCTCCTATAGATTGGTGATAAAATCCTCTCCCTTAGATCATCTTCTCAGATGTCCTTGATGGTCACTTTTGGCATTTTCACTGCTCTCCCCACCCCCTTTTGGTGTAAACATATTACAAACTTGGCCTTTGTGATGCTCCCAGAATCTGCCCTTAATTTCTCACC
The DNA here is from genome assembly GCA_028571685.1 of Heterohyrax brucei. NCBI lineage: Eukaryota > Metazoa > Chordata > Mammalia > Hyracoidea > Procaviidae > Heterohyrax > Heterohyrax brucei. The sequence goes on along the minus strand of CM053159.1, from coordinate 50,231,521 downwards.
TCTAGGCCTTTACACATTGCTTCCTGTCCTGTGCTCCTTTCTTACTGCATTCATTGCACTTGGCCCTTTAGCAGAAAGTCTATACATGCTGTTTTGTGTCCTTGTCTTTTTCCTTCAAAAGACTTTGTATTGTGTGTGTGAGATAATAGATATTACTATTTTTTGTTTCATTCAGTAAAAAAATTAGAAGAGATAAGTGTTTGTCGGTTTTATCTTCCGGCACACTTCCACTCAAACTATGACAAATGTACCAATCCATTATTGCGTACCCAGACTGGAGTTATTTATTGCAAATAAGTATTATTTGCATAGTATTCTCAAGAGTACTCAACATGGCATACTCTAAGAGTCTATAGTTCTTTTCCAACTTACTCAATCTTCCCATCTTGTGTTTTGTCTGGACTTAAGTTCTGCTTACCTCTTATCTGCTCTTGCTCACCACTTTGCCATTTATTTATAAATGTATTCACATAAAACAACATACAGTTGCAGACAATATTGTAAACACTTATTTCTTTTGCTTGTTTATTTGCTTGTTTTAACACTTATTTCTCTTTAAACAGTCAGAAACTGAATGTTTTGGAGAATTCAATTGTAGCCTAAATTCTATATCTTATTTACAAATGATAGCTTAGTGATAGTTTAAGAGAACTTCATTCATTACGTTATTCAAAAAAAAAAGAAAAAACGGTGTTTAACTCTCTTAGTTTAAGCTCAACTGTATTATTATGCTACTTTCGTTTCTCTGCAAAATTTATGTCCCAATAATCTCTGAAATATAGGTCAACATCTGGATTCACATTTGTAGTATCCGTGTAAACAATGTATTTTTCAGTGTGACAATAGGATGAGTAGGGAATGAATGAACTTTTCCCATTTTGACTTTCTCTGCGATTGCAAAATGAGTTTCTATAATCGATGACCTACAAGACTCTTTGTGTAGGCTAAGGAGACACCTCAAAAATCATTTACCTGAAAGAAATAGTTGCTTCATTCGGTAAGAAAATTGGAAGAGATAAGTATTTGTCAGTCTAGCACAGTTGCACCCAAACTATGACAATGTGTATTGCATACCTGAGTGACATAATAAAAGTCAAAAGATCTTTAATTTATAACTTAGCAGTGATGCTTTTTAACATGCCTTTTCCCCAACTTTTGTGTGGGACATTCTCTACCACTTCACCACAAAACACTCGCTGACTTTTGGCACTTTAAAGGCTTCTAGAGGAGATTAGGACACCTTGGTGGTGTAGTGGTTAGTGCTTTGGCTGCTAACCAAAAGGCTAGCAGTTTAAATCCACCAGGTGCTCCCTGGAAATTATGAGGCAGTTCTACTCTGTACTCCAGGGTCGTTATGTGTTGGAATTCTTGTATGTCAAACACAGCAATGGGTGAAAAGAGATAGTACTTGACATAATAATCACAGAAAAATAGAGAAGGAAAAATAAGTCCCAAAACAACTGAGGAAATCAAACACAGGTATTAGGTGGTCAAGCACTATTTGGGGGATCAAGTTGTATAGTCCTCTCATTTTCTCTCTTACACAAGCACTCCTTGTTAGAAATCTTTACATGTACTATACCTTGGTAGTTCTCTATGTCAATTCAAATTATTTACCTTCTCTTTGTCAACCTTATATTTTATTTCAACTTTTCCTCAGTTATGCATGGGCTTTAAGTAAAAGATAAAATTAAAGTTAACACACGTACATCCTACAGTACAATGATTTTATTCCTAAGTATATGCCCAAAATAAAGATATACATATGTTAACAACAAAAGAAAAGAAAACAGATCACAGCAGCACTACTCAGAGTAGCTGCAAACTGAAAACTATGTGCAAACCAATGGAGAATAAAATGATTAAAACATAGAATAACATAATATACAGCAATAGGAAAGAAAATAATTACTACTGCTCTCAGTGGATGCCTAATGTCGAGGGAAGGAAGTTCCCCACACAAATATATACATTTTGTTGGATTCCTTTTACACAAAGTAAAACAATGAATGCAAAATGAGTCTATGTTAGAAGTCTGAACAGTGGTTACCCTTAGGAAAATTTTTACTGACCTGAAAGGAGACTGAGGGACTCCTGATGTGTTTCTGAAATTCCACTGCTGTTTCATTTCTCAGTTTGGGTGCAGATTACACAAATGTGTTCAGCAGTAAAAAATTATTAAGTTGCACAATGATTATGTTTGCAACATTATGTATTTATATTGTCTTCCAAAAATTAGTTTAAAAATATTAACTAATGTTTAGCACCTTTAGGTTTTATAGGTTTCCTTGGCAGCACAAATGGTTTTGAGTTCTGTTATTAACTGAAAATTTGGCATTTCAGACCGATTCAGCAGCACCACAGAATAAAGAACTAGTAATTTATTTCCACGAGTCAGAATTGACTTGAAAACGTGAGTTAAACCACTGAGAAATCTATGTAGTTCTACTCTAAAACACATGGAATCATTGTAAGTTGAAGTGTAATCAGCAGCAACAAGTTTCTTTTTTGAGTTTAAATATTTTAGTACAATGAAATGTCCTCGTAGGTATGTCTTGGTTGCAGGCAGCAAAACAATGTAACACTTTACGCTTGTCAGATTCTAAGGTGTACAGCTAAATTTCGTATGCAGCATCTGTGTCGTATCACTAATTTCATTTTGATTTAAGTCTTACATATTCCAAGAAGGATATGCGGTATTCATGTCATACAGTTAAGTAAAATCTCACTCTGTGTCAGCAAGTCTACTGTCTTCTGTTCCTAAAAAACTCTTAATTATATTTGAAGACCCAGCTGGGTTGTCGTGTTCTCTGAAATCTTGTCCATTTAAGCCTGAGAAGAAGACTGCCTTCTTTGTGGGGGTACAGACAGTTCTAGGAACTCTATGACAGCCTTTAAGGTATTGTTTTGGTATGATCTATTTTATAACTCTAACTTCTCCATCAAATTTTCAATTTTAGAAAGAAAAGACATTCTATTATCCCTTCCCGTGACATCGCTTCTTAAAAAACACACATATAATATCTAAAAATAATTTCGACAAAATGTGAGAAGCTACGTGGAAACACCGAAACAAACTACCCTGAATTAAGTTATACAGTGAGAACCAATTAGTTGAACAACATTTTTTTATAATTTACTTTTGTTGTTGTTATTTAGAATACACACTGCAAAACAAGAATCACTTCAACATTAATTACCTTTTTCAAGTTGAACAACCGTTCTTACCTACATTTTTCTTCTTCTTTTCCAGGTTGTTCAATTCCCATTAACATAAACTCACTGGCCTCTAGTACTCCTAGGTAAACTTTTGTGTTGTCATCAGTTTAGGCTCATATAGACAGACAGTAAAAGACATAAAGCTCAGAGCAGACAGTCTAATGTATTGTTTGGTTTTTAAGAAGAGTTCAAGGAATATTGTGTGGTAGATACATTTACAGCTATGACACCCTTTCCCCTGCCCCCACTAAAAAAGAAAAAGAATAGCCTTTGGGGCTGTTTACGTACAACCAAACACCTCACAGCATTTGAGTCCTTATTTGGAAGTTTAGGGTCATAGTTTCATGACCTATCACAATTAATTGTTATAATAACATGTACATTGCTTCTGTTCTACTTCTTCATTGTTTAAATAATACTACGAGTCTTTAACATCTTCTTAGATTACATCTTTTTAGATTACAATAATTGATCTCTATTCACCTGAAAAACATGAGAATAAAGGAGAGTCATAAATAAGAGAAGGAAACAAAATATATGGTTAATTGTTTCCATGAACCACTCCCTCCTTTGACAAGAGACCAGAACTGGATGATGCCGAGCTACCATGACTGAACACTCTGGTTAAAGATTCTGTGAAAGAATACTGATCAAAAGTGGATAATGCAGAAAAGAATACGAAATTTTCATGGACTCTAGACTTTTTAAGGCCATAAAACTGGGTGAATCTCTGAAACTATTGCCCTGAGATAATTTTTAAACCTTAAAAGAAATATATCCACTGGAATATTTTTGCAGTCAAATAATAATTTACTTAACCAATACAAAAGTCTACCTTGAGCATTATGATCTTTTAAGATCTTTTAAGAACTGTCTATATGGGATCAAATTGAAAGTAACAACTTTAAATACTAGACAGAAACCTAAGGGGGCAGTGAATGTTAAAGGAGGTGGAACAATTCAGAAAAGGAGGATGAGAATAGCTGCACAACTCAAAGAAAGCAATCAGTGTCACTGAATGATACATGTAGAAACTATTGAATTGGTGTGTGTTTCGCTGTTTAAATTCTCAACATGATGATATAAAATTAAGAAAAAAAAACTCACTGCAGTGAAAAGACGAATGGATATCAACGTTTATTAGTGGTTACCAGGTGCAAGAGATAGGGAATAAGGGAGAGAGTTTACTGGTTATCTGGAACTGAGTTTCAATTTCTAATGATGGAAAAATAACATTTATTAAGGGTACAACTGCACAACCAATTATTCTAAGTGGAGTCAGTCAACTGCACATCTATTGAAAGTTCAATTGGCAAGAGTTTTATGACAAATATATTTAAAACAATGACAATAAAAAGAGTAGCTCCTGAGGCTATTTATGTACAACTCTACTTCGTGGCATTTGGCTTATTGGTTTAGAGGTTTGGGTTCTTGATTTTGTGGGACATCCTAGGTAGTTAGCTCAACAATGTGGTCAGTGCTTCCGTTCTACCTCCTTGTTCACTGCGTGGTGCCTGGAGTCAAGGTACTTCCACAGGTCTCTATTCACCTGTGGCAGCAAGAAAAAGAACAGACGGAAGAAGAAATAAAACATGTGGCTTAAGTGCTCCGTGAACAATTGCCTCCTTTAACATGAGACCAGAAGAAATGGATGGTGCCCAGCTAGCATTATTGAAAATTTTGATCAAGATAATTTGATCAAAATAATCTGATCAAAATATTTTGATCAAAATAATATCAGAAGAATTCTGATCAAAACTGAGAAAATGCAGAACAAAATTAAAATTCTTATGGAATCCAAATTCTCATAGAAACTGAATAAATCTATGAAACTATCATCTTTAAACCTTTAACCATATTTCGTGTGGTTCTTTTTTCGCTGATTTTCCCACTACCATCATATTATCAGTCTACATAGGTGGAATTTATAGGAAGCAGTTTTAAGACACTTGTCGCTCTGCTGCATTGTGAATATTGTTGAGGATATTGTTGGTCATGACTCAGACACACTAAAAACAGACAAACAACACCTCTAACCTCAATAGCAATAATTATGTTCTCCCTGTAAACTACTGTGCTATAATCTCTTGAATAATTTAAATTGCCTTATTTATAACACCACCTTCATTTTAGGTTAAAAGGTCTTAATTGTTGTAATTTCTCTTCAGCAATTGTCCAAGAATTTACTGCAATTGTTTATCTAAGGATAGCTCGTTAGCTGATTCAGGGTAAAAATAATCCGCTTGGCACTTAGCTTCACTTCTGTCCAGGGGGTAAATAATTTTGTAATTATCAAGTAGGCTTACCTAATGGCATCTGAAAAGGAAGAGATCGAAGTCTGCATTCAGCCAGAAGGTGTGGAGACAAGGATAAGTATTTAGACACTCAACAAATAATAATGTTAACTGCTAAAGCCTACTGATTTTTCCAGCTATGACATTTTACATGATTGATTTCATTTAATCTTCATAATGCTTTTATAGCATCTTAATTACAATCTTTTGACTATCATTACCCGTTTTAAAAATCAAGTAATGTCTTGAAAAAGAAAGTCTGTTGCCAGTCTGTTGATTACAACTTACAGTGACCCTATAAGACAGAGTAGAACTGCCCCATAGAGTTTTCAAGGAGCACAGATTTGAACAGCCATAGCTCTTAACCATTGGAACACCAGGGTTTCCTGGATATGTCTTAGAGAGTTTTAAAATTTTGTTAGAAATTACAGAACTGATTAATAACCTGAATAAATCCAAGGCATGAATCTTTGATGGCTTGACTAAATTGTTGTTAAGGAATGTTGAGTTTCTTGGAAGCATACAATGCATTGTACACGGAGCTCTTTGGAGAAAATTATAATTTCTACATTTTCTATTTTTAAATATCTTAATTAAATTTCTGTTGAAGATATTTACGTAAAAACTATTGCAATTCAGTCAACTCTAATTCATAGAGACCTAATACAACAGAGTAGAATTGTCCCATAAAGTTTCCAAGGAGTTTCTGGTAGATGACAACTGCAAAGCTTTTGATTAGCCGCCAAAACTCTCAACTACTACTCTACCAGAGTTTCAATTTATGCTTTAAATGTCTTCAAGAACAGGTGCATGAATTAAGATTATGTACTACACACTACGTACAAACAGACACAAAATATAAACTATTCTAGATGAACGCAATGAAACTTTACTGAATGAGAATTTTATTAAATATTATGTTAAATGCATCAATTATTTCTTAACCCATCACTAAACTTAACGTTATTAAAATTAAAATTCTAGTGAGAAATGCATGTGTGCTCTTTCTGTTGTGTGTGTGTGTGTGCGTGCATGTGCACAAGTGTGTGTGTGTGTGCATGTGTGAGGACCTGAAAAGACCTAAAGTTCACCTGGAAAATATGCCAAGAAATGAATGTTTATTTGCATTTCTCATTTTCCATTACATAACAAAATGAGGAAAGCAGTACACTAATTTTTTCACATAACAAGCTAGTAACTATTTTTTTTATTTAAAAAGGCAATCTCAAAGTTAGAATAATAACAAACTGGTAGAAATATTCTAGATACAAATTTAGTAAAATGTGGCATATTTCATACTGTTATAATACTATCTTTAAGATCAATATTTAGAAAAATAATTTAGCAGTTTTTCTCAGAGTAATGAATATTATAGTTTAAATTTTATAATAGTATAAAATTAGAACCGACTTCCATGCCAGATTTTATGGGAATATGTAAGTAAAGTTTGTTATGTCTATACAATTAAATTTAAATATTCATTAAATTATGCTTTTTATGTAAAAATATAGCCAGAGTAAAGGGATTATAAGAAAAATCATTAATCATAATTGCTATAAGCTTTAAATAATGAGCTTTTTTAATTTTTATAATTTTTAACTTAATGTTATATAGGAAGATTTGATAGTAAATATTCAATTTATAATTAAGTCAGAAGTATAAAAATTCATAATTTTAAAGTACATGTTGAAATCTTTGTAAATAACTTATGCAGTTGGTTGGGAAATTGAAAGTTTTAGCCAAAATAATTTATATCATGTGTAATGGATATTGGTGATGTATGTAATGCACATGTTAATACCACAGAGGTTCATAGATCTTCAAAGCAGAGTTTTAAATGAGAAAAAAAAATCTTACAGTTTGAAAAAGTATGACTTGATGAAAAGAAGAAGGGTATTTATTTTTCTTCCAAATGTGGAAAAAAATATTTTTACAAGTTTCCATAATCACTGCCATTAAGTCAATTCTATAGTGACACTATAAGACACAGCAGAAATCCCTTATAGCCTTTTCAAGGTTGTGAATCTTCATGGAGGGGACAGCCAAATCATGCTCCTGTGGAGCAGCTGATGAGTTCAAATTATCAACCTTTTGGGTAGCAGCTGAACACTCAATAAAGTGAGGATGCTATGTCTATTTCTGCAGAGAACTAGGAAGGTGTTCAAAGTTGTTGGAATAACATGATATATTTGGTGGAGTCCTGAGCATAGGGAGTGAAAGCATGATGCAATCATGGGGGGCCATATTTTAGAGGTGCTATAAAACCAAAGATTGAAAATCCACTATATGGTTTTCAAGGGCTGAGTTAGCTTCTTTTCACTTGAGAGCAACTTTGATTTTTTTCTAATAAAGTCATAAGAGGTGATCCCTGGAAAGGAAGAGTTGGAGGCAAGTGAAGCCCTTCAGGTATGTATGATCACTCGCTAACAATTTGAAGCCTTCTTAAGCATAATTAAGTTACAGTAATCCTTTTTCTATTAGAGACAAATTAAGTCTTGAACAGTTAATGTTATTTGCCAACCACTGAATCCAGCATCAGCATCATTTCATTTTCTTGTTACGATATTCTAATGAGGCAACTATATTATTTTACTCTCCTGGCCCCTAGGGTCGCCATGAGTCGGCTCCGACTCGACGGCACTTGGCTTGGCTTTAACAGATAAGGAAAGTATTGTTTAAAGTGCCTGAAAAACCTCACCATATCTCATGGTTAAAGGGTAAAACCAAGCTCATGATTCAGGTCTATCTGATTCTAATGTCTGACAATGACTCGCAGTTTGATCCACAGGGAGAATAGCAAGCATTTGAAGTTTAAGTGAAGCCAAAACAATTTAAATGACATTAGGAACTAAACTTGAAGCTAAGAGCCTTACCAAAGCAAACCCACTGCAATTGAGTTGAGTCTGACTCATGGCGACCCTAGAGGTCAAGGTAGAACTGCCCCATAGAGTTTCCAAGGAGTGCCTGATAGATTTGAACTGCCAACCATTTGGTTAGCAGATGTAGCACTTAACCCACTATGCTGAGAACTTTAATAAGACTATAACCCAATCGGATATAACAGGCATACATAGAACTCTACAACCAGCATCCAAATGTTACACATTCTTTTGAGGCATACATGGGTTATTTTCCAAAACAGACCTTACACTAGGACACAAAACAGTCTCAACAATTTAGGAAGATTGGAATCATACAAAGCATCTTCTCTAATGTAAATGTATGACACTAGAAATCAACAACAGGGAAAATAGGGGGAAAAACATGGAACTAAATAATACAGTACTAAAAAAATGCGAACAAACAAATCAAAAAAAAAATGTCAAAATCTTTGTGGCACAGCAAAATCAATTCTCAGGAAAATTCATGGCAATAAATGCCTACATTAAAAAAGAAGATCCAAAATCATTAATCTAAAAAGACAACTTGAATAGATAGAAAAGAAAGGGCAAAAGAAGCTAAAAGCTACCAGAACAAAGGAAATAATAAAGATCAGGGCAGAAATAAATTAAATAGAAAGTAGGAAAACAATAGAAAGAATCAACAAACCATAAATTGGTTCTTTGAAAGAATCAATAAAATATTCAAGCCACCGACTACAGTGGCAAAATAACAACAAAAGAATTTCCTAGAATTCAGGAGTGAACCAAGCCTAAAAATACAGAAAGCCACACAAACCCCATGAGAAGAGACACAGAAGGATCGACTGTGCGATTGCCTAATGATACTGTTGGAAACAAAGCAAGAAGAGAATTCTGAAAGCAATACCAAATTATAAAATGAAACAGATGTTACAGTCTATCCAATAGAAGTAAAGATCATAATGGGTTCTGTGGAAAAAACTGCACTGCAACAAATTTAAAAACCTAGATTTTGATATATATATTTTTTTTTGGTTATAGTCTTATTAAAGTTCTCAGTATATTAGTAACCTTCTTTTTAGATATTCTGTCTATAATTGAAAGTGGTATGTTGAAATTCTCTACCATTACTATGAAGTTGTCTATCTTTTTATGTTAGTCAGTATTTGTTTCATGTATTTGGTGTGTTCCACATGGCCCGTATTTACTTATAATTGTTAAGTCTTTCTTGGTATCTTGACTCTTTATTTTTTATATAATGTCCTTCTTTATCTTTCATAATAGACTTTAATTTAGAGTTCTGTTACTGGAATGACCATCACTGCTTTTTTTGTTGTTGTTGTGACAAATTTCTAGAAACGCACTACCTATCCAAACTAGTGCAAAATTGAGGCAGAAAATTTAAGTAGACCTATTACAAAAGATGAAAACCTCATTTAAAAGAAAAAAAAGCCAACAACAACAAAATAAATAAATAAAACAGGATCAAATGTACACTGGGGAATTCTACCAAACATTCAAATAAAATTTGATTCTAATACTACTCAATCTCTTCAAAAACATAGAAGAGGAAAGAAAGACTACCTTCAAACTTTCTATGAGGCTATGATCCCAGTACCTAAATCAGATAGATCACACAAAAAAAAGAAAACTACATCAATACAAACACTGTCAACAAAATTATAGTCAACAGACATCAGCTACTCATTCATAAAATCATACATCGTGATCAAGGAGGATTTATACCTCAATTACAAATGTGGTTCAATATTAGAAAATCAATCAGTGTAATCTACCACATAAGAAAACAAAGAAAAATAATCATATGATCATATCAATTGATGAGGACAAAGCATTCATAAAATTCAGTTCCATAAACTGATAAAACCTCTCTTGTCAAACTAGAAATAGAAGGGAAATTTATCGACATAATTAAGGGCATATATGCAAAACCAACACCCAACATTATACTCAACAGAAAAAGATGAGAATCTTCTTTTTTAGGAATAGGGGCAAGGTAAGTGTCATGGATTGAATTGTGTCCCCCCAAAAATATGTGTAGCCATGTGGCTGGGCCATGATTCCCAGTACCATGTGACTGTCCTCCGTTTTGTGGTTTTCCTCAGCTGTATGTTAAAATTTAGGGTGGAACTGTAAATTCCTTCATAGAATCATCTCCCTGCTCCATTAAAAAGGGAGTTTCCCTGGAGTACGGCTTGCCCCATCCTTAATCCTTTCAGCCTGCAAGAGATAAAAGGAAGGAGAAGCAGGCTGAGAACTGGGAACTTCGTACCATCAAGACAGCAGCACCAGGAGAAAGCACATCCTTCAGACCTGAGGTTCCTGCCCCAAGATGCTCCCTGAACAAAGACTGATGCAACACCAGACTTTCCTCCAGAGTCGACAAAGGGGAAAGCCTTCCCCTGGAATGGACACCCTGAACATGGACTTGTAGCCTACCAGACTGTGTAGGAATAAACTTTCCTTGTTAAAGCCATCCACTCTTGGTATTTCAGTTAGAGAAGCCCTAGCTGACTAAAACAGTAAGGATGTACACTATCTATGCTTTTATTCAGCATTTTCCTGGGAGTGCTAGCCAGATCAATAAGTCAAGAGGAGAAACCAAACTATCCACACTGGGAAGGAATAACTAAAATTCTGTGCACTTGCATATGGTGTGATTCTATACACAGAGGACCCTGAAGATTCTACAAGAAATTTTCTGAAATCAATGCAAAAAATGATTAACATTGCAGGGTAATAAATCAACAAACAGAAACTAGTTTGGTCCCTCTACATTAACAAAGACTAATAAAGAATTCAAGGAAACAATGATTTATTATTAAATCAATAAAATACCCAGATATTAACCTAACTGGATACATAAAAGACTTATGCAATGAAAATTACAGAGTATGACAAGGAAGTCTTACACAATCAGAATGATCTTTAGAGGTGAAGATTGTGAGACTCTGTCATGCATACTTTTAATAGTCTTCAGGAATGACCAATCACTATAAAAGCATATCATGTTTTATAAATAGAAGGTCAGCAAAAATGAGGGAAATTCCCAGTGAGATGCACTGCCTATAGCTGCGTCGATGTGCTCAGATGTCCCAAACATTATGAAGACAGCACAGGGTCGGGTAACGTGTCATTATGTTTATTCATGAAGGTGTCGTAAGTTGTAGCTACTTGGCCAGTAAACAGCAACCACATAACAGCATTGTTAACTGTTGATAGCAACTGGTGTTAACACCTGTTGAAGTATAATTTTAGTCAGTTGATTGTGAAATTTTATTTCCAAATAGAATAAAATATTTTAACATGTTATTGTGTCTTCAAAAATATTTTCCCTAATTATATTTATGTTACAGGCAAATAGGTATACATTAACAAAACTAGTATCATAGAGTGGTTTATGCTGAGAATTATCATGCATCTTTGGCTCTTTCTTAGAGAATAGACTTTTCAGTTCTTTGAATTTCTGTCGCCAAACTCACTACCATTAAGTCGATTCGGACTCAGCGACCCTATAGACAGAGCAGAACTGCCTCAGACAGTTTCCAAGGAACTTCTGGTGGATTTGAGCTGCTGACCTTCTGTTTAGCAGCAGTAGCACTTAGCCATCATGAATTTCTACCAGGCAATTAAATTATTTAATTTGAAGTGGCATAGAAACTAAGTATGTTAGAAAAGAATGGTCAAGTTTGACATGCCTAGAAAGAAGGAGATGAGTGTGACTAAAAATAGTATTGGGAGACTAAAGAGATTCATTATTTCGGTACCTCAATGATAAATTAAATGTCCAATATTATTCTACTTCTGAGAAAAATCAAGATCAATACAGATACAAGATACGCTTTTCTAATAACAAGATCATAGATATTCTGAATGTTACATATCCTGCAAAATGCTAAGAAGTGTAAATTCAGTTCCTGTAATCCTGTTGTTTTCAGTAAGTGGAACTTTATTGCGAGTATATACAAGGAACGTTGAATAATCAGTTTACAAAACACTTTATTGTTCTGTTATCACAACAGATTTTTTGTTTGTTTGTTTTGCAAATACAAAATTTGAGAGACAAAGAGATATGGTGTTGTCTCAGCTAATCCATTTGGTTTTCTTTTTTCTTCTAGGAGAGCATTATTCCTTCAAAGATACAGCAAAAAGTTTTTAGTTGGTAGGCCCTATGATGTGCCAACATCAGTCATGAGTCTTCCATTCAGACAAGGCACTTATATAAACACTTACAGTATTCCAACCTGTCTAGACAGATAATTAGTTGTGACCCAAACACAATTGCTTGTATGATTTCAAATAGCATTTGGGGAAGGAAAACTTCCAAAAATACACAGATACTGTAATTAGTAGAATCAGGAATTCAGTTTTTTTGGATTACTTTCACCAGTTAAATTGGCATCTTCAAAATGACTATTTGAGCTGGTAGAAATCTGCATGTTTTTGTCATCTGTGGAATAATTGATTCTGTGTTAACTACAATGTTTTGGCATCCTCTTCCACAGACTCTTGAATCAGGGCATGACCAGGAAAAACACATAACCAAAAGAAAACCCATAAGCTACTTTATACAAAAAGGAAATTAAGTGTTCAGTATAAAATTAACAGCTAACAAGAAAAGTTTAGCTTACAAAAATCAGACAGTTAGTTATATCATTGCCAAGGTCAGAGAAACTGCCATGGATCGTGACAGAAGTGTACACTGAAACACAGTCTGAAGGGCTGAGATGGATTCTCCTAGCAACCCTGCAGGGAAGAGGAGAAATCTACGAGAATTTCTCACCATCTGTTTCATTTTCACTGGTGAGTTGGATAGATTGCAGGAGTTTCCTGGAATTTCTATTGATTCTCACAACTGCTCAGACATCTGTCTGCAACTTTCTCCCCCCAAAATCTGCTACTTCTCTTGCACTTTCAGTATTTTCCTCAAGTACCTGTTTTTTGGCAAAATCTAAACTAGATCTGTAGAAGAAAGTGAATTTCTAGGAAATGTAGTTAATTTTTTTTCTCTAATGAACAGATTAAACCCTAAAAGGAAGGGACAGTGATGGAAAGTTGCCAGCAAACAACCAAGCACCATCCATTTCTAGTCAAGTGAGTACCCATATGATCTAGTCTCGTACAACATTATGCTTCCCCCCAATGTGATGAAGCTATTACTACAAAGATATTCTGTCTCTCTCTAAATGGTAAGGTCATTGTATACAGCCCCTGATGGTTTTTAAATCGCCACAGCTCAATCACAATCTGTCTGTGATGTCTTCCAGGTTAAACACTGAAATATGGAATTATCCATTATTAACACACCTTAGACTAAATTGTAAAGGAAAGGAAACAAAGGAAGAGAATTGTTCAATATATTTAAACATCCGTATCAACATAAAAGGCTGTAACTACTATAGAGCAAATTTCATCAACTGGCAACGTGACCAGAGTAAAATTTGTAGTTTCCTTTCCTTTGAGCTGGTCGAAACTTTCATTTGTTCATAATACCCTATGTCAGCACCTCAGTTAGTCATCAATATACACTGTTTTTATTATAACAACTTTATAATGCATCTGGAAGTCAGTCAATATGAGTTCTCCAACTTTATTTTTTAAATTATTTTACTACTCCAGTTTCAATGTCCCTTAATATAATTTTCAGAAATAGCTTATTAGCATTACATTGAACCTAAAATTCTATGTGGAAAAATTATGATATACTAGTTTCAAATCTACAAATACAGTATATCCAATTATTTAGGTCTTCAACTACTTTCAAAAGTGATTTGTAGTTCTCTGCACATAGACCCTACACATATTCTGTTAGATTTATGACTAAGTATTTAACACATTTTGTTGCAAGTGTAAATGGTGCCATTAATGCAAATTTCAAATTTTAAATGTTCAAAAATAAAGGCTATTAATTTATGTTGATCTGAGTCTTTATATCTTCCTAAACTCACTTAGTAACCTTAATAGCTAATTTTGTAACTCCTTTAAACTTTCTACATGGACTATCATGGTCTTGCAAATAGAGATATATTGTTTATTTTAAATAACTCACGAGAAAAAACAACAAAAAGTTATTTTATATATATATATATCCATTCAGCATTCACATGGTTCTTCATTCCTCTACCATCACATTCCTTCATTTTTAAGAACATCTATAAACATGTCTTTTGAAGCAGTTTTTCTGATGACTGGTTCTTTCAAGTAATCTGTATTTAAGAATGAGTAAGTTTATGCTTCTTAATTTCTTATGAAATACTACAGATACAAAGAACAAGACAGAATTCTAGTTTATAAGATCTTTTTTTTTCAGCAGACAAAGATATAATTCTACTTGCTCCTAGTCTTCGGTTTCTGATCAGAAGTTCAGTAATTTAAATCATTATTCTTCTAAATGGAGAATGTCAGTTTTCTATAGCTACTTTCAAACACTTTTCTTTATTTGCACTTTCAAAAGTTTGATTATAATGTGTGTGGACATTGTTTTCTTTGAATTTACCTCGTGATTTACTTATTGAATAGAACCAGTTGATTCTTTAAGTTGATGACATTCACGACATTTGGAAAATCTTCCGGAAGTTCATTCAAATATGTCTGTTTTCCAAAGTGTCTTACTCCTCCTAGATCTCAAATGGCACAAACTTTTAAATATTTCAAATTGTCCCACATGAACCCCCCTCTCTGTTCATAGCCTTTCTACCATTTTTTTTCCTTGTCTTCCTTTTGGGGGGGGGGGCAAGAGGGAGTAGTCTGATTTTCTGTTTATTTTCAAGCTCACTCATTGTTTCTTCTGACCTCTCCATGCCTCATCAGGTATTTTAATTTTGGGATCAAAGCTTTTCCAATTGATTCTTTTTTTAGCGTTTTCTTTCTTTTTTTTGAGGGCAGCATATATCTTTTCACTCATGTCATGCATATTTATCTTTGCCTCATGAAACATAGTTATGAATCTGCTTTAAATCTCTTTTTCTGGTTATTCAAACACTTGTATCTTGCTACTTCTGGCGTTTGTTAATTAAATTTTCTCTTTGAAAGGGATCACCTTTCTCTGGTCTTTTGTACATCAAAGAATGTTGAATTTTATCCTGAATGTTTAAAATATTAAGTTGTTAAGAAACTAAATTCTGCTTTAACTCTGTAAAAATATTGATTTCGTTTTTTATTTCTTTGTCTGTTCTATCAGATTATCAAACAATTTACCTTCAGACTACAAATTCTGTCTTGCCTTTAGTAAGAAGTGGTTGTATGGAATCCAGCCTTTGTCATGGTTCCTTGAGTATGTTCTACATCTATACTTTCTGTTGTGTTAAGTGCTGTCCAGGTGGTTCTGACTTACAGCAACCCTCTGTACAACAGAACAGAACACTCCTTGATCCTGTGCCATCCTCCTAACCATTGTTATACATGAGCCCAGTATTGCAGCCACTGTGTAAATCCATCTTGTTGAGGGTTTTCTTCTTTACTGCTGACCTTTTACTTTACCAAGTATGATGTTCTTCAGTGACAAGCCTCACTTGATAACATGTCAAAGGTACAGGAGATGAAGTCTCACCATTCTCACTTCCAAGATGCACTCTGGCAGTATTTCTTCCATGACAGACTTGTTCCTTCTTTTGGAGATACGTGGTATAGTCAATACTCTTCCCCAACACTGTGCTTCAAAGCACACAAATTCCTCTTTGTTCTTCCTCACTCACTGTTCTTTTGCAAGCGTATGAAATAATTGAAAAGGCCATGGCTTGAGTCAGACACGCCTTAGTCCTCAAAGTGACATCTTTGCTATTTAACACTTTAAAGAGGGTTTTGCTGCACATCTGCAAAGTGCAATATATCTTTGATCACTTGACTGCTGCTTCCATGGGTGCTGTTTGCATGAAGAAGCTCCTAGTCTGGAGGGAAATGGTAGACGGAGAAGATCTTCCCCTGGAGCTGATGCTGTGAATTTGGATTTTAACCCTACTTTATGGTAAAGAAATAAAGCCTTCTTTGTTAAAGCCATGCACTTGTGGTACTTTTGTTAGAGAAGTATTAGATGAACTCAGATAGTCTAAGTGTAGTAAGTGGTCTGGAATTCCCATTCTCTACAACATGTTCCATAATTTTTTATGACCTATGCAATCAAATGCCTTTCTGTATTCAGTTAAACACAGGTAAACATCTGCCGTGGAATGAGTTGTGTTCCCCAAAAAGATGTGTATCAACTTGGCTAGACCAAGATTCTCAATATCATGTGATCATCCACAACTTTGTCATCTGATGTGACTTTCCTTTGTGTCATTAATTCTGTCTCTATAACGTGGATGAGATGGGATTAGTGGCAGACATGTTAATGAGGCAGAACTCAATCTACGTGTTTGGATTGTGTCTTGAGCCAAATCCTTTAGAGATATAAAAACATGATCAAGGAGAGAGACATGGGGCCATTATATCACTAAGAAAAAAGGGCTGGGAGTACAGCACATCTTTTGGACCTAGACTTCCTGCACCAAGAAGCTCCTAGACCTTATCCCAGGACCAATAGAGACATTAAAGCCTTCCCTTGGAGCTGGGACCTCGATTTCTGACTTCTACCCTACTGGTCTGTGGGAGAACAAACTTGTCTTTGTTAAATCCATCCCTTGGTGATATTTCTGTTATAGGAGCACTAGATAACGAAGACAGTATTTGCTGTTTTCTGATACGATCTGTCTGACGTCAGAAATTGCATCCCTCATTCCACCTACTTGTTCTTTCTACTTAGGATTTAGCTTAAGTCTTCGGTTTTCATTTAACACTTAGTTTTGTTCTAAGCCTTTTGCTAAGCTGTCATGCTAACTTGCTATATACAATTTAGAGGTGAGACTTCTCCAGCTCTCTACCTTCTGAGATTTCCTCCACTTTCCTTGGTCCATAGGTATTCATTTTTTTCTGTTACATATGGCTAGAAAAAAGAAATTCTAATGGTGCAGTGGTTAAAGCACTTGGCTACTAATCCAAAGATCTGCTATTTGAAATTACCAGCAGCTTTATAGAATAAATGTTTGTCAGACTATTACCTCAGATTTCCAGCGTTGGAAAATCTATGGTGTAGTTCTACTCTGTTTTGTATAGTCATTACTAGCCAGAATTGACTCTATACATAGTAGCTTTTTTTTTTTTTAATGACGAAGGATCGTGTTCACTTAGCATTTTATCTGCCTATTCTAATACCCTACTACACAACTGTCAAAGAGAAATGAGAAGGAAATTCATTACCTGGTAGCTAATTTCTTCAAGTTTTGGGTCTGGTTTCTCCCACCTGAATAATTCATCTGTTTCTGTTAACTTCTTAGAACCGTTTGGTAGTTACTTTTGTTTGCTTTTGTTTCTACTCTTGCTTTGTATATTTTTGTGTCTTGTGCTTCTGGTTGTATCTACTAGGAGAGTGAAATGGTATTTGACTGACCCCTATAACAAAAGGTAACAGAGCAATGCATTTTTAATACTTTTGTAAATGGTATTTTTCTGGAATTTACCAGGGGACATTGAACATAAATGAGTAATATGTACATAACAAATTGACACAGGCATTTCTACTTCCTTATACTTTGAATTCTCTTCTCCCCAGGAACAACAACAACAAAAAGAACCTGAAATTTGAATACTACTATACTTAAAGTAAGTTATCATTAGTTCAGTTTTCAGGCAATGGATCGAGTTAGACACCGAAACTTTCAAAGCGAGTCACCTGTGCCTAGAACCTCCAGTCAGTATGCCTTATTATTAAATTCACACTCTTCTAGCATTATCTTCCTTTACCAAGGATCTAAATACCTTACAGTATGTTGTTACACAGTGTCCTTAGCTTCCTAACAATATAAATCTAGTAAAACCTTGAATTTATTTTGGAATGTAGTATACCTTCTCTATGGTTGACTCGGAAACTCTGGTAGTTTAGCTAAAGTGTGAAGGCTACTAACCAGAAGATCAGAGCTTAAACTCACCCAGGCTCTCCCTGGACACTCTACGAGGCAGTTGTACTCTGTCTTATAGGGTCACTCTGAGTCAGAATGGATTTGTCTCGGTGTTTTGTTATGGTTGACTTTGCGTCTGTACTACTTTAGTGTGCCAGTCTTTATGTCTAGCTGTGGATCTGAAATCACTAATAGGTGTATGAAAGGCAGCATTGTCCTAGAGAGCAGTTACCACATGTAAGAGTATTACAGAGATTTCAGAGAAGTAGAGAATGATCTCCTCAGATAGATTCTGCTGGAATTTGAAGTTCATTAGGATTAGGTGAATTGAGAGACTGATTTCACTGGAATCCACCCAGACATCTCCGTTTCAGTTTTCAGTATCATACTCTGATTAATGTTCTAAATGTAACATATATAGAAGGGATTGGAATCCAATCCACCTGCAGAATCAACCTTTCAGTTCCTGTGGCCTCAGGAAATATATAGTCTTTCTGGATACTCACTGAAACTTTCTGATTCTGTATCAATGCCTTGACCTGAGTACACCTGAACTTTTTATTTTCTTTCTCCTTCTTTATAGTGTAGTGAGAGCTAACCAGTTACAATTATCGCTATAACTATTGCATCTCTAAACTATTGTCTTTGGTGGAAACTTAACTGCAGACAATTGCAGGGAAACTTTAGTATTATAACAGTATATCGTGACCTACCATTGTTATACTTTTAATTTTGACAAGGTGGTTGCTGCCTTAAAATTTGATCAAACAAGATGAAAATTTCCAGATTGCTGTCTCTAAAATACAGTTTACTTAGAACAATGTCCTGTTTCAAAAAACGTATCTATTGGTAGTTAACCAAAAGATCTGCTATTTGAAACTACCAGCAGAAAATTGAAACTAGGCATATGTATCCTGATTATAAAGGTTTTAATATGAGAATTAGGTTGTTGCACTGCCAGTTGATAACACTCTTCAAGCAAGAAAAGAAAATGCCAGTGAAGCTACTTAAGAAGGTCATGGAAACCACTTCCAGGGATCCAGAAAGCCATCCCAGTGATTGCAGCCTGAAACTCTGATGTGGAAATACCTTAAATGCTTGCCAGAAAAAATTGGTAATAGTCACTATGCAGCAGTGTAGAAAGTCTGTCTTGTTCACTCATCGGAAAGTTGGTTTAATATAAAATCTTTGCATGAACTGGCTGCAATTTCTCCAAGAAAGTAATGGCTTTCCTTTTCTTCTGTTTCACACATCTGACATGGCTTACTCTCCTCTATTAACTCTACTGAGAACCATTTATAGATCTTAGTTAAGAAATGATAGGGAATCCAAATCCACTGAAGACATTCTGGCATATTCTTTTTTCCTAATCTCTCTTATTCTAAGATAAATTTACAGAAATACAACTAAAAAAACAAAACAAAACACTGACTTTGAGTCAGGTCCAACTCACAGTGACCCTAGAGGTCAGAGGATCTGACCTCATAGTGACTCATAGAGGTCAGAGTACAATCGTCCCATAGCTTTCAAGGAGCGCTTGGTGGATTTGAACTGCCAACCCTTTGGTTAGCAAATGCAGTGCCAACCTTTTGGTTAGCAAGTGCAGTACTTAACTTGCTACACCACCAGTGTTTCTCACAATAAGAAATATTTAAATTTAACTTATTTTTCTTCCACATAATTGCATCTTTCCGTAACACACTTCTTGTATCAAGCAGAGTTGGTGCTCTAAGATTTATTTGATAATGTTTTAATGAAATATTTGCAGAACTGGTATCAGAATGAAGCAAATCAACAAGAGTTGGTGTCTTATAGAAGAACTAAGAACTGCAGGAAACCGTAACAGTGATAGCTAAAGGACAGGAAGAATGTGTGCTGCTACCAGAGACGGAGATGATTTGTTCTCATGGAAGCAGGGTTGGGGAGCTGGTGCAGCCTCTCCTGCCACGTTCTGACCTCCTCTAATGGTCTTCCACTAACAAAGACTAGTGAAGTTAGAGGACAGGAACCCAAAGTTACGTAGTCTGTAAGGGTCTACTTAGTAGCTCATAGAAAGGAGAAGTAAAACACCAAGGATGTATCTGCTGGTGGCAAATCATCACGCTCCTTTTGTTGAACTTCAAACTTCCAGAAAACAGACAAAAGCAAACAGGTGCTTTACATGTCATTCACTCAACTGTTTACTCACTTATTGATTACATGCTCATGAATTGACATATCTATCAGTGCTAGGAATATAGTTTACATCTTTAGTTTAATGATGAAAAGAACTGATACAATTTTCTTCGCAGGTAATAAGTACTAAAAACATATTAAGAACATAAGTAAGGATTAGAATAAAAAATGCACGTGATGAAAAGGTTATTTTAGATAAAATGATCAGGGAGGATATTTGGTAATTGCATTTCTCATTTACTCCAGCCCAAAACCTTATAGCCATCCTTAACTTTTCTCTCTGGCGCTCAAATCTAATACATCTTATTGGCTCTGCCTTAAATTATAAATTAGTTTTTTTTTTTTCACCCTTCTCACACTAACAGCCTGATCTAAATTATCCCCCCCCCCACCGTTGCTGGAGTTCTCTAATTGTTTTGATTGGTTTCATTCTTACGAACTACTGGAGTCTATTCTCAACAGAGAAATAGGAAATAAGCCTTTAAAATAGAAAGTAGTTCGGTTACTCCCCTATTCAAAACATTCTAATTGCTTTCCATTCCAGGTAGAGTTCTTATGATACCCCACAAGACTGACACATTCTGCACTCACTCCCTGATGCCTCTTGGACCACAAAATCTGTTATATGCCTCCTCTATATCTCTGATCCACACGCTGGCTCACCTTTCTGTTATTCTTTAAATGTTTCAAACTCATGAATGACTCAAGGCCTTTGCATTTGCTATTCTTTCTCCTCTTCCCATTCTTAGATTCCTCCTAATTCCTTCACTTCCTTGGATCTCTGGTCAAGTGTTAGCCAATCAGAGGGACAATAGATAAATACCTTCCTTATCAGTTGGTCTGCCTTTCATTCTTATTCATCTTGCCATTACTTAATACGAAAACCCTAATGGCATAGTGGTTAAGAGCTATGGCCCTTAACCAAGAGATCAGCAGTTCAAATCCACCAGGTACTCCTTGGAAAACTTGCAAGGCAGTTCTAACTGTGCCCTGTAGATAAGGTCTCTGTAAGTCAAAATAGACTCCACAGCAACAGGCTTTTTGTTTTTTGTTACTTAGAACAACCTGTTTAATTATGTATTTATTTGTTTAATGTCTTCCTCTTTAAATTAGTTTTAAATCCCTTGGGAACAGAAGTTTTATTTGTTGTCTTCATTGATTTATCACCAATATTAACTGGCATATATTAGGAACGCAGTAATTCTGCAATGTGTAAATAAATGGAAGTCATCAGCATATAAATGTTATTTAATGCCATGGAGCTGAGATTAGTCCATGAATAGATGAATATAGAGAAAAGAAGAGCAATGAAGACTGAGTCGTGGGACATTTCAACATGTAGAGATCAAAGAGAGGACAGTTAGAAAGAGACAAAGTTGTCAACGACAAGAAGAAAGAAAAGAGAATGTTTATTGCAGAAACTAAGAGAAACTTTAAAATGCAGTCATAAACTAAACTGTACCGAGAATCTATTAGAAAATTAGCAAACTGCACATTTGGTAATCAGGATTAAATTGTTTTTATAGGAGTGGTGGATATGGAAGGTTCAGTGGGTTTAATTTTTTAAAATGAGACATGATATTTTAAATTAGAATAATTTAGCTTTGCAATACTACTTCTGTTTGCAGTGATTTCTGTCTATTTTCATTCTTTCTTAAAAACCCAAATTCTAATAAAATACATTCATCAATTCCTTGCTCTTTATTGTTGGACAAACAATTGAAATTTTAAGTTTATATCCTGAGATGCTGACTCTGCAAAGTCTTACATAATCAAGTAACTTTTAATCTACAATTTTTGGGATATGTGACTTTTCCTGCTTTACATCCAACACTAAATAGAGAAATAGTGCTAAGGAGCAGTTATAATTAAGAAACGATCACACAAAAGCAGTGATAAAAGATACCTTAATTCATGTATGTTGAGACTCAGTAGTAAAACAGAACATGACTAAAGCATTTCCTACAAAATCATCTGTGCCCTCACGTTGTCACATTGATTCTAAGGAAGATAAGTAGGATTTTTTAGTGCAGTTCTAAAGAAGTCGTGATGGTACAGTGATTGTGTGTGCAGTTGCTAACCAAAAGGTCAAAGGTTCAATCCCAGCAGCCTTTACAAGGGACAAAAATGGGGCAGCAAAGATTACAGCCTGCATAACCTTACGGTGCAGTACTACTCCATCCTACAGGGTCACAATGAGTTGAATTTACTCGACACGTGGATAGTGTGATACTAAGAAACCTGAATCTTCTTGAGAAATCTACACCAAGGATTTGGAAAATCTATTAGATAAAATCTACCTCTGTGTTAAGCAGGTGTCTCCACTGCAGTAATCAACCAATATATTAGATTTGCTTACTTCATACCAAATAACAAGGCTTATTTTTTTTTCTCCAAAGATGAGACCCCCTATAGTCACTGCTATCACCCCTTAAGTCCTCACCTAGTGTGAGCGTGGCTCAGAGCAGGTGCCTAATCTTCCCCAAATCAATGCCTATCAAATCAGCCCCGGTATCCATCTGCTCACCTGTTGCACTTACAGCAACAATAGTTAATGGATAATGTTTATTAGCTGCCAAAACAAGTAAAGACATGATTTTGCATTAGGAGAAAATGTGATTGCAACACAAATAATTTTTATTCTCTGGAAGTTCTCTACCTTTCCTCTCTCTTCATAGCAATCCTTCCAGCCTGTCTTTTAATAAAGCACCACTTTGTTGTCAAGAGTAGGACCAAAAAAAAGGTCAGTTTCGTCCCTGAAAAAGCATGCTGGTCTTCTCTGAATTTGAAACAGTCCTCATACTGAACATAAAGAATGCTATGGAAAACGTGTAACCAGAACAAGAAAGTTCAATTTGATTAACTTGACCCCACTTCCTAAAATTAATTGATAAATCTGAGTAATGTAGTTAAACAGTATTTTTTTTCTCTATGGAAGTGTTTAAATAACTTATTATTTTTCTGTCTGACACTCTTTTTGGCAACATCCATACTCAATATCAAATTAGGTTTAGAGATTTCAGGACATAAACGTTGATTTTATACAAAAATTTCAAATACTGCTGAAATTGAAAATTTTCTTTATATATTTCTCTTTATATTATTGAAGTTATATGAAATAACCTAATGCCAGTCATCTGTGATATATAAGATAATTATTTACTAATTACAAAAGGATATTTTTTAAAATAGTTTAATACTAAAAAGAATCAAAGGAATGGAAGTTCACTATGCAAACTGTAAGTGTTACCTAAGAGTAGATAATAATGATCCCAAATCCTGCTCTATATGCCAATCTGTCTGTCATCTATCCTCTTCTATCACTAGAGGCAAACAGTATTTACAGTATGAAACTATCTTCCCAAACATTTTTTCTGTGTGTTTAAGAATGTTATGTTACAAGAAATACATGAACCGTATAAAAAAGAAATCCTATTGTATATATTTTTGTGGTTTGCTTTCAAATTTTGTAAACATCTTGGGTGATTTTTCAATAAATAAATGCTTATATCTAATTATTTTTAAACAATACTGTGTCCAATTATTTATTTTGCCATTTGTGTAGTAATGCACATTTGGTTTATTTCCAAATAGCAAATACAATAAATAATATTTACAGCTAATTAATCAGAATATCTCTCTACATATACCTTTAATTGTATCCTACTTTGTATAATAGTATAATAAAAGTGAAAGTGGAGGAACAGTATGTCAATTTAAATACTGAAAGATATTAATAAATCACCCTTTGAGAATAATTTACACATCTACCAGAATTCTTTCAGTGTGTCCTTTGCAAAAAAAAATGAATATATTGAAATATGTAAATATTTAGTCATTGTGATTGACCTATCTTTTCTTATATTATTTTAAGGTTGAATATATTTTCATGATTTCTTTTGACTATTTTGAGTTAGTTTGGGAATTGCCTTCATCAAAATGAAAAATGTGATCAATGAATCAGGTTACAGAGGTTATTGAGTAAGAATGTTTTCATGAACCGCGAGCACTACAAATTGACAACAGTGCCCCCACCCAACCTACTGTTGCTGAGTCAATTCTGACTCAGAGCAACCCTCTAGTACAGAGTAGAACCGCTGCACAGAGTTTCCAAAGAGCTCCTGGTGGATTTGAACTTCCAGTCTTTTTGTTGGCAGTCCTAGCATTTAACTGCTGAGTCACCAAAAGTTTCTGAAAAATAAATGAAGAAGCTCAAATTTACATAGCTATAATACCTTTTGAAAAGTTATGTGACTAAGAATCTTGTCATTCGCTTTGATTAGCATATCATGTTTAATTTTCTTTTTGTTGTAACAAAGTTGGACCCTGGATGTTGAACTTTATTTTAATGGGACAAGTATCGCTAGTTCATATCAATAAGCAAAATTTGATTAAGTTTATAGTTTGCTTATTGTTTCTTGTAAATGGTCTCATGAGTAATTTTTTATTGGCTTCTGTCTCAGAAAAGCTGTATTAATTATGAAAAAAATTAAATAAAACCTGCCTAGTTCTTTAGTGCATTCTTCTTCTATGTATATTGTTTGTCATTTTTCTATTGGTTTCTAAAAGTATTTTATATATTCAGCATACTCATCTTTCTATACATGTTGTAAGCACTGGATTCACAAATCTGATGCCTGTTTTTTCACATAATATTTATGTTAAAATATATTGAAACGGGAGAATTTACCTATCACTTACCAAAATATCATTAAAATATATTAATCTATACATTCTATAAAGTTGTAACCAACATTCAGCTATTTATTTTGCAGACATCAACGAACTGATTGTAAATTATCTATAGAAAGGCAAAAGGCCCACACACCAAAACAACAAACTCAGTTCCATACAGTCAGTTCCGCCTCATAATAACCCTACAGGGCGAAGTAGAAGTGCTCCATAGAGTTTCCAAGAGTTACCAGTGTGTTCAGACTGCTGACTTTTTGGTTACAGATGTGGCACTTAACTGAAAAACAAAAACAGGAAATTGACGTTACAGTAACAGTTATCTAGCGCTGCTATAACAAAAATATCACAAGTAAATGACTCTAACCAACAGACATTTATTTGCTCATAGTTTAGGATGCTAGCAGGCCAAATTCAGGGTACTAGCTCCTGGGAGAAGATCTTTCCTCTCTGTTGGCTCTGGAGACAGGTCTTTGTCATCAGTCTTCCACTGGTCTGGGAGTTTCTCAGATCAGGGATGCATAAGAGAACTCTATGGGCTTCCTGAATAATTTTTCTGTAAAGTTAAAACTGTTTGAAAAATAAAGTTTATAAAAATAAATAACAATATACAAAAGAGCCATGTAACATCAGCATTTTCATTTCTGGAACTATTTTGCTTAAAAAAATATTCTCTACCTCAAGAATTTATAAACATTCTCAGAGAGAGAGAATGTTAAATTATTTCAAGTTCAATATTTAGAATTTTAAGTTACCTTAGATCTTTTTTTATTAACATAATTTGATAAACCCATTGCCATAGAGTCCATTCTGACTCATAGCGACTGTATAGGACAAAGTAGAACCGCTCCATTGTATTTCCAAGTAAAGCCTGGTAGATTTGAACTGCCATTCTTTTGGTTTGCAGCTGTAGCTCTTAACTACTATGCCACAATTCCATAAGTCTTGATGCTAGGGTTAACACTTTTCATTGTGACGTTTAAATGACTAGCCAATTTTATCAGTGTATTAGTTAAAAAGTGATTTAACTGGTTTTCTGATTTGATGTCAGAATTTTAATGTGTGAAATTCCCATGTATGCACAGATAAATACCAAGACTTCCTTTCTTGCATTAATTTATTTGTTAAATTTACTTTCAATACCACCATGCCAAAACAAAACAAACAAACCCACTGCTGTTGAGTCAATTCCAACTTACAGTAACCCCATAGGACAGCGTAGAACTGCCCCACAAAGTTCCAAGGAGGGCTTGGTGCACCATAGCTGTTTGCATATTTTGATAAGCCAAGCCAAGCCAAGTGCCAGAACCAACTCACATGATTTTGGTAAGAGATAGGTAAATTTTTCTATCATTTTTCTTCTTATAGATCTCTATTCGAAGTGATATTGTCTTGTTTTCTAATTTCAGTTTTCTAGTAGTTTGGTCCAGAAATATAAGAAACTATGTAATACTTCAAAATCCACATTTAGTCATTCCAAAATTTAAATTTATTTATTTTTTGAATTGAATTGTAAGCTATAAAGTGTTTCAACATAACAGCCTATTTTTTA
This sequence comes from Heterohyrax brucei, assembly GCA_028571685.1. Taxonomy (NCBI): domain Eukaryota; kingdom Metazoa; phylum Chordata; class Mammalia; order Hyracoidea; family Procaviidae; genus Heterohyrax; species Heterohyrax brucei. The sequence goes on along the minus strand of CM053159.1, from coordinate 50,204,781 downwards.
ACTATATGAATGAAAGTGTGTTTGGAGTGCTCTGATTTGGAAATATGTCTCTTTTTCTTTAAGAATAAAATTAGGGAAGGAATTAAGGCTATCTTTTGAATTGTATTTCTGTATTCGCTTTGCTTGTAGATATAAATATTTTTTTCATTGAAAATGACAAGCATTTCTTTCAGATAAATAAATACTAAATGAATATTTCCCACCGAATACCTCACAGAAAACTAAGTACTGAAAGTTTTGGAAAAACAGTTTGGTGGTCACAGCATTTTGACATAGGATGGAAAACATAACTTGACAAATTAAAAGGGAAAAGACATAAAATTATATGCTCATTTATCAAATTTATGTGAACATTGATTTCTTTATATTTCCTTTATGCCTATTAAAATCTTCTGAGATAGAATTCTGCTGAGTGTACTTCTCAATGCTTGTCTTAGTCATCTAGTACTACTACAACAGAAATTTTAAAAATTGATGGCTTTAAAAAGAAAAAAATTCTTTTCTCACAAAAAAGCAGACTAGAAGTCCAAATTCAGGACATCAGCTCCAGGGGAAGGCTTACTCTGTTGGCTGTGGAGGAAGGCTCACATCACCAATCTTACCCTGGACCAGGAGCTTCTCAGGCAGAAGAACCCTGGGTCCTTTCCAAAAGATAGACTCTGCTCCCTGCAAGGCTTCTTGGTGGTACAAGGTTCCCTTCTCTCAGTCAGTTTCCTTTTCCGTTATATCCCAAAAGAATTTCTTGAAGCCTAGTAAAATCTCACCCATTGAATCCTGCCCCACCAACACAACTACTGCCAATCCTTCCTCATTAACATGATAGGGGTGGAGTTCACAGCTTGTAGGAACTTAACTCAATACTAGCCGAATGGCCACACATATCCTTCTGGGGGAACCCAATTCAACCTATGAGAATGCTCAAGCACAAGTTAAATTTCTTTGAATCTCTCATTAAGTAACTGCAAGTTTTTGGTTTTTTTTTAATTGTGATTAAGTGAAAGTATATAATCTATGAGAATTTCTCATAAATCTGCATGACTGCCTGTCTACAGCTTGTTCAGCTCTTCTTGCATGGTGACAGCACACGCCTCCTTTTATTCTATGTATGTTATATCCTCTTAAAAGTCTCCTGTTACCTCCTCTACTCCCTTCCTCTCCCTTCTAGTAAGAGGCCAATAGGACATCATCCCACAAATACATAGACTCATAAAGCACAAACACTGTACGGTCATATCGTGTCCCTGAGTCCAGTCCATTTCTGTCCAAAGAGTTGACCTCAGTAATGTTTTCCGATCAGGGGCAGGTGTAGCAGCCCCAGGCTGCTGGACCATCAGTTGCAGTCTTTTAGTGGAGTTCTAGAAATTGCATGAGCTGTTTCCTGGGATGTCATGGATTGAATTATGTACCCCAAAAATATGTGTAGCCATGTGTCTGGGCAGTGATTCTGCATGTTTTATAAATGTCCTCCACTTTGTGATTGTCCTATGCTGTATGTTAAAGGATTAGGGTGTGACTGTAAATCCCATCATAAGATCACCTCCCTGCTCCACTGTAAAGGGAGTCTCCCTGAAGTCTGGTTTGCTTCTCCCTTAATCCTTTCATCCTGCAAGAGACAAAAGAAAAAGGAAGCAAGTAGAGAAGTGGGAACGTCACACCACCAAGAAAGCTGCACCAAGAGACGGTTACATCCTTCAGACCCGAGGTTCCTGAGCCAAGATGCTTCTTGGACGAAGACTGGTACAATACTGGACTTTCCTCCAGAGTCGACAAGAGGAAAAGCTTTCCCCTGGAGGAGACATTCTGAACTTGAACTTGTAGCCTAGTGGACTGTGTAAGAATAAACCTTTCTTTGTTAAAGCCATACACTCTGTGGTATTTCTGTTAGAGCAGCACTAGCTGACTCAAACACTGTCCAAGGAGTTGACCTCAGTGATGTTTTCTGGTGAAAGGCAGCAGCAGGCCTTGAGGCCATGCCCCCAGGGGAATCCTCAAGCAGCTGGACCATCAGTAGCAATCTTTTAAAGGAGTTCTTGAAGTACACCCCTCCGTGTCTCATGTTGCCACTGGGGCTTGACATTGTGTGCCCCATCATGGCTGTCTTTGCTAGTGGCCAGGCACCATCTGGTTCTTCTGGACACATGTTGATACAGCCACCACTCACACGGGTCCTTCTGTCTCCTGGGCTCTTTTTCCCATATGTCTTTTTCTTGGTGATTATCTCTTCCAGATGAATTGAGATAATTTGGTGTACCATAGACAGCAGCTTGCTAGATTTTATGACCCCAGATGCCACTCACAAATATGGAATGTGGAAGATTCTTAACAATAGGCTAGTTATGACACTTGTCCTGCTACCAGATCTTTGCAGTATCAGGTGAAGCTTAGAAGAGTTTTCAGTTTATGTTGAAGTCCAGTAAAGTTGATGTTCTTTCTACTGTGTGCTGTCACTGCTTTCACCCAACAAAACTTCTATCAACACTCTAATCTATGACCAGCCCTCTCCCTCCCTGTCCTCCCTTTCAGCCATCAAAGAGTCTTTTATTCTGTACATGTGTCTTTAGTGAGCTTTTTCTAGACGATCTGTTCCTTTCTGAAAGTGGAGTGTTGAAGTCTCCAACTATTACTGTGGAGTGATCTATTTCATTTTGAAATGTAATCAGTTTTTGTTAGACGTATTTAAATGCTCTGGTTTTGGGTGCATAAGTATTTAATATCGTTAAGTCTTGCTTGTGTACTGAAACTTTCAGCAATAAATAGTGAGCATCCTTGTCCACGATGGCGGATTTTACATTGAAATCTATTTTATCTGAGGTTAGTATTGCCACACTTACTCTTCTTTGTATATTGTTAGCTTGGTATATATTATTACATTCTTTAATTTTCAGTTTGTTCATGTCTTTAAGTCTAAGGTGTGTTTCTTGGACGCAACATATTGACAGGTCATGTCTTTTGATCCAGGACATCACTCATTGTCTCTTTATTGGAGCATTCAGTCCATTTACATTCAGTGCAACTATTGAAAGGTATGTATTTAGTGCTGTTGATGTTTTCTCTGTTGTTCTTAATATTCTGTTGTAGGTCATTCTTCATGGGTTTACCTTTCATCTTTTTCAGTGTTGGTTTTGTGAGTGCTGAGACTCCTATATTATGTTTCTTGTTTTGATACGTTGCATTGTTATTGTGCTTTGTGGCTACCACTATGATCCCCTTTAATATTCTGAGTTTAAACCCACTTTTAACTTCTGCATGTTTTTTTAACTTCCTCTCCATCTGAAAGTTATATCCCTCTTTTCAGGGTGATGGTGTCTTAGTTTTCATGATGTAATCAGTAGTTCCCTTCTTTTAATATTGTAGCTTTGATTCAGTTTTGTGTCTTACCCAGTGAGTGGATTTCTGGATGCTGTTTCTTGAAATGCTTCTTTCAATATATACTTAATGGTTTTGTTTTTCTAAGCAAAGAATTTCTTTCTGTATTTCTTATAGTTTTTTTTTTTTTTTACAAAGTCTCTAAGATTCTGTTTATCTGTGAATGTCTTAATTTCATCTTTATATTTGAGAGACAGTTTCGGAGGATATATAATTCTTGGTTCGAAGTTTTTCTCCATGGAGGCTTTGAATGTGTCATCCCACTGATTCCTTGCGAATGTTACTGCTACTTAGAAGTCAGATGAGAACCTACAGGGTTTCCCTTTGAATGTCAGCTTCACTTTGAGCCTTGTTACCTTTATGAGAATCTGTGTTTCATTTTATTAAGTTTGATTATAGTACGTCTTGGTGTCTTTCGTTTGGGGTCTAATTTTTGTGACATTTAATTGATGTCTTCTATATCTATGTTCTTTCATATTTCAGGAAAGTTTTCTGTCAGCAACTCAACAACAACATTCTCTGTGTTTTCAGCTATCCCTCCTTGTTCAGAAACTCCAGTTAATCATAGATTAGTCCTCTTGATAAGAGTCCCACATGTTTCTTAATGTTTCTTCATTTTTCTTATTTCTTTTATTTCTCCTCAAAAATGCTGGTGTCAGTTCCTCTGTCTTCAAGGTCACTAAAACCTGACTTCCTTCTCCTCAACTCTTCTGGCTTTGGATTGAATTGTCTAATTCTGTAATTTTGTTATTGATCTGCTGGATTTCAGATCACTAATATTCCATTAGTTCAAATAGCTTGCTTAATTTCTTGTTCTCTCTGCCACATTTTGTTTAATCTCTAGGAGGGTTCTATTTACAATTCTATTTTATTCGACTTCTGTGAGTTTCAGAAAGTCTTCTTCATCTGGGAAGGTTTTTGATTCTTTATTGTGGGAGTTTTCTGGAGCTGTAGTGGGCTGATTCTTTAAACAGTTAGAGATCGACTCCAGCCTTTGGGCCATCTAGAGGCTGTTTAATTTTTCTGGTGTTACCTCAACAGGAGCTGTGGTGTAGTTCTTAGAGGTGAGTTGGTTACCAGCCATCTCTGTATACTTGAGTGACTAGCCCCAGTTGACTCTCTGGGGTTACAGGCTCTGCCTCCTATCTTGCAAAGATGCTGCCCTACTTATGGAGTCACTGAGGGGCCATCAACTGGTCTTGTGTTGTGGGTAGTAAAGTCTGAAGAGATGCCACTGGGCTGCTCAGCAGTAATTTCTCCAGGTAGTCTTATTTTTAAAATTTAGGAACTCTCCATCCACTGCCAAAATCAGTCAGATCATAATGTGTGGCAGACCCCACCTTACGGCTGACAATGGAAACACCTCTTCAGCTATCCCCAGATTCTATGATGTAGTTCAAAGTTTTACATCCTTGCTGCCATCCTCAGCCAGCCTCTACCCATGAGGTAACTCTGTGCTAAACACAGCCTTTCTACCAGAAAAGTACTTTAATGGACTGACACTGCTTCTCATCTGGGAATTATCTCCTGTGGGAGCAGGGCTTAATGAGCTCTGCCTCATCAGAGAGATGCAGTTTCCCATTTAATGGTGTGTAGGCTGACCTGACAAGCTATGATGAATCCTAGGACTCCCTGGGTATCCAGAGTGTTCCATTCAATTATTAATCCAGGCCTTAGTTTGCAAAGCAATTGAGGAGATGTATGTCTAGTCTACCATCTTGGTTCCTGCAAAAATTACTAGATTGCAATCTTGATAGTAGTAACTTGTTGTTAATGTGAATCTCCATTACATATAAAATCAATGCATCAAAGTTCGCTTCTGTGACTGCAGAGGCTATTTCCTTCTCCACTCATCACTTGATCCTCAGAGCCTGATACACTGTATAGCATTCAATAAATACTCATTAAATTGGGCTGTTTGAGTAAAAGAATGAATATGTGGATCAATTCAGTATGAATACTTCTTAAAAATGACAAAAAGTGGAATTTCTTTAAAAAGAAAAAATGACACAGAAAAACTTTCACTAGCTCTATCCTGTGAAAGAGTTGAAAGAGAAAAAAAAGGATTATAATCAATAACCTTCATTTTACCTGATTATTTCTAAAATATAAATACAGCTAACATTTTGCGATGTCGATTTTAGAAAATTTTAGAAGTTTATATTTTAAAATGTCATTCTTCATTCATTAAATATGCAAAGATATTTGACTATGTGAATCATAACAAATTATGGCTAACATTATGAGAATTGGGAAGTCCAGAGCATTTAATTGTGCTCTTAGGGAATCTGTATGTTCATCAACAGGCAATCATGCCAACAGAACAATAGGGCACTGAAAGGGTTAAAGTCAGAAAAAGTGTGTGTCTGCATTGTATCCTTTCACCGACTATTTTCAATCTGTATGCTGAACAAATAATCTGAGAAGCTGGATTACATGAAGAAGATTGAGGCATCAGGATTAGAGGATGACTCATTAACAACCGGCATTATGCCTTACTTGTTGGAAATGAAGGAGATTTGAAACACTTACTGATGAAGATCAAGGACTGTAGCCTTCAGTACGGATTGTATGTCAACATCAAGGAAACAAAAATCATCACAACTGGACCAGTAAGCAACATTGTCATAAATGGAGAAAAGATTTAAGTTGTGAATTATTTCATTTTGCTTGGGTCCACAATCAATACCCATGGAAGCAGCAGTGAAAAACTCAAAAGACGCACTGCATCAGGAAAATCTGCTGCAAAGGATCTCTCTAAAGTATTGAAAAGTAAAGATGTTACTTTGAAGACTAAAGTGCATCTGACCCAAAGCCATGGTATTTTCAATCACATCATGTGCATGCAGAATCTGGACAATGAATGAAGAACAGAAGAAGAATTGATGTCTTTCAATTGTGGTGCTGGAGAAAGAATAGTGAATGTACCATAGATTGCCAAAAGAGCAAATAGATTTGTTCTGGAAGAAGTCTAACCAGAGTGCTCCTTTGAAGCAAAGATGGCAAGACTTTGGCTTACATTCTTTGGACATGTTGTCAGGAAGGATCAGGCCCTGGAGAAGGACATCATGCTTGGTAGAGTGGAGGATCAATGAAAAAGAGGAAGTCCTTTGATGAGACGGGTTGACACAGTGGCTGCAACAATGGTCTGAAGCATAAAAATGATTGTGGCCATGATACAAGAACAGGCAGTGTTTCATTCTGGTCATTTTAATTTCAACTGTCTTGAACTTGACAGCTTGCTAGTTTCCAAGCAACTAAATAATTAATCTGCAATGTTTTACACAGTTTATCATACTCAAAATTTGAATTTATATAAACTTTAAATTCCTAGAGTTCTAATTTTTAATCACAATAGATAATGCTATAGGCAATATCTTATTAATAATACTTGAAAATTGATAATTTAAAAATCTATAATAAGATAATATTTTTAAACATAAATATTTTAAAAGCTTTTGTTACATGGTGACAATGTGGTCTCTTTACAGACTGTAAAATTTATACTCTTACCAGAAAAATCCAGTCTTCCAGTGAACTAATATAGAAAAAATATGAAATTATTTTCATTATTTTTCATTTTGATAGATAACAATTTTGTATTTGCCACTTTTATACTTTATTACTAAAAAAAGTCTTATTTTTTATTTTTAAGCACTGCTAGTATCCTTGATTATTTTATATGAACTATTTCTGACTTTGGAACTATATTACCAGAATTTTATTTTTAGTGTAATTATATGTTTTGTCATATTGTGAGTAGCAACTCTTAGTATATCTTTTACAATGTGTTTTCAATTTTTATTTACCAGATAATTTCATTCATGAAGCTTTCTGCCACATGGAACTGCAAGATTTCATGAAGGCTGAATTTGGTCATGTTATCTTTTATATATTTTTTCTTTTTACACTTATAAAAGAAAACTAGCATATTGAATAAGGTTTTCCTTTATCTTGAGATTGTATTTCATTATGTGTTTCTCTTTAATCCATCTAAAGCTTGTAAATTTGAATTGCTGACCTTTTGGTTAGAAGCAGAAAGACAAACCAGTGAGTCACTAGGACTCCAAATTAAATTTTAGGTGGGTTGAAATAAAACCTTTTTCTCCCACATAGAAAAGACATTTTTGTTTAGAATTAATGTTCATTAATGTCTCCTGCGAATTCCCTGGGTACGCCACCCTTCTAACAGAAAGGTTCAAGGTGTGAGACCACCAACAAGTGCTTTAGAAAAAAGTCCTGGCAATCTACTTCTAAAATATAAACAAATAAAAAATAAAATCAGCAGCTGAAAACTCCCTAGACACGCTTCTCCTTTGACACGCATGGAGTCACTATGAGTTGGAATCAGCTGCCTGTGTGTCTTTTACCCTTAGCATGTAGCTTCACTTTTAATGTTACATGTTTGAAACTTTTGATATGTGTGGATAGAGGTGTATATGTATATATACTGTTTTCAGTCTCAGTTCTTTCAATCTCTTAATCGGTTTGTGTTTTATATACAATACCATTTGTGTGTGTGTCTCTGTGTGTGTGTGTGTTTCAAATTCATCTTAGGTACTTAATATTTCTTATGTTTATTATTTCACTGATTTGGTTCTTTGTTACTTGGTATTAACAGGTCACTTTCTTAACAAACTACATTTTTTCAAGATGAGTTTTGCTTAAGTTCTTTGGAATAGCCTTGTGTATGAAGATAGTCTTTCCTGTATGCATTTTCTCATTTCTTTAATATCTTGCTTATCGGTTAATGCAGGAAAATTGTCTAGGGATGCTCTCTTTTTAAAACATGAACATGGCTTAGCAAACACCATTCTATTTTTATTAGGATTGATAGAAAAAGAATTCTACAATATGTAAGATTTTTGTTGTTTTATATGTCACACTTGTTCAGCTCTCTGAGTAACACAGTATTTATGTTCTAATTTAATGGCTAATAGTTATGTTTATAAATAACAAAATCAGGTTGTATGTTGGCTAATGAGCAAGCTGTACTTGCTTATCTCTCCCATTAATCAGATTCCACCCACCCAGAAGTAGTCTTTCAACTCATGACTCAGGATGTACCATCTGCTGTAATCCAATCAATCTTGTCACTTATCACCCACAGACATATACACCTCCACTACCTTCAACAAAAGACTTTTTTGTCTTTGTCTGTTTTAGCCTCCTTATTCTTTGTTTTTATCATTATTTCCAAGCAAAGAGTTGTGAGCATCAGATTATATTTATAGGCTATGGTCCCTTCACCTAGAATTTATCCTTCACATTTAACCAGTACTGTGAAAGGTACATAGAATCCAGATTAGCTCAATCTTTACTATGAGAGTATATATTGTTCCCAAGCATTAATTTCCTACAGCAAGATGGACTTGAAATTTGTTGTTAAGTTTCTAGCCTTTGAGATGTCCTTATTCATTCTAAAAATGAAGAGTTAACATTTTGGTACCAAATAGTTTACTTAATGTAGTTATTGTTAAGTGAGAAAAGACCATAATTCATGAAGCCATCCGCCATAATGTCAAAAACAGTACAAAATATTGAACACTGTCCTTTTTACTATAATTCTTATATTTGCCATATATATACATATATATATGTCAATTCCAACCCATAGTGACTCTAGAGGACAGAGGAGAAGTGCCCTGTAGGGTTTTCCAGGCTGTAAATTATTACAGAAGCAGACAGCCTCACCTTTCTCCTTTAAAGTGGTTAGTATGTTTGAACCTCAAACCTTCACTTAGCAACTGGACGCTTTAACTGCAGTGGTATGAGAACTCCTTATTCTTTTTAAGAAATGGTTGCTAAGAAGCACTTATTTATGAGACGTTTTGTTAACGGACTTAAAGAATGACATGACTTCCAAGAATGTTAACCCATTTCTAAGTTATAGCTGACACAATGGGAACATTCTTCTTCATTCCTCTAATGATTTTAATAGATAAGAAAGCAAGACAGTGTTCACCAAATATGACACATGGTCCCTGGTTACAACAAAAACAACAACAAGAAAGGAAAAGATCACTTTTCGAAATGGTAAATTGGCTTTTAAATATATTTCTAAATTTCACTGCAGTTTCTAAAACAAGGTAAGATAAACAATGACCTATAGGTGGGAAAATCAAGGACCAACAGATACCACTGCTCTAATCGGGGCCGCCACTGTTAGCAAACCACTTACATCCCTCAAAAGTTGATTCAGAAAGATCGAAGGCAAGGTCCCAACCCTGATTGAAATGAAATGTCAGCAAGGGTAAGAGAAGAAAGATGGAGATTGTATTAAAAAGAGAAACCGTGTTCCGAAATAAGCTCTGGGACATACAAGAATCTCAAATGACATCTATATCCAGCAGAGCAAATTCACGGGGTCTGGAAAACTAGGTTAGTTTGTCTTTTTGAAGCACTTGTTGAATTCAGAGTTGAATCTGAACATAAATGGATTTAAAAGAGAATCCTTTATATTGATTTACCTAGGTAAGATGACATGAGGAAGAGAAGTAGAAAGGAAAAAAATTGCTAAGGCTGTAAAAGCTTGTATTTTCTTCTTTCTTAAAGTTATCCATTCAAGTATAAATTACACACATTAATCTACTAAAAAAAAAAAAAAAAAATGGTTGAAGTATGCCCACTGAGAAATCTGGCCATTTCTTTGATTTACGTTATCTCAGTCACTGCCTTATTCCATGAGTAAGGAATTACAAAATGGCTAGCAGCCCAGACTCACCGTTAACACTGCAATTTGTACCAAAGATAAGAGATTGAGTTCTTCAAGCAGGCAGCAGGGTGCAAGGAAAGAACATAGTGTTAATCTTCAAAGTCTAGGTTTTTAATGTCAATTCTGGCATTTCAACACCAATGTGACCTCAAAAATTCTCTCTTTATGAACCTCAGTTTCCCCAGTGACAAAATTGGGAGAATAATCCTAAGTCTTCCCTAATCAACTCTGTACACTGGATCAAGTTTTAAAATCAGGAAGAAAAGCAAAGCAATATACAAGAGTGTGTTTAGTCTATTTCCTTATATATAGTTTAGAAAGTTTCCAACTCACTATCTCTTATCTAGTAAAATTTGCCTTCCACTCACTGTGTAAACCATTTTCAGAGGTGTCTCACTGGTCTACCGTCATGACCTCAGTTCTCAGCTGGACTCAGAGTCATGCACATGCCACTTTTCTCTATACCGTCATCTTTGCAATCCTTTTTCATTGATATCTTCTCCATTAAATTTTGCTAGACAACTATATTCCTGTTTGAATTAACTGATGCTAGCTTCTGTTTCTTCTCATTTTTGAATCAACTTCTACAAGATATTGTTCAGTGGAGCTTGCTTTCACTCGTTCTGATTCACAAGACGTATTCCCCATTATAAAAATCAAACACAAGAGTCCAGACAATGACAATAAAATCAAGTATTTTACTGTATATACAACTATATTATATCTCAGGCTTCCAACTCTTTCTCTTCCAGTAAAAAGTTAGAATAAAATTGTGTTGGCTAAGTAGCAACACGTGGCTAAGTAGCAAATTAAAAGAAATAACACTTTATACTTTAGACTATTACTAAAATGTCAGGAAAAAAAATAACTCTTCAGAACTGGTATGTAGGATATTTAGAATCAAATTAGAGAATTTAATACATAAGTCTCAGTTTACTTAGTTAAATTGTGACATTACAAATACTTTTACAAGTAATTTATGGAACATTGTTATTTTAGATTAAAAAAGATGATGAATATAAACAATCTGTTAAAATAATAATAATTAAGATTCATTAAGCATTATACTTTATCATATTTAAGACTTACAAAATTCCCTAAACTTTATTATTTTCATTATCATTGGAGATATTCATTTTAAACGTAAGCTGAATAAACGTGTAGACCTATTATTTAACAGGATGTCTACAGGTCAGAACTAACTCAGCTACTCCTAACAGCAATAACAATTTTACTTAAAGACAGGTAATATTCAAATCTGTGGCACAGAAAGATGATTGTGTCTATTACATTTGCATTGCTGAGAAAATTTTGCAAGATTCCCTTGCTACCCTTCTAGCAATAATGATCCTAGAACCTCACAATTATTTTCAAAATGTGAGATGACAGAATCTGTAGATAAAAATCATCACCATGCCATGTGGGTAGGAATTATATGTACAGAGGTTAGGTATGTGATATGGTTGTGTAAACATGAGAAGAAACTCCTTATAAGAATTCGAGGTATATATTCACCGCAACAAGGGGAAATAATATAGCAAAGCTAATGGCGCCAACATCAAATACAGTAGTGAAGAACCTCTTTTATCAGTTCCATACCAGGAAACTTAAACAAGTTACCAAAAAAAAAAAAAAAATCACACCAAGTTAAAGCAACATGTGTATCTAGGGATATATCTTAACTCAGCCCTACTGTCTTGGGATGTGCAGGTGGGAACTGGGTTGGCTAACGCAGTGCATTTAAAAAAATATAAAATAATGAAATCAACTAGCTGTCACTATGCCCACAGCTGAATGTACTAGAGAATCACCACACTTTTTATTTTATTTTATTTTAAGTAAGACAAAACTATATATATATATTATTTTTTTAACAGAGTGATTCTCCAAAAAAAAAAAAAAAAATGATTTTTTTTCTGGTCATATCTTCAGAGATTTTTAGGAATACCTGCTTACTACAAAAAACAAAGTATGTCACTTCAGCATTTTTAAAGTAGCGCTATAGAGATAATAAAGACAGATCATCACCGAAACCAGGAACACTCTGTTGACCTTTCCCTTACTCTGAAATAAAAGTAAACTTTCACAGAAATTTTTTTTCCATCTGTTCCAAGGCTAATTTGAAAGCAGTATTTAAAAGGTAGGTGGGTTGAGATAGTATATTTCAGAAAATACATAACTAAAAATTGGCAATTACTGTAACCATCTTCCAACATTTATCAAGCACCCACATTATGCTGTGTGCTACATAAATATACACCCACCTCCCTCATGTGTTGCTTTGCTTTGTATCAACAGTAATTAATCCTTGTGTGTCTGTATCTTCAGTCAATTTAAAAGAAAAGTAGGCACAATCAGTATTACTTTTCAAACTACGGATCAATAAAAATGAACCCTCCTGGCAAAGACCGTTATATTTTGAGACAATCAGAGCCAAACCCAATGTCTTCAAGTTGATTCCAACTCATAGTGATCCCATGAGACAGAGCAGAACTGCCCTATACCATTTTCAAAGAGTGGCTGATGGATTCAAACTTTTGAACTTTTAGTTAACAACCAAATTCTTAACCACTGGGCAACCAGGGCTTCAACTCTAAATAAAAACAAACAAATGAACAAACAAAAAGCAATCAAAGCCTTTTGCCATCACGTAATTCCCACTGATAGAGACACTACACAATAGAGCAGAACTGCTCAGTAGGGTTTGCCAAACTGTAAATCTTGAAAGAAACATTCTGCCGTACCATTCTCCCACAGAGGACCTGATGGATTTGAATCTCTGATCTTTTAAGTAGAAGCCCAATACTTAACCACTGAAACAGCAAGGCTTTTCTCCCTAAATAAATAGAAATATAAATAATAGAAAAAATTTAGAAATATACAAAATGAGCTGTCCATTAAACATTCAATAAAGTTTACATTTATGCTTTTAAGACATAAAGTTTAGTAGGTTGTTGTTTAACATGCTGCCTGGCTCCGCATCATCCCTCAGCATGTCTGAGTCTATCTTGATCTGCTGTGACAATCCATCGCAACAGGGGTCTCCCTCAGCCTCACTGGTCCTCTGCTTCTCCGAACACGGTATTCTCCTCCAATACTTGATCGCTTCTGATGAGGTGTCCATAGAAAATGTGTCAGACAGTGTTCTGTTGTGATCATTAAGATTTTCATTGGCTAATTTTTAGAAGTAGATACCCAGGTCTTTCTTTCTTAATCTGAGAGCTCTACTGAAACTCATTTACCATGAGTTACTCTCTTAATATTTGAAACACTAGTGGCATGAGGTCCAGAGTCACAGCAACATGAAATTACCACAATGCAACCAACTGATAGATGGGTAGAGATGAAATTCATATGTTGCTGTTAGTCATTCTTGAGTCAATTCTAACCAACAGTGATCTTATGTGTTACAGAGTAGAACTGCTCCGTAGGGTTTCCTTATCTGTAATCCAACAGAAGCATATTGTCTGGCCTATCTTCCAGGAAGCCAATCTTTTTGTCAGCAGTGAAGTGCAAACTGTTTGTTTTACCTACAGTCCTTGAACATAAATCAAACCAAACCAAACCCACTACTGCTGAGCCAATTCTGACTCATAGGACAGAGTACAACTGCCCCATAGAGTCTCCAGAAGAGCACCTGGTGGATTTGAATTGCCAACCTTTTGGTTAGCAGGTGTATCCCTTAACCACTAAAAACCCAAAGCAGATCCACCTCTAACTTTGATTCTAATTCATAGTAACTCTGTAAGATAGAGTATAATTGACCTATCAGGTTTCCAAACTTGCAATCTTTAGAGAAAGTGGCTGCCATACGTTTCTCCCAACGAGCATTTAACCTCCTGGTTAGCAGCCAACCACCTAACCACTGTGAACCAAGAGTTGCTAAATTGGATTATAAAACAGAATACAAACCCCAAACTCACAGCTGGTGAGTCAATATCAACTTACAGGACAGAGTAGAGCTGCCTCATAGGATTTTCAAGGAGTAAACAGTGAATTTAAATTCCCAACTTTTTGAATAGCCTGCTATCTCTTAACCACTGTAACACCAGGGCTCCTAAACTGAGATTTAAGAAGAAAAACTGCCCTTCAGTTGATTCTGCCTCATGGCTACCTATAAGGAAAAGTAGAAGTGCTCCGTAGAGTTTCCAAGGAGCCCCTGGCGGGTTCAAACTGCCAGCCTTTTGGTTAGCAGTCACAGCATTTAACCACTGCGCCACCAGGGTGTCCTAAAACAGGATAAAACCAAATCCACTGCCCTTGAGTCAATCCTGACTCCTGGCAGCTGTATAGGACAGAGTGGAACTGCACCACAGCGTTTCCAAGGATCTCCTGGCTGATTCAAATGGCAGACCTTTTGTTTAGCAGATGTAGCACTTAACCACTACACCCCCAGAGTTTCCTAAAATGGGATAGTGCCCATTAAATGGAATAAAATATAAAAGATAGGTGATAAAAGGCATTTAAAATGTTAAATAATTTATTTCTGATCTTTTGAGTACTATGGACTTTTTTTTCCCCAAAGTTTTTTTTTTTAATACCTTCTATATATCTAGATTACTAAGAATAATCATAGTATTATAATGATGTGCCCTTTTTAGTACCATATTTACTAGTTTATTTGTATGAAGAATGACACACAAAACATTTCCACTTTTGGAAACCACGGTGAATTAAATTTTATTAATAATTAGCTTCTATAGAATACCAGAGATCCCTAAGACCTTTTGTTTATTTTTAATTAAAAAACAAATTGACTGAACATAATTGGGCATTGAAGGTAATCGGGCATTGATTTTTGAATAGGGAAATCTATCTCATCAATAATTTAACTACTAAACTGATAAATCCCATAACATTTTTTTTCTAAAATCTCATTAGCATGCCTGCATCCTCCTTTCCCTGTAAATTCTGTTTAATTATAGCAAAATCAATTCAAACACAACCCAAGAGAAATTTTTGCAGAAAGTGGTTGCCTAGCAGAGATGAAATGCAGCTAAAGGGGACATGAAATTGTACAGGGAAGCTAGGGGATACCACAAAGTTGTAGCTTAAGACAGAGGGACTGTCTGTAGAAAAAAGGTCCTCTCCAGATCTGGGTACACACTAAATATGTTATGAGGGCTTAACTTGCATTTTTCTTTTTCATGATGGTATTTTATTAAGGTTAACTGAGAATCAACTCATGCCTTCCTTTTCTCATTTTCTCTCACAAATTGTGATTTTAATTGCTTCTGATGATTCATTATGAAAACTTAAATTACTGATTCTATCACACTGATGAGAAAGCTTATTTCCTAGTTTCTTGATTTTTAATAAAACTTTGATACAACTCCTGAAACCCAGTAAGGAAAATTTAAAAGAAAATGAAAGATCCTATACGGTAAATCCTCCAGCAGGTTTTAGAACAAAACCCTAAACATTGCCTTGTTATCTGACATATCTTAGGCCTTCCAGTCATCCGCCTCAGACTTGAGGCTTCAGTCTCTCTTGCTTTCCTCTTCTTCTCAGAAAAGTAATAGCTCGACCCTTGATCGGTGAACACAGGCACCATTTACTCCTAGATTTGTCACCTTCTGAAGGGCTGAGTTGTATATAATTGTCCCAGCTTTCTCTGTATCAGTTAGATCATCCCAGAAAGTCTAGTGCAATTTGTTAGATGGTTCCTGTATCTAGCCTGTGGGCTCCAGTAGCACATTCTAAATTCATCCCTGTTCAATTTGGTCCTAATCTCATATTTTCTTCATGTATAATTTCCTTCAATTCCTGTTGAAATAAATTCTTAGCTTCAATAAACACTCAAATTTATCCTGAAATGTTTACTTATCTTCTAAAGGGGTAAGTAGGCCCCATAAAAAATTATTTCTTAATTAAACATTGTGTGTTTCTTTTGTGAAATAAATGACGTGATCAACTGTTAGACAATCTGCCCCAGGATAACTCCTAAATTTGTCCATGACAGAGAACATGTAATACTTCAGTTTCTTGAATCCAGATCTCTATTTCTTTTTGCTAGCATAAATTCCTAGCCATTCATCTTTCAGTGTTGCCTACTGAAACTAAAAAATTTTTATGCATTCCATCTTTCTGAAGACCTTCAGATGCAACTCAACTTTATAGTTATGTAAGCCAACAAAGTCCTCATTTCTTCTTTTTGTGAAGATTAAATTAGTCTTATCCTTTTTTTATTTTACAATTTTAAAACCTAGAAAAATAATGCCTATCAAGCAATTACAACCTCTCTTTCCTCAGTGCCTTTTAATATATTCTGAATCTCTGAAGACTGTTTTTCTGAAAAAATTAAATCTCATGTAGAAATTACACAAAACAGAATTTGATGTCATTTCTCTAATGCTTCTTTTGTACAAACAGAATTTTGTAAATTACAGAATGTGACTAGAAGTTTGATGTTTGTTCATTTTGATCTGGTATTTTTCTAAAGACTATTAAAACTCTACATTTAAGACATATTAAAACTCTACATTTATCATTTATTCTTAAACTCAAAGAGAGGAATGGAATATGATCTAATAATACTTTGAGTATAACAGAAAAAATTATTACAATATGATAAAGTATGACTGTATATGATATGATGCTATAATATACCTAAAGACTTTCTAATCTGTACTTGGGAGGTGACAGTATAAATATTTTGAAGAGTAAGTCGGTTACTATTATTTAAGAGTATTCTTACCCTCTGGGAAATCTTGCTGGCATAGGGGTTAAGTGCTACATCTGCTAACCAAAAGGTACTAGTTCAAATCCACGAGGCACTCTGTGGAAGCTCTATGGGAAGCAGTTTTACTCTGACCTATAGGGTCGCTATGAGTTGGAATTGACTTAACAGCAGTGGGTTTGATTGTTTGTTCTCTAACTCACTGAACTGACGCCAATAGCACCCTCATTATAATTTTCCAGCCTGGGTTCTCTGGTCTCTTCACAAGTGTTTTTACCTGTTCTTTGAATATACCCTCTTCTTATACATCTTCAGACTCTGCTCATATTCGTCTGTTTTTGCTGCTCCTTCTAACCCTGTTCTCCTAATAAAATCCCTTTATTCATTCTCCAAATTCCAATGGTTTCAAATAAATATGCTTCTGTCAGGGTTCTTTCTCCTGCATTGTACGCCCAGAAGAACTGATATCACCATTCAATCTGTCCCCAGGATCATTTTCTCCAAAGTTTCCATAATGTCTTTGTAATCCATTTGTTCCTTCTTAATCATAATTGACATTAAAATAACAATGGTAATCTGTGATTACTGAAATAGGTCACAACCTACATTAATATCTCTGCATATTCTGTGAGAATATTTAGCTCCTGGTGGATTAGGGTCATTCGACAGGCAGGGATTACAAGTTAAAAAAAAAGAAAATGGAACAGTTGCCATGGAGTCAATCCTTTTGAAGTTTCACAGAAGAGCTGTACTCCTTCAGGCTTTCATATATGTGGCTTTTCAAAGGCAGATTATCAAGCCTTTCTTCTGAGGTGCCTCTGGGTGGGTTTGAACCATCAACCTTTCAGTTAGTAGCACAGAGGTTTACCAGTTGTGCCACTTAGGGAATTCTGGGAGTTTAAATAGACAGTTTAATATGACGGAGGTTTATTGCAAGGATTGTTTAAAAATGGTAAGTGAATGGAAAGCCATCCTTGCAGTCCCTGTCTTCAGTTTCATGGGTATTGGAAGACACCCTTTAGGAAATCCAGGTGCCTGAGAAACTGTGTTAGCGTATCTTCAGAAATAGGTATTCTTGGCTCCTTTTTGAAGTCTTTAAACTGATTATCCTACTTATCTCTACTGACCATCTGCCTACATTCTATCCCTTCCCAATTATTTGTGTCTGTCATAATCAATTTTCAATAAAAGAATATAATTGGTTTGGTTAACCCTAGAGTCGCCATGAGTCAGATCCGACTCGACAGCACTTGACCAACACTGTTTAATCTATTCAATATTCTTTTCCTCTGTTAGGCAAGGCTCACATAGCGGGCTACTGTGTAAACTGAAGGTTCATAATTTGTAGGTTATTGATATTGCCTTGGAAAGGGGGCATGGAGGTGTTCCCGTTTGGGGCAACAATACAGGATCTGTGATGTCAAAGTATGGAAAGTGTATGAAAAAACTGGCTGCTTTCCTCAAGAGAATGATATGCAGGAAGCGTGGCACTCCAAGTTTCCTAAGTTAAAATCCATATTTACACCTTTTCTGTTTCCCATTTTTGTATAATTAAAATTTAAGACTAAAATAAGTACTTAGTCTAATTTACTATTTTCTACTTGACTATTTACTATTTTCTACTTTCACCTGAACTAAGCCACCCATAATTAATTTAATTGGGTGTGTATATTTAAACCAATGGCAGAAATACTACAAATTCCCAATTCTCTAACTCTTTATCCCAATTTTCAGAAGAAAAGATATCTTACACTGGATGTATTTAAGCCAGAAACCAAACCCACTACTACCAATTTATTCTGATGACTCATAGCGACCCTCCCTTGAAAGATTTGACTGTTTCAAAGGCAACGGTAATGGTTCTACTAAGGAAACCCTGGTAGTGTAGTGAGTTAAGAGCTATACCTGCTAACCAAAAGGTCAGTAATTCAAATCTGCCAGATGCTCCTTAGGAACTCTATGTGGCAGTTCTACTCTGATCAGTAGGGTTGCTATGAGGTTGTTGTTGTTGTTTTACTGATGTCATGGCTCATAATAATGATCATCATTGTTTCTTATCATACTCGTGCAGATAAAAGCAATCTAGGTAGTAGAAAAAAGCAAGCTAGGTAGAGTGACATCTCAGAACATCATTAAAATAGGATGACTATAATGTCAACCACCATGTTCAGGCCATGTATTCTGTCTGCATGATTTTTCCTCTGTTGGAGTATAGCAGTAGCCTCACTCCTCTCTTAGCCATTGCCCTCAAAATCAAGGTCCTGAGGATTGCTTGGCTTTGAAACTGTTTTTCTTTTAATTCCAAGAAGAAAACGGAGTATCTAGCTAACACTGGTTCAACAAATTTGAAAATATCCAAGCTTTCTTTTGTCTGTATGCTGCTGTTGAGGCAATCAGATCTGTTGAAACACAATTGTGTTACAAAACAAACCAGGTAAGGAGAGAAAACACATCTATAATAAAAATGTCTGAATTTTTCTTTGTTTTTTTCATCCCAAGTGCCAAAAGCACATAATTTCACACATAATTATGAAGGACATTGGCAGAACTCCACTCTCTGATATTATTTTTTGCCTTTTAATATAGACATAGGGAAGATTAATATCTATTTTAGGTATCAGTTTACTCCCAGTTAACTTTTGATCATGTCCTGTAGTTTCTCCAGTCGGCCATATAAGAAGTACCTACATGTGGTCATTACATTTCATTGATTACCAGGATTCATTCGGTACTGAACACACTAAATGTGTGTCTGGTTCCTTTATGTAGCTTATTCGTTTTTAAGTATATGTCACCACTTCTCTAAGTAGAAAACTTACAAATAAATGTATCTGTATAAAAACAGGCTCTTGTATTGTAATCACCACCCAAAATTAAAATGCCATTTGCATCATTCTCATATGTGTTTACATGCCTGAGAAGACTGACAGGCATGTAGAATCATTCTCTGATCTCTGTTTTTAACAAAGGATGAAGCTTTTCAGCATGAAAATAAAAGGAGAATAATTTTTTGAGAGCATGTGAACATAAGTGAAAGCCATATAGAAAAGAAGGAACTCGAATCTATTCGTTAGTATCTCCTTATATCACAGTATTTTAGTTGAGTCCATTTTTTTTAAGATTTAATCTATACTGTAATGAGGAAAAGAAAATGAAAAGACAAAGAGGTAGATGTAAATACAGTGCAGAATACTTTAAAAAAAATGTGTCATTGAGTTGATGCCAACTCACAGCGACCCTGTAGGACAGAGAACTGTACCACAGAGTTTTCCAGGAGCACCTGGAGGATCTGAACTGCTAACCTTTTTTTTGTTTAGCAGCTGCTGCACTTACCCACTTTGATGCCAGGATTTGTGTGTATGATACTAACAAGAGAAGTTTCTACTCTGTACACTCCTGTTTACATTAAGCTATATCCACTGGGCTGCCACTGGGTGGAGACATGTGATCCTACATTTAACCAGATTTGGACAAACAAGTTCAAACTTCCTCATTGAGCTAGTGTGGAAGAATCACATACAAATTATTTCTACAGAAAATGTATAAAAATAGATTAAAGTAACCAGTGGGGAAAAGAATGAAATGATGTTGGCTGCTTCTTTATTGCCAGGGAATCTTTGCAAAATTTATGACAAATGTGTAATGGTTATAAAGTATTACCCATCCATCGTCATCATCATCAAATTTCCTTCCTCTTCTGGGTGTAGTCTGTACACAGTATCAAATGACAAATTATCAGTATGACATTGTGTAGTTACCATAGTCCATAAATGAGCAAAAAGAAAAGAAGAAAAACAAAAAAAACAAAACAGACATTTGAACAATTGAAGAGAATTTAGAAAATGGATGAAAGAAGTGGCAATCAAAGGCAGAGGGAGGTGGTTCTCTAACAATTTCCAACTAATATCTCGGTACAATGTTAAACAATGGCATTTTCAGACCATTAACAATTACTTTATCAATAATGCCAAAGTTGATTTGACTAATTTTGTTAGTTTGTTTTATGCTTGGGCCATGTAACAAATAGAATACGCCAGGTCCCCCTCCCCCTTTGTCATTTAAATACTTCTGCAAAACACTCTAAAACTGAGACTGTTTAGGTTGTTGAATTTTTCTGGTCATAAGTATTCTGAAAATATGTGTGTTCAACATTAACTCTGCCTTAAAAAGTGCACAATGAGCACTCTAACTCCCAGTGGTATTTGTATTAATATTCCTAGCAGATCTTAACATCCAAAATTTAATAACATGTAATTTCTGAAAATACAACAATTGATTGATATCACACTATCTTTACAATTTCCAGTGAAATCTGTGAAAGATGGAACTCAATGGGACTGCCTTGTTTTTGGGGGGTGTTGAAAATTTTCTGTGTCTCACAGGGTGAAGTTTTAACACTTTTCCAGTGCTTTTTTCAGTGGAAAATATGACTTTCCCTTCTCTGACAGATTTTCACCTTACACAGGTTCTGGTTTGTGCAGATTTAACTGTAGAATGATTCAAATATAAAAAGTATTTCTAAAGCAAATGACAATCTAAAAAGTATTGAAACTGAACTGAACATTCTTCAGAGGTTACATTGCAGTTACTATCTAATAAGCCTGCATATTACAGAGAATATTTGAGGACCAGCAAATAGAGTCATAAATGAGAGTGGATACTGTTGGGAAATGGTTGTCAAAATATTTATTAACCTAAAGCTTTGCTTCAAGGTACTTCATTTTGTAGTGTTTAAAGGCAGGGAACATATATACTTGGCACAAACAAGCAAAAGAACAACCTTCTGATTTAGTATCTATGGTCTTTGCTCAGTCAGATTTTAATCAGTACATATCATTTTAAAAAATACTTCCAAATGCTATCTCTTGAGTTAGAAAATGTTTATCTTTAATAATAGGCATATCAGTATTATCACTGTATTCTATAATGTAGAATTCTAGGCCTAATGATAGCACTGATTTAGCTTTTTAGTAAGTAAAACATGAAACACAAACTCCCAAAGAGTTTATGCAATAACTTTCTCTGTTTGAAACTGAAAAGTGTTTCTTAAAAACATGTAAATTATCTCCATTAGTGATTTTTCAGGTTCTGTCAAGCTACCAACCAACATCAGGTAACTCATTCTGTTCAAAATGGTGTTAATGTAACTTTTATTGAAAGACTTAACTCCTGTTCTGGAATAATCTTTTTTTTTTTTTTTCTTACCTCTAAATGTGAGTACAATAATGCCTTAAAAACTTTAAATGTAAAACATGTGCTCATATAATCTCTAAAAGGGAAAGAAATCCTCTTGTGGCCCTTGCACGTATTTGTGTCACACACATCCGTAATAACCTCAAAAGAAAGCTGCTCCCAGTTCTAACATCCCTACCAGACTGTGTGTGAACAGATGTTCTTCTTTCTGACTGTAGAAACCCTTCTGCTAGAACTCAGGCTGAAGCCAACAAAGGCTGACCTTTTCTTTCAGTTTCTCCTAAAGGATCTTGCTATCACCCCAAAATATCTGGCAATACGATTCTCTATCAAGTTTAACTTCGTATTTCTAACTTCACATGTATGCTCAACATACATTTTGATGTTCTCAATCAGCTGATTTGTGTGCACCTGCCTTTTGCCTTGACTTTCCTTTGGAAAATACCATTTGTGTTTTCCACAGCCAGATGAGTTATGGACTAACATGAAAGACAGCAACCACAAATAAAGCAAAAGCTCATTAAAAAGACAGAAAAGAAAGAAAAGACCAAATTGGATGCCAGAAGAGACTGAAACTTGCTGTTGAATGTAGAGCAGCTAAAGAAAAAGGAAGGATGAAGTAAAAGAAATGAACAAAAGATTTCAAAGGGTGGCTATAGAAGACAAAGTGAAGTATTAGAATGGCATGTGCAAAGAGCTGGATATAAGAAAACAGAGAAGATGTTCTGCATTCCTCAAGCTGAAAGAACTGAAGAAAAAAATTCAACCCTCAAGTGGTAATAGAGAAAAGTTCTACAGGTAAAACATTACAAGACTCAAGACACATCAAAAGAAGGTAGAAAGAATACACAGAATCATTACATCAGAAAGAACTGGCTGACATTCAACCATTTCAAGAAGGTAGCATACTCTCAGCAACCAACAATAAGAAAAGAATTCAAAGATGCATTGAAGACACTAGATTAAAACAAGACTCCCAGAATTGACAGACCATTGACTGAGATGTATTAACAAACTGGCGCAGCAGTGGAAGTGCTCTCTCATCTATGCCAAGAGATTCAGAGGACAGCTGTGTGGTTAACTTACTGGAAAGATCCATATTTATGCCTATTCTCAAGAAATGTGATCCAATGAAATACAGAAATGATTGAGCAATATCATAAATATCACATGCAAGTAAAATTTTGCTCAAGATTATTCAAAAGTTACCTCAATAATGTATCAACAGGCAACTGCTAGAAATTCAAGCTGGATTCAGAAGAGGACATGGAAACAGGGATATCATGGCTGATGTCAGATGGATCTTGGCTGAGAGATACTAGAAAGATGTTTACCTGTGTTTCGTTTACTATGCAAAGGCATTCAACTGTGTGGATCTTAACAAATTATGGATAACATCAGAGAGAATGGGAATTCCAGTGTGCTCAAGAGGGTTCTGTATTTTGATCAGGAGGCAGCCTTGCAAACAGAACAAGGGGACACTGCATGGTTTAAAGTTAGATAAAGTGACACCTTTTCAATCTGTATGCTAAACAAATAATCTGAGAAGCTGAACTATGTGAAGAGAAACAAGGCATCAGAATTGGAGGAAGACTAGCAACCTGCATTATGCTGATGTTACACCCTTACTTGCTAAAAGTGAAGAAGATATAAACTGCTTACTGATGAATATCAAAGACCACAGCCTTCAGTATGAATTGCATCTCAACAGCAAGAAAACAAAAATCCTCACAACCGTACCAGTAAACATCATTATGATAAATGAAGAAAGGATCTAACTTGTCAAAGATTTAACTTTACTTGGTTCCACAAACAATGACGGTAGCAGCAGTCCAGGAATCAAAAATTTCATTGCACTGGGAGAATCTGCTGTCTCTTTAAAGTTTTGAAAAGTAAGGATGTCACCTTGAAGACTAAGGTACACCCGACCCAAGCCATGGTATTTGCAATCGCATCCTATACATGTGAAAGCTGGACAATGAATATAAGGAAGATTGAAGAGTTGATGCCTTTGAATTGTACTGTTGGAGGAGAATATTGAAGGTACCATGAGCTACCAAAAGAACAAACAAATCTGTTCTGAAAGAAGTATAACCAGAGCCCTCCTTGGAAGCGAAGATGGTGAGATTGCATCTCACATACTTTGGGCATGTTGTCAGGAGGGAACAATCCCTGGTGTAGGATACCATGCTTGGTAGAGTGGAGGGTCAGTTAAAAGGAAGAAGACCTTCAACAAGATGGATTGACATAGTGGCTGCAATAATGGGCTTAAGCATAAAAACAACTGTGGGCATGGTGCAGGACCAGGAACTGTTTTGTTCTGTTGTGCGCAGGGTCACTATGAGTCACCTGATAACAACAGCATTTTTACTATCCTAAGAGGATAGAGCACTGGGGGCTCAGTGACTAAGGGCTCGGGGGTGCTGACCAAAAAGTTGGCAGTTCATATCTACTGATTGCTCCTTAGAAACCCTCTAGGGCAGTTCTACTCTGTTCTACAGGGTCACTGTGAATCAAAACTGACCTGATCACAACCTTTTTTTAATTAATATTATTTTATTTTAGAGAGTATTTATGGAGAACATATTGAATAATTGCTTATGGGTAGTTTATCTTCTTTCTATTTTTATTTTAGAGCTGATATAATATATAAGTTACATATCACATATAGCCTTTTATTGAAATATTGGAAACCGTGGTGGTGTAGTGGATTAAGTCCTATATCTGCTAACCAGAATGTCGGCAGTTCAAATCCACCAGGCACTCCTTGGAAACTCTACAGGGCAGCTCTACTCCGACATCTAGGGCCACTGTGAGTTGGACCCAACTCAACTGCAGTGAGCTTATTGAAATAACACACTGATTAGCATTACAAAGTCTCTATCGTTCCTTATGGCATGGTTTCTGCTGCTCTTGTAGCTTCTGTTTTCTTAACGAAAGACTTCCAGCTATCACTGCGTGTACTATGACTTTCATCTATCTACCTTCATACCAATTTGTTATGTTTTCAAATTGCATTTCTATAAACCTTTCAACATTTTCTTATAGTTTATCTTTAACAATATATCTGTATATATATGTACATATGTATATATATATAAATTAATAGTACTTTAAACATATGAGATCCTAAATCTGAGAAAAATGATTTAGCTTGATATTAAATAAAAACTCTTATTTTTATATCATTAATCGAAGAAGAGATATTACTAGTACTAATGACCTGCCGTTGTGGGATAGGTTGCCAAAACTCTGTCTAAATCAGCATTTATACTTACTATCACAAATTTAATAGTGCACCTAAAAGTGAAAGCTAAATGATTCACATATGGGCCTCTTTCTTTAGCATGAGAACACAGATGTTTCCAATTAAAAATCTGAGTTTTTTTAGCTTACTTGTCTTGAAATAAAAGGAAATAAGAAAACTGTCAGATTTTGACAGTGTCTCACAGTGAAGTTAATTTATTTTTGTATGAACTTTAATATCGCTGTTTAATACCATCGACATTGACAGCATTTTTTAATGCAATGGATATGTGTGTGGTGAATGGATGCAGAGTGCATATGTAATATTTAAGGAACAGAAACCAGGTGGATAACTCTTTGCTACTGAGTTGATTCTACCTAGAGCAACTACATAGGACAGAATAGAATTATCTCATCATGTGTCCCTGGAATGTGTGGTATAGTGGTTAGCAGTGTGAACTCTTAACTATCATGCCACCAGGTAGTTTTAATTAATGTCTCAGACAGTCTCTTTGGTGTTCAGCTCTGGCTATACACTATAAATGCAACAGTTCTGGTGACTTTGGCACAGATGCCTCCTTAGAAACCATTTAAAGCATCATGAGGGAAACTCTGGTGGCTTAGTGGTTAAAGTGCTACCTCTACTAACCGAAAGGTCAGCAGTTCAAATCTGCAAGAACTCTATAGGGCAGTTCTGCTCTGTTCTATAGGATTGCTATGAGTCAGAATTGACTTGATGGCAGTGGGTTTAGTTTTTGGTTTATGGTAATCTGACAGCATCTGGTCTTTAATAGATCTGGAGACAAGAGGGGAGGAACTCATGTAGTCATGTAGTCTCCTGCCAAGGAAGCTGTGCTTTGGGAAAGCGTGCAGAATCAACAGTATTGCTCTGACGCAACAACACTTCAATTTCCAATGACACTTGACCTGAATAATAATGTTTGGGATTTTTAAAGTCTCACAACAGCAATTCATAAGTTTATCTTTCTTTTTGACTCTTCTTCTTAAACAGTATCCCCTATGAATGTATTGATTTTGATAACTGAAGTATTTTCAACTTTATAAACATAAGCAATTCATATAAACTGTCTTCTGGTGAATTGTGTGCTAGCTCTCTGGAAAGGTAAGGAGAGAAAAATGTATCTGAAAATTGCTATTCATCTTTATCTCTTGTAACCATGTTCTTTATCTGACATGGGATGAAGGCTAAGTCAGACATGACAGTAAAACCCAGTAAACTGAAGACAGTATGAAGAGCTAGAATGAATTAGTTGCAGAATCAGTTCCAGCAGCATTACTGCTTTTCAGTTTTAACATCTTTACAAAGAGAAAAATCATGAAAATTGATGGCAAGAATATTGCACCCCAAAATTGTGCAGCGTGAATGCCAATCCAAGAGCTGTATCTTTGACTGGGTTGTTGGAACCAAATGAACTGCTTTATTAAACTATAATCACATTTTCTATTAATAAAAGGACACTGAGTAGTACAAATCTGAGCTTCTAATTATAAGAAAAAAAACTACACATTAATGAGAACATGTGATTTGAATCAAAAGCAATGATTCCTGGAATTTTAGTTCTTTTGAGTAGCCTTGTCACAGGTACAAGAATCATCTCCAATAAGTGTTATTAATATTGAATTTTATCTGACAGTATTCTATTTCTTCCTTCTTAGACTTCAATGATAATTGGAGCTAGAGATAATAGACATGAAAACCACCTATGCAGATGATTGCCATTACACATAGGGTTTATTTTTAAAGAATTATTTTTATTTCTGTCTCTACAGAAATAAAATATTTATTGACTAAATGATTATATGGCCACATATTGCAATATTTTAATTGGATGATATAATGGTAATATTTTTTGACCCCATGTGTCAAATACTGGTCACAGTTGAGCTGTGTGAATATTTGTATCTCTGGAGGTTATTTAAAAAATTGAAATACAATATTAGCATATGTATTTAAGAAATAAAATTAATATTTAAAATATACCCACTGTTACTAATTAAGTAAAGGGTTTTATACACTATTATAACATTTTAATTATCTAGTTTTTTGAATTTATGAAGAAGACTATGCTTTGTAAGCACAGTGCCTCTAAATCTGTCTTCAGATTCTGATTCTAAAATACAGTGTGTGCTTTTTTGACTTTAAGTTTTTTTCTTGTCTGTGGCAGAAACTTATGTTTAAGCCTATATTATAGGAACAGCACACATACACCTCTACAGCTGCACATTGTTGGTACTTCAAAACATATTGTAAATGAGATAGATAACTTATTATGACTAGGGCTAACTAATATAATCACTGATAATTAACACTTGATGGTATCCAGACCATCAGGTAGTTTTAGTTTAACTTACCTAATACTTATATGCAGCCATGTGGCTGGGACATGATTCCCAGTATCTTGGGACTGTCCTCCATTGTGTGGTTTCGCTAAACTGTATGTTAAAGGGGCTGTAAATTCCTGCATAGAATTACTTCCTTGCTCTGCTGTGGGGGGAGTTTCCCTGGAGAATGGCTTGCCCCACCCTTGATCCTTTCTGTCTGCATGAGATAAAAGGAAACAGAAATAAGAGAGAAGGGGGACCCTAGCACCATCAAGAAATGTGCACCAGGAGAAGAGCACGTCCGTGAGGCCTGAGGTTCCTGCACCAAGACGCTCCCTGGACAAAGACTGATGCGATACCGGACCTTCCTCCAGAGCCAACAAGAGGAAAGCCTTCCCCTGGAGTGGACACCCTGAATATGGACTTGCAACCTACTGGACTGTGTAAGAATAAACCTTCCTTTGTTAAAGCCATCCACTCTGTGGTATTTCTGTTAGAGCGGCCCTAGCTGACTAAAACACTGGTCTTTGCAGAGAAACCCTGGTGGCATAGTGGTCAAGTGTTGTCACTACTAACCAAAATATCAATAGTTCAAATCTACCAGGCACTCCTTGGAAACTCTATGGGGCAAATTTACTCTATTGTGCTGGATCTTTTTGAGTCAGAATTGATCCCATGGCGTTGGCTTTGGTCCTTTATATAAGAAATTTATGCCATCAAGATAAGGAAGGACTATATTAGTGCTCAGGTATTACAAATATCAACTACTGCAAAATTTGCGTTGTTACACTTACATCATTCTATTTCTATTTCATTTTGATCACTGAGTCCAGTATGTCATGACACATAGTCTGCTAAAATTCATATCTTTGACTGGGGCAGTGGGTAGTCATTTCTCATTCCTCACCAATTTCTAACAACTCTCACTGACATATAGTGTTGCTATGTGTTTAATATACATCTTAGACTGGATTCTCTAGGGAAGCAAAACCAGCGATCCATATAAATATGTGTAGAAAAAGATCTACATAATGAAACAACTAATGCAATTGTAGAGGCTGAATCATCCCAAGTCCTGGATCAGAATGTAAGCCTCATGTAGCTGCAGAAGTTGGTGAACCTAAGATCAGCAGGTCAGAGATTAGAGTTCCAGTTCACAGGTTGTGAAGGTCAGTGAATCCCAAGATGACAGGTGATACTGCAAGTTTTCTGCTGATTTAGGCAGCTACAGGGGCTGGCAAAACAAGGATCAGCAGATCAGGGAACAGAACTCTTAGTTACAGGCTGAGAAGGTCGATGAATCCCAAGAATTTCTAGTTCAAGTCCCAAGAACCAGATGTAAGAAGACAACAGGGTGGCAGCTTCTGGATCTGTAAAAAGCCAAAACGCTGGCAAAATGAGCAGACAAGTAGTAGGTGGCAGAAGGTAGAGAGAAGAAGGCTGAGGGAACAGTGAGTCACCACAGGCCCTGCCCACTGACACTTCATATAGCTGTCACAACATCGAGTATCATGACCCAGCCAAACTGACCCACAATATTAACCATCACAGGGAGCAGGGTGCTGCTCTAACCAATACCTGAAGTGTGGAAATTGTTTTGAAACTGTGAATGGATGGAACACTCAGAAGGAATCAAGAACTGTTAACACCAATGAAAGCGGAGATGGCGAAGAACGAGCAGCAGACGACCAGTGGCAGCAGCAGCAATCAAGAAGCAGCAGCAGTACCAGATCAGTGCAAGACAGTTCTGGAGCTGAACCATGAAGCAAGGGAGCTGAGTACCTGTACACAGAGGTTTCCTGGCAGAGTGGGATGCCTATGGACACTTGAGTCTGTGGAGAGAGGCTTGCTTACCCACAGAGCAAGAGAGCAGAGTGCCGGCAGGAGGGTTTCCTGGTAGTAGGATGCCTATGGGCACTGAAATCATAGGAGCTACAGAGCATGGGAACACTCGCCACAGCAGTGCAGATCCAGGTCTGAGGCCTGACCATGAGACCATAGGAAGCAGAAGCTGAAGGGACAAGGAGCATGAGAAGCTGAGCTGCCTCAGTCTCAACAGCTATGGCCACGACCTCAGGGGTTTGCAAAGGTGGAGACATGGCTTCCTGTGTTTCTAAGGATAGAATTACCATTCCGTTGGGCTTATGATGTGCCTAAAGCTGAAGAAGGTCCAGATTTGCTGGCCCAGTGGACCCGGAATGCAGAGTGATAGCACAGGGCTGGGAGCTTCTGCTCAGAACCTGGAGTGTGTGGCTGATACTTAGAGTCTGGACGGCAGGGCCATTGTGTAAAATGTCTCAGAGAATGGAAGATTGTTCTCAAAGCTTTGAGGCCAAAGGTAACGTGTTTTGCTGACTTGCTTCTTACCTGTTTTGCCTTCTTTCTCTGTTCTGTAATGAACATGCCTAACTTGTAGCTTCCTGTTCTGTAATTCTATTTTGGAAGCAGATAACTTATTAGATTTCACAGCTGAAGAAAATTTCTGGATTTTGTACTTGAACTTGAGACTTTCACTACAAGGGTGAATATGTTTTGAATTTGTGAAGACTATGAGTTTTTAGGGAACAAAGGGATGTCATGGATTGGGTTGTATTTCCCAAAAATCTGTGTCGCAATTGGGCAGCCATGATTCCTGGTATAGTGTATGCTGTAAACTCTGTCCCTGTGATGTTAATGAGGGTGTAGGGGCAGCAGTTGTGTTGGTAGATCAGAACTCAATGTGTCAGATTGTTTTGTGCTTTGAGGCAGTCTCTTGAGACATAAAAGAAAGAAGCTAGCAAAGAGACCTGGGAACTTCATACCACCAAGAAGCTGTGATGGAAGCTAAGAACATTCTGTGGAAAGGACCAGGGTTCCTGCACTCAGAAGCATCCAGTCCAGGTAAAAATTGACTATAAGGGCATTCCTCCAGAGCCAGAAGAGAAAGCCTTAACCTGGAACTGACAACCTGAGTTTGGACTGTTAGCCTACTGGACCATGACAAAATAAAATTTATCTTTTTAAAGCCATCGACTTGCAGTATGGCACTAGCTGACTAAAATAATATACAAACAACACATCCAATCCTCCAAAACAAACAAAAAAAGAGGATGTTAATTACTATGGCAACTGTTTTGAAAACCAACAAACTCACATTAGTTGCAGAGCTCTTGAGGCAATTAGAGTTCTGAAATGTTAGTTTTACAGTTAATTTCAAGGTTAGAGCTATTTTACTTGAGGTACTTCTTTGAGTTTTCATGTCAAACTTTCTTTTCAGAATGGAGTTAAACATTAAGGATGGTTCTTATGGATACGCATCAAGTTGCAGACGACTAGAGTCCCAAGGCAACAATACTCTGTGACCAACAGCATCATTGTCAGGCATCAAGTTCAGAGCCAGATTGAGCAGTGTAAATATTCTCTCTGAATTCCTGGTCTTCTAAAGGAATGCCTGTTGAAGGTCTTAAATCACGATTTAAATTATGATATTATGATATTATGATTCTTTTGTAGCAATTCTGTCTAAGTACACTGAGATAAATACTGCTGGTATTCAGCAATATCTGGGTCTTCTCCCATCCCAGGCACATCAAATAATGGACTTTTCAGATTCCTTAAAGTTGGATGGGATCATGTGAAGGCTCTGACTGATGGACTGTGAATTAAAGTCATATAAGTCACTTCTAGGTTGGAACATTGAAGACAATCACATGATCCTCCAAGTGTTTCTTCCTCTTTCTTGGGTAGCTATGAAATCTTGAGATGGAATAAAATTTGAACTCCTCTGGGAGCGTGGTCCCTGGCCCTGATGTTGCCCCTGTCCATAAATCGTAATGGAGGTCAACTCTTCAGACAGAAATGAATTGGACTTGGCAGCACACAGAGTGACCACATCATGTGTGCCCTTTATGGTTCTATTCATCTACAGGATGTCCCCCTGCTAGCCTCTTGCTGGATGCGGGGGGAGTGGGTGGAGAGGAGGGGATAGAAGATTGGAGGATGAGTCATGAATGGAGCAGAGAGGAATAGTGTGCTTTCACCAGGCAGGGAGAGCAGTGGGAGCAGCATATAGGTGGGCATGCAAATTTATATGGGAATGTACATTTGCATTCCATCATAATAATGAAAGAAAAAAGATTGAACAAAATTAAAGAAACTCTAATCACAGCCTACTGTATGCAATATGATTATTATAACAGTGGTCCCTGTCCATCTTTATAGATTTTAAGAGAGAAAGAAATACATCTTAATTTGTAAAGGTGATGAGATTTGAGTTTTTGTGTTAATAAATGGTAGCCTAGTACAGCTGTCTTCTACTTGAAATCTCTGTAATCTTACATAAACCTTCTATGTTTTCTTGTTTTTTTTTTTCTTTTTCAATCAAGAGACAGAGAATATTAGGACATTAGTTATTCCATTAACCTATATAACACTTTATTGTGTTCCATCATAGTGATGATGACTCATACCAATGCCACTGTTATTGCATCCATCCAAACAAAAGTGGAGTAAATATAAAAAGAATTTTCCCAAACTGTCTCAGAAAAGAGCTGGCACTGACACTGAAAAAGCTTGAAATACATACAGAGTCCAACTCAGATGGAACAGAAAAATCTAACCTCTGAGATCCAATAAAAATTGCCAAAAGAATGAAAAGTGAAATAGTAGTCAATCATCATATCCACTCCTTAATGATGAAGCCAGAGTTATTTGGTATTTTCTACTACCAATTTAGGATTCTTTCTAAGCTTCTGGTATGTTTTAACTGCCCCCTGGGTCTTTTCTGAATATGGGTCAGTATTCATTTTATGGCTGAAAGCCAAAGCTTTAAATCTTCTTTCCCAGAGTTAATAGAGAAACAGAAAATAGAGTTTCAGTCACATAGCACTGCAAGTGGCACAGCATTTGGTAGTACAACCACTGATTGATTCAAGTATCTGTTCATCTTTTTAAAAAAATACATCTGTATTTTTTGCTGTGGTTGACCTACTAAGCAGCAGGATATATACCAACTCAACAATCCCTAAATCTATAATTCAGTAATACTGTTTATATTCTTCAAGTTGTACAACCATGCTCACCCTCTCTAAAATAAAACAAAAACTAAAACACTGCTGTCAAATCAATTCAGATTCATAGAGAACTTACCGGACAGGGTAGAACTATCCCATAGGGTTTCCAAGGATCACTTGGTAGATTCGAGCACTTGGTAGATTTGAACTGTCAACCTTCTGGGTAGCAGCTGTAGCACTTAACCACTATGCCACCAAGATGTCCTCACTCTCCCTAGATGAGCTACTTCTCCTGTATTAACATAATCTCATTGCCCACCCCCACCCAAGCTTCCTATCTATCCTTTGGAGTTGTGCTTGTCTGTTCCCACATAGCCAAAGCCAAGCCAAGTGCCGTCAAGTCGGATCTGTCTATGTGGGAACTCACGTTCCCGAGTTCCCACATAGACAGATCTGAAAAGAGCACAGTGCTCAAGGCAGCCATTGTTCACTACTTCAGCTAAACTATTGTTTGGTTTTAAGAAAACTTCAAGGGATATTTTTGGTTTAAGGTTTTAGAGATTGTCTCAGGGATGTAGTTTCAGGTGTTCATGAGCACTTCATAGCTCCGGAAAGTCTGAGTTCTGTGAGAATCTGCAATTCTTTTCTGCATTACTCTCTTTTGATCAGGGTTCGTCTATAGAGTCCTTCATCAAAACATCTGGTAGTTGGTAGCCTGGTGCCATGCCATTCTTCTGGTCCCGTGGTAAAGGGGACAGCTCGAATGAAAACAATTAGCCACATGTTCCTTTTCTTCCTCCTTCTTCTGACTCTCCTTCGTCCTCTGTTGCTAAAGAGGAATGGAGAAAAAGTGTTGTATCTTGCATGGCTGTTTGC
This sequence comes from Heterohyrax brucei, assembly GCA_028571685.1. Lineage (NCBI taxonomy): Eukaryota > Metazoa > Chordata > Mammalia > Hyracoidea > Procaviidae > Heterohyrax > Heterohyrax brucei. Next base: position 50,171,372 of record CM053159.1, on the reverse strand, counting down.
AAGATTTTAAGACCCCAGATACTACACAACAAACCAGGAGGCAGAAAAGAAACACTGAACACTGTATTAGGGCATTAACTGAAACGTCTCATGAAACCATGACCTTAAACCTCCAAACCAAGAAGAAAATCCTATGATGTATACGGTTGTACATAGCTGTCCGAGCAGCTGATTTTTTTTTTTTTTTTTTTTTTTTTGTAAATACTTACACCACAACTTTTGTCACTTCAGAGTTTTTACAGGTGCACAACCTATCAACAATCACATCTACCATCTGCACAGTCCATCCCTTAATAAATGTGGTTTCTCCATTTATAATTCATCACCTAAAAAGTCAGTACTCTGTAAGTATATAACTCTCCTTGTCTCCTGCCTCCTGCTCCTGGCAATCACTAACAAACTTGAGTACCTATGCATTTTCCTGTTCTTGCCTTTTTTATATAATTGATGTGGTACAGTATTTGTCCTATAGTAATTTGCTTATTTCACTCAAAGTAATGTCTCCAAGATCCATCCATGTTTTACCATGTATCAAGACTTCATTTCTCTTTCTGGATTAGTAACATGTAGCTCATCTTGTTTATACATTTGTCCATTGATGGAAACTTAGATTGTTTCTACTTCTTGGCTCTTGTGAATAACGATTTAATGAGCAGTGATGTACCTATGTCTGTTCATCCCATTTCTTTCAAGTCCCTTGCGTATATTTCCCAGCAGAGGAGTTTTGGGGTCATATGAGGTTCTATTCTTAGTGTTTTGAATAACTGCCACATTGCTTTCCACAACTGTTTTCCACAATTTTTGTACCATTTTGCTTTCCTACCAGAAATGGACAAGGATACCAATTGCCCCACATCCTCACCAATGTTTGTAATTTTCTGCTTTTGTTTTCCCAAACTCTGCAATCCAAGTGGGAGTAGAAGAGTGTGTCATTATGGTTTTGGTCTCTACATCTCTGATAGCTACTGATGTTGAGTATCTTTTCACGTGTTTAGTGGCCTTAAATTTAAAGGTCTTTTTCGGTGAAATGTCTGTTCAAACCTTTGCCTATCTTTTGATTGAGTTTTTTTTTTCTTTTTGTTGTTAGTATCTGTTCATCTTTGGCAATCAGGTATGAAGAAAACAATTCATGAATGAATTTGGCGAAACTGTCCACCACCTGCCATGGAAGGAGACGATGCAGCTTTCCAACAATAGTAAATCAGAGTTCATAATCTGTTATATAGTTTCCATTACTTCTCTGCCAGAAATATACACATGAGTGATTCTTCTAGCAAAGACTATCTCTGAGCATAGCTCAGAGGCTGTGGACATCCTGCTGCCACCACACACCTAGAGGTTAGAGGGTGCTGACTGATGACAACAGTGCTACCACCCCCTACAGCCAAGAAGAGAAGGCTGCAGCCTGGTTTAGAGAGTGGGCCCACTATCTTAGGCCTAGGGGACTGGGTGGAAGAGTCAGTGGTCACAGAGGACACAACATCATGCCACTGAGGATTATTCTGAAGCCTTGAAATTGAATGGAATTGGCCTTGTTGTGTTTTGAACTTGCATGGGAATTGTAACCTCTTTATTCCTTCCAGTTTCTCCTGTGATGAGACTGTGTATTTTATTCCTGTGCCATCAATGAATTTGGGGAGCAGGTTCTTTCTATATTTCAAAGGATCATAGATGGAAAGGAATTTTGCCCCACAGTAGGCCGTATTCAGAGTCGCATCTATACCTAATTCAGATGATTTAGAAGATAAGATTTTGAACTTTTAGAGTTGAGCATATTTACAAGCGATTTTAGACTTAGAGTTGAGTCTGAACTGGAGTAAGACTTTGGAGGATCTTGGGATAGGATGAATGTATTTGAACATGGAAATGACAAATTTTGGAGGGCTACAGGCAGACTATTATGAGGACAAAAAGAGATGCTAAAGTTCTAACACCCAGTATCTGTGAATGTCATCTTATTTAGAAACAGATCTGTGCAGATGAAGTCTTTAGTGTGGGTCCTAATCCAATAATATTCGTATCAGTGCAAGAAAAAAAGAAGAAACACAGATGCAGAGGTAAGACAGGCAGGTGAAGATGGAGGCAGAAACTACAGGCTGAAGAATGACAAGTATTTACAGTAGCTCTAGAATGTAGAAGAGAGGCATAGAACAATTTTTCCCTATAGCCTTAGAGGGAACATGGCTGAGCAGCCTTCTTGATGTCAGCGTCTGGAATCTGGAGAGAAAAGCATAAATTGGTTGTTTCAAATTACCTATTTTGTGGCAGCCTGTTATGACAGCACTAGGAAGCTAACATTGCACTTTAATACTTGACTTTTGGTAATCTCTAAGAATGGGAAGCTCAATCAATAACAGCTACTTCTAAGAAGTAACATTATATGAAGTGGCTGTGAGTGCAGATTCTTTTTGCTCGGCATGATGATCTCTTCTGGGCTTCTGTAACTGCCACTGGATTAGGCCACCCCACGCTGCTTAAGACATCCTCACTTCTTTTACTTATTCTTGCTTTCATAAACTTGCAGCTCTGTTCTTCATTACTTAGATCAACAACTAGACTTTGGGTTAGGTTCTTCCGAAACAGAAGGCCTAGACAAATCAACAACTGTTAGGTCTTTCTCTGGAGTATTCCAAATTTTAGTATCTGTAAAACGCAATGATGTTTCTTAACATAAATGCATAAACATATATTTCCTACATAGGTTTAACTTTCTTGCACATGGTACCATGGTCAGCACCAGTGTCAAAAGCTTTTAGAGGATTTATCTTTCTGACACAGGCCTGCCCATAATATCACTGAAAATCAAAGGACCTATCTTCTAACAAAGGAACTGTGGCATTAGAGAATGGTAATTGCTGGCATTAGAGTATGACAAGTTGTTCCTTAAGGAAGTAGATAAAGAACCAATTTAGAATACTATGCTTAGATAGCATACTATTAAGGAGAGCACAATATATACCCAAACTTAAGGTCCATTTTACAATATTGTGCACTCAGTAATGATGATAAGTCTAGAAAACCATTGACTGGGAGACTTAATGACCCTCCTTACCATCACTCCAATGACCACTTGGGGAATTTGAGCTCTGGGTTCCAAATGTAGAGTGTGTATATAGAGAGTTTCTGGAGTTGAAACACTTTAAGCAAAGAATATGCAATTTGCATTCAGTGGTAAACGAATAGATGAGACGGTCTATGGAGAGTCCAAAGAGAATGGGTCTAAGACTGAACTTCATGGCACTGTATCACTTGAAGGTTGGGTAAAGGAGACTGCACAAGAGGAATACAAACTAGAGCGTTCTTTTTGGATGACGAAGTAATTTTAAATATGACAAGTGTTTAAAACAGTGTTTAGCATAGAATAAGCCCTAGATAAAATTCTAATATTAAATGGGGACGTAGTGGTATAATCAAACTCATGAGCTTCAAGACAGCGGTGGCTTGATGATTTTTATAATAGGTTAAGGGAATAATAATCTTGAAGAGGCAGTGATCTGCAAGAGAAACATCAATCCTTTTTCCCAGAAGGAAATACAGTGAGAGTATCAGTACCTCCCACTCTGGAGACTTAGAGATGAAGTAAAGCACTTTGGTGAGAGCTTCTGAAAGGGGACGTGAATGTACGGGAGTCTGGTAATAATAACAGGAGCAGAGTAAGAGGTTTGTGGAGGGATGGGAAGAAGTGGAAAGACGAGTAGCATTAATGAGTAAAGGAATTACAGTGTGCAAGTAAATTAGGAGCTGGGAGACGTACATTTGGAAACGGATTATTAACAAGAAAAGGGGGCATTATGGGCTTGATCCAAATTGGTTTCGTTGAGAAGGAGGACAACACTCTTAATAGGTAGAGCATTTATTGCACTACAGCTGGGTGTTTGGCTCACTAGCAAACAAATTCTCAACTCATTAGAGCTGGAATAGTGTCATATTGCAAGCAGAGGCTGTACCTGCACGCTGACGGCCTAGGGACTGACGGATGATTTGAGCGGTTGCAGACTCTGTACTAATGGAACAATTTGGACTTAGCATTTATTAATTTGTAATTTATTCCAAAGATCCATAAAATTCAGGTCAAGAATATTAAAATGGTCTTAAAATGGCCTTTTGAAATAGTATTAATTTGGATTTTATCTGCCTTTGTTAGTTGTCCTAACTACAGATGTCTTTTACTATCTTTGTCTCCATGACTGTTTTTCCTAGAATCACGTAGTCGTTTTACCCAATGTAGGAAGAGTAATTTGGAAAGATTTTCCCAACTGGTAGTAAATGAAAGACAGACAGTTTATGGTCTTTTACATTCGTAATTTATCAAACGGCATTTAAGTATCTAAGTAAGGAAAAGAGTAGGATTTAACATTTTTCGAAAACTCTGTCACATGTGGCTTTTATAAATGAGCCACTCAGTTTCAATTCTTACACCAACCATGTTGTTGCTATTAGGTGCTGACAAGTCAGTTCCAACTCATAGCGACTCTGTGCACAACAAAACAGAACACTGCCCAGTCCTGCGCGATACCCACAATCGTTTTTATGTATGCTTAAATCCATTTTGCAGCCACTGTGCTGATAGATCTCCTTGAGAGTCTTCCTCTTTTTTGCTGAACTCCAACTTTATCAAGTATGATGTTTTTCTACAGGGATTGATCCCTCCCGACAAAGAGTCCAAAGTATGTGTCTTGCCACCTTTGCTTGCAAAGAGCACTCTGATTGTACTTCTTCCGAAACAGATCTATTTGTTCTTTTGGTGGTGCATGGTATGTTCATATTCTTCTTCAACACCACAATTCCAAGTCATCAATTCTTTTGCTGCCTTCTTTATTCATCACTGTCTACCTTTCACATGCATAGTATGTGACTGAAAATACCATCTTTGGGTCAGACCACATTTTAGTCTTCAAGATGACATCTTTACTTTTCAACACTTTAAAGAGGTCTTTTGTGGCAGATTTCCCAATGCAGTGTATGTTTTGATTTATTAACTGCTAATTCCCTGGGTGTTGATTGTAGAATCATGTAAAGTAAAACCTTTGACAACTTCAATCCTTTCTCCACTTAGTACGATGTTGCCTACTGGTCTGGTTGTGAGGATTTTTTAATTCGTGTTGTTGAAGTGCATCCTATACGGAAAGCTGTGGCCTTTGATCTTCATCAGCATGTGTTTTAAATCCTCTTCACTTTCAGCGTGTGAGGTTGTGTCATCTGCCTAATGCAGGCTGTTATTTAACCATAGACGATACTATTACTTTGTTTCTCTTTTTTCGACACACAAGGAAACAGGCTAACATGGCAGAATTTAACTAAGATCAGGATTGTTCTGTTTTCTTAATTCTGACTCGCCTCTTGGAAAGCCTGGAACACATCAACGATTTCTTCTTGACAGCCCCGTCAATATTGTGTCTCAAATTGCCTTATACATCTCTAGACAGTTAGATAGCACTAGCATTTGGATTACCCTATTCCTACACATCCCACTGCCTTTTCTTATTCTACAAAAATTCTAAATGTATTTGGCTCCGTATCTACTAGTCACATCATCTCACAGGAATCTTAGCTAGGAAAAAGATGAATCCTTTAGACGTATCTGTTGTCATATTTCATTTTCAATAAAGTGCACAGGTATCACTTTATAATTTGGCACATTACCTACTGTTTGGTCATCTAGTACCTCTACAACAGATATACCACAAATGGACGGCTTTAATAAAGGCAAATTTATTCTCTCACAGTATAAAAGTTTGCAAGCCCAAATTCAGGCCTTCAGCTCCAAGCAAAGACTTTCTTGCTTTGTTAGCTCTGGAGGAAGTTCCTTGTCATCACTCTTCCCTTGGTCTGGGAACATCTCAACACAGGAAACTAGGATCTAGAGGATACACTCTGTTCCCAGCAGTGTTTTCTTGGTTGTACGTGGTCTCTAACACTCCACTTGCTTCCTTGCTTCCTTTCCTTTTCACATCTTGAGAGAGCAAATGTGATGTAAGCCACATCCCAGGGAAACTCTCTTTACATTGGATCAGGGAACTAACCTGAGCAAGGGTGTTGCAGTCCTTCCTGGATCCTTTTTAACACAAAATTACAATCACAAAATGGAGGGCAAATATACAATAGTGTGAATCATGGCCAGACAAACTGGCAAACATAAAATACATTTGGGGGAGGGAAGACCTAATTCAGCTCATACACCTACCAGATACATCTCCAAAACCTGATTTTATCTCATCTTTGTATATAAATGGATTAACAATTTCTACTTTCCAATTTGATTACTGATGTTGTAACACTTGTAACCCAGCTCCCTCAAAGTTTATAATCAGCCAACGTATTCTTGACCTTCTTCTGAGGTGCACTCCTCTTTTTCCCATGTTGCCACTGAAACTCAACATTGTGTGTACAATCACTGTTAACTTTAGTGGTACCCGGGCACCATCTGGTTCCTCTGGTCACATGTTGTTCCAGTTACCCATTCACATGGATCCTTCTGTCCCCTGAATTCTTTTTTTCTCTTGTCTTTGTTATTTTTGGTGATCAACTGTTCCAGGTGAGTTGGGGCCTTTTGGTGTACCTCAGATGGCAGCTTGCTAGCTTTTAAGACCCCAGATGCCACTTCCCAATATGAGTGCAGAAGACTCTCTTTGCAATAGGCTAGTTATGCCAAATGGCCTCAATGTCCTCCAAGAGCATGGGCCCCAGACCCCTACCCCTGGTCTTCTATCCTTGCAATATCAGGTGAAGATTAGAAGAGTTTTCAGGCCATGTTGAAGTCCAGTTAAATTGTTCTTTTTTCACCCAACCAAATTTCTATAATCTGTCTAATCTATGACCAGACCTCTCCCTCCCTCATCACTCTTGCAGCCATCAAAGAGTCTTTTCTTCTGAACATTTTTAAGTCCTTATAGTAGGACGATATTTGTCATTTTGCTGCTGACTGATTTCACTCATTCACTCAGCATAGTGTCTTCCAGTTGAAACCAGGTTATCAGATGCTTCCCAAAGTAATCATTGTTCTTTATCATTGCCTAGTGTTCCACTGGGTAGATGTACCATAGTTTGTTTGTGTACTCATCTGTTGTTGGGCATCTGGGTTGATTCCATCTTTTCGCTATCATGGACTGTGCTGCAATAAACATTCACGTGCATATATCTGTTCATCTGACTGAGCTTGATTCTGTAGGATATATTCTGAGCAGTGCAATTACTGAATCAAATAGTATATCTGTTTCCAGCTTTTTAAGGGAGTGCCAAATAGCTTTCCACAGAGGTTGTAACATTTGGCAGTGTAGGAGAGTTCCAGTCTCTCCACAACCTTTCCAGCATTTGTTGTTCTGTGATTTTTGGATCATTGCCAATCGTGTTGGGGTAAGATGGTATCTCACTATAGTTTTAATTTGGATTTCTCTAAAAGCTAAGGATCATCAGCATTTCCTCATGTGTCTTTTAGCTACCTGAATGTCATCCTCAGGGAAGCGTCTGTTCATCTCCTTTTTCTATCACTTAATTGGGTTACGTACCTTCTTCTTGTTGATATTTTTGTAGTACCTTGTACATTATGCAGATCAGATGTCAGTCCAACATGTAGTTTCCATGTTTTTTTTCCCCTTTCTGTAGGTGGTCTTTTCATTTTTTTGATAAAGTCTTTGAATGAGCCAAAGTGATTAATTCTCAGTAGTTCCCATTTATCAATTTGCTCTTCTGTTGGTCTTGCTTTGTTTGTCAGAATTTGAAGTCTGTCAAAGTTGTGTATTAAAGCTTCCATCACTGATCCTGTATTTTCTTGCATGATCTTTATCACTTTAGGTTTGATATTTAGGTCTTTTATCCAATTTGAGTTAGTTTTGTGTAAGGTGTAAGATACGGGTCTTGTTTCAATTTTTTGCAGACGGATGTCCAATATTGCCAGCACCATTTGTTAAAGAGACTGTTTTGACCCCATTATACAATCTTAGGGCCTTTGTCGAGTATCAGCTGTTCACAGGAGGATATTGGCATCTCTGGGGTCTCCACTCTGTTCCATTGTTCTCTATCTCTTTTTGTGTCAGTACCAGGCTGTTTTGACTATTATGGCAGTAGCTGTTGAAAAGATTGTTTTCCTCACACTCTAAGACATGCCAAGGAGGTCATATTTCTTTTTAATTTATGCAGGATATCATGTTTGATTCACATGAGTTTTCCAATGTACACCTGAATCACCAAAAATATTTTAGTTTGTCTAATGTTTTCTTTTCCTTTTTCATATTCTCAGAGGCATTGGTGTGCTGCTGCCTTTATATCGCAAAGCTTTCTCAATTGCATTACTTTCTTCATCTTCTGGTAACCTGTTCTTTCAATTTTCCTTACATTCTGAAGTACTTAACCTGTCCCTGTCTGTACATCTCTGGCCTTTTACCCTCCAGGGTCTAAAGCTTTGAAATGTCTCTGCATGGCACTTTGGTTTATCTCTCCTATGTATCATTTTTGCCTCTAATTTTTTCAAACAGCTGATAAGTATTGATTGTCCCTATTTAAATCAGCAACTCTCAGGTTCCTAAGATGCTTTTGAAAATGTTTTGTCTTCTAAAGAAATTGTCTCTTTCAAGTTACCAATTATCACTAAATTCTTAAATTCAGTGTTCCCTCAATCGTTCTTCCCATTGCAGTTCTCTTTAGCACTGGATAACTGTTTGAAATGGTTAAAGAAAAGGCAGAGGAAAAAAAGACATAAAAGCAGGAAAATATGTATTCTGTGAATACATCCAAGTTAATCCACAAGGTTACAGGATCCAGGCAAAATATAAAAAGTGGCACATAGGGAATAAGAACAAACATTTTCAAACTCCAAATGAATCAGACTTAGAAAAAGGAGTTTCTACCATGAGATGTCACTGTCTAAATACTTATCGTGTGCAACACCAGGGATCAAGCTTCAATTTAACCTGGTTATGTATGAATGTGTGAAATTGGCACAATTAGCTCAAATGAACAGAGTCTGCATCATTGCTAAGCTGGCTGTACTCTCTCTGTAATTTCAATATTATTGATTAAAATAACAAATGAAAATGAATGTGAAGAGGGCTATGAAAGATGTTCAAAACAGTTGGAAGTATGACAGCAATGAGTCATCAGGAAAACAAAATCTTTGAATATTGTTCTGAGAAGTATGAATGAAACAAATTATCCTTGGCAGTATTTGATTACTGGCAATCGATAATTGCTAACATCGTACATAATCATCTAACAGTGCTCAGTTTTGAAAGTTTGTATAAGACTTAAATATGGAAAGAACAGTATAACTAGGAATGGATTTCAGTAAAGTAAGCAGAAATTTCAGAACTAAAAAGCAGCCCATTGCATCAAAACTCAGCTTTGATGTGCTAAACATAGATGAAGCTTTTAGTCAAACAGCAGAAAAATTTGTACCCTTCAAATTCTTGCAAAATAGTGGTTGTCCAGAAGGTCTTTTTTAAAACACAGAATTTGAACCCTTTTTTGGCATTGTACAAAACAAAGTTATTTTCTGTCCTCTCGCAGATAACGCTTAGATAAGTAAGCAGTTGTTTTAGCAGATAACAGCCTCTGCTTTTCTGAAAGACTAAACGGAAATTCACCCCAAGTAGCCTTTAAAGAATCACAAAATAGTAAGCGTTAAACCATTAGCAAAACTCAAAGATTACATACATTTGAATCAGTGGCTATGATTAAAAATGACGTACACATTTTTTACAGTGGAATTTGAAATTAAAATGACACAAATATAAAACATGTGAGTCAGCTATTGAGTAACAGAATGGCAGAATATTGTGAAATTCAATGTTATTCTATATCATCTTCACTTTTTTTGCTAATGTACAGTCTGTGTTTACTAATATTAATATCACCTTTTGTTTTCTTGAAATAGGCCTTGAATGTAAACCTTTCCAACATATCTTAATATGAACAAAATTCAAAAGAAGTTATGATTTTGATGCTGTTATGTTTTCTAATATATATTGAAGCAAACATTCTAAATGTTGAAAAGCATATTTCTACAATCCACCTAAAGTCATTTTGTGTTGTCACTAGTTGGTAGAGAGAGGAAAACTAGGAATAATTCGTTAGAAACAGAAGTCCAAGTATGAGAAGGAATAATAAGTTAATAATCAAAATTAGTATTTTCTCATAACATCAAATATAATGCTATAGCACATTTTAATTTTAAATATTGACCTTTTAAAATGTATTTTCCCAATTGTCCCTGTTATTTTTGTGACAAGTAGAGTACAGCATGTTGTGCAATTTTCTCATTATTTATGAACTATTCTTCATTTTGAACTGGCTCTAAAATTTGGCTCTCTGTCGTGACGGAGCATCATAATGCAGCAGACTTTATGAATGATTCTGAATATTTAGTAATTGAGTAAAAGTCTAAATGTTCCACCTGGTTTGTTTGCTCATGCTGATAAGAGTATCCACTGAAAAGTCAAGCATATGAGGATCAACTTGTCACTAAGAAGTGTGTGTCTGGTTTGGGAAAGGACATTAGGCCAGTGAATGAATTTAGGAATGTGCATAAAACTATATCATGGAAATTCATAAGGACAAATGAAGGATATGTTCTATTAAAACACAACCAAAAACACTTTCAAGATGGCATTTTATTTTTAAGAAAATTCATTTAGGTATAATTTGCATACAGTGACATTTACTCACTTTAAGTTCAAAAATGTATTGTTATATAAATGAAGCAAAGAAGGGCTCTGCAGGTTGGACCCAAGTATTTACTTCTTTCTAGCAAGCTGAGGTCTGTAAATCTTCCCCCTCCAGGGGAAAAAATAAAATAAAAATTACTGTTGCTGAACTCTAATTTATAGACAACCATCTACTTTTAAAATTAGTTCATATTACAGGGTTTTTGGCTGTCTACATACCTCCTGAAACTGTGCTCAGAATGTGTTGGGCCAAGCCAGCTCATTAAAAAAAAAAAAACAAAAAACGAAAAACGGTGCCATCGAGTCATTGCTGACTCTTAGCTGTCCTATAGGACAGAGTAGAACTTCCCCATGGAGTTTCCAAGGAGCTCCTGGAGGATTTGAACTGCTGTCCTTCTGGTTAGCAGCCATAGCACTTAACCACTACACCACCAGAGTTTGCTTGCCCACATAGGTAAGATAAAATTTTGTTGTTATACCAAAGCCACTGCTGTCAAGTCGATTCCAACTCATACCAATCCTATAGGACAGAGTAGAACTGCCCCATGGCATTTCCAAGGAGCGCCTGGCAGATTTGAACTGCCGACTTTCTGGTTACCAGCTATAGCACTTAACCACTGTATTAACTAGTGTTTGTAGTTACAAGGATCCTAAATCTCTGTTGTTTTTTAGAGTTCTTTGATCTAGATACTACCCACCTAGCTGCAGAGTACACCTGTTAGGGCAAGCACCATTCCTCAAGTCTAGAGTTTTCTAGCCTTCTTACCCTGCTGGCTGCTTCCTGTTCACCGTGGCTCCGAAAGGCTTTCTGCAGTAGGGGACAGTCTCCTGCATAGAGCTGCCAACATGTTGGTGCCAGGAAATAACTTGTTGAGAAATGCTGTTTTAAAGTTACATTTTTTCCTCATTCAGCTCTGAAGTTCCTGGAATTCACTGCATATATATACTGAGGTAACCATAATTCCAATCACGAAACAGATTTCTTTTCTATCATTTAAAAAAAGTCCCTTCACCCCTGTCCAGTCAGATCTCTCATATTTTACTACAAATTAGTTTTTGCTTGTTTTGTTTTTAATTATTCTAAAGTGAAATTACACAGTATGTCTAGTGTAGCTTTTTCTTGTCAGTATAGTGTTTTGGGTATTCATCTGCATTGTCTGAATATCAATGACTCCTATTTTCTTTTATTATTATTATTATATAACATCATAACATTCTTTTTTTTTTTTTTCTTGTTGCTCAGTTTTATTCTTTCTTTGAATAGGAAGTACCAACCTGGTAGAAGTTCAACAAGTCCAAAGGATTATCTCAGGAAATGGGCTTTTTTCTCCCATCCTGTCCCTTTAGCCCTTGGTGGCCTCAACTAGATCCCCTCCTAGCATTATTGCATGAAGTTTGTTCTGTAAATACAACATTTCTAATAGTTAATCTGTCTCTAGTTTTTTTAGTATTATTATAATTGAGTGAGAATATAAAATCTCATATAAATTTGCATACCCACCGATGAGTGGCTCCCCCTGCTGTCCCTGCCCAGTGACAGCACAGTCCTCCTCTCCATTCTGTACATGTCATATCTTCCTAGCAACCTCCTACCCCTCCTCTCCACCCTCTCTCCTGCATCCAGTAAGAGGTCAGCTAGATGACATCCCGTATATGGATAGAACCATAAAGTGCACACATGATATGGTCTCTCTGTGTCACCAAGTCTAATCCATTTCTGTCTGAAGAGCTGACCTCCATTATGATTTACAGACAGGGGCAGCATCAGGGCCACGGGCCATACTTCCAGGGGAACCCCAAGGTCCCTGGACCACCAATTGTGGTCTTTTAATGTAGATCTCAGGGTGCACTCCTTTTTATTTTTGTGTTGCCAGCAAGACTCAACTTTGCGAGCCCCATCACGGCTACCATCCAGTTCTTCTGGTCAATGTACTCACTTGCTCATGTGAGTCTCTCTTTCTTCTGGGTTCTCTTTGCCCTATGTCATTTTGGTCCTTGGAGATCATCTGTTCCTGCTGAGGTGGGACCACTTGATGTACCTCAGATGGCAGCTTGGCAGCTTTTAAGACCCCAGATGGCACTCATCAATTTGAGATGCAGAAGACTCTCTTAGTAAAATGCTAGGTATGCCAACTGACCTCGATGTTCCCTGAGACTGTGGTCCTCAGACCCCCATTCCAGCTGCTCCATCCTTGCAATTTTGGGTTAAAATGGGAGGAGTGATCATGTTATGTTGAAGTCCAGTTAAAATTGATCTTCTTTCTAATGTGTGCTGTCATAGATCAACTATCTAATCAATACTCCACCCTCTCCATCCCTCCTTCCTCACCTTAGCAGCCATCAAAGAGTCTTCTATACATGAGTCTGTTTTTAAGTTCTTATAATAGGGGTCTCATACAATATTTGTCCTTTCACCACTGACCACTTTTCCTCAACATAAGATCCTCCACTTAAAACCAGGTTATGAGATGTTTCCTAAAATCAACATTTTTCTTTATCATTGCATAGTGTTCCAGTGACTATATATACTATAGTTTACCTATCCATTCCTCTGTTGTTTGGCATCTAGGTTGATTCCATCTTTTTGCTATTGTGGACTGTGCTGCAATAAACATTTGTGTGCATGTATCAATTGGTGTGAATGGCCTTGATTACGTAGGATATATTCTGAGCAGTGGAATTACTGGGTCAAATGGTATATCTATTTCCAGCTTTTTAAGGAAGAGCCAGATTGCTTTCCAAAGAGGTTGCACCATTTTGCAATCCCAGCAACAGTGTAGGAGAGTTCCAATTTCTCCACAGCGTCTCCAGCATTTGTTGTTTTGCATGTTTTGGATCATGCCAACATTGTTGGGGTGAGATGGGATCTCATTGTAGTTTTGATTAGAATTTCTTAAAAGCTAATGATCATCAGCATATCCACATGTGTTTTTGAGCTGTCTGGATCTCCTCTTTAGAGAAGAGTCTGTCCATCTTCTTGGTCCAATGTGTAATTGGATTAGTTAACTTTTTCTTATTGATGTTTTGTAGTACCATAGAGATTATGGAGATCAGATGTTGATCTGACACATAGTTGCCAAATATTTTTTCACATTCTATAGGTAGTCTTTTAATTCTATTGATAAAGAGTTTGGATGAGCCAAAGTGTTTGATTCATGGTAGTTTCCATTTATCTATTTTCTCTTCTGGTTGATTGCAGTTTGTTTGTCAGATGTTGGAGTCTGTCTACATTGTGTATTAAAACTTCCATTGCTGATCTTAATTTTTCTTGGATTAGCTTTATCATTTCAGATTTGATAATTTAGGTCTTTTATCAAGTTTGAGTTGGTATTTGTATAAGGTGTAAGATACAGGTCTTATTTCAGTTTATTGCAGATGGATATCCAATTTTGCCAGCACTGTTTATTGAAAAGATTGTTTTTACCCCAGTTTACTGTCTTAGGTCTTTTGTCTGATATCAACTGTTAATAGGAGGATGATGTCATCTCTGGGGTCCGAATTCTGTTCTATTGATCTATCTGTCTCTTTTTATACCAGTACCAGGCTGTTTTGAATACTGTGACGGGGTAAAAGTTTCTAAAGTTGGATAGTGAAAGGCCTCCCAGTGTGTTCTTCTTCTTCAGTAGTGCTGTGTTTATCCAGGGCTTCTTCCCTTTCCAAACGAAGCTGGTGATTTCTTTCTCCATCTCATTAAAAAAATGTCCCTGGAATTTGTGTTGGGATTGCATTATATAAGCAGATTGCTTTAGGCAAAATAGAAATTTTCACTATGTTAAGTCTTCCTATCCATGAGCAGGGTAGATTTCTCCATTTATGTAAGTCTCTCTTAGTTTCTTGTAGTAAGGTCTTGTAGTTTTCTTTGTAAAAGTCTGTTATTTCTCTGGTTAGATTAATTCCTAGGTACTTTATCTTCTTAGGGGCTATAGTAAATGGTATTCATTTGATGATTTATTCACTAATAGTCTCTTTGTTGGTATAAAGGAATCCTACTGATTTACTTACGTTCATCTTGTATCCTGAGACTTTGCTGAACTCTTTTATCAATTTGAGTAGTTTACTAATGGATTCTTTAGGATTCTCTGTGTATACAATTATATCATCTGCAAAAGGGAGATTTTGACTTCTTTATTGATGCAGATGCACTTATTTCTTTGTCTTGTCTAATTGCTCTGGCTAGAACTTCTAGTACAATGTTGAATAGGAGAGGTGAGAGTGGGTACCCATGTCTAATTACCATTCTCAAGAGGAATTGTTTCAGTCTCTCCATTCAGGATGATGTAGACAGTTGGCTTTGTATAAATGTCCCTTACTGCCTTGAGGAATTGGCTATCTATTCCTATTTTGCTGAGAGTTTTTAGCATGAATAAATGTTGGATTTTATCAAATGCCCTTTTTGCATCAACAGACAAAATCAGGTGATTCTTCTCTCTTGTGTTATTTATGTGGTTGATCACATTAATTGTTTTTCCGATGCTGAACCAACTTTGCATTCCTGGTATGAATCTAACTTGGTCATGATGAATTATTTTTTTGATATGTTGTTGTATTCTATCAGCAAGAATTTTGTGGAAGATTGTTGCATCTAGATTTATGAGTGATCCTGGTCTCTAATTCTCCTTTTTTGTCAGGTCTTTCCCTGGCTTTGGTATCAGGATTCTGCTGGCTTCATACAATCAGTTTGGTAGTAATCCATCCCTTTCTATGCTGTATAATAGACTCAGTCATATCGGAGTTAATTCCTTCCTAAAAGTTTGGTAGAATTCTCTGGTGAAGCCATGTGGGCCTGGGCTTTTTTTGGTTGGTAGTTGTTGGATGACTCTTTCAATCTCTTCCTTTGTAATGGATTTATTAAGTTGTTATGCTTCAGCTTGTGACAATTTGGGTAAGTGATATGAATCTAAGAATTTGCCCTTTTCCTCTAGGTTTTCAAATTTGGTAGAATACAGTATTTCATAGAATTCTGTTATGATATTTTTTATTTCTGTTGGATCTTTTGTGACAACTCACCTCTCCTTTCTTATTTGGGTTAATTGTTTCCTGTTTTTCTCTAGTAAATTTAGCAAATGGTTTGTCAATTTTGTTGATCTTTTCAAAAAGCCAGCTTTTGGTCTTTTCAATTTTTTCATTTGTTCTTCTATTCTCTGATTAATTTAGTTCTGCTCTAATCTTTATGATCTGTTTTCTTCTGGGACATAAGGGGTTCCTCTGTTGCTCTTTCTACTTGTTCAGGCTGTAGGGTAAGATCTTTGGTTTGTGTTCTCTCTTGTTTCTGGATGTGTGCATTTGTAGAGATAAACTGATCTCTGAGCACTGTTTTGGCTGTATCTGATAGGTTTTGGCAAGAAGTATTTTCATTCTCTTTGGAATAGATAAATTTCTTTATTTCATCCTTGATTTCTTCTAGAACCTGTGGCTGTTTGAGCAAGATTTTGTTCAGTTTCCATGTGTTCCACTTTCTATCTGTGTTTTTTTCTGATATTGATTTTGATTTATGGATTTGTGGTCTGAGAAGATGCTTTGAGATAATATAATGATACGGATTTTGTTGAGATTTGCTTTATGTCCTAACACATGATCTATTCTGGAAAATGTTCCACGCACAATGGAGAAGAAGATATAGTTGTCTGCCAATGGATAGAAAGTTCTGTATATGTCGATGAGGTCTAGTTGGTTAATTGTGGCAATAAGATCTTCTGTGTCCTTATTGAACTTTTTTCTAGACAATCTGTCCAATGTTAAGAGCGGCTTGTTGAAGTCTCCCACTATTATTGTGGAGTGATCCATCTCCTTTTTGAGTGTAGTCAGTGTTTCCTCAATGTATTTAGGTGCTTTAATATTAGGTGCATAAATATTTAATATTGTTAAGTCCTGCTTGTGTATTGAATCTTTCGGCAATAAATAGTGTCCATCCTTGTCTACAATGGTGAATTTTACATTAAAATCTGTTTTATCTGAGATTAGTGTTGCCACACCTGCTCTTCTTTGTGTATTGTTACCTTGATATATATTCTTCCATCCTTTAGTTTTCGGTTTGTTCATATCTTTAAACCTAAGGTGAGTTTCTTGTAAGCAACATATGGACAGGTCATGTCTTTTGATCCAAGATGCCACTTGTTGTCGCTGTTGCTTTATTGGATTGTTCAGTCCATTCACATTCAATATAATTATTCGTAGGTATGTGTTCATTGCTGTCATTGTGATATGTTTATTTTTGTGTTGATGTTTTCTCTGTTGTTCTTACTATTCTGTTCTGAGCCATTCTCCTTTATGAGTTGATTTTTCACCTTTTTCACTATTGGTTTTGTGGATGTTGAGACTCCTGTATTACATTTCTTGATTTGATATGTTACATCTTTATTGTGTTTTGCATCTGCCCCTGTGAGTCCCCCTTAACAGCAAATGTTTAAATCCAATTTTAACTACTACAAGTCTTATTAACTTCCTCTCCATCTGGAAGGACTACAAAGACTGTAGTACATCCCTCTTTTTAATATGATGACATCACAGTTTTCAGGATATGATCACTGGATCACTTCTTTTAATGTTATAGCTTCGACTGAGGTTGGAGCTTTCCCTGACTGATAGGTCACATATATCCTCCTAAAATATAAAGTTAATGGTTTTGTTCTTCTAAGCCAAAATCTTCTTTCAGTATTTTTTGTAGCTTTGGTTTGGTTTTTACAAAGTTTCTGAGTTTCTGTTTATCTGCGAATGTCTTGATTTCACTTTCATATTTGAAAGATAGTTTTGCAGGATATAATTCTTGGTTTGAACTCCTCCTTCAAGGCTTTGAATGTGTCATCCCATTGCCTCTGTGCCAGCATCATTTCTGCTGGGAAATTTGATGAAAGCCTATAGGGTTTCACTCTGAATGTTAGCTTTGCTTTGAGTCTTGCTGCTTTAAAAGTTTCTGCTTATGTTTCATTTTGTTAAGCTTGATTGTGATATGTCTTGGAGTCTTTCTTTTGGGATCTATATTGAGTGGCATTCGATATGTATCTTGGATATCCATATTCTCTTCTTTCCTAATTTCTGGGAAGTTTTCTGTCAGCAGCTGAGCCACAATACTCTCTGTGTTCTCAGGTGTCTTGCCTGGATCAGGAACTCCAATTAATCATAGATTGTTCCTCTTAATAGAGTCCCACATGTTTCTTAATACTTCTTCATTTTTTTTTTCTTTCTTTCTTCCGATTTCTCCTCACAGATGCTGGAGCCAGTTATTATGTCTTCCAGTTCAGAAAGTCTATTTTACATTTGTTAAATTCTGTTTTCTTGACTTTGAACCAACTTTTCTATCTCTTCGATTTTGTTATTGATCTGTTGGATTTCAGAGTACTGATGTTCCATCAGATCGAACAGCTTGCTTAATTTTTCTTTTTGCTCTGCTGCATTTTGAAGAAGGTCTAGGAGGGCTCTCTATATAATCCTTTTGTACTCACCCTCCGATAGTTTCACAAAGGCTTCTTCGTCTGGGAAGTTCTTTAGATTTTTCTTTTGTGGTGCTTCTGAAGCCATAGGTGAATTCTTCTTAACATTCTGGTCCAAAGTTTGCTGCTTTGGGGTCTTCTGGAAGTTGTTTTGTTTCTCTGGTGTTACCTTAATGGGATCTAAAGCTCAATTTGAAAAGGAAGATGATGATCAGACACCTCTATGTACTCCAGTGACTGGGCTCGGTGGAATCTCTGGAGTAGCAGTCTCCACATCCTGATTGGCAAAGACACAACCCCACTTACAGAGTCACCAGAGAGCTGTCAGCTTACCCTGCAATGTGAGACAGTAAATGCTGGAAGAGATTCCATCTGGATGTACCTCAGTTATTTCTCTATTAAAAGGTAAAAGTTATCTGACAACTTCACAAATTAGGCTTTCACATATACAAGTCCCTCTTCCTGGTTGGCAAAGTAAGCACCTCTATGTCAAAGACTGCTTTACTACTGCAAAAGTGCTCTCCTGGCAGGCACTGCTTCCCAGCCTCAGAATTAGGTCCTGCTGAGGGCTCTGTATAGGAAACTCTGCCTCCCTGTGAATCAAGATGGCATCCCACACAAGCTCCCTGGCCCACCTTGGATGGCAGAGATTTGGAGATTCCAAGACAAAGAGGTCAGAGGTGCTGAGTTGCACAGATTCCAAAGCAAAGCTCTCAGAATGTGGCAACTCTGCCCACCGATCTCATTAGCAGTGTGTCTGAGCCTTGCTGCCAGTCAAACTTCAGCATCTCCCGCTGGCTAAGACAGAGAGGGAAAAAAAGCTAAAACGCTGATTTACCTTCCGTCCACAATAGCCAGCACTCAACAAGGACAGGGGTAGGTAAAAGAGAAGAAGTTTCCTGCTCAGGGTACGTAGAACAAATAGACAGCCCTATGGTGTGTCCTAGGGTTCACTAGGTGTCCAGAAGGCTCTCAAATTATCAATTCAGGCCTTGGTTTCCAGAGGGATTTAGGAAGTCGTGTATTTAGTCAGCCATCTTGACTCTGCTGCCCTCTCCCTTTTTCTTATTGGTGAACTGTATCCCTTTCTATGGAAGTATGACAATCTGTTTATCCATTCACTTTTTCCATAAAGTAATTTTAACTTTTCCAGTTCCTAGCTATTATAAATTAGACTTTTCCAAAACATCTCACAAGTTTTTCTGAGAACACATGTTATTACTTTCCTTGGGAAAATTCTTAGAAAAATATTTCTGAATCATACAGTGATTATGTTTAACTTTGTAAGAAACTCTCCAATTATTGTCAAAAGAGTGTTGACATCTCGTTATACTGTGACCAGCAGTGTACCAGAGGTCTAACTTTATCAAATCTTCACCAGCATTTGTATTAGTCTCTCTTTTTTTTTTTTAACGCAAGCTGATGTATAAATTCATAGTGGTATCTCATTATAGTATTAACTTGCATTTCCTTATTTCCCTAAGGCCTAAGAATATTAGGAATCTTTTCAGAAACTTCTTTTATGAAGTTTTATTTTGTTTATTTATTTATCCTTTGCTGTTATTGTTATTGGGTTATAAGAGTTCTTTATACATTCCAGATACAGGATTTTTTTTTCAAGCATATTAATTGCAAATATTTCATGAGAATTTGTACTTTGCATTTTTATTTTGTCAATGATGTCTTTTAAAGAATAACATGTTTTAATTTTGATGAAGTGCAATTTATCAGTTTTTTTCTTTGTTTTAAGATGTTTTTGCCTGCTTCAAGTTTGCAAGAATTTTCTTCTGTGTTTTAGGAGTTTTATGATTTAACTTTGACATTTAGGTTTACAACACATCTTGAGTTAAATTTAGAATAAGGTTTATGTAGGGACTGATATATATATATTTTTTTCTTTTTTTCAATATTTTATTTATTTATTGTGATTAAGTGAAAATTTAAATTCACATGCCCGTCAAGTGCAGCTCCTGCTGCTCTCCTTGCCCAGTAGATACATATATATATATATATATACACATATATATATATGTTAAATCTAGTACCATCAAGTTAATTTCTGCTTACAGCAACCCCATAGGATAGAGCAGAACTGCTTTACAGAGTTTCCAAGTAGCTTCTGGCAGATTTGAACTGCTGACCTCTAGGTTAGCAGACACAGTACTTGACCACTGTGCCACCAAGGTTTCTGAGATATACATAGTACCAAAATTATCTTGTGAATTTTTCAAAATTATTTTTTTATATATCCAGAATGTATATAAGCTTTTACAACACAGAGTATTTTTCTGTATTTAATTTCTTTGACATCAATTCACCATAAATCAATTCACCATAAAAGCATGAGTCAATTTATATACTCTCTATTCTGTTCCAAAGATCTCTATGTTTATTCTATTGCCAAGAAAACAATTTATTGTTTATTTTAACTATAAATTAAGTTTTAAAATAAAGCAATTTAAGTTCTCCCACTGTATGCGTTGTTGTTAAAAGTATGTTTGTTGTACTAACTCATTTCCTTATGCTCACAGGTTTTGGAAGTAGCTTATAAATCTCCACCAAAAAAAAAAAAAAAAAAGGCTTCAGCGATTTCTATTGGGGTTCTATTGATGGATCTATTAGATCTATTTTGGAAAAACTGTTACTTTAATAATGTTGAATCTTCCAATTTATAAACATGGTATATAGCTTTTAGTTTTAGTGAATCTTTCTTTCAAAATATTTATTTTTATTTTTTTTTACTGAAAAAGTATTGGACATAGTATTTTGATGGCACTTGGCTTGGCTTGGGCTGGCTGTTTAGTATATTTTATGCTATAATAAGGTGTATTTTAAATTAAATTTTCTAATTATATGAGTCAGACTGGACTCAATGGCAGTGCATATATCATATAGAGATTTAATGGTTTTGTGTTATTATTAACCTGAATTCTTCAACTTTTAGAGTTGATACTGACAGTGAAGAAATTCTATCAAGGAAAGGTATATGGATAAATGAGAATCTATAAACAACATAGACATTTTCATACAACGGCACTTGGCTGGCTTGGCAAAACTAATCAATGACTTCTATGTAATACATCTGTGATAATCTAAGGTAACTTGGTTATATTTTCATACATCTTTTAAGGTTGTACTTTTTTTCATGTTTAAAATAAAATAATTTCCTAACATAGACAAGCATTAAGAAAAATATTCTCTTCTATATACTTAGTGTTATAAAAGATAGTTAAGAAGAAAACAAGTGATTTCTTTTCAAGGATGATCAGGAAGCATCATGCACATAAAAAGTCAGAGTACAGTGATGACAAGGAGTCAATATACAAATGGAAAGAAAGAAGGAAATGATGACTATACAGTCTGATGAGCGGTAGGTTCGAGTGGGTTCTGAACGTGGTAAACCGTGTTGTGTAATATAGCTTAGAGGTTAACAGCATAAACGATGGAGTCAGGTACCTGCCTTCAAATTCTGTCTCTACTTCTGTTATCACTGTTGCCTTGAGAGACTAATTTAACTTCTCTGTGCTTCCAGTTCTTCATCTCTAATATGCAGATAATTATTGCAGCACAATACTAGGGTTATGAGGACTAAATGAACTATTATTTGCAAAGGACTTAGAAGAGTGTCAGATACATACTAAGATCTGTGAATGTGTGTTTTTTAATACATTTTAAAAATGAATTCTACTTTGTGAAAAAGGTGTGTTATTCATATGCCTCAAGACAAAATTGTAATAAATGCCAGAAGAATTATTCCTATGATTAGTTCCAGAAATTACATGTTTTACAACAGCCAGAATACAGGTTTTACTGTACAAAAACATCTCTATGTCCATTTTAGAGGCTATCATCAAAAAAGAAAAACAACTGATATTTTTCATTACAAAGATCTAAGGTTCTTAAAGTGCACTTTGTGATATTGCTTCTAATCACTATTCGCTGTGACTTCCTGATCCTTAAAAGACAGCTTAAATGTAATTTTCTTAGGAAAATCTTCTCATCCGTATCCCTGTTGCAGGTTTTAATCAATTGTACATTCTGTCTTTGTATCAGTCATCACAAGTGTAGTTGAATAATTATGCCTGCAATTATTCCTTTGTGTTTCCTTCACCACAAGGATCTAAGGTGCTCAGTCTCTTGTGTCTGTCTTGTTTGTCAATGCATCTTCTGTTTCTAGCAAAATATCTGGCATAAACACCAAAAAGTACAAACCAAACTCACTGCCATCAAGTTGATTCTGACTCATAGCAACCCTGTAGGACAGAGTAGAACTGCTCCATAGAGTTTCAAAGGAGCACCTGGTGAATTCAAATTACTGACCTTTTGGCTAGCAGACCCACAATTTAATCACTACACCACCAGCGTTTCTATCTGGCATAAAGTATCTATAAATTACTATTACTTCCATCTTTAGCTGTTCAGCACATAAGGGGTACAATAAATACTTGTTGCATGAATTAATGACAAATTTAAAATATAATTTTAAAAATTATGGTGTTTATTGATAGATAAATTATTCAAAGACTTATTCTGCTAGGTTACATTGTTGAATTTTGACAAGACTATCTTACATACCATCCAGTAACATAATTCTAGTCAAGTTCTCCTGCTTTTTCCACTTAATGGTTTGAGTGTATGCTTGTGTAAAGATGTGTGTGGCAAACACAATTGTTAGACTGTCCCAATATTCTAAACTCTGCTGTCCACCAATCTTCTAATAATTCAAGCAAAAACTAACCTAGGTGCTGCCATGAAAGGACTTTACAGATGTAATTGTGGCTCCTGATCCACTGACCTTACAACAAGAAGATTGTACAGGTAGATCCTGTATGTGTCAAGTTCTAACAAGTCAGTTCTGACTTGCAGTGATCCTGTGTACAATAGAATGAAATACGTGCTGGTATTGTGCCATCCCCACAATCTTTGCTGACTTTGAATCCATTGTTGCAGCCACTGTATCAATTAATCTCACTGAGGACCTTCCTCTTTTTTGACTAATCCTCTAATTTACTATGAATCATGTCCTTCTCCAGGGACTGAATCCTTCTCATAACATGTCCCAAATACTTGAGACAAAGTCTCACTATTCTTGTTTCTAAGAAAGACTCTGGCTGTACTTCTTCCAAAACACATTTGTTTATCCTTCCTGCAGTCAGTGATATAGTGAATATTCTTAACTAACAGCATAATTCAAAAGCACCAACTCTGTTTTCATCTCCTTTATTCAGAGTTCAGCTTTCACATACCATGGCTTGGGTCTGGCTTAACTTAGTTCTAAAAGTGAAGCCTTTGTGTTTAAACATTTTAAAGAGGACTGTCGCAGCAGATTTCTCCAATGCAGCACATCATTTGACTTCTTGACTAATGTTTCCATTGGCATTGATTGTGGATTGAGGTAAAATGAAATCTTTGACAACTTCAGTCTTTTCCTCATTTACTACAAGGTTGCTTATTGGTCCAGGTGCAAGGATTTTTATTTTCTTTATGTTGAGGTATATTGCATACTGAAGTCTGTAGTCTTTGATCTGCAGCAATTTTTCAAGTCCACTTCATTTCAATAAGCAAGGTCATGTCATCTGCATATATCAGGGTGTTAATGCATCTTCCTCCAGTTCTAATACCACTTTCTTCTTCAGATAGGTAGGCTATATGAAGCCAACACTATGATGAAAGGATACGACCCTGATGTATACCTCTCCTAAATTTAAACCTCACAGCATCCCGTTTTTCTGTTCAAACGACTGTTTTGGGGGGTATCTACAGGTTCTGCATGAGCACAATTAAGTATTCAGGAGTTCCCATTCTTCACAATGTTATCCCTATTTTGTCATAATACACACAGTCCAATGTCTTTGCATAAGCAATAAAAAACACAAGTAAGTATGTTCCTCAAATTCGCTCTGCTTTCAGCTGTAATTCGTCTGCCATTAACAATGATATCCTTCATTCAATGTCCTCTTCTAAATCTGGCTTGAATTTCTGGCAGTTATCTATCAATATACTGCTGCAATCACATTTTTTTTTTTTTAATTATCACAGCAAAAGTTAACTTGTAGGTGATTCAGACTCATAGTGTACCTTAAGAACAGAGTAGAACTGCTCCACAAGGTTTCCATGACTGTATAACTTTACAGCAATATACTGTGTCATCTTCTCCTACAGGTAGGCTTGTGTGTTCAAATCTCCAACCTTCAGGTTAGGAAATAAGCACTGTGTTGTCCACTGTGGCACCAGGGCATCCAGGTAATCATTATGACTTTTAAATCTGGGTAACAAGAGATTTGAAACATGAGAGGGCTCCCATGTCAGGGGGATTCTTCACTGCTGGCTTTGAAGATGAGGGGACTTTTTGGCAATGAATGTGAGCAACTTCTAGGAGATTAAATTAACTCCCACTTGACAGCCAAAAGGAAGCAAAGAACTCATTGCTACCATTGCCAAAAACTTGAATGAGATAGGAAGCAGATTCTTACCCAGATACCCAAGATAAAATTACAGCTTAGCCAATATCTTGATTTTAGCCATCAGAACACTGAGCAGAAGAACAAGCCACATCATACCTGGTCTTCTGACCTACAGAACTGTGAGTTGATGCATCATTGTTTTTTGTAAGTCAGTAAATTACTGAAGACCATTCACAAGCAGCTGCAGCAGTATATTGACAGGGCACTGCCAGAAATTCAAGCTGGATTCAGAAGAGGACGTGGAACCAGGGATACGTTGCTAGTGTCAAATGCATCTTGGCTGACAGCACAGAGTATCACAGATGTTTATCTATGTTTTATTGACTATGCAAAGGCATTCAACAGTGTGGATGATAACAAATTTTGAATAATATTGTGGTGAATGGGTATTCCAGAACACATAATTATGCTCATGAAGAATCTACAATCATTCTAATAGATCCAGGGAACACTGTATGTTTTAAAGTGAGGAAAACTATGTGCCAGGGTTGTATCATTTCATAATATCTATTCGCTATGTATACCAAGCAAATAATCTGAGAAGCTGAAATATACAAAGAAGAATTGGGCGTCAGAAATGGAGGAAGACTCATTACCAGCCTGTGTCGTGCAGATGATGCAAACTTCCTTGCTGAATGTGAAGAGGACTTGAAACACATACTGATAACGATCAAAGACCATAGCCTTCAGTCTGGATTCTACCTCATCGTCAAGAAAACAAGAATTCCTATGAATGGACCAGTAAACATCATGATAAATAGAGAAAACATAGAGACTGTCAAAAATTTCATTTCACTTTGTTGTACAATCAACACCCAAGGAAGCAGCAGTCAAGAAATAAAAATAAAATAAAGTAAAAAAGCATTTCATTGGGAGAATCTGCTGCAAATGACTTCTTTAAAGTGTTGAAAGTAAAGATGTCATTTTGAAGACTAAGGTGTGCCTGACCCAAGCCATGGTGTTTTCAACTGCATCATTTCCACGCAAAAACTGAACAATGATTAAGGAAGACAGAAAAATTGATGCCTTTGAATTCTGGTGTTGGAAGAGAACACTGAATATAACATGGACTGCCAAAAGAACAAATAGATCTGTCCTAGAGGAAGTACAACCTGAGTTCTCCTTAGAAGCGAGAATGGTGAAATAACGCCTCACATACTTTGGACATGTTGTCAGGAGGGATCAGTCCTTGGAGAAGGACATAAAGCTTGGTAAAGCTGAGGGGCAGCAAAAACGAAAACAAAAAAGAACAAGACCCTCAAGGAGATAGACTGATTTAACAGCGCAACAATGTGTTTAAACATAACAATGATTGTGGGTGTAGTGCAAGACTGGACAGTTTTCATTCTGTCGTACCTGGAGTGACTACGAGTTGGAATTGACTCCATGGCATCTAACAACAGCAGTAAATTTATGGTAATTGGTCCTGTTAGCAATGGAAAACAAATACATCCCTATAGAGAGAGAAACAGATTTCCTTTGCAAGTGCAAATAAAAGTTTTACAAGGCTCAAGTGAATTAAGTTTGCCTGAACACAATTGTTGAGACTTAATAATTGTAATGAAAAAAAATAAGCTTACTAAATTATTTTATTACAAACGTTCTCTGTGTTAACTCTAGAGAACAAGTTACTGTTAAGGACAAGGAAGAAAGTTTTCAAACAGTATTTTTCAAATACATATTGAATATTTGGCAAGGATATTGCCAGGCATGCTTCAGCACAAAACACATGCTGACTTCTTTGTATATGCCAGAGTGATAATCCAGACTTACAAATCTCAAGAGTTTGTTTCCTTCAACGTTCCTTGACCTTCATCTTTTTGGTTTCATGGGCTTGTTTGAACTTTGCTACTTCACGTGGCAATCACAAAGAGAGAAAACAAATGCAACCCCCACTGTGTCTGAAGATCAGATCTGTGCTGTTTTTCTTTGCCCTTCTATAAAAGAGGTGAATCTGCAATTCATACATTGTCATTTAGGAAAACTGCAGGCAGAAGAACCAAGCAGAGAAGGGCCAAGGTGAAGAGGAACTTCTGCTTTTCTTCAGCAGTGTGACAGCTGCTGCACTAGCTTCTCTGCGATTCCCAGAACATCTTAGTTTCTCCTCCTAATGTTTTTTGAAGCTATACTGAGCATCTCTAGTATATTTGAGTCCCCAGTATTATTGGCTCATGTGGCTTTACTATCATAATAAACTTGTGAATCATACAAACGAACTCAGTAGGGCTCCTATCATCAATTCATTTTCATAACCTCTTTTGTTGTCACAAATGTGATCCAAAAGGGTGCCAAGTCAGTAGTTCCTTGCTGCTTATTAATATAGCACATTACAGAGATCCATTAAAAATTTCAACAGATGTAATATAATGAAACACTCTACTTGTAATCACAATTATGCTGTTAATAATAATTGGGCCTCTGCGCCTATATTTCATTTTGTTCCAGAGACAATTGAATCTTTTCAAAAGTAGCTAACTCCTCAGCAGGTGTTCTGCATAAGAAGCCAGTAAAATGAAGAGAGAATGAAACTGCAGATATACCACCAGCAACAAGTATGCAACTGGAAAGGAGAAAATATCAAGATCCAGGGATGGAATTGTTCTTAAAGACAAAGCCATGCCATAAAATCAAAGTCAGAAGTTCAAGGGCAATGGATGTTGTTGTTGTTAGGGGCTGTCGAGTCAGTTCTGAATCATAGCAACTCTGTTAGCAACATAATGAAACACTGCCAGGTCCTGTGCCATGCCCACAATTATTCTATGCTTAGGCTCATTGTTTCAGCCGCTGTGTCAATCCATCTTGCTGGGAGTTCTCCTCTTTTTGACTGAACCTGTCTTTTACCAACCATGATGTCCTCCAGGGTTTGAGCTCTCCTGGTAATACGTTCAAAGTATCTAAGACATGATTTTACCAGTCCTTACTTCTGTGGAACACTCTGGTTGTACTTCCTCTGGGACAGATCTACCGATTCTTCCAAAAGTCACTGGTATATTCAGTATGCTTCTCCAGCACCACAATTCAAAGACATCAGTTCTTCTGTCTTCCTTATTTGTTGTCTAGCTTTCTCATGCATATGATGTGACTGAAAATGCACCTTAGTCTTCAAGGACAATGTAGAAGTATACCAGTAAGAAATAGTAAAAATATATCTTGAAGTGATTGTCATGGTTTAGTCCTGTTAAATTAATATGCAAAATTATATTTCTAGTGTATGTAAGTTATTCATAAACAACTTATGCCATCGAATTCTATCAATAAAAGTTTAGTAGAGGCAGGCACTCTAAATAGCCATTCTAAGGATTATATTAATCTATATTCCATTATACCATTTTTGCCTCTGCTACAACATATATATCCTATATCACACATAATTGCAACATAGAAATTATATACCAAATGGTATGATGGGGTATTTGATATCAAATAATCAAATCTCTTATCCAAATTCAAAGTATACATTTCAGGTTCATTGATTCAAAATTTCTCTGTAATGCAAAGGTTTTTTTCTCACAATCAAATGTGTGCTTTTAAAAGAGGCTCACTAAACAGTGCATGTGAGAGCTGGGCAGTGAATAAGGAAGACAAAAGAAAAATTGATGCCTTTGAACTGTGGTGTTGAAGAAGAATACTGATGTGCCACAGACTGCCAAAAGAACAAACAGATTTGTTCTAGAAATACAACCAGAATGCTCTTTGGAAGCAAAGATAGACTGCCACTCATATACTTAGGACATGTTGTCAGGAGGGACTAATCCTTGGAAAAGGACATCATGCTTGCTGGAGTGAAGGATCAATGAAAAAGAGGAAGACCTTCAACAACACAGACTGACACAGTGACCGCAATGATGCGATTAAGCATAAAAAGACGGTGGGCATGGCACGGGACTGGGCAATGTTTCATACTGTTGTGCGTAGGGTCCTTACGAGTTGGAATCATCTCAGTGGCACCTAACAACAACAACAGACAGTGCTACAACCTCCATACACTCTTTTTATTATTATTATTTACAATTAAAGTCAGTAACTAAATGTGCTTGCATTTTAAATTGGTGGTGAAACAGTAATAAATAAGAGAAATATACTTATGTCTACAATTAAACAAAGACGCATTTGACAGGAACTGGTTTCTTTCAATTGTAAAACCTAAGTAAATGGTAGGTAGTTGGTACAGAGTGTTGATCAGCCTGATGTTCTTCCTGCTTACAGGGAACTCGCAGTCTAGAACAAAGGCAGGCAAATAAATATATAGTCACGTTGTAATAATGGCTATGTTTAAAATAAAAGTAGAATTCAGTCAGAGATTAGCCTAAGGGGTGGAGTTTAGGATGGAGGATGTGTGATGATGTTTTAATCACATTGCCTTGGATAAGGTAGGTTAAGGCCAGATGGAGATCAAGAGAGTGAGATCATGAAAGTGTTAAAAGTTTTGTTATTGTCACAGGGAACAGAGGAGAACACAGCGTCCCACAGTGCAGAGTCACTCAGGGAGCTGCACGCACAGACAGGATAACCACCAGCCGCAACCGTAGCGAGGGCTCAAGTGCAGCAAGCAGGATGGGGTCAGCTGTTAGAGTTCATGAATTTCCCAGGAATTGGTCTTTTGAACAATTTTACAGGCTTGTTGGTAAAGGGGCTATCACTAGTTATTTGGTACGTGTTCCGAGATATTTCGGATGGGTACGTATTGGCCAGGAGTGAGGGGTCCAGCTAAAGGGAGTGACTGGTGAATAAATTTATGCCCTAAATATATGAAATGAAAGGACTTAGAAAGCAACCATGCTATAATAAACTCTCTTTTGCAAACATTCTTAGTAAAATATAAGTAAATCATGATATCTTGTATATTAATAGAAGAGGGCACAGTTTGCTCAGTAAATTTCTAGAAACTAATAAAAGAAAGAAAATTTAATTTTTGTTTACAAAATACAAAGATTTTGAAATCCAAATATAGATGATTTATATCTAAAAATATCCCTGACAGTGATAGTCAATGAGAAATCTTCTCACATCTTCAAATGAAAAGCCTGTCTTGGGTGGTGGGGTGAGGGAAGGAAAACAGAATAGAAACAACTACCACACTTCCTCAGTAGTTACGCTAAGGCACTCTACCCAGGCAGAGGCAAATGTTTCTTGAGAAGCAATTTTTGGCTTGTTGCAGCTGTTGTTTTAAACGACTCCTGAATCTCAGGATAGAATTAAGTTCATGTTCTGTTTAATTACGTACCTGAATCCATTATATGTGCAAATAAGCGGTCCAGTGACAAGAAAAGGTCAGGAAAAAATATGAATAGAATTATTATTTTTAGTAGAGTTCTCCATATTGTGCTGAAAAATGTAATCAGTAATCCCTAATGGAGCAGCCTGGTCCAAACCTGTCTGGTAACTGTACACAACAATGATCTGAAGACCAGGAAGGAGACTTGCCATGGTAACTGGCAGTGGGACACCTTAGAGACAAGCACGCCTTGTGCTCTCGGAGGGCCTGGGTTTGAACGCTGACTCAGCCTTCAGTTCTAAGCTCTCTGAGCCTCATTTACCCGGCTAAAAAATACCTTAATGAAAGTGAACACAGTAATTGCGATGACCACACGTGATGACACACATAAAGTCTCAGTACAATGTCTCAAATGTAAGAGGCACCTAACATGCCCTATTTTTCCTTATTTGTTTTAAAAATAAAATGAAGCTTATTTAATGTAGCACCCCTCCCCACAAAATTTGACTCAGACATTTTTACAGAAAAAAACTGTTAGCAAAGTGACTAACATAATGAGAAGGATAAGTGGCAGGAAGTTATTTTATTTTTCTTTGGCTCCAATGACTAGGAAAGTATTTTAGGTGTTAAAAATATACTCCGTCAAATGCCCAGTGGTAATCTCACCAATTTCTGAGAAGTAGCTCTGAGGACAAGGACTGATATATTCAATAAGAAAAAGTCTGGTAAAAAGACATGGAGGCTGGGGAGATGTGGAGACTAGAGCCACCGGGAAGGAGAAAACACATATAAAAACATAACAGTGCCAAATTAGCCTCTTTATTATAAAGCACCTTCTTCATTTCAGATAAAATTGTATGTCAGCTTTTCAGCCTGGGAGTGAGTGCATTTAAAAATCTACCTTTCGCCTTTTTTTTCCTCTGGAAGCATTTTAACACAATTCATTAATTTTAGACATGTGAGCAATTCATATATTTACTTATTAACCATGTGAAATAAAGGGACATAGAAAAAGAACCATGTTATATCGAAATTTCTTCTATGGGCATAGTCAAAAATCTTGGATCATTTAACTCTAGCTCTCAGCAGCTAAAGGCTTTGGTCTTAAGTGCTGAACTGCAAACTTTTCCATCTTTCTTTTATAATCTAGAATGTCCAATAGTAGATTTTCAAGTTGGTCTTACGTTATGTTTTCAGGTTTTATTTGTACAAAACATAAGAACACTGTGATCAATGATAAATACAATTTCTGTTTCTCAGCACGCTTTTCTGAGATAGTAGCAATTTGGAAAATGCACAATATAGTAGTGTATACAAGCATTTTTTCAACCAGTTATACAACACTGGAATCAGTCGTGTGTCTAAGCCAAGAAATTTGAAAGATGGCTATCTGGACAGCCTGCTTGAACAGATTCATATTTGCAGACTGTCTTAGTTATCTAATACTGATACAACAGAAACACCACAAGTGAATGGCTTTAAAAAAGATAAGTTTGCTTTTTCACAGTCTAGGAGGCCAGAAGTCCAAATCCATGGTGCCAGCCCAGGCGAAGTCTCTGTCTCTCTCTCTCTGTGGGCTCTGAAGGAATGTTTTTGTCAGCAATCTTCCCCTAGTCCAAGAGTTTCTCATTGTAGAGTTCCATGGATCCAGAAGCTGTCTCCTCTTCTGATTCTTTATCTTGATGGCATGAGTTTTCCTTGTCTCTGAGCTCAGTTCACCCAAGACTGGCTCAAGATACAGCCTAATATAGTAGCACGTGCCTCATCTCATTAACATAACTGCCTCTAATCCTGTCTCATCAACATTGTAAGATTTACAACATGAAGGAAAATCACATTAGATAACAAAACAGTGGATAATATCACAATACTGGAAATCTTGGCCTCACCAAGTTGACATACATTTTTGAGGGACATATTCCAAAGAAACGTGGTCCAACAGAATGCAGAAATTATTGAAAAACATCGTTAAAATCACTAGTAAAATTTTGTTGAAGGTAAATCAAAAACAGTTACAGCAGTACATAAGAATTTCAAGGCAGAAACAAGCAAACAAACAAACAAAAAAAACAAACCCACTGTCGTTGAGTTGATTCCAACTCAGAGCAACCCTGTAGGACAGAGTAGAACTGCTCCATAGAGTTTCCTGGTGAATTTGAACTGCCAAACTTTTTGTTAGCAGATGTAGCACTTAACTACTACATCAATAGTGTTTGCAGACACAGAACAGAACACGAAATGAGTGGTATCAATGCCAATGTCAGAGGCACCTTCTCTGAAAGCAGAGAATACTAGAAAGGTGTTTACCTGTACTTTGTTGACTACACCCACATTCAGTTATGTGGGTTATAACAAATTATAGATGTCATGGATTGAATTATGTACCTCACAGAAAGTGTGCATCACTTCGGCTGGATCATGGTTCCCAGTATTGTGTTGTTGTTTTCTATTTTGTGATTGCAATTCTCCAATATGTTGTAAATCCTAATCTCTGCCAGTGCTTAATGGGGCAAGATTGGTTTATGTTAAAAAGGATTAGGGTGTGGCTGTAACACTCTTATTGAGGTTGCATCCTTGATCCAATGTAAAGGAAGTTTCCCTGGGTTGAGCCCTGTACCAACATTTTTCTTACAAGAAATAAAAGGAAAAGGAAGACGAGAACCTCATACCACTAAGAAAGCAGAGCATGTCCTTTAGACCTAAGGTTCCTTCCTGAGATATTCCCAGATCAAGGGAAGACTGATGACAAGGACCCTCCTCCAGAGGGAAAAAGACTTTTCTGAACCAGATGCCTGAATTTCTTCATGTGGCCTGTCGGATTGTGAGAGAATAAACTTCTCTTTGTTAAAGCCGTTGTATTTCTGTTGTATTGTTGTATTTCTGTTACAGCAGTACTAGATGACTAAAACAACGGATAACACTGGGAAGAATGAGGATAACACTGGGGAACCTATACAAAGACAAAGAGGCAGTTATTCCAACAGAACAGGAGGATAATGATTGATTTAAAATCAGGAGTAGTGTATGTCACGCTTGTATCCTTTCACCATCCTTAATCAATCTGTATGCTGAGTAAATAATCTTAGACTACATTAAGAACATGGCAGGATTGGAGGAAGACACATTAACAACTGGCCACATATAGGTGACACAACATTGCTTGCTGAAAGTGAAGAGGAATTGCAGCAATTTCTGATGCTGATTGAAGAATATAGCTTGTGGTATGGATTACACGAAATCGTAAAGAAAACAAAAATCCTCATGGCAGGACCAGTTAGCAACATCCTGGTACATGGAGAATATATTGAAATTGTCGAGAATTTCTTGTTACTTGTATCTGAAATCAACACTCACAGAAGCAGCAGCCAAGAAGTCAAAGAACATGTTGCACTGGGCAAATTTTCTGCAAAAGACTTCTTTAAAATATGAGAAAACAAAGGTGCCACTTGGTCACAATGGTGTACCTGACCCAAGCCACGGTATTTTCAATCATTTAATTTGCATGTGAAATCAGGACATTGAATAAGGAAAACCTAAAAAAGAATTGAAGCCTTTGAATTATGCTGTTGACAAAGAATACTGAATAAACTTTGGACTTCTGGAAGAATGAGCATGTCTTTTTTGGAAGAAGAACAGCTAGAATGCTCCTTAGAAGCAAGGATGTAGAAATTTATTCTCACATATGTTGGACATGTCATCTGGACAGTCCAGCCACTGGAGAACAGTATTATACTTCGTAAAGTCAAGGGTCAGTGAAAAAGAGGAAGACCACTGCAGAGATAGATTGACACAGTGGCTGTAGCAATGGACTCAAACACAGCCATCGTTGTGGGGATGGCACGGGACAGGACAGCATTTCTTTCTGTTGTACATAGGGTGGCTGTGAGTCAGAACCGACTTGACAGCACCTAGCAACACTAACACAAACCTTTGTCTATCAGGGCATATTACTTTTGTCATTTTATTATCTATTTAGAAGATTCAAATAGGTGTTGTGTAACATTCGGAGGAAAATGTAGCTTAAATTTCAGGGTTTTGGGGGGCAGGCAAACTGAGTAAGAAAGATAGTTAAGACTTTAATGATAGATCTGAAAGATTAGTTAATTGTAATGTTTGTATTTGTATTAAACTTGCACGTAAAGAACCTATAGAAAAAGTCTCTAAAGAAATTCTTTCATCATGAATAGAATCCAGCCATTGGTGCAATATTTTCAAATTTTCTGCTAAATACTCGTTGAAATACAATCAAGTCAAGAGATTGCATGCAGAACAACAAGAAGTCTCAATCTACTATCAGAACATTTTTCACAAAGTACAAAGCTTATAAGACTATGCAAAATAATGCCAATTGTGGTAAGTTAGTAAAAAGATATTTTGCCCACCCCTTCTTCTTAGTCTCTATTTGAGGTAGTGCATGGTCTTATTGCTACCTGAAATCCCACTCAGAAATTGTTGTTTCCGAAAGATACTTTGATAGTAGGGAAATGATAGAAGCATGTTGTGTTTTTTCATTGGCAGACCAAGTAAGAGCTTTTGAAGTTTCTAATATTATGATTTCCCATATGCTCTACTCATACCAGAATCAGAGGAGAAGAAAAAAAAAAAAAAGGGCAGATGGAGAGAATCACAATTTATCAGAGCATTACGGCTAAGCCAAGCCTTTCAGATAGTAGAATTCAAGCCATATGCTAACTCACACTGTCCTACTGTCCAAGTTTGGATCAGAGACAGGGTTTCAAACAGCACCTGAGAGCCTGAGATTTGAGCCAAATGAACATCAAACATTCACTTCATAAGTGTGATATTTTGACGGACAACACTGAATTCAAGGATCAGTGTATCAGAAATAATCCAAGACTGAAAGTTGGGTCCCCAAACTTTGCTTAGTTTCATAGCATCATGCTAGCAGTCATCAAAGTCTCTGCTGTACTGTCACTTTCTCATAGAGCCCTGCTTTCCGGGAGGTCTGGAGACAACAGGTTGCTTGGCAAGTGAAGTATGGGCATTCAGGGACTGATAAGGGGGCAGGGGAATATATGTGTGTCTGTGTATCTTTTAAAAAAACTTTTCAATTATTGGAAGATATATTGCAATATCATCTTAAATTTCTTATAAGCAGTATTACTTTTTCAGTACCAGACTGAAGATTCACCTTAAATATCTCCCCCTAAATTTTACCAAACTGAATTTTAAAATTCTCCTGTAATATTATTAATTATTAATTTCTTAACAAAAATGCTTTTTAACAAATTTAAATTGTCTTTTAATGATTCACATTAGTTAACAAAATATCATGTCAACTCACTGCATAAAATCAAAATGTTTATACTACTGATTAGCCAAGCCAAAGCCAAGTGCTGTCGAATCGAATCCGACTCACGGCGACCCTAGGGACCAGGGTAGAACTGACCACCAGACTATTCAAGGAGCACCTGGTGAGTTTGAACTGCCGACCCTGTGGTTAGCAGGGGTAGCAGGTAACCCACTACTGATGCCTAAACTGCCATGTTCTCCCCAACGAATTATTGAAGTCATTGCTTTTTGATACTGGAAAGATTTTACAAGTCAAATGTCTGCTTTTCCTAAGAAATTATGAGAATTACACATTTAAATCCAAATATTTCAAAAAAGAAAATTATGCAAAATGCAATTTTCGGAAAACTTCAAAGACAAATAGATTAAGCAAAAAAATTGATTTTGAACAACTCCTGTAAGATCGTAGTAGAATTGTTTTCATGTTATTTCAGTTACACCTTTAAACAATCAACTGGTAATCTCAAGAGAATCTTTAATAACATAGGAGAACAGTACAAAATACAAAATAAACTATTCTTCACAAGTTAAAATGTTATGTTTTTAAGTTCATTTATTTTTAAGCCATTCTGTAGTAACTATTAAATGGATTTAAAAGACATCCACATGTAGGTACAAAATTATGTTCACAATTACATTCCATATCACAGATTTTACAAGACACAGGAAGGGAAAATAGGTTTGCTGTAAAGTTTAGTTTATGCCAAATCATGTGTGGTCATTTATTTTTATAATGAGTAAAGGTAAAAACAAACTTCAAAATAAAAAACAATGTATTTTATACCTGTTTTGTGGTAATAGAGCAAATTTATCAATGAGTCTTAGAACTAGAAATAATAAAAAAAATCTACAATTTGTTCCTTCTAAAACAGAAGCAGTAAATCACACAAACACATAATTTGTTCTGTTATATATTATAAAGGTTATGTTTATACTACGAGCAGTGAATGAGATTAATGAGTTTTCTCAGCACTGTAAACCTTCTCCACGGAAACAGAAGCTAAATTGCAATAAATCACGGTTTTATGTTCACTTATTTATGTGAAGGGGAAGATTTAGAGTTTCTCAGTAGAGAAAACTATCCCAAAGTAAAAGAGAAAATTATGGCTTCCGTAATATAAAGGTAGATAAACAGGGGCAAGCTTTGAATTGCGCATTCAGTACACTTTAATAATGTCAGTAATTTATTAAAAGTAATTATCACAGCACAGTTTCTTACTCCTACTTTACCACAAGTGACAAAAATGCTGGTTCAATATGCTAGTTACTTTCGCATCAATATGTATCAAGACCAATTAAATTAGAGCTGTCATTTTTCTACATTTTCCTTAAAACTAAATACTACTTTTCCTTCCAAAAATGTGTCAGCAGGAGTACAGGTGATAGATGAAATTCATCCGCTATAAAATATGCATCCCTTTAAAGAGAAATGTTATCATTTTTGTCTATAACTCAATCTTAGTTCACTTCTTAACAATAAAGACTTTTTCTTTGTTTCTAAAGAAACCAAACTGCTCACATTCTTTAGTTATCTGGTAAGAGTGTAATCTATGAAACTTATTTGTGTCTACAAATATTTTTAACATCAATTTTGTGAATGAGCAGATCTTGAGGAAACTCTGATATCATTTGACTAGTCTCTGTCACCAATTTATGACATATTTCTGGAAAAATTAACTAAAGACAAACAAAGAAATAGTTACAGCAGTAGAAACCTAAATGCCAATATTTTAGTAAATCCCAATTTACCCATACCTCTAAGTGAAAAATTCACTATCTGAAACAGCCTAGTGGCTTTTGTAGTTAAAGTTTTCAAAAGAAAGAAAAAACAAACAAAAAACTGATATATCTTGCTTCTTGAGAATGTCATTCATTATGGTTCAACCACCATGCAATGCTAAGAAAAGAGGAAAGCAGGTTATTTCTTGAAAAAACGGGAATATCATTTTTAGATCAAAGTTCGAAAAGTAAAAAAATTCTCATAACAGAATCAAGAAAATGATTCTAATATCTACAAAATAACACTACAAGAACAAAAATAAACTTTAACAAAATATTTCAAGGACAAAAATGTCATGTTCTAGACATTTCAAAGGGGTTGCCTTTTTCATCTTTCTTCAGAGGAAGATTAGACAAATTAGAGAACAATTCATAAATTTTCTACGCACCAAAGTGAATAAAATGCCTTTGCTAAATTTATACAGCCTCAGTTAATTACCCCCAGAATACAGACTTTATGAAAGAAAAACCACAGGTTACTCAGATTTCAGAGACATATAACTTGTCTAACACAGAATTTATTCTTTTTGAGAAATTTGTGTTCGCTAACGAATGGACACTCACTTCTGTATTGTTAAAATATGTTAATTTCTGACCAGCTTAAATATTTTCAAATAACAGAGATGATCAAAAATCTCTGGAGAAAGAGTTCTGATGGCAAATGATAAAGCTCTCAGCAGCTAATGAAAGGCTGATGGCTTAAGTCCAACAGCCACTCTTTGGGAAAAGAGGCCTGGTGATCTATTCCCATAAATGTTACAACATAGGAAACCCTATGTGGCCATTCTGCTCTTGCCTGTAGGTTCACTGTCAGTCTGCATTGAGTTGAAGGCACACAACAACAATAGACTCAAGAAAGACAGAAGTACAAAAATTAATAACGTATGATATTTTCTCTAGATGGGGGAACAAACTGCAGGTGGAGATACGATTAATACAATATGTCACAGGTTGAACTCTATCACCCCCAGCCCCAATTGTGTCCAACTGGTTGGGCTGTGATTCTCTGTATCGTGTGCTTGCTCTCCATTTTGTGATTGATACAATTTTACTACTTGTTATAAACCCTAAAATCTGCCTATGGTTAATGAGGGGTGATTGGGTTACATTACAGAGGATTAGGGTAGGATGGAGAACTCCTACTGAGATTTCATCACTGATCCAATATAAGGGGAGTTTCCCTGGGGTGTGATCTGCAACACCTTTTATCTTAAAAAAAGAGAAAGAGAAGTGAACAGAAAGTGAAGGGAACTCACATCGCCAAGAAAGCAGCACAAGGAGCAGAAAGTGTTCTTTGAACCAAGAGTTCTTTCGTGGGGAAACCTCCCAGACCAATCAATGAAAGGCAGATGAGGAAGACTTTCCTCCAGAGCAGACAGAGAAAGCATTCCCCTGGAGCTGACACCTTGAGCTGGACGTCTAGCCTGTTAGACTGTGAGAACATAAGTTTGTCTTTGCTCAAGACATCAACTGTGGTATTTCTGGTAAAGCAGAACTAGATAACAAAGACACAGATGTAAGAAAGATGTTTATTTTCTAAAATCAATACACAAATTTTTAAACAAAATGCAAATTCAGGATAAACAGCATACTTTAATTCATATTGATGTCTAGGCTTCAATTAAAAAGCAAATTGACAAAAGGTAATTTTTAAATTTAGTTCAATAGAAAAAAAATTTTGTAGCAAATTGTAAAAGTTCAAACCTGAAAAACAGAGTGACCAATCAATGCAAGTGTTCTTGCCTTATTATGTCATGCTACGTAAACTTCAAAAATGAGTACTTTGATGTTAGCCCTTTCTTGAGACTAAGTCATTGAACTAAGCCAATTGTTTTTAGATGCACTTAAAATCTTCTAACTTCCAAGAAAGCTATAATGATAGGTGAGAAAAATTTAGAACATATGTGTATCTGTAGGGGCCCTGGAATAGTGATGTTCAAGCTCTCGGCTGCAAAGGGAAAGATCAGCAGTGAGAACCCACTAGCGATGCTGTGGTAGAAACATGTGATGGTCTGCTTGGTCAAGATTACAGCCTTGGAAATTCTAGTGTAGTTCTACTTTGGCCTGTAGGGTTGCTATGTGTCAGAATGGACTCGATGGCAACAGGTGGGTGTACATACATGTATGAAGACCACCAATAAGTTCACAAACTCATCCTAAAAAGTGTGCTACATACCTCGTTGCTGAGTATCACTAAGGTCACCTTTGAAGTACTGCCTTTGGGAAGCTACGTACTGACCTCAGTGCCTAGTCCACTCTTCAAAGCAATTTTGGAACTCTTTTTCTGGAATGGTCATCAGAGCTGTCGCCATGTTACCCTTGATGTCCTTAATGTCATCAAAATGTCTTCCTTTCAATATTTTCTTTATCACTGGGTAAAGAAAAATGTCATTGGGGGTCAGATAAGATAAGTAGGTGGGATGTTCCAATACTGTCATTTCTTTACTAGCTATAAACTCGCTCACAGATAACTATACAATTAAGATTGGTAACTTGCCACTGTGGTTGTTGTCCCATTTGGGAGTGAATTGTTTGCTATTTTAATGAAGAGGGATTGGGCCACGTTAACGAGGGTTAGGTTATGGTTGTCACAGTAATGATGCAGAACTAGGGTGGGAAGAATTTGGAATCATATTCTTGACTGTCTCACAAGAGATAAAATTGGAGAGAAGCAAACAGAAAGAATGTGGCCTACTATCACTAACAAAGAAAAGCTAGAGTAAAGCACATTCTTTGGACTGAGGGTCCCTGTACTGAGAACTTCTTAGTCCTGCAGGAAGAGTGATGCCACGAAAGAAGGTGATCTCCAAGGAACATCAAGCCCACAGGTATTGAAAGGATAGAAGAACATTTCCTCAGAGCCAACAGAGAGCACTGCCCCCTGTATCTGGTGCCCTGAACTGGAACTCATGAACTCATGGCTTCATAAACTATGAGAGAGTAAACTTGTATGTTGAGGCTATTTCATTTGTGGTATTTCTGTTGTAATAACACTAGATAACTAAGACACCTAGGATTTAATTGTTGATGAATATTTGGCTTGTTACTGTCTTGGAGTTATTACAAACTAGGCTAATATGAACATTCAAGCACAGAGTAGTAGTATATTATATGAAAACACCATATTTTGGTCATTCATCTATTGACGAGCATTTGATATTTCTACCTTTTAGCTATTACAAATTAAGAACTACCATGAACATTTTTATGGACACAGGATTCTACTCCTTTTGGGTAAATACCTAAAAATGGCATAGCAAGTTCCTATGTTGGGTGTACAGTTAATGTCTTAATGATACTGCCTTTTAATGATTGGACTATGTCCGCCAGATCTGACTCGATGGCACTTGGCTTGGATGTCCCCCCAAATTGTGTGTCAACTTGATTGGACCATTATTCCCAGTACTGTGTGGCTGGGAATATCCCATTTTGTAATCTGGCATAATTATCCCAATTGTTGTAAAGCCTAACCTCTATGACATGAATGGAGCCCTGGTGGCATAGTGATTAAGAGCTTGGCTCTCAGCCAGAAAAGATCACAGTAGTTTGAATTCATCATCCATTCATTGGAAAACCTGTAAGGCAGTTCTACAGTGCTTCTGTGATTCAGAATCAACTCAACAGTGATGGTTTCGACTTCTTTCATTTATTTTTAATTCACTTATTTTTTTTTTTGCTTTTTTACTGTGATGTTAATGAGGTAGGATTAGAGGCAGTTATGTTAAAGAGGCAGGCAGGACACAATCTACAAGAGTAGGTTGTGTTTTGAGTCAAACTCTTTGGAGTACAAAAGAGAAAGTGAGCAGAGAAGAGCAGAACTTCCTTACAACCAAGAAAGACCCAAGAGCAGGGTGTAGCCTTTGGATTTGGGGTCGGCATGCTGAGAAATTTCTAGTCCCAAGGAAAGATTAATATCAAGACCCATGGTAATCCCCAAGGAATACAGGGCCCACAGATGTTGAAAGAAGACAATGAGCTTCCCCAAGAGCCCACAAAGGGAATGTTTTGCCCTACAGTGGGCATGCTGAATTTGAATTTGTAATCTTCTAAACTGTGATAAAACCCATTTCTATTTGTCAAAGCCATCAACTTGTGGTCTTTCTGTTACAGCAGCACTAGATGACTAATATACTGCTAAATTGTTTTCCAAAGTGGTTATAACATTTTATGCTCCCACGAGCAGTGTATGACAATTACAATTCCTTTACATCTTAAACAACTTGGTCTTAGTCTTTTTAGTTATACTAACTCGTAGTATTTCATTGTGGTTTTGATCCAAGGTTCCCTAGTAGCAAAATATATTTACAGAATCTTTTCATGTGTGTATTTATGAGCTATATCATCTGTTGTACTCAAGTGTCTGTTTAAATCTTTTGCCCATTTTTTATTTTTATTTTTTCTCTTGAGTTTTAACAGTTCCTTATATATTCTGGGTACAAGTGCCTTTATTATATATTAATGTGTGTGATTTGTATATTTTATTCCCAGTCTGGGGCTTTCCTTTTCATTCTCTTGAAAGCATCCTCTGTGTAGCTGGAATTCTTAACTTAGAAAAAGCAAAATTTAGCACTTTTGTTCTTTAAAATGTCATTTTTGGGTTGCATATCTAAGAAAAGTTTGCTTGATCCAAGATAAAAAATATCTTATCATATGTTTTCTTCTAAAGATTTTATATGTTTAGGTTTTAAATTTAAGTCTACAATTCATTTTGAGTTAATTTTTTTATATTGTGTAAGATATTGATGAAATTTCATGTTTGCATATTGTTATCCAATTATTTCAGCACTGTTCATTGTGAAAACATTTTCTCTGACATATTGCCATTAAACTGTTGTGAAAAATCAGTAGATCACATATGTATAGGGTAGCTGTATACTGCCTATTCTGTTCCACTGATTCACTTGTCTCTCTTAAGTGTGAAACCACGGTCTCCTGACTACAACAACCTTATAGTAAGATGTAAGTATGGAGACTATATCAATTGTGTCTCATTGTTTTCAGATTTCATGGAAATTAAACAATTTGGGTCTTCAAAACACACCACTAATAAATAGGCAAAACATAAACAAGGTGAAAATATTAACAATTGACTTGTAATGAAAAATATCTAAAACATATCAAACTCAAATGGCTCAATTAAAAAAAAAAAAAGTTAGATTACTGAAGGGGCAATTCCCAAAGCACACGAAAGGGTGTTGAAGATACTTTTTTATCGGAAAGAAGCAAAATGATACAACAATAACACACCTTATCATGGGCTATAAATAAAACCACCACAAATACTGTAATGCATTGGTAGCATGTGCATAAACTACAAAGTTACCATGTTGTTTGGCAGTCATATGAGGATGTGATCCCCTCCGTGAAAAGATTTGATCACCTTCATGATGGAATCCGCTGTGAACAGCCATTCATGTGATAGGGAGTTTCTATAGGAGGGTATGGCCTGCATCTAATATGGATTGACTCTCTGGCAAGGCTCATGGGCTTTTGCTTATTCTGGGTCCTGCAGCTGGTTCCATGTTCATCTGAATTCCTGTTCTTAGAACTGAGTTAGGAACTTACCTGCTAGGTTGCCTGGTGATCATGATATTATGCATTCTCCACAGCCTTTAGGTAAGAGCTCTTCTCTCTGATCTGCTTGTCTTGAGTTTGCCAACACCTGTGGCTACACAGGAAACCGGGGTTGTGTAGTGGTAAAGTGCAATGGCTGCTAACCACAAGATTGGAAGTTTGATCCATCAGGAGCTTGCTGTAAATTCTAAGGGGCAGTTCTACTTTATCCTAGAAGGTCACTGTGAGTCAGAGTCAACGTGAAAGTAGTGGGTTTGCTTTGCTTCATTTTGGTTTGGGGGGCTGCATCAATCCGGAGCAGCCTTAAGCCTGAGCCATGGGTTTGGAATATTACAGCCTTGACAACTGCATCAGGCATTTCTTCAC
The DNA here is from genome assembly GCA_028571685.1 of Heterohyrax brucei. NCBI lineage: Eukaryota > Metazoa > Chordata > Mammalia > Hyracoidea > Procaviidae > Heterohyrax > Heterohyrax brucei. The sequence goes on along the minus strand of CM053159.1, from coordinate 50,128,576 downwards.
TATATCTCTCTATATAAAGGCATTTCGATTTTTTACTGGTTTTGTTTTTATAGAGAACCCTGCCTAAGAGACCACCTTAACCAAATGATCAGACTTAACATCATTCGTATTGACACAAACCCATGTCAGGTGTTTCCTAATATGAAGCACTTAAAACAGTGCAGTGTTGTTTCTATGGCATTTCTGTCAAAAAAGGTATAACCTTGTCTTAGGCTGGATTTTCTAGGGAAGCAAAACCAGTAACACGTGTAGGTACAAGGAAAGATTTATAATATATGTATATGGATAGATATAGACATAGGAAACAGCTCACGCAATCACAGAAGCTGAATGTCCCAAGTTCTGGCACAAGCCTCACGTGGTCACAGAAGCTGAGGAACCCAAAGTCAGCAGGTCAGAGACCAGAGTTCTAGATCACCAGTTGTATAGGTTGGTGGATCCCAAGCCGGTGGCAAGACAGAGTGGCAAAGGCTGGCAAACCCAGGATCGAGAGATGAGAGCTGAGGGGCGGGAAGCCACCACAAACCCTGTCCTGCCACTTAATACAGCAGTCAAATATGGAGTAGCCAAGTTGACATAATCCTGACCACCACGGTCCATCCCTTGTCAACTTAGCATCTAAACACACCTCACCTTACTATCCACAGTCTCTGAAGGAATACAGTTACAAAGTCATATTTATGTCTAACATGATGTAACTAACACATGTATAACTGAAAATGCACTAGCCCATTTACATCTTATGTTTCATAAATAAACAAAGTATCCAATACACACATACAATTACTGTCTTCATTTCTGCAACTGGTCACATGGCCGTAACTGATATTTAGAACTACTTTCTTCTACAACCCATTCGGTATTCTCTTTACCCTTAGTAAGCACCTCTGCTGGTTGTGGTTCCTTGCCTGGTGAGGTGACCCAAATCTTCATTCCTGAGTTGGGTTGCTGTAGTTTTCCATGGACCTTAATCACAGAATATGGTAGTACTAGGAGTCGTCCTAAGGGATCTCCTGCACTCCAAACATACTCTTCTTTACTTCCATTATGTAATGTCAATCCAATTTCATCTTCATAGTCGGGATCGATCATACCAGCCAGTACTGTAACTCCCTTCTTTGTCTGTTGACCTAAAGGCACAAGGAGCCGAAAATGGCCTGGTGGCAATTTTAGCTTCCAGTTCAGTGGACTCATTGATGTATCTCCAGGTGGCAGCATCCCTACCTTCAGAACTAAGACATTTAACCCTGCGGAGAATAAGATCATGGGGACAGGAAGCAAAAATCTTGCAAGTGGGTCACTAGGGGTAACAGTGAGTGGTGCCACTCCCATTTCCACCCCTTGATTCCTGGACTCATGAATCCTGGAGATAGGAAAAACAGCACCATATATTGGATACTGGTTTAGAGCATACACAGCCTCCTGGAGAACACTTCCCCAACCCTGCAAGGTATTGCCACCTAGCTGGCAGTGTAACTGTGTCTTCAGGAAGCCATTCCATTGTTCTATGAAGCCAGCTGCTTCGGGTTGATGGGGAACGTGGTAAGACCAGTGAATTCCACAAGCATGGGCCCACTGTTGTACTTCATTTGCTGTGAAGTGAGTCCCTTGATTAGAGGCAATGTTGTGTGGGATTCCATGATGGTGGATGAAGCATTCTGTAAGTCCCCAGATGGTAGTTATGGCAGAAGCATGTCGTGCTGGGTAGGCAAATCCATACCCAGAGTAAGTGTCTATTCCAGTAAGGACAAAACGTTTTCTTTTCCATGATGGAAGTGGTCCAGTGTAATCAACTTGCCACCAGGTTGCCAGCTGATCACCTCAAGGAATAGTGCCGTATCGAGGACTCAGTGTTGGTCTCTGCTGCTGGCAGATCGGGCACACAGCAGTGGCTGTAGAGAAGTCAGCTTTGGTGAGTGGGAGTCCATGTTGCTCAGCCCATGCCTAACCACTGTCCCTGCCACCATGACCACTTTGATCATGGGCCCACTGAGCAATGACAGAGGTCACCGGAGAAAGAAGATGATTGGTTCCCACAGAATGTGTCATCCTATCTGCTCAACTGTTAAATTCATGTTCTGCTGAGGTCACTCTTTGATGAGCATTCACGAGACACAAATATTTTCACTTCTTTCGCCCGCTCAGACAGGTCTATCCACATACCTCTCCCCCATAAATGCTTGTCTCCAATCTTCCAATCATGCTTCTTCCAAGTCCCTGACCAACTAACCAAGCCATTGACACGGCCCATGAATCAGTATACAGCTGCGTATCTGGCCATCTCTCCTTCCAAGCAAAATGAACAACCATATGACCACTTGAAGTTCTGCCCATTGGGAGGATTTTCTTTCACCACTGTCCTTGAGGGAGGTCCCAGAAAGAAGCTGTTATGCTGCTGCTGTCTACTTTCAAGTGGTGCCAGCATATCACGCAGAACATCTGTAAATCAAGCATGAGTTTTCTCTGCCTTGGTCAGCTGGTCATAACAAACTCCCCATGAAGTCATAGGTGCAAACTGGGAGATGGAAGGTAATGTTACAGGAGTGGAGACCATAGGCGTTTGGGCCACTTCCTCATGCAACTTACTTATGCCTTCAGGTCCTGCACGGGCCCGATCTCGTATATACCACTTCCATTTAATGATGGAGTGCTGCTGTGTTCGTCCAATTTTATGACTCTGTGCATCAGACAATACCAAGTTCATGATAGGCAGCTCAGGACGCATGGTAACTTGGTATCCCATGGTTAACCGTTCAGTCTCTACTAAGGCCCAGTAACAAGCCAAAAGTTGTTTTTCAAAAGGAGAGTAGTTATCTGCAGAGGATGGCAGAGCTTTGGTCCAAATTCCTAAAGGTCTGTGCTGTGATTCACCAAAGACTCCAAACAGCAACTCTATCTGTCACTGACACCTCAAGCACCATTGGATTAGCTGGATCATATGGCCCAAGTGGCAGAGCAGCCTGCATGGCAGCCTGAACCTGTTGCAGAACCTTCTCCTGTTATGGGCCTCACTCAGAAGTAGCAGCCTTTTGAGTCACATGATAAAGAGGTCAAAGTAGCACACCCAAATGAGGAATATGTTGCCTCCAAAATCCAAAGAGACCCGCTAGGCACTGTGCCTCTTTTTTAGTTGTTGGAGCAGCCAGGTAGGATAAACTTATCCTTCACTTTAGAAGGAATATCGCTACATGCCCCACACCACTGGACCCCTAGGAATTTCACTGAGTTGGAAGGTGCCTGAATTTTTGTGGAATTAATTTCCCACCCTCTAGCATGCACATGTTTAAATAATAAGTCCAGAGTCACTGATATTTCTTCCTTACTAGGTCCAATCAGCATAATGTCATCTATATAATGGACCAGTGTGACATCTTGTGGAAGAGAGAAGCAATCAAGCTCCCTGTGGACTAAATTATGATATAGGGCTGGAGAATTAATGTAGCTCTGAGGCAGACAAGTGAAAGTGTATTGCTGGCCTTGTCAGCTGAATGCAAACTGCTTCTGGTGGTCCTTGGAAACAGGTATGGAGAAGAAAGCATTAGCCAGATCAACAGCTGCATACCAAGTACCAGCAGCTGTATTACTTTGCTCATGCAATGAAACTACATCTGGAACAGCAGCTGCAATGAGGGTTACCACCTCGTTAAGTTTGTGATAATCTACTGTCATTCCCCAAGATCCATCTGTTTTTCACACAGGCCAAATAGGTGAGTTGAATGGGGATGTGGTGAGAATCACCACCCCTGCGTCCTTCCAGTCCTTAATGGTGGCAGTAATTTCAGCAGTCCCTCCAAGAATGTGATATTGCTTTTGGTTCACGATTTTCCTAGGCAGTGGCAGTTCTAGTGGCTTCCATTTGGCTCTTCCCACCATAATAGCTCTCACTACACTTGTCAGGGATCCAATGTGAGAGTTCTGCCAATTGCTGAGTATATCTATTCCAATTGAGCATTCTGGAACTGGGGAAATCACTACAGGATGGGTTCAGGGACCCACTGGACCTACTGGACCTACTGTGAGATGAACATGAGCCAAGACGCCATCAACAACCTGACCTCTGTATGCCCCCACTCTGATTGGTGGGCCACAGTGACGCTTTGGGTCTCCTAAAATTAGTGTCATTTCAGAGCCAGTATCCAGTAGTCCCCGAAAAGTCTGATTATTTCCTTTTCCCCAGTGAACAGTCACTGTCGTAGAAGGCCACAGATCCCTTTGGGGAAGTGAAGGAGAAAGATTAACAGTATAAATTTTTGGCAGGGTATCAGAATTCTTCCTCAAAGAGACTTGGCCTCCCCTTCATTCAAGGAGTTGAGAGTCCTTAAACTCGCTCAAGTCTGGGAATTGATTGAGGGACCATAACTCTCTCTTCTGTCAATTTGAGTTAGACTGCCGTTCATCTGACTTAGAATTCATCCTTTCATACATATCAAGTAAATATTTAGTAGGCTGATCATCTATTGCACTGCTAGGGACATCATGACTAGTAGCCAGTTCCATATGTCTGTATGAGTCAGATTATTACGATTACTATTTTGCCTCCATTGTCCACTACTGTAAGCACGCCCACCTTGTCTTTGTAGATTGAGTGCAGCCACTTGACCCCTACCACCACCGGATCCAGTCAGCTCCATTGTAGTTAGGTGTCTTAATTCAGCTAGGGCAACTCCCATTATCATATCTGATTTACATAAAGTGGCAATCGCAGCAGTCTTCAAGGATCCCGGAGCTCCCTTCAGAAACTTGTTTCTCACAGTTGTGGTAAAAGTTGCGACCTCTGGACAGTCTATGTGTGGATTTGAAGGTCTAACCGAATAAATTTACTCTAGCCTGCCAATTTCCCTAAGCCTTTGGATACCCTCTTCTACAGTACCCCAAGACAAGTCTGGCAATTCAGCTTGATTTAGTGTAGGCGACTGCATCAGCCATGCTTCAGCAATCCAGCCAAACAAACCATTAGGTCCTTTCCTAACTTCTCAAGCTGAAACACTGAATGAAGAATCTGTGCTCAGTGGACCCAGGTCAAGAAATTCAGACTGATCCAGCTTTATGTTCCTTGTACCATTATCCCACACCCTTAACAGCCACTCCCAAGCATATTCCCCAGGTTTCTGTTTGTATATATTAAAAAAGTGAAGTAGTTCCTTTGGAGTATAGCATATCTCCTCCTGGGTCACACGTTGTACTTCACCTTTTGGGGCTTGCTTGGACTTAAGTTTAGTTACAGGTCTAGAAGCCAAAATCAGCAGTTCCGAGCTGTTTTCGGAACCTTTAGCATGTTCTCGTAAAGCATCTGCCCTAGGCCATGCCCCAGGCAATGACTCTGGCAGACGCTCTTCAGGGGCGGTTGAGCTACAGCTAATCTCATCAGATCTGAGTGGAGGGGATAATGGCTTTACTGGGCAGTGCAGTTTAGCAGGCAAACACAAACTAATCCCTTCACATGGGTGTGGTTCAGCTGGCAGGAGTGATTTACTGGGAGGGGCTTAGTGTCCCATCATCCTCCCATATCATCTCCACATCATCCTCCCATATGTCTCCATTCCAAGTTTCAGGGTCCCATTTTTTCCCAATCAATGTCCTCACTTTAATTTTAGATACTTCTCGAGATTGGCAATTGAGCTGGAGTTGCAATTCCGCCACTCTAACGATAAGCATCTGGGTTTGGCTTTCAGCAGTATTGGCTCTGCTATTACAGATAATGAGGTTTTCTTTTAAAGTACAAGTAGAAGCTTTGAGGTCTCTTACCCGACATGAGAGCTTTGATTCCAAGGCCTTGAGCTCATCATTTTCCTTTGCCAGCTTATCTAATGCAAGTAGGACCAGCCAACCAACTTCCTTATACTTCTCATCCGCACATAATTTTGAAAAGTTACCACACATGTTTTCACCCTGAGCATCACCTTTCACCAATATCTGATCTATTGGTGGGTCTATTTTGCAGACGTGTACTGCCACCTCAGCCTACGGACTAGCGCAGTGCTCTTTACTGGTAGGAGGAGAGTTAGCAACAGTGTTTACTATTAGACAGACTCAAGAACCACTTGAAAGGATTCATTTTAAAATTTTGTTTCCCTAGAGCCACTCCTGGTACCAAATTGTCTTAGGCTGGGTTTTCTAGGGAAGCAAAACTAGTAACACGTGCAGGTACAAGGAAAGATTTATAAAATATATAGATAGGTCGATATAGATATGGGAAATAGCTCATACAATCACAGAAGCTAAATGTCCCAAATTCTGGCACAAGCCTCATGTGGCCACGGAAGCTGAGGAACCCAAAGTCCGCAGGTCAGAGACCAGAGTTCTAGGTCACCGGTTGTGTAGGTTGGTGGATCCCAAGCTGGTGGCAAGACAGAGTGGCAAAGGCTGGCGAACCCAGGATCGGCAGGTCAGGGAACAGGACTCTCAAGTGCTGACTGTTTCAAGGATTGATGAATCCAACAGCTGCTAGTTCAAGTCCAGGAACCAGATGCCAGAAGAAGAGAGTAGGAGCTCCGGGCTACGTGAGCAGACGAGCAGTAGTAGTAGGAGGTCGAGAGATGAGAGCTGCGGGGTGGGGAGCCACCACAAACCCCGCCTGCCATTTAATACAGCAGCCAAATATGGAGTAGCCAAGTTGACATAATCCTAATCACCACAAACCTGAATCTAATAAAAACAAACATATAAATAACCAAAACAATATAACAGTTGTCATCAACTACTGTGTACACTGTGATCCATAGAGCTTTTAAAGCTGTGATCTTTTGCAAGCAGATTTCTAGGCCTTTCTCCCAGGACACATGGGTAGGTTCATACCATCAACCTTTTAGTTAGTAGTTGAGCACTTAACTATTTACACCATCCTGGATTCCTGCCTGCATCTAATCACACACACACACAAAAAAAAAAATACCAGTGAAACTTCACTGAGCTACATTCTGCAAAATTGTCAGCCTATATTCTTCAAAAGTGTCCACATCAAGCAACACTAAGGCTGAGAATAGGTTCCAGGTACAAAGAGTCTAGGAGACAGGTAACTAAATACAACAAACACATCATCCTGGATTGGCTTTCGGACCAAAAGAAAATAGTTGTGGGAGACATTAATGAGCTGACTTGTGAAATTTCACTATGGGTAGAATAATGTACTAATGACTATTTTTGTTTTTCTGATTTGCTGATTGTATTGTAGGTATATAAGAGAATATTATTTTTCTTAGGAAGAAGAGACTGAATTACTTAAGATTATGTGGGGATATTGGGTAGAACTTATTTTTATATGGCCAAGAAAAAATACGTATTTGTACATAAGAGTGAAAGAATAACAAAGAGAATGAGGCAAATATAAGCCATTTGTGGCTAATATCTAGAAGGTGCCTTTCAAGGTAACATCTGGTGTTGGAGAAGAATGTTAAATACACCATAGACAGCCAAAAGATCAATCAGATCTCTTCTGGAGGAAATAAGAGTGCTCCTTGGAAGCAAAGATGGCAGGATTGTGTCTTACATACTTTGGACATGTCAGGAAGAATCAGTCCCTGGAGGAGGATATCATGCTCAGTAGAGAGGAGGATCAGCAAAAAAGAGGAAGACCTTCAATGAGATGGACTGACATAGTGGCCACAACAATGGGCTTAAGCACAAAATCAATTGTGAACATCGTGCAAGACCAGGCAGTGTTTTGTTCTGTTGTTCGTAGGGTTGCTAAGAGAAGGAACCGACTTGATGGCACCTAACAACAGCAACAACATCTGGAAGTTGGGTAGTTCAAATCCACCATGCACTACTTGGATATTCAGTGGGACAGTTCTGCTCTGTCTGTGGGGTCACTGTTGGTCAGAATCAACTTGATGACGAGTTTGGTTTTTGAGTTGTATCCAGGAGTTCTTTGTATTATTTGAATTAAAAAAATCTCTAACCCTAACATGATATTAAAATCACATACACATAAATCCAAGAATGGTAATAATAATAATAATGTATGCAAACCAATGGAAGGGTTGGAGAAAATATGGCAGAAGCTTGGAGTCCTCAACTCTTTCAAAACATGAGATTCATTTGGGTTTAAAGGACACAGTTATTATCCAGATAAAGTGTAGTAGAAGAAAGCTTTGTAGAAAATAGTGAGGAAAAAAATAACTTACCATCTGGAGGATGACTGTACTAAAAAACAAGTATATTCACTTATGAGTTTTCTTTAACAGAAGGATGTCTACTAAAAGGAACAAAAGTTAAGAAAACCTCTAGAGTTCAACTGACACAGGATTTATTTTTTAATACTGCAATCCTCAGTCAGAGAACATCAACCAAGATGAGTTTTACTCTAGATCTGCTACCTAGTAGTTCTGTATAAAATTTATGCTCTTCACCTGTTTTTTTTAATGTCAACAATTATATTCAATTCACAGTATATGTATAAAAACTGTATGACAATTCATATGAGAAGTTTTAAAACAGTAAACAGGTTATGCACACGTCTTAACATTTCACATACCACAAGAGAGATAAACACCTACACAAATTCAAAATTTGTATCACCTTTTGTTATTGTTAGGTAGAAATGGATAGTGTATATCATTAGATTTTATCCTGTGTGTTATAGATACTCAAGAAAAAGAAACACCAATTTCTAAATCAAATCATGTACAGCTTTTGACATAATGTGTGACTTTGAACATAGCTTATAATTACTGTGATATTTTATTTCAGTTTTCTTCCTGCCTTTTAGCTGTCTCTTCTCCTTTGAATCATTTGAGTTTGTGTTCAGTTGAAAAATAAAAAAAAGTTTGCAAAACAGCAAGCAGCTTTGCAGGTGTTTCTCAGATATGTAACATAACTGAACTGGTGTCATGGGAACTAGGTCACTTTTCACACAATGAGTTGCTGCATATATTTTCAAAGTCAGGACGCGCTCTTGAGGTTGTACAGACTTTTCATGAAGTCTAACTTAAAACACTGTCATATTTTTAATTCTTCACATAATGATTTATGAACAATCACAGTAGGTATTCTTGACACTGTTTTCTGACTTTTAAAGCTTAATCTAGAGTATCTGGTACAAGCGCATTTTCTCTTGTCTTACAGGGAATGCTAACAATTGTAAATTTTAATAAAAATCACAATTATTATATATATTTGCAAAACTCCTTTAACATAAAAATATTAAAAGTAAATCATGACACTGAATGTGATAATTACATTTGTATATGTATATATCTATATTCCTGTATAATAAAATCCACAAATGTCATAAAATTTTATTATATTAAGAAAGTCATATTGAATGCTTCATAAATTAGTGAAGACAACGTGTGTAGTTTACAACCTAAAGAAGGAACATTAGAATAAATCATGTATATGTAAAATATGAAAATCCTCTATAAAATAAATGTAATGTTCACCGTAATTGAGTCAAAGAGTGTTTACCTATAATTTCTGGTTTTAATAATCATATATCAAGCAGTATGGATTTGATGCTATAATAATCTTTGATAAAGTTGATTACATTCTAATTGTTCTTTCTTTGCAGCCATAGAGTTTGTTTATTTTGGTAACTTTTTGGAATAATAAGGAATATGTCCATATGAAACAAAAATGTATTAAAGATAGTTTAAATGAGAATGTCACATGAGATGTGCACTGATATAATACTTAGGATGTTTGCAAATGTTAATGTTATACCCAAGATATTTTTACGTCTCATTTATAATAGTTTTCTACAGTTCCACTTATTCAGTAAAAACCCAATCAAAGTATTGAATTTTTTTCCAAAGCTAAATGCATTACAGCATGCAACTGAAGTTTGCAAATAGACAAAAAAATGTAAGGCAAAAAAGAAAAAGATAAAACTGAAATTGTGAATTGCCAATGAGGAGACCAGTGCACACGGAGAATGGCATGACACACTCCATTTTTAAGTGTGGACCAGAAAACAAACACGGTGATTAGTAAAGTGGCCATAATCATCCATCAGATAAATATAAATGCTCAGCAGAAGTTTCACTCCTTTTATGACTGAAGACAGAGGTAATTAGTTTTTTTCCTGTTGACATTTTAAAAATGACATTGTAATACTCAAAATAGGTCAAACTACTCTCCAGTGAAAGGACTTTAAGACAGATCTGTTCATTTATTCTCTTTCTCCTGAACCATTCTCTTTTTGTCAGAGAGTTCTTTTAAAGATGTAAACCAAATCCTCTTTTTCCTAAATTCTCCAAAGGCGTTTTACTCCATTCTGAATAGTCTCACCACGTGACTGAGTTCTACAAGACCCCGTGTAAACTGTCTACATCTCAGCTACCTTCTTACAGCTAACACCTTCTCGCCTTTACTCACCAAGCTTCTGAAATGCTGTACTTTTTCCTTTTTTTGATTTTCAAATAAGACAAAAAAGAAAGAAAAAAAAAATCGAGTCTCTTCTGACTCTGAGTGACCCTGTAGGACAGAGTAGGACTGCCCCGTAGGGTTTCCACAACATATCTGGTGGATTCAAACTACCCACCTCTTGGTTATCAGCTAACCACAGCTTAATCACTGTACTGCCAAGGTTTTCAAAGAAGCTAAACTAGGTATAATTTAGGATTGTTGCAATTACTTCTTCTTCTTCAATGAACTCTTTTCCTTTAGGTCTTTACATGCAGTGGAAAATAGAGGTTTTACAGCCTTGATGAATTTACGTAAGGATGACAACAAACTGTATTGTGCCATCAGATCACATGCGGGTACTCATGTTTGGCTTCACAAAGCTGGTTGATCCTTTAGTGTATCCCTTGAGGCCGGCTCTTAGAGTCTGGCACATCCCTCGTCTTGTGCCATGGTATGAGAGACACATTCCCTCCTTACTGGGAACAGATATAAAAGTAGGAGTTAGCAAGGAGCCATGTGGTGCCTGCCTATGTGCAAGGGCAGAGAAAGTTACCATGTGCCCAGAACAGGAGGAAGGAGGAGACAGGAGAGAGAAGGTGACCCCGTTCCTAGTCTCGATCTCAGAGAATGTTCCGGGCTTAGGCCTTTACTTAAACAGCCTCGATGGGAGACTTAAAAGTTGACTATTCTCCCAACAGTCTATCCCCTGACTCCCATCAGGGTACCAAAAAAAAAAAGAAAACTGTACCAAGTCCAGATATACCGGTCACCAGTTCTGGATGTTGAGCTTCGTGTCCACAATTTGGTCCATAACACTGGTGGGTGTTACCCATGCGCTGCATTTGAAGCAGCATTGAGGAAGAGTTACTGCTAAGACTATCCCCAGCAGACAAATAAGGACTGCTTGGAGGACAGATTTCAGCCAGCTACTTCATTTGTGACTAGATCAAAGGGCTGCATTTGTCCAATCTTATGCGTGAATAACACATCCTGATTCTTTATGTAAAGCTAGCATTTTTCTTCCAAAATGGTATCATAGATTGAATTGTGTCCCCACAAAAATATGTATAGCGATTTAGCTAGGCCATGATTCCAGATATTGTGTGACTTTTCTTCGTGTTGCAAATACTGCTTCTATGATCTTAATGAGGGAGGACGGGCTGCCTCTCCGTGAGGGAGGACGGGCTGCCTCTCCGTGAGGGAGGACGGGCTGCCTCTCCGTGAGGGAGGACGGGCTGCCTCTCCGTGAGGGAGGACGGGCTGCCTCTCCGTGAGGGAGGACGGGCTGCCTCTCCGTGAGTAGGGTAGAGCTTAGAGAGTAAACCCACCTTGTGCCTTGAGGTACTTTCTTAGGATACAAAGGAAAGGGAAACAGAGAGTTGGGGACATTGTACCTCAAAAAAAGCAGTACCAGGAGTAGAGGGTGCCTTTTGGAAAGTACCTGGTGTCTCTGTATCTCAGAAGCTCCCAGTCCAGATACAGATGGACAACAAGGACCTTTCTCCAGAGCCGATAGAGAAAGCCTCCTGGAGCTGATGCCCTGAATGTGGACGTGTAGCCTACTAGACTGTGACAGAATATAATTTCTCCTTCTAAAGCCATCCACCTGTGGTATTTCTATTACAACAGAACTAGATGACTGAGACACATACTGTATTATATGAACAGTACACATTTTAGTATAAGTGATATAAAGGCTCTTTTTCTCAGTATAATTGCCAGGTCAGGATAATTCAGATTTGGGGTAGTCAGTCAAGGTACACTGGACTACCAGGTCATAGTCTATAAGTTCTGCATGCCCAGAGTAACATCAAATTCAGCATTGAAAATATCGTTATCAGAGTTAAACTGTCCAGTCCTGTGTTGTTTATATTTTTAACGCACAAATAGAAAGTGGTCCTCTAAAGTAGGACCACTCCTGGTAGGTAGCTTTCATACTTCAGAAGACATTTTCCATGAGGTATAAAGTCAGCTGGGCTCACCACATGATGTCACTCCTGAGAATACCAGGTGAGACTTGAGTTAGTCTGTGAGGTGTCCTCCTTTTGGACAGATCAGCTGGAACAGTGTAGGGAGTTGACCTATTTTGATTCAAATGTAAACATAATTGATCTGATTGGTAGATCCAGTGAAAGCCTGTATCACGGGGGCCCATGGATGAAGGAGCTGTCCATTATGGTGAGAGTCTAAGAGAAAAAAGAGATAATGTCAACAATTTCCCCTCCTTTCTCCTGTTTCCAATGGGATTAGAGATGTAGATTGTCTGGGAATAGCCACCCAGGCTGTTTGTCTTGAGGCATTGACAACAATGGGAACCCAAATCCTTTGTTAAGGACAGTTGTATACAACAGAACTACATTTTATGGACTAGACAGGTAAATCGAAGATAAGGTGAAAATGAAAAATACCCTTGCAGACAACTGCTTCTTGGAGTGCCCAGAACGCGTGCCTGAGATGTGTAGTTCAGACCGAGGATGTCGTTTCCCTTCACATCAGACATTTAAGCCTGTTCTTTGAAGTACTCAATCGCCCCTTTGGCTTGGGGTGATATACGGCATGAAGAATTCATTCAGGATACAGTGGAGGAGCCTGTGGCTGTTTTGTTTTCTTGGCTGAAGTGAGAAGAAATTGAGGTAGCCTGGAGAAGCTCCATACTGGGCTGCAAACTTACTTCCCAGGCTGGGTTGTGCTGATCTGACCAAAAAAAAAAAATTGTGGGTTCCTAGAAGACCTGAGATGCTGAGAACTCATTGACAGGGGAGAGGATGTGCAAGACTATTCCTCCCACTACTGTTGGAATTCTGTCTTTCACAAGCTGGTGGGTTACCATGGACATAGCTCTTCTTTACCCTCAAATGGAAGACTTGAAGCCCTCGTATCATGCCTGTGGTGTTATAATAAACATAGCTTTCCTGACAGTTAATGCAGTATCTAGTGGACAAATTCAAGGTGATAGTTACAGTGAAGTTTTCTAGGTCAAACAGGTGCTTGAACTTGGCTTTTTACTGGTTTGCTCTTGGCCTTCAGATCCCTAATGAAATCTACGGGAATTCTCTTAAGAGACTATTTTATTAAAGACCACCATCACCACCAACAACAAACACAGTTTGCCCTGGAAGTGCTATAGTTTTCCAGAGTGCTTCATCTTTTTTAGAGGATTTGCTTTTAAGTTTGGCTGCACTGAATATTCATGGCAGTGAAACATTTCTTCTAGCACAGCAGCCTTGCACAAATGTTTACTGCTCACGGCTGGTCTGCTGCAAGGTCATTTTCAAAACTGGGAGTTTTGAGTTACTCTTGGCTTCAAGTTGGGTAATCCTAAAATCACAGGAACTTCAAATTTGAACAATAAAATAGTCTGCTGTGGTTCACATTTGATTAATGTATAAAATGTTATTGGAAAATATTTCATGTGAGTCATTTTTATCAAATTTCATCATGATAATTTGTAAGAGTAAAAAGAAATTAGAGCTCTATCAGTATGAGGATATGTCACACCTGAGGACCAGAACTGCAATTAAAGTGGCCTAAAGACTGTTGGAAATGCTGGTGACTTAGTGGTTAAGTTCTATGTCTGCTAACCAAAAGGTCAGCAGTTCAAATCTGCTGGTGCTCCTTGGAAACTCTATGGAGCAGTTCTACTCTGACCTATATGGTTGTTATGAGTGGGAACTGACTCGATGGCAGAAGGTTTGGCTTTTGGTTTTGGAAAGATTTAATGTATCTATTGAAATGTGGCATCTTTAGTGTTAATTTTGAGTATTAAATGCAAACGTTTTCTTATTCTTAAAATCTGGGGGAAAAATAAGATGCCGTGGAAGCTCCCCTATAGGATTAGAGCCCCCAGTAACGATTTACCTTCTGAGAACATTTGACCTTTTGGCACGAAATCCATCTGGGCAGGCTTTAGTTCGGGCCTGGCTCTCACAGACAAGTCAGCTTTCCTATGCTGTCTGGTGTTTTCTAATGACGATGCTAGTCCATTCATTTCAGCCCAGTCTAGGATGTTATATGAATCTCCACAGGCTGTCTTCTCTTTAAGTCCAGGGGTACTCAGCTACGCATCTCTTTCCTCTGGAGCAGTGGGTGTTTTATCTTGTGCAGTCAGTTGACAAAAGGATCCTGCTCGTTGTTTGTTTTTCCCTCTCACATGGATTTTCTGGTGACTATCCACACAGATAACAAAAGCTTATCAGGAACAGAATTGATTTTTTCTTTGTTTTTTGTCCAGATGTGTCATCCCCAGGAGGGCTTTACATGTCAGTCTGAGAGTTGTCAGTGGCCAGACTGAGTAGCCAGACTATTAGCTATAGCCCTTTGTCAGTGTTTTCGTGTACCCCACTAAAAATGACCCTAGCGGCAGCAATTCCCATCAGGGCTTGCAAACAAAACTTTACAAAGGTGTACATTAGCAGATCAACATCGTCAATGCACATATCAGAGATTTGTTGGGGCTCTAATGGGACTTAGGCACAGTCAGACCTGGGCAAGGGTCTCAGTGACAGGTTGTCTCAGACACACAAGTTTTCACTGGTTTGATTCCAGGTGTTAAGAGATCACAGTTATCTTTGCAATAATATCTAAACCCCAAGACATACAATTTTGATTTCTTCATTGAACTTTAGTTGTAACATCAGGCCTTTGGCTCTCCCTAGTGACAGAAGGACAGAGCCTTTATCGTCAGTCTTAATTATTTCTGAAAAGCAGAAAATCTAGGCAGAATTGGCAGAACGTTAGGTCATTTGTGAAGCCATCCCTCCACCATAACAAATGTAAGAATAGGTTTAGCCCTGTTGCCTGGTAACGTGAGGGTGGTCTCTTCTATTTTAGTTTTCCCCTTATGATTGCAGCTATGGCTATGTTGCCACTCACTTCTCTTGGGATGGAGGGCAGTTGCCAAAGAATTCCAGAGAAGGTCTCTAAGTTCTCTTTAAGGCCAATCACTGTAAGATACCTTGAAGAGCTTTTGAATCTTTTTCTTTCTGTTTGAAGTCTTACTTTGTGCTGGGTGTTAAAGGACGTTTTTTAGCACAAGGGACCTGCTTGGGCCCTACAACCATCTTCAACTATCTGACTGTGCATACAAGGAACAAAGCTATTGTCTTGTGATGTGACGATTATTCTGCAAAACAGACAGCACTGAGAGACCATTAAAAGAGGTAGGCAATTCCAGGATGGGGGCAGCGGAGATCACTAGGGAAACTTACATATGAGGCAAGCCCTGGGCAGCTGCAGGGACAACCCTATATCCATATTCTACAATGGGAGACACAGGTTTTATAATGTCATGGTTGAATTACATAAGAATGATTTAGCAAAGTGGAGTGAACTAAACTCAAACAAAAACAAATCGAGCACCATTGAGTTGATTCCAACTTGAATTAGAACTGCCCCTGGAGTTTCCAAGGAACACCTGGCGGATTTGATCTCCTGATCTGCTGATTAGCAGATGTAGCACTTAACCACTACACTACCAGGGTTTCCAAACTGTGGCTGTTTTTTCCTACTATCTTTCAGCATGTAGAACAGTGTCTGTGTCATAGTAGCCACTTTATAATAATTTCTTAAACCTTAGAGGGCATGGCCAACTACCACAATATAAGGTGTACACATGTGGCTGTATGATTTCCTGGATTAGTACCAGGGCTGGAGTTAAGTTAATTTCCAATCATCCAAATTAAAGGATTCTACATTAAGAGCAAACTAAGAAGGTTAGTTGAGGAGATGGATGACTGCGTGTGGGAGTGTTAACCTCACATTGCTCAAATTGAGTAAATTTAAAAAAAAAATGCTTTGGCTCTTGAGGAAAATGTTTCAGCTTGTTGAAATAATGACAAAAACAGCAATAACAATGTCGGTGTTTAAAAATCCCACATCTACAGGAATGAGCACAATGTCTGTAATACTAAAGCAAGCCTTCATCTTCTTTATTTCTTTTAACTGAGATTTAATCAGTATTGGACAGTATTGGCTTTATTACCTCCCTGATGAATCTCTATAGAGAAGTTATTCTGTGTAACCACCGAAGTGCAGAGCTGTATGCTTGAACAGTAAAACCACTTATATTCTTTTACAAACATTGTGGCTCCATGTAAGTATACTTGACCGATTATAAGGTCAACCCATCTCTGTGGGAAAATGAGCTGGGGAGTTCAAGCTGGTAGGGTCACCTCCCACTCTCATACTCAGATAAATTATAATTGAAGCTCCATATTTCTTCCTCATACCACGAAAATAGTTGATATTTTTGCTTTCAGGGCGTGAGGTGATGGATAATCTTTGGCAAGAGTCATTGCATTTAGTCTGCACGACAATCTTGTGAAGGAGATACCGTGTTTCCATTTTACAAATAATTTTCGTAGTTTGACTCTGACAACCTTGCTCTTGACCACTTTAGGACTTACGGTTTAGCCTGAAAATGCTTTAAAACAATTTTAACCACGATAGCTGAAAGAGATAATCTATTGAGCAGCAATTAGCTAAAAACCTGTTAAAAATTTAGAACTATAGTCTTTCCAAAAGTTATCTTTGACATTGTTGTAGATAAATTATCTTACATATGACTGTCATCGATTGAATTGTGTCCCCTCCCAAAATATGTGTAGCAATTTGCCTGGGCCAGGGCTCCCTGTATTGTACGCTATTTTGTGGTTTTCCTGTTCTGTATGTTGAAGGATTGGGTGGGACTGTAAATCCCTTCATAAGATCACCTCCCTGCTCCACTGTAAAGGGAGTTTCCCTGGAATATGGCTTGCACCACCCTTAATACTTTCATCCTGCAAGAGATAAAAGGAAAGGGAAGCAAGTAGAGAACTGGGAACCTCACATACTCAAGAAGGCAGCACGAGGAGAAGAGTGAGTCCTTCAGAACTGAGGTCCTTCAGCCAAGATGCTCCCTGGACAAAGACTGATGTACATCAGACTTTCCTCTACAGACGACAAGGGAGAAAGCCTTCCCTTGGAATGGACGTCTTGAATTTGGACTTGTAGCCTACCAGACTGTGTAAAAACAAACTTTCCTTTGTTAAAGCCATCCACTTTGTGGTATTTCTGTTAAGCAGCCCTAGCTGACTAAAACAATGACTACTATAAATAAGGATATTTAACTAATCCAGCACCTATAGGTCAGGCCACAAAATGTTATTGTTGAGAAAGCAGTCTGCATGCATGCTTCTCTGTCCTTCCCTGGGCTGCTCTAGCAGGGCTTCAAGCCTGGAATACAGTCTCACGGGAAATTAGTATAGTCTGTTCCAAGCACTTTGTCTTGCTTGGTGACAATTCTCTATTCTGGGTTTGATGTACACTTCTTTGTTCTGTTGTGTATGTGTGAACCTGGCCAACCCCACTGTTGTAAGTGTTCCCTATGGGGAAGAAATTGGGAACATCTTCTGTAGTGTGAGAGAGACATATGAAGCCCACATTTGGCTGTGGTAACCCACTGGCCACTGGGCACTGATATCCTCTATTGAAGCTAATCTTACTCTGCTTCTCTTTCTGTGAGTTAATTCTGGTCCATTTATTGCCTGTATAAATTGTGCCTTTCTTGACATTTCTGACACGTGTAATCCATGAAATGGATTAACATCCTAGTTTTCCTGGTCTAAGTGGCAGGCATTATTCTGTCCTTTGCTATTCTTAATGCAGTGGTAACCATTATAATTCTGACATTTATGTATAGGCACATGATCACACACGCACACATATATGCACACACACACACACACACACACACACACAGTGCATATGAGACTGCTTTTGAGGCATGCCTACTTGCATATGGTTCTCAAGCAGGCTGTTATTTTTAAACCAAGAAATACATTAAAGAAATTCATCAGGGGATAATCCTGTAGGACCTCATTCTTCTGTCAGCAATGAGGGACACAATTTCGAAGGGAATTAATATCTATATTGCATAGATGACTGGATGAGGGAGGTCATTATGAGGATCTGTTCATAAAAACAAAGAGAAAAGATTGAATCTAAAATATATTTATAACTAATTCTTCCTCTTAAGTACTGGTGAGGGAAACAGACTTTTGTTGAGACCCTGTTACATGTTTAGAATGAAATGTAAAATAAATAAATATATGAGTAATTTCATATGAGTAATATGAATAAACATCTGGATGATCCCAAATTTTATTTATTGTAAGACATTTCAATAACAGAGATGACGTGAACTTCTATAATTCAAGCTATACTTGAATGAAAGTCACTCACAGTTGATATCAAGAGGGTCTTCAGTGGCAGCAGGAGCTGAAATGAAGCCAAGAAAGATCAGATCACAAATTACAAAGGCTGAACTTCTCAGTTGTGACTGTTAACATTTCAAGGAGCAACTTGAACTAGATAGCTAGTAGCCCTAGAGAGCAAGGGGACCAGATATTCCCTTCTTGCCAAATTCTCTCCCACAAAATATACAAAAGACAATAAAATTAGGCTAGAGTGAGAGTTTCTGTGAGTTCAGCTTTTTCTTATAGTGAGAACATAGAAAAGAAGGCACACTGGTGGTGCAAAGGGTAAGTGCTCTCAAGTGCTAACTGAAAGTTTGATGGTTTAAATCTACCCAGCATCTCTGTCACTGAAAGACCTGGTGGTCTGCAGCCATGAGAACCACAGCCTAGAAAAACCACAGACTAACGAAATCATTCCGATATTCCTAAAGTTAAAATTTCTACATTTATGGAATTGAGATGAACACTCAGGCCATCCGTCCTTAGGTGTCATCTTGAACCTTGAAGACACTGTTCCTTGAAGTCAACTTTGGGTGAAACAATAGGTAAGCAAGCAGCTTAGCAGAGACTGTATGACCTTAGCAATTGAGTTCTTTAGGAAAATTATTATGTATAGCCATCTTCAAGAAGCAGTAGCACCTTCAACATGTTACTCGAGACTGTGTTTTATGATGGATGGCACGTCTTTGGTGACTGTTTCTGTAACTCAGGGATCCTGAAGCTCTATTCACGTTTTGATGTTGTGTCTTTAGAAACTTAACGTGAAAAATGGCCTACACAATCTAATTTCACTGTCCCCTTTAAAGAATGTCTTTCCTGGGGGTGGAGTCAAGATGGTGTACTAAACACACAGCTCTCTAAATCCCTCTGGAAACCAAGACCTGAACTGATAATTAAACAGAGCCTTCTGGACACCTAGTGAGCCCAAGGATGTGTCATAGGGCTGTTAACTGGGGCTTCGTACCACTGAACGCAAAACCTCCTCTCTTTCACTGATCCCATTCTCAGTGAGCGTGGGCTTGGGTGGACCGAAGGTAACTTGCCATTTTAGTTCTTAATTTTTTCCTCTGTCTTGGCAAACAGGCAGAGCTGGGACTTGACTAGCTGCTGACCTCAAACGCACTGTGGGTGGGATCAGCAAGTGAAGTTGTCATGTTTTGAGAGCCCGCCTTTAGACTCTGTGCATCTCGGAACATTTGACCTCTCTTTCTGCCTCTGCCATATAGTGGCTGGTACCAAGGTGGTGGCAAGCTTGTGCAGTACACCATCTTAATCTTTTGGGAAGTGGATACACCCACACAGAGGCCCCAAGAGGCCCCAGCTGGACTTAATTCCTAGGCTGGAAGGCAGTGCCTTCCCAGTGGAGAGCATTTTTCCATCAGAAAAGCATTATTTTACACAGTGTAGCTTACAGATGGGGCCCGGCAATAGAGGCTGTGGACTTCGTGCATCTCAGCACCTTTAGCCTCTTTTTTGATCCAAGCCAGGTGGCGAGCTTGTATGGGGCACAATCTTGTTTCAGTGGTGGGTAGATTACCCATATAGAAGCCTCAGCTGGACCTAATTCCTGGGCGGGGAGGCAGCACCTGCCCAGAGGAGAGATCTTTTACAGCTCTCTTTTAAAGCAGTATTCTACAGTGTTGCCTACAACTGGGCAACCAAAAGCAAAGGCCAACAGGACAGTAGTCTTTTTGTATTTTGAGCTAGTTTATAACAACTAGGTTTTGATATACAAGTGCTTACTTTGCCAGCTGGAAAGATGGACCTATACACCTGAAAACCTGACTGACTTTGGAAGTTGTCGAATACTTTTTACCTCTCACTTTAAGATAGCCTAGAGAAACAGCTGCAGTCCATCCTTACAGCGTCTCTCCCAACCTCTATTGACTCAAATGATGCCCCCAAAGCAATAAACTACTGAGAAAACCATAACAAAGAAATCACCCATGGCTTCGGAAGGCGCCCCAAAGAAAGCACCTCACAACTTCCTAGATGAAGAAGCTTTTCAGAAATTATTGGAAGGTAAATAAAAAAGGATTATATAGAGAGCCCTCCTAGACGTTGTACAAAATGCAACAGAGCAAAATGAAAAATTAAGCAAGCTTTTCAATCTGACAGAACACCTGTACTCTGAAATTCAACAGATCAAGAACGAAATCAAAGAAATACAAACTTTAATTCAAAGCCAACAAAGCAGAATGGAATAAATGGGAAATAAACTTTCTGATTTGGAAGACAGAGTTACTGACTCCAGCATCTATGAGGAGAAATCAGAAAAAAGAAACAAGACAAATGAAGAAGCATTAAGAAGCAAGTGAGACTCTGTTAAGAGGGATAATCTATGATTAATCGGAGTTCCTGAACAGGGCGTGACACCTGAGAACACAGAGAGTATTGTTGGTGAGCTGCTGACAGAAAACTTCCCAGAAATTATGAAAGGAGAGAATACAGATACCCAAGATACATCTTGAACACCACTCAATATAGATCTCAAAAGAAAGACTCCAAGACGTATTATAATCAAGCTTAACAAAATGAAACATAAGCAGAAACTCTTAAAGGCAACAACACTCAAAGCAAAGCTAATATTCAGAGGGAAGCCCTGTAGGGTTTCATTGGATCTCTCAGCAGAAACTGCTGGCACGGAGACAATGCCATGACACATTCAAAGCCTTGAAGGAGAATAACTTCCAACCAAGAATTATATATTGTGCAAAACTATCTTTCAAATATAAAAATGAAATTAAGGCATTCGCAGATAAGCAGAAACTCAAAGAATTGGTAAAAACCAAACCAAAGCTACCAGAAATGCTAAAAGACTCTCTTGGCTTAGAACAACAAAACCACTAACTATATTTTAGAAGCAAATACAGGACACATCACCCAGTATTCTACTCAGACAGGGAAGGCGCCAACCTCAGTCAAAGCCATAACAGTGAAAGAAATAATCCAGTGATCATATCATGAAAATTATGACACCATCATATTGAAAAGAGGGATGTGCTAAAGTTATGGTAGTCCTTCCAGATGGATAGGAAAGTGATAAGAATGGTAGTATTTGAAATTGGGTTTATATATAGTTTATTAAGGGGGACCTTAAGGGCAGCTATAAAATACAATAAAGATGCAACATATCAAATCAAGAAACATAATGCAGGAGTCTCAACAACCACAAAAAACAACCCTGAAAAAGGTGAAAAGTCAACTTGCTAAGAAGAATATCTCAGAACAGATTAATAAGTATAACAGAGAAAAGATCAACACAAAAATAAACAAATCACAATGGCAGCACTGAACGCATACCTATCAATAATTACATTGAATGTAAATGCACTGAATGCTCCAATGAAGAGACATCCAGCAACATGTTTAATCAAAATACATGACCCATCCATATGTTGCCTATAAGAAACTCACTTTAGACTTAAAGATACAAACAAACTGGAAATTAAAGGATGGAAGAATTTATATCAAGCTATCAATGAACAAAGATGAGCAAGCATGGCAATTTTAATTTCAGATAAAATAGATTTCAACGTAAAATTCACCATCGTGGACAAGGATAGACATTATTGCTGAAAGTTTTGATACACAAATGGGACTTAACAATATTAAATATTTATGCACCTAGTATTAGAGCACCTAAGTACATTAAAGAAACATTAACTACTCTCAAAAATGAGATAGATCACTCTACAATAATAGTGGGAGAGATAGATCACTCTACAATAATAGTGGGAGACTTCAACACTCCACTCTCAATATTGGACAGATTACCTAGAAAAAAGCTCAATAAAGACACAGAAGACCTTATGGCTACAATTAACCAATTGGACCTCACTGACATATATAGAACTTTCTATACATCAGCAGACAACTACACCTTCTTCTTCAGTGCACACGGAACATTCTCAAGAATAGATCATGTATTGGGACTAAAGCAATTCTCAACAAAAATCCTTGCCATTGAATTAGTGCTAACCATCTTCTCAGATCACAAAGCCATAAAATTTGAAATCAATAGCAGAAAAAACAGAGAGAGAAAGTGGAAATCATGGAAACTGAACAACATCTTGTTCCCAAACCAAGGGTTATAGAAGAAATCAAGCACAAAATAAAGAAATTGATGGATTCCAACGAAAATGCAAACACTTCCTACCAGAACCAATGGGATACAGACAAAGCAGTGCTCAGAGGTCAGTTTAACTCTATAAATACACACATCTGGAAGGAAGAACCCAAATAAAATAACAAACATTACAGCTTGAACAAGTACAGAGAGAACAACAGAGGAACCCCTCAGGCACCAGAAGAAAACAGATCATAAGGATTAGAGCAGAACTAAACAAATTAGAGAATAGCAGAACAATTGAAAAAATTGAAAAGATCAAAAGGTGACTTTTTGAAAAGATCAATAAAGTTGACAAACCATTGGCTAAACCTACTAAAGAAAATCAGGAAAGAAAATAACTGGAACAAGAATTGAGAGGGGAGTTATTGTAACAGATCCAACAAAAATTAAAAATACCATAACAGAATAAATTGGAAAACCAAGAGGAAATGCACAAGTTCCTTGATTCATATCACCTACCAAAATTATCACAAGGTGGAGCAGAACAACTTAATAAACCCATTGCAAGGGAAAAGATTGAAAAAGTCATCCAAAAACTACCAACAAAAAAAAAAATCCAGGGCCCAGATGGCTTCACTGCAAAATTCTACCCAGCTTTTAGAGAAGAATTATCTCCAACACTACTGAGACTATTTCACAGTATAGAAAGGGATGGAATATTCCCAAACTCATTCTGTGAAGCCAGCATAACTCTGATACCAAAGCCAGGGAAAGACCCAAACAAAAAAGAGAACTACAGACTGATATCACTCATGAATCTAGATGCAAAAATCTTCAACCATATTCTTGCCAATAGAATGCAACAATATATCAAAAAATAATCCATCATGACCAAGTCGGATTCATACCAGGAATGCAACGCTGGTTCAACATCAGAAAAACAATTAATGTGATCAACCACATAAATACCACAAAAGACAAGAATCACCTGATCTTGTCTGTTGATGCAGAAAAGGCCTTTGGTAAAGTCTAACACCGATTCATGCTGAAAACTCTCAGCATAATAGGAATAGCTGGCAAATTCCTCAAGGTAATAAGGGCCATTTATACACAGACAATTGTCTATGTCATCCTGAATGGAGGGAGACTGAAACAGTTTCCTTTGAGAACAGGAACTAGACAAGGATGCCCACTCTCACCTCTCCTATTCAACATTGTACTAGAAGTTCTATCCAGAACAATTAGACAAGACCAAGAAATAAAGAGCATCTGAACCAGACAAGAAGTCAAAATCTCCCTATTTGCAGATGGTCTGATTGTATATGCAGAGAATCCTAAAGAATCCATAAGTAAACTACACAAACTGATAAAAGAGTTCAGCAAAGTCTCAGGATACAAAATAAACATGAGTAGATCAGTAGGATTCCTTTATACCAACAAGACCATTAAGGAAGAAATCACCAAATCAATTCCATTTACTATAGACCCTGAGAAGATAAAAGTACCAATAAATAAATCTACTCAGGGAAATAACAAACCTTTACAAAGAGAACTACAAGCCCCTACTACAAGAAACTAAGAGAGACCTGCATAAATGGAGAAACCTACCCTGCTCATGGATAGAAGACTTAACATTGTGAAAAAGTCTATTTTGCCCAAAGCAATCAATCTACTTGTATAACGCAATCCCAATGCAAATTTCAGTGACATTTTTCAATGAGATGGATAAACAAATTACCAACCTTGTATGGAAAGGGAAGAAGCTCTGGATAACTAAAGCAGTACTGAAGAAGAGGAACACACTGAGAAGCCTCTCACTACCTGACTTTAGAACCTATTACACTGCCATAATAGGAAAAAAACAGCCTGTTACCAGTACAAAAAGAGACAGATAGATCAATGGAATAGAATTGAGACCCCAGAGATGACACCATCTTCCTAAGAACAGTTGATATTTGAGAAAGGCCCTAAGAAATTAAACTAGGGTAAAAAAAATCTCTTCAACAAATAGCTGCTGGCAAAACTGGATATCCATCTGCAAAAAATTGACACAACACCCATATCTTACACTTTATACAAAAACCAACTCAAACTAGATACAATACCTAAATACCAAATCTAAAACGATAAAGCTCATCCAAAAAAAAGTAGGAACAACAATGGAAGATTTAATACACAACACAGACTTCAAAAATCTGTCAAACCACAAACAACAGAAGAGAAGATAGACAAATGGGAACTACCAAGGATCAAATACTTTTGCTCATCCAAAGACTTTATTAATAGAATTAAAAGGCCACCTGCAGAATGGGAAAAAAATACTTGGCAACTCTATGTCAGACCAATGTCTGATCTCCATAATCTATAAAGCACTACAAAATATCATTAAGAAAAAGATAAATAAACCAATTAAGCATTGAACAAAGGAGATAGACAGACACTTCTCTAAAGAGGAGATCCAAACTGCCAAAAAACACATGCAGACATGCTCACGATCATTAGCTATTAAAGAAATTCAAATCAAAACTACAGTGAGATGCCATCTCACCCCAACAAGATCGGCCATGATCCAAGAAAAGCAAAACACCAAATGCTGGTGAGGCTGTGGGGAGATTGGAACTCTCCTACACTGTTGTTGGGATTGCAAAATGTTACAATCTCTTTGGAAAGCAATCTGGCACTTCCTTAAAAAGCTGGATCTAGACATACCATCTGACCCAGTAATTCCACTGCTTGGAATATATCCTACAGAATCAAGGACATTGACAGCAACTGAGACATGCACACGAATGTTTATCGTAGCACAGTCTACAATAGCAAAAAGATGGAATCAACTGAGATGCCCAACAACAGAAGAATGGATAGGTAAACTATGCTATGTATACTCACTGGAACACTATGCAATGATGAAGAACAATGGTGATTTTAGGAAACATTTCATAACCTGTTTTCAATTGGAGGACATTCTGTTCAGTGAAATTAGTCAATGACAAAAGGACAAATATTGTATGAGACCTCTATGATAAGAACTGAAAAACAGACTCATGCATAGAAGAAAAGACTTTTTCACAGCTGCAAGGATGGGGAGGAAGAGAGGGCAAGGGTGGAGGGTTGAGATTAGATAGTTGATAGAAATTTGGTTGGGTGAAATCTATGACAGCATACATTGGAAAGAAAATCAATATTAACTGTACTTCAGCATAGCATGATTACTCCTCCCATCTTAACCCAATATTGCAAGGGCAGAGTAGCTGGGGGAGGGGGAACATGCACTCAGGCGAAACTGAGGCCAATTGGCACAACTAGCATTTTGCTAAGAGAGGCTTCTGCACCCTACACTGGTGAGTGGCGTCCGGGGTCTTAAAAGCTGTCAAGCTGCCATCTGAGGACACAGCAAATGATCCCAACTTTGCACAAACAGATGATCACCAAGGACCAAACGCAATGGAAGAAAGAGAACCCAACAGCCGGAGAGACCCATGTGAGTCGGTGACTACATAGACTTGTGACCACAAGAACCAGATGGTGCCTGGCCGCCACCAGTCTCGCTGGCAACAAGAGAATAAATAGAGGTGTACCCTGAGATTTCCACTAAAAAACCACAATTGATAGTCCAGGGGACTTGGAGTTCCCCTGGGAGCAAGGCTCCTGGCCCTGGTGTTGCCCCTGTCCATAAATCATAATGGAAGTCAACTCTTGGACAGGAATTG